>JAGSMT010000089.1:1200000-1874492 GCA_029286875.1 Lamproptera curius
CTAAATTACGCCATTATATTAGGTTTAATTAGGATAGGTAGTGGAGCGCTGTGAGACATAAAAATAGTAAAATCGCGGAACCCAAGGCCAGTCAATGAATCTGTATACTAAGTGTTTGACTTCATTATTGAAACCTAAAATAAAAAGTGAAAAATAAAAAATTTGCCGGTCTCGTTTACAACGATTTTTAACAACAATTTCCGGAAAAAAAGAGACAAAAGGGGAATAAATTTTTACAGTGAATATTTTTATTTTCTATAAGATAAAGTATGTTTGGAGAGTAACTTGGATATTATTTTATTAGATTTTCGTTAAAAATATTATTTACAAAAAAAGTCATCATTAACCGTATCAATTCATTCGTTATCAAGTTCATTATTCTTGTCGTCGATTTCTTTTATGCATTTGTGGGTGAAGGATTAGTACAGCTGTCACCATTGCATTCTAAGCAAGCTGTAGTGCAGTTAAGTCCACTTTTCATGTACCCACAAGATGGCCCACGTCCTGTTTTGCATGCGCAAAAAATTTTTTACAAATATTCTGGAGCCGGTCGCTGCCATATTGTTTGCGGTATCAATATTCCACGTTCATGTTACCAATCCCATTCTTCTGGATATTTCTATTTTGAGCCATGTTTGAATTTCTCAGAATATTCTTTTAAAGCGTTGAAAAGTGCGGCATCTGCACTAGGTTGTAAAGACGGCAGTTTAACGCAGGTATTTTTGACAGAATATGGCCAATTATTAAAATACTTTTTAATTCTGCCAGTGAAAGCTGGCAGTCATCATTATCATCCATACATTTGAAAATCTGCTCCATTGCTGCATCTATTTGTATCGTAACTGGACGATTTTTTTTCTCCCTCTGGGTTTGTATTACAGTGGTTTTGAAACGAATATAACAATCCGCGTGATACTTGGCTTCCTGAGGTACTAAATCTAACAAGCCTCCAATTCTTTAAGGGATATTGCGACGGGATTCGCTTTTCTCTTCACTTCATCATCATCATCATCATCAGCCTTTGATAATCCACTGCTGGACATAGGCCTCCCCTAATACACCCCTATCCATTAGGGGGTTTTTTGGACCATACCCCACCACGCTGGTCCAATGCGCGTTGGTGGGTGGACCGCCTTTTTACATGCCCATCCGACGCATGGATCATCTAACTTTTCAGACAATTGGGTGATCGGCCCAAATTGTTCTAACCAACTAGGAAACAACAATGAAAATTTGTTGAGTCCCCGCAGGATTCGAACCCACGACCTCCGGTTTCTAAAGCAAACGCCTATGCCACTAGGCTACGGAGGCAGTTCTCTTCACTTATCAAAATTAAAATAGTTTGTTTGAAATCAGAAGTAGTGACGTAGCTGATTTGTTGTCTTGAGGGTTTGGACTTTCTTTTATCCTTCATTTCATCCGCTTCTTTTTCATATATAAAGCACCTATTTCTCCGATCAAAATCAATTGAAATAGCCGTTCGGAGTTAGCCGTGTAATATAAATAAAAAAAATTCCTACTATTTATGCCACTATTGTCAATGTTTGTAAATCTCAGTAATGTTTAGTAATTAACTTTATAGCGTTCACTACACAGTAATAAATACATTAATTGTTAATGAACAATAATCAGAAATTATTTTTATCGGAGCGAACTATAACAGCTATGTTTTAAGGCTATCTTTTTTTTTTTTTTTTATCCTTGAAGTTATGCTTCCAGACTCATGTCTTTAGTAAGCTTCATCTAACACAGAGTTGCGAGAACTACCGTCCCCACGAACTAGGTATTTAGGCTATCAAGTTGCCACGTGTACTATTCTGTTAGCACTGTAGTAACAGCTGTTGTTGCCACTTTTATTCGCCTCCCCATCCTTTATCATTATACCTGCAGTGCCTTCAGACCCAAGAACAAGTTTGTGTTAGTTCTTCTTTTTAAAACATAACTTTCAATTATTTTAAATGAAGAGAAACTCCAAAAAATTTATAATTATTTATACTAATAATATACATTTTTTTTAATTTTTCTTAATTCAAATAGATTAACCCTGTCTGATTGTTTTCTTATGGTAGCTATTTTAAATAAATTTCAATAAATAATTTCAAACTAACGCTTACACTAGGAGTCAAAGGATATGTCACTTATTTACAATTTAACCAAAACACGGTTAAAAGTAAGATATTACTTTACGTTTAATTATCTAGTAAAAGTAAGTAGATAAATAAATAGTTTTAGAATCCGTCTGGGGCAGTACCTCCGCGGTGACTATTTCTGCCGCAAATCAGTAGTGTGTAAAAATCTCTCTTCCGGTTTGAAGGACACCGTTGCCGACGTAATTACTGGGTAAACGAGACATAACATCTCAGGTCTCAGGGGTTAGCGGATTCGTGGCATCTTACGCTAGTTTTCTTGTGGGTAGGGCAGGTATTAGTACCACCAAGTGAGCGTTCTACCTGTCTCATCGCTTTAACCAGTAATAATAATTAGTTACTATGGCAATAATATTCGATTATAATTGTGATAAACATTGATGAGGAATTAACTTAAACAAGGTTTAATGCCGCCAAAACTTTGCGCATTCTTATTGGACGAACCACTACAATAGTCTATCGCGATGTTTAATTTAAACAATAATAATGCACAACTTTGACTCAAAAAGCGCCTTACACACCATTCTTTTGTAATTTCCACGTGATATTTTAGCGTAAAAATGGTAATTAAATAAGCTTTCTTTCCTTGTTTCAACGTGTTAACACGCAAAATATACAATAAAAATAATTGCTTCACAAAAATTACAGGTATTACAAATCGAATTATAAACATCTAAAGTGTCAACCAACCACACAAATTATAAAAAAAATTATAATTTGATCAATAAATATAATTGAAATATGTATATATAAATTTAATTGCATATCAAAACATCACAATCAATTCCATATTCGGTGTTTGGTCTTGGCTTCGATAATAACAACACAATTAAACAATTAATACAACAAAATAAGTATTTTTAGACGCCTTGACATTGATTAATAGGCGTCCTAAGAGCGTGACAATAAAAAATCCGATTCTACAATTTAAATCTAATAATATTAACTAGTACAATTTGTATTAAACTTAGTTCTGAGTATTTATATGGATTCAAACACTAGAATTACAAGAACTACCTTATTCTTTCTCTTTAGGTTTAGTTTAATTTTTGTTTTCCACCGTGATTACTTCAAGTTATTTTTACATAAATATTTATCTCTGAATTTCGAACTAAATAATATATAAGTTGAATAACAAAACATACATTAATGGATATGTTTGTGTACTATAAAACCCAAGCGATTTTTAATTTTACCTTGGTTAGTAAAAGTTAACAAGGTTTTGGGATAATTCCGTTTGCAATAACGTTACAACATAATAAAGTAACTTTCTTTGAAGTTAAGGATATCATTATTTAAAACTGACAAGCTAAAATGGGCTACACATACATAAAAAGACATTTTCATAAACAAAGTGTAATATTATACATTGTGTTGTAAAATTACTAAAACTCATTAATTCATTTTGTTAAAAATATCCATGTAATATAAATGTTTACCGAGACGATAAGCGATTTTGGCTATATTACAGTTTAACATAAGTCAAATACATACAAGTTTCATATATTGTTTCTGTTATTATTTATCATAAGGATTAATAGTATTTAATTGTCTAATATTAAACATTTTATTAGATTTGTGTAGACGCAAACACCATTGATATATATAATAAGTTTAATTCGCAATATTACTTCCAAATAAAAATACATCACACCAAAAACGCAATAAAATAACTAAAGTTACACGAATATTGAGATGAAAAAAGATGTTTCTTCTGAGGTTTAAGGCGTCCTTTTCCATACCGGTGGGGTAGTTTTTTTTAAAACATTAAGTATTGTTTTATACAATACAGATATTTAAATTTTAATAGATTTACGATTTGTTAACAGAGAACATTAATTATCCCTGACCCAAAATGCCTATAAATAAGAAATCCTATTGAAATTCCGTGAACAGACAAATATTTAAAGAAGTTTTGCGCAATAAGATATGATTGTAATTTTCTCGGTCTAGGCTATAGTTAACTTGGGAATCAACGAAGGCCGTTGAAGGCAAACAACAGTCACGGAAAAAATAAATCGGGAAAGAAGAAATCGTTGGATTTTTCTTGGAAATACCGGCCGTTTTCTCTTAGCATGAAATCCCACATATCCCTGCCATTATCCACATCCTTCATGCTCCTATCCTATCAGATATTATCCATGTCCTACATGCTTACTCCATTTGGCGCTGGTAATCGGTAAACTAGACTTTACCAATGACATATATTACGTTCTTTATAATTAACTATCATTGAGATGTCAATTACTACGTGACGGTCACGTAATATGTAAAAAAACGTGTAACTCCGTTTCGTTGTATGGGTAAACTTGGTTTACCTTTATTACAATTCTAAATTGGATAAATGAAAAAGAAATTTGGGCCAATTACAAAATTGTCTGCGCATTGAGGCGATCTATTGGATTGTTAAGTGTGTTCCCGGCGTAATCTCTGAATTTACATAGGCGAAACTATTGTAAACGATGATACAAAAGTTAGTTTTAACAAAATAAGCTTTGGCCACGAAGGTGATCTTTTTCCTTTTTTTGTACGTAAGCATAAATTTTTATATAATTCAAATGAAATAAACAGATAGTAAAACTAGAATAATGCTAATAGGTGAAAGAAAATACGAAAGGAACTCGCGTCAATCTTGACCTGAATCCTTGGCGAAAATTACCCAGTGAGCCTTTGTCTTATCGCGATCCGTTTTTACAATTAATTTGAACGTAAGGATATTAATTGACCATAATGTCAGTAACATTATTTACCGTTAGATTCAATTTTATTTCCAATATTATAGACGGCTTGGTTTTGAACACAACGTTGCGAAATGCCTTTGTCATTAAAATAAATTACATTTATGTTATTATGAATATTGTATTATATTGTTGTTGCTGTTGCTGTTGCGTGCGAATTCGTCCGTATGGTAATATAAAGAAAAAAATGGAGGAAAATAGTTACTCCAGGTTACATCAGCAATCTTCCAGTGAAATACCGTCAAACTCGGAACAATCATTCTCGAAATTAGCCAGAACAAACAGGCAGACGGACAAGTTATATATCACAGTAATCGTTTAAAACGGTTATTTTAATGTCAAACAAACACAATTTTTAATTATTTGTATAGATTATACTGGGTATCACGTCACAGACGTTGTCTCAGAGTAGCGAGTAGATTTGTAATGTTTTATGATGCACTTCCGTTAACATAGCAATATTCGTCACCATAGCATGACCGTGTAATCGTTGTGCTTTATACAATAAAATCACAGGCATTGTTTATGTTAATATATAACTATTTACTAAAGGTGTATCTGAATGCGTGAATTCCTTCAAATATTGTTTAAAACAAGTCTCGGGCTACCACGAACACCGTTCCGCGGTCAAGGCGCGTTATTAACATAACGTTGCGCAAAATGTCCGGTGTACAAGTTTGTTTTATTTGCCACTATGCTGAATGTAATAAATTGAAGTGAATTAGAAAGATCGTTTGTTATTTGTTAATCTTCATTCTCACAAACAGTTGTGAAACAATAATTATAATTACATGATGAATATAAAAATATTATTTTCCCACTATATAGGCGAGCTAATACATACATTGCAATATTAAAGAAGAATTACTGTACTAAATCATTTAAAAAATTATATTTGCCTGCAATCAAATTGACACTGCTCACTTGTATTGTTCGAGCATAAAACACAACGAAAGAACAAAAACATCGCATGTTGTTCAGAACCTTAAAAGAGGAATGACCTCGCGACTTATTATTTTATCGACCGCCATAGTTGAAGAGTAACAACATTGTATTTACATTATTTATATTACCGAATAATAAAAATTTATTGACGCCAGTGCGTTGTCGGCCTCCAATACTTTATAATTGTTATAGGCAAAATTCTTTTCCAGTGACGCGTTGTATTTAACTTAATTTGTAAATTGCATTTTGTAGTCGTTGTGGAATCTGAAGCTCAGAAGTTATAATTACTGAATGTGCAAAATATGACGTATTTTTTTTGTTGTACAATAGCGAAATTTTAGAAGAAAACAATGTAAATGTATAGTCTCAGATTAGGTAAGTCCCTTTTTAAAAGGGACCGTCAAGGTTAGTACCTTCACGGTGCCAATTTCTGATCAAATTCAAATCAGTAGAGCGTAAACGCTCCGGTGTTCCGGTTTGAAGCGCCGTTAGCGTAATTACTGAGTATACGAGACAAAGGTTCTCATGTCTCAGGGCGGGAAGTGGATTTGTAGCGTCTTACCACCGATACGCTCGTCTCATCGCTTTAACCAAAACAAAGTTCTGAAAATTGCGTCAGGATTTCAAACTTCTTCACCCTATTTTTTATATCATAAATACTATAACAGTTTTGTATACTTTGAACCGGTCGACTTTTAATTCGCCCATGACTTCGTTTACATTATTTATTATTAATAATTACAAAAAGATTTAAACTTGTGGCATGGTAATAAAAGAAAAAGTAACCTATTTAAGTTATCATTTAAGCCAAATATGCCATATAAAATACATGGTTTATTTAGAGTCTATTCCTAACTGCGTTTAGGTATAAAAATTAAATAGAAAGGAGTGAAATTACTATTTTATTTTTTCAGGAATAATCATACAAAATGTCTGCAGAGATGATCACACCTACAGTGTCATTAAAAAGTGGCTCTTCATCCAGAACTAATTCTACAGATTGCGTGGACAGTGAATCCGTGAAAAATAGTGCAAGTGACTCGTTGAACAGTTTGTTAGAGGACAAAATAGACAGTTCAGAGGAGAACTGCCTCGACGAATGCTTGGACGTAAACTGCTCCTTGAGTAAACAATATTCGGTGCAAGATGGCGAAGTTGTCAAGAAACGAACATCGATTTGCTGCAGTAAGTTATTTTAACAATATTTCTGTGTATTTAATTTTATACTATGTCATATCTATATGATAACAACGATAAATATATAGATCATTCTTGTTAATAGAGCTAAGATGTCATACACAACATGTAATAAGATATGTTTCACGAAAAAGAATAAATAAAGTACGTCATATAGTTTCGAAGAGTACGAAATGATGCAAAAAGCTTTTTTTTTTGTATAAAACGGAATTTTCTTTTGTGAAATTTTAGTATATAAGAATAACATAGTGTAAAAGTTATTTCTTAACTACCCAATCGAAATTAGAACGAAAATTATCTAGTAAAAACTTCTTATTGCTTATTCACGGCGTGGTGATTAAAGTCTTATGACGCCCCAGCAATAATCGGATTTTAATTTATATCATCATTATCATCAGCCCGTAATGTCAACGCTGAGCATGGCCTACCCTAATTAGGGTTGGCCTATGTCTTACGTCCCCGAACAGGTTCTCGCTTTGTCGTAGCGGTGGGGCTCAGTACCTGCGGCTTCCTGGGTTGGCCGCGGGGAAGCTAAGAGGAACCTGGCCGGCCTGAGGTGTAAGGCCGGCCGTGGAGGAGGCTGCTCCAAGCGGGCTGTAAGCCGCTTTGGATGCGCCCTAAGGAGGTGCGAGGACGGGTTGCAGGAGGTAGTGTGCCGCCCTTCCTGTCCCTCGCAACCAAGGTGGAGTCGTGGGGGAAGAGGAGTGTCGGTATTCCGTAGGCCGCTCTCCCTATCCTCCGCGACTCGGCGGGGCCGCACCGCTGATGCGGTGTGGAGGGGCCGTGGGAGGAGGGGACATTCGGCATGGAGTCGTCGATCTCTCCTCCTTCTACGGCCGAAATGGAGCTAGCGGCGGAGCTTAACATCCGGGCCGCCGCTGGGGGCTGGGAGTTTGGTCCTTGCGTGGTCAGGGAACTCCTGGCTCCCATGGCTCCTGAGTAACAGACTCGGGGGAGTCTGTTACCTAACTACAGGGGCCGAGACGAAGGGCGCGCTAGTTCCGACGCGCCCAGAGGGAGGCAGATGGCCGTAAGGCCGAGATGGGGCTGCTTCGGCGGCCAGCGCCGGTGGGGTTGCAGATGAGTGCAAAACGTTCCTGTGACCCCACCCAAAGGCGTCAGGAAGGAACAACGTGGTGGTTTTAGTCGGTGCGAGTCCGACATAACCCGTCTTTGCCCCCGCGAGGACGGGTATGCGTAGGCATTTCCCCACGATAAAAAAAAAAAAAAATGTCTTTACCTCCTATCCATTAGGGGTTTTGGACCTATCCCAACACGCTGGTCCAATGAGTTGGTGGGTGGACCGACTTTTGACCATCCGACGCATGGATCATCTTACGTTTCAGACATTTGGGTGATCGGCCCAAACTGCCCTAACGAACTAGGAAACAACAATTAAATTTGTTGAGCCCCCGCAGGATTCGAACCCACGACCTCCGGTTTCTAAAGCACACGCCCATACCAGGAGGCTACGGAGGCAGAGTATTTTTATATTATTTATATTTAAAGACCATTACATTCGCGATTTTAACTAATATAGCAAACTTCACAAAATATAGCACGTTATGATTATCGACCCCAACTACCATCAATACACCGTCCAGATTGATGTCTGGACAGTGTCATGGTGGTGGTTTCGGATAATTTCTAATGCAAAACAATATGCTAACTTAAGATTATTAACGTTTATCTACCGGACATGGAGAGGCCTCTGTGTTGTAATAAAATCTTGATTTTAAAAAATAGTTATATACCCTTTTAGTTTTCTTTTATTTCCTTCATAAATTAATATAACTGATTGGCATTGAAGTCATTAATATGAGCGTGCTGTCGCATTTTATGATGCTTTTGATTGTTATTGCTGTGCTTTTAATTATCTTTAAAAGGTTAAATATTAAGCTTAAGCCTATTACGGCTGAAAACCTGGTTTATAGTGGTCAATTGTAGTCATTTATTGCAGCATATTTATTAAGATTTTATATGGAAAGTAACCTTTATCCCTTATATTGCACATATTTTAATGTCTCCTAATAAAATGATAAAAGTAAAAAAAATATATTACGCTATAAAAAAAAACGTTATTCCTCATACATCACGAAATTTACGATAATATACATACAAGAAACATACGCCAAATAATATACTTCCTCATTTAAAGCTTTAACGTCAGCAGTATAGCAATAAGCTATGAGGTACTAGGTCCCCTTTTTACAGAGGGCCTATTTCTGCCGCAAAGCAGGAGTGTAAAAACACTATTGCGTTCCAGTTTGCACGGCATCGTAGCCTACGGGTTTTTACTGGGTAAAGAAGTCACAACATCCTGTATCTCACGGTAGGCAGCACACAGTTGGTAATATCCCTGGTATTGCCGATATCCATGGGCTTCGGTGACTTTTTTCATCAGGTAGCCCGACTGATCGTCTGCCTTCGTATGCAATGAAAAAAGACGTTAGAGCTAAGGGTCTTTTTTCTATTAGACTATATTAACCTGCTTTTTATAGGGTTTTACCGAAGTACAGGTGTCGTATATGAGTCCGGTCGGCTTCTACTTGAACGATAAATTAATAATTTTGTTGTGATTTATTCTAGGAACTCTGTTCAAGACGTCACTTTGGTAAAAAATAATAATTCAAAAAGAACGTAAGGTCATGTTATGCACTTATTGATCCAAGGTTAATAAATCAGAACTGCAAAAAATCGTAATCAGTATACATTTCCGGCATGTTTTCTATCTTGCGATTATTAATAATTCCGTGCTTAAATTGTTAGATATTAGTATAAATTTAATTACCATAAATTGGTAAACATGCAAACTAAAGAAAGCATAGGAAAAATATAAATGTAATAATTAATGATGTATAACTGGGCATGTAAAAAAATCCGTCCACTTTCCAATCTGCATTGGAACAGCGTGGTGGGTTACGGTCTACACGCCCCCTAATGGAGTAGACGTGCATTAGGGGAGGCCGATAGCAATGTTAACACAGGCTGATGATGATGATGATGAATAGTTTGGAAATTGTGCTCGTCTCTAAATAATATTATTATAATGCACTTTTCGGTACTAATTTCTGAAACATAGTTGTTTCCATTCGTGATAAGATATAACCTTTTAGGTTCGTTTATCGATTCAAATAATGGCTATTGGAAATATGTATTGTCCTCTATCATATTTAACATGTATGGCGAGACGAAACTACACAAAATCTATGGCTGGTTAAAAAGTTCAGACATGTTGCAGTACTTTTGAGTTTTGACAAGTGAAATAAAACAAATATGACCGATTTCACACAGTATATAACGATTTTGGGCAATAAGCGGGTAACAACAAGCTCTCCGAACGAAATTGCGTCGCGTTTCCTGCCACCGTCATCATCGCATTTTAAAACTCTGATATCTTTAAGGTATTCATCTAACCAAAATGTCGTCTATGACACGTTTATTGTACGTAGAATGAAGAATTTTTTCAATGCAAAAACTTTTTTGTAAACATAATCAGTATTATTTTGAGAATTGAGAAAAAAATATTACGCATTTCTATTCATTATAAACTATGTGTATTTTAGCCATAAAGGACTTAAATTGTAATCAGCTGTTAGTCAGGTGAACTTCTGATCGACTAAGATTTCGAAATCTGCCTTTGCATGGATAGAATTGAGATTTTCTGTTAAAATGTTATTTGTTGTGCTTTCATTATCATGTAATTCTTTGCGATAATGATGATGACTTTTAAACAATCATAACGACTAATTGTTAATTAAAGAATCTATTTGCGGTTTTCTGTAAATGTAAAATATTTTGTTAACGCCACGTTTCAGTTTATTAAATGCATTTCCTTAATGTTTCGCGCCATTTTGTAATCGACAGTAATGATGTCGACAAATAATTTAATGTTCTAATATATCGTGATGTAATTGTATTATCAAGGCCTTGCATTAAATTGTACACTATTAATTTATTCACGATCAACTTGTTCAGATTAAACACGTTAAGACACGTCCCTCGTTCGTACAGATGGCAATGAACGCCCTAGTTTCGGATTATAATAATGACATTCGTGACGTGCAGAGAATTATTAAGACATGTATACATATAATATGCGCGTTATAACATAGCGATACATGTGAAACTGCTCTTGTATTTTATAGTTACACAAAATGTTGCCGGCGACTATGTCCACGTGGTTTTATATATAATTTTGTTTTTCTTAAAAAAGTATTTAAAGTAACTTCGCGTATATTAGTTACCTTCCAGTGAAAATCCTGTCAAATTTGACCAGCTGTTTCAGAGATTAGCTAGAAGAAGCAGACAAAAAATAAAAAAAATATTGTTTTGTTTTATTTTTTTTTTATTCTTGAAGTTATGCTTCCAGACTCATGTCTTTGCAAGCTTCATCTAACACAGAGTTCGCGAGAAGCTCCCGTCCCCACGAACTAGGTGGCCCACATTTTTTGCTAAAAATGAAGGCCACACGTACAGAAGGTACGTGAGTTAGGCAATAGTTTATGGACCGGGACGCCGACGGTCTGGCGACTGTATTAATCGACTGCTGGGGGCGGTGATAACCGCCCTGGAACGCGGCTGTATCTAGTATACGCGGTGTGTGTGTGTCGCTGTGCTCGTAAGCGAGGGCGAACTACAGGTGAGTGTGTGCCATCCCTACTCGTGTGGTGTGTAGGGTCTGATGTCGGGACCCCCGTTGGGTCCGGAGTGTCAGGGACCCCTTCCTCGTCCGGGTCCAGGAGAACGTTTCGCGGTCTACGCTTCTGACTAGACGCGTTTGGATCGGCCGAACGATCTCTGTACTGCGCAGCGGATGAATTTGTTTTGAACTACTTGTAGTTGCTTTAGGAGTGTGGAGGATGCGTGAGCGAAAGTTTGGCATGCATAAGCCATCATTGTTCGTATTGTACACCTTGTACAATAGAAGTTTATGTTTAAGTGACATTTTACAGTGAGAATTCGTTAGGTGATAGAGTCTGGTCGAAACGAACAAAGCCTTTCTGCTAAAGTCCTGAATATGACTTTTGAACGACATGTTGCAGTCGAAGGTCACGCCTAGGTATTTGGCCTTCCTTTCCCATGGGATCGGTTGGCCGAAAAGTTTTAGTTGCCCTAGTGTCTGGTGTCGGCCAGCGCGTGGCCTTATCCTGACGCCTGGGTTGAGGACCGGGGGGTATCGTGTAATCACGATGTAATCTAGACCGATGAAAGTGTATTGCCACACTTTAATCGGGATTGACGTCGATTCTCCATTTATGAAACCATTCGCCTAGACGATTGATCACGTTCTGGAGCTTTTTAAAGATATAATTTGGTCTTAACGACGAACAACAGAGGGCGGTGTCATCGGCGAAAAGTGTCAGATTGACATCGTCGGGCTTTGGAACTTCGCTCGTGTAGAGCGCGAATAATAAAGGTAATAGGACCGATCCTTGAGGGACGCCCGCTTGGAGCGGACGGCTCGTGGACAGGGTGCCCTCAACTCGATATCGAAAAGAGCGATTCGACAAGTAGGCTTGGATGATGTGAATCAGCCTGTCCGGCACTTTGAGTATGTACAGCTTGTAAATCAAGCCGTTGTGCCAGACTTTGTCAAATGCCTTTGCGACATCGAAGAAAACGGCCCCTGTAATACGGGTTTGGATTGATGAAGGCCATTCAGAATGAATTCCGTCAGGCGATAAATTTGTTCGGGACACGAGTGCTACGGACGAAAACCGAATTGCTCGTCTGGGATGAGGTTATTGGAGAAGGCGTGGTCTTTCAACCGGAAGAGAATTATGCGTTCGTATAGCTTGCCCAAGCAATTGAGCAAGCTGATTAGACGATAACTCGTGGGAAGGTTAGAGAGTTTGTTCGGCTTGGGAATACCGATGACGATGGCTTCCTTCCAGGCATCAGGAAAAGTAAAAGTTGATAGTAAAATATTGAAAATGTTGCCGTTGTTGCACGTGCCGACCGGGGTTTAAGACCCTTAATAATATCGCGAACCTCCTCCGGGGCCACTGGCTTTAAATTATCGCTCTCTGGTAAGCTCTAAGTTCGACTAGACAGTCCACCTCCGATAGGTGGGCCGCGTCGGCGTGTGTGCGCGAGATGGCGTACATTGCTCTTCTAGCGTATCAGCTAAGCAATCGGCCTTTTCAAAGTCATCGAAAGCTAACAAGCCCCCGGTTGTCTTTGATAATGGCGGCATGGCGTCGCGGGGCGGGTCCTTCATACGTCGAGCCAACTGTCAATAGGCAATGTGCGATGACTCTAAGTCTTCCGTCATACCTAACCAAGATCCTTTGCGGAGTAATTCTATCCTGTCTTTGACCTCTAACTGAAGTTTCCTAAAGCGAAATCGGTTTGGCTCCGACGGATAGCGACAAAACGCCCGCTTGAGTGTATTTTTCTCTCTTATCAGACATCGAATACTGAACAGCAAGCAAAAGTTGCGGTTACCCGAAACCTTGACTGCCCCTTCGGAGTCGTCGTCGATGGCAATATACGCTTTGTTCTACTCTATCAATAACCTCCGGTAGGTTAGAGCAACTTTAGGGGTCCATAGCCTTGAGTTTGCGTTCAAGACAATGCCAATTTACGCCCCACAGGATACGAATCCACGACCACTGGATTCTACAGTGAAAGCCCGTACTCCAAGGCTACGATGACAGTCAATATGGCTATAACGTCAGAAAGCTAATCATATAAATTGTATGGCGTCACACAGTTCCATTCACTACTCTGTTTACTATTGGACCATATCATATTTGAAGAGTCGGAAACAGCAACAACTTCTTTAGTAGGTAAATTTATTCCTAAGTGAATCTTCTGCTGAATCTTTCGAATAAACAAAGAATGCAAAAAGAAACATTTACCTCAAAAAGTTTCGCTATTATTATCGATGGACATGATATCTGACTTCAAAAGCTTCCAATTCTGAACTTTTATTAAAATCCCCTATTAGGTATTGTTTATAAAAATTTATTAAATAATAAATGAATTACGGTATTTTTATTTTTGTGGTTAAAACGTACTTTGGTTATTATAAGACTACGAAATCTAAGAATAACCAAAGTAGGTTTTAAGGTTTTGCAATTCACACTGCACTTAAGATAATCATGGCCATCGATTGTAAGTTTGCGGCAACTAATAATTATATTACAAAATTGGTAATATTGAACAGTAAAACGTATATAAGTGAGCGTCATACGTGCTTGCATTGCAACATAATTTTTGGTTTATACAAAATATTCTTTATAATCTATATAACTGAGATGATTATTATCTTAATAATATATTCTTCTTATGATTCTTATACCGTTGATTTTACCAAATGATTTTAATATCTGTGTATTCGTCTCCTATGGAGAAATGATAAAATTTATTTTGATACCTCTTTATTAAGAATGTTATTATATTATTTTACTTACATTGTAAGTACAATAATATAATCAATAGGTAATTCAGTGTAATTTTTGATTGTCCTCTATAGTTCTTCAGGTCTTTAAGAATCGATTAAAGGTAGTATCGAAATTGTATGTGTTTGTACACAATTTCCATATAACCAGATTGAACGGTACGCTCTGGTTATATTAAAATTACTTTATTACTTTATTTAACTTCCTGCGAGTGTTATAACTTATTTTGAGTTTAGTCAGGTATCGAAAGAATAGTGTTCTAAGAGCTTTTCAATAAAAAGTTGTTGCGGTTTTTTGCACAATGATTCAATTTCGGTTTATTACATCACTGTACAACCGGTTACTTGCAGAGAAGTGTTTAAACAAGCGACGAAAAAGTTGCGGATTTACAGACTCTATTAATTTCAATGCCTCACCGGTGGACTCAATAGGTTTTCTTAATTTGATTAATGAATCAACTCACTAGTTAGCTTGATAATTATTTACAATGTCAGAAATTAATACATATAAAATGTTGCGCTACTTTGCTCACTCTTCAAAAATCCTTTGTTAAAAAAGCCTTTTGACGGACTTTCCAAAAGAAAGAACTCAGTTCGAAGGGTGTTTTTATTATTATTATACATACATAAATATATGTATGATACCTCGTTGCTCCCTAATGCTCCGATTTCGATCATTCCTTTTTAAAGGTTAGTAATAGCTGTCATGTGGTCCCATTTCTTCAATAATTTTATGATTGAAATTTGAATTAATCACAACCTTGTGTGATTTAACTGCAAACGCTGACTAAACCTCAAGAAAGGGGCTTAAGTTATATTTAACAGAGCTGTTTTTTTTTTTATTGCCAACGCAGGCAGACGAGCAGTCGGGCCACCTGATGGAAAGTGGTCACCGACACCCATAGACATTGGCAATACAGGTATCACCAACGCGCTGCCTACCGTGAGACATAGGATGTTAAGTCGCGTTTACCCAGTAAATACGCTGGCTACGGTGCCCTTCAAACCGGAACACATTAGTGTTTTCACACTACTGCTTTGCGGTAGAAATAGGCACCGTGGTGGTACCCACCCAGACGGTCCCATGTAAAAAGGGGACCTACCACCGTAGGACCTAGCTGTACTTCGGTCTACTATAGAGTCGTGAGCGCAAATATTTTAAGAATAAACTACAAATACTATTTTAGTTTAAACCCATTTTAAAACTCATATTTAAATGTCTTATAAGGTTATACAATGAAAGTCAACATAATTTTTTATATATATATATAACACTTATCATAAACAGCATTTATTAAAATCTATAATTAAAACATTAACTAATTACTACTATAAAATAAATCTTGGAGATTTAAAATGGGGTGCGCAGAAACGCAGGGCTGTTTCTTGCAAAGAGAACATTGTTACTCGCTTTTATTGGATAAAATAGTGTAGACTTTTTGAAGAAAACCGAAGTTAACGCCGTATCGTAGCTTTTTTTTTAAATTTTATATGATTATTAGCATACATCCAGATCAATCGATGGTTTTATGTAGTTTTGGGTCATAAAATGTTTACTTGTGTATCCACAACGTAACTCGTTTATAACTTACTATAGTGGCTAAACAAAACCAAATTATAAGTACCATAGAACATATCTTGTTCACAGTTACCACATTAAAAGGCTAAATTACTTTATCGAATAATTTTAAACAGATTTAATACCAACTGAACTGAACAAACCACAGCAAAGCGTGGCTAAGAAACAAAAATTATGGCCTTATCTGCGATGTTAATATTACTACTTAATCCGACAAATGAAATCTTTACAATCTGCACTATCATAAATCGTTTCCACTGTGGCCTAGTGGATTGGCCTTGTTTTTTTAAAGAGAGGTCGTGGGTTCGAATCCGGCAGGGAATAATTTAGTGCTGTATTAGAATTGGTAAATGCGCGAGAAAAGTAAGACGATCAATGCATTCAATGCGCTTATAAAAAAAGTTTGACTTCAATGCCTTCAAATGCATCTGTATAAAATTTATAAAAAAGAAAAGTGACTTTTCGTATAGGGATTTGGAGATCAGTCGCGCTGGGTATTATTTATTATTCAGATCCAACGCCAACAAAAGACAACTTGGAAAAAACCATGAAAAGCTAAGTTTGCACTAAAAAGTGAATTAAACTTAAACTCAAATAAAATTGGTAGGAGTAACTATTCAAATATGCAGTTCATTCTTATTAGATAATTTAGTGAACAATTAAGTTATTTTTTTATATAAATAATAAAAAAAAAGAATACCTTACCAGAAGACAAACTTACCAGACCCCAATGAGTCATAAAGCTGATGTCGCTTTCAATACTTCTATTCGAAGATTTGTCACCGAGATCTCAGTCGTAATGAAAATTCTATAATGACAAGTGCATTTACATGAAATACATACCTTATTTAGCTTTAGTTAAACCTTAATTTGTGTCTATAGAACTTCAACGTCACAATTATCACATTAATTACAACTTTCTGTGCGTTTACAGTGCGTACATAGAAATTGATGGTTAATATTGCGCCGTGTCTTCGATTAATTATTAAAAATGAATAAATACCAATAACATGCCTAACATTTAATATATTTCCTTAACCAATACAGATTCCGTCACCCAGACCGTATGGGGTGTTCTGCTCATCATCATATCCGTCAGCGGATTCATATTCACGCCACTGGACTTTATGCTCTGGGAGAAGTTGAACATGAGACCTGGTAAGTTATTGTTCATATTATGGTAAATAAAGGTACAAGATATATTATACAATATGTACGATTAACTTGTGGTTATATTTGTAGTATTGTAGTGTTTGCACACTGCCGCTTTGCCGAAGAATCAGTCGCGATGTTAGAGCCATGTCAAACTTGAAACTTGATTTTTAAATCTAAACTAGAAAATTGCTGAAGAGACAGATTTTTTTATCATAATTAAAAAATAACCCCTAATGGATAGAGGTATATTAGGGGAGGACTTTGTCCAGAGAAGAGGCTGATGATAATGATGATGATGATGAGAAAATATCCATTTACCGCTGAAGAGATATATGGTTGGAAAGTTTTTTTACTAGCGATTTTTTTCAGGTTTTCCCCCATACGAGTGGTGGGCTGACCCACCAGACGAGGTCAAAATGCGCGTTTACGTCTTCAACGTGACCAATCACGACAGGTTTATGCAGGGTTTGGATCAGAAGCTGAATTTGCAAGAGATCGGTCCTATAGTTTATTTGTACGTAACAACTCTAAATTTACATAGCTGTTATTTGCAATTAAGGCATGATCCGCCTTCGTGGTCTAGCGGTATAGGCCCTTGCGTTATACACCGGCGGTCGTGGTTTCGAATCCCGCGGGAAAACAACTTTGTGTTATCGTTGTTTTCTGGTTGGTTAGGAAAATTTGGGCCGATGACCCAACTGTCTGAAAAGTAAGATGATCCATGTGTCGGAGGGGCATGTAAAAAGCCGGTCTACCCACCAACCCGCATTGGACCAGCGTGGTGGGATACGGTCGCGGAACCCCCTAATGGAGGAGGCGTGCATTAAGGGAGGCCTATGTCCAGTAGTGGACTAACACAGGCTGATGATGATGATGATAAAGGAGATGACATCAAGCCACAACAAACGACGCAAAATCGTACTGTATGTGCTTATGTCGTTTAAATTGCAACATGTGATATTAAAATTCATACCACCTTGCTCGGGTTAATGTGTAGTCCTTCGGGATCAGTAATACACGAAGCTTAAGACAAAATTAGCTCTGGTAGCATAACTTCAGTCACAAGAATATAATAGGTATATACTATAGACAACCGATATACTTTTATCCAAAAGATATTGCTTTGAATACTGCACCTGGGCCTATAATTTCTTTAGGCGGAATGTAGCGATATTATAAATATTATAGACTTTCCGTTTCTTACGCGATTACTATACATGGTTAATAATACAGTATTACGGATATTCTTGCGTTTAGTTGCTTACAATTACACCCAACGTTTCCAACCGCCATAGCCGAATGAACACAGACATTTCGACGCTTAACATCTTAGTCGGAACCATGACCTTGGGATGGGATTGTAAAGAAATTAAACGCGATAAAATTTATAAAACTGTATTATTTGATATATAACTACCGAAGGTGGCTAAAAATTACGTTTCGTACTATAAATTAATATTCCTGATCATATTTGGCCTTGAGTTGGTATGTGAACCATTAAATATTTAAACTTTTGATAGACCGTAATTGAATGCCAACTTAACTCTATTTAAATATATTAGTAAGTAAAGTGCACAAGTAGCTAAATTACCTCAAAAATGTGAACAAATGTAAACCATAGAATCAAAAAAATATGTCCGTTCCCACGTAGTTACGTTTGATTATTGCATCTGTGATATCTGATCGTAAAACAATAGGTGTTTCCTAACTCTAACTATGGTTGTTAGGTCAGGTGCATTATGAATTATGAACGATAATAACCAATAATGATCTCGCGGATCGTGGTAATTAATGTTTTAGTAATAATAGCTTTTGGTGTGATCTACGACAATAATGTCTCAAGCCTAAATTTCAGGTTTAAAAATAATTTTAGCGTTTATCTTTATTGACTGTTATTGTTTTATTAATTACTTCAATAAATAAATAAAATTCGTACATCAACGAGAGTTTAATTGTTTGAGAAGTAAGGCTGAAACACGATATAATTGCGTTATCGCAACAGTTTATAAGGTCTATATTCTAAAAATAAATCCTATAATGAGCAACTAGATCAAGAATTTGTTCTGGTTTCACTAATGGCTGTCTGTCAGCAATTCACATTCTTAGCAAAGTAGCTCCAGGACACATTCTCATCTAACGGAGCTACTTAGATCAGAATACTTTGTTTCATTGATGAAGTCATCCATCACAGTCCAGCTGAGTACTCACCGAAATCGTGTGTTCAACACTGTAAAAGTTTGAAATCTATCTAAACAAAGCGTAATCTAATAGTAAATATCGCAAGTTAGTCGATTTTTGGCAGCGAGTTCCAATCATAGTACTTTACTTTTTTGCGACATTTCAATTGTGCATAAGCATTTTTTTTACATAAATTCTTAATCGTATGGAACTGTGGTATTCTACGGTAAAATGCTTATAAACTTTAGCGCAGTAGTGAATTAATTTGCACAGTGTTCCATTGTTACTAGTACAGCGAATTTAACCTTAGTTTAGTTTAATAACAAATATTTTTTACGGTTACAGAGAGAAACTGCGACATTCAAACATAAGCTTCAATGATAACAACACCATGACTTACACCGCAAAAAGGTCGCTCATATACCTGCCTGATAAAAACAAACACGATTTGAATACGACGATCATCGTTCCGAATTTAGCTGTATTGGTGAGTCAAAACTTAACTGTTATAAAGATTAACCTATAATATGTAGTTTAAATAAAGCAGTATCTGCAGCACAGTAGCCTGAGTTTTTTTGATTTTTGAACCCGTAATTTATACGCGATATAAATAATGATTCTTACAAGATGCAAGGCGCGCAATGCATCCTTTAAGATTGTTTACCGCAGTCAAGAAATAAAAATGCCATACTTTTAACGCCATTTTGCAATATGTTACATTGTAAACAAACATTTTATGTCTTAATCATATCGAGACTTACTGAGAACTTCCTTTCCATGGCCCTTGTTTATGAGAGGAAGGTCCTACGAATTGTATCGAATTGTAAGGAAAACTATCTTTGTTTGATTATTGCTAAGAATCTATTCTTAGGAAAAAATCGACTGATTATCCAATTGGCCAATCCGTGCATCTGATACGTACACAAAAATGTATAAACATTAAGCACTTAGATTATAGAATAAATAAAAAATGCTGTTAAATTTAACTTCTTTGTAATTCACAAGCAATTAATTGCTTTATATCTAAAAACTTTAAATATGCACATCGATATTATTATAAATATAAGCGAGTTTTCGTTAACTCTTTTGGTATTTTCAAAATTAATAAATAGTAACACAAAGCACAACACAAAGGAAACTTTAGTACAGTCAAATCGCAAGAGGCCTTACAACATGACCCCTGGTGTCATGGCCCAAACAAACAATTTGCGTAATAGTAAGGTAAGGAATAACAACACAAACAGCGGTAGCAAAGTGTGTATTATGATAATGCTATGCTAGTGGAAACTTCCCGTTAGGTAACTTCACCATTATCGCGTTCATGACCCTAAATAGGTGGACGGCAATATAGATTATTTTTAACATGTTTAAGTACTTCTTAGTTTAAGTTATAATATGACACCCCAGAGTTCGAGTAAGTTACATGCAATAAATAGTTCATTAATGAAAAAATACAAATGATCATCTTAATCGTTATTTTACCTTTAAGAGAAAACATAAACAAATCACTGTCCATGAAATTATTAAAATCATCGTATTGTTTCATAAACATGTTGATTTTCTCATAACGATAAGGATATTTTTGTGTATGTCAAGTTTTACGCTTGCTTTCGAAATAAAAATTACTTAACTTAAAATATTAAAAATAAACCGTACATAAAATAGAATGATATTGCTCTTTTGTCAGGCAAAGGTATGGTGAATCAGTCAAAAATACTGCACTTTCCGACTTTAAAATTTTAAATGCGAGGTACTTATTAAATCTCTTCACGTAGATGGGCTATAACCTTGTTATAAATACAAATTGCTAAAAGTTGAAACATACAATCGTTTCAGGGTATGGCGTCATATCTACACGACTCCAATTACTTCTTGAGGACAGCGTTCAGACTGTTGGTTGACACGCACGGCAACGAGTTCTTCGTTAAGAAGACGATCGAAGAATATTTATGGGAAAATCGCGACCCAGTGTTAGTGACTTCGAAGAACCTTGTCCCTGGTATAGTACCAGTTGACAACATGGGGTTTCTGACTAGAGTGAGTGTACATATTTTCTATGTGTCATCATCTCCCTGCTTATATCGCTTTTACTTAGGCTAATGCAACATGTTTTCTTTTTAATCGTTCCTCCTTTTTCTTATTTCTAGCTGTTTTTGAAGTTATAATGGACACTGAATGAATGATCATAGAGGGATTGTCATCCGTCCTCTACTGAATCTACTAACTTTAAAGGCACTAATGTCTTATTATGTTTATTAGTGATGGTCCAGGAATCGAGCACTGATTTTTATGCGTTTTTAACTTATATTTTTATCAATATTAGACTATCAGCCTTTATTTCACCTTTATAACTAGAAAAATAAATCATAATTACTTTAAGTTCTGTAATCACATGATTCGAACCCACAATCCACTGGGCTAAGGTAGATACAGAAAGTCCTTATTTCGTTGATAATCTTAATGCATAATTAATTTTTCGACCTTTACTTTATAACAATAATTTAACACCATAATTTACTTATTTCGTCAGATGTACAGCGACTTCACGGACCAAGTGACAGTGAAGATTGGCCCGGAATGGGGCCACAGGAGCTTCTTTCAAATAGACCGATTTCAAGGTCTGCCACAGCTGCCTGGAGTTGATCCGAACGTAAAATAAAATAAATAAATATTTCATCATGGTAAATAGTCTGTGGTCGGAATCGAACTAAAATCTTTGCCTCAAGAGTCAACAACATGTCGCACTGGGATTGTAATGACCTAAACATTTAGCACATCTAAAAATATGTATCGTTCAAAGTATGAAAACCAGACTGCAACATCAATGCAACACTGAATATTAGGAGCAGGTCTCCTTCTTACAGTCGAGCGTTGCCTACCTTGAAATAGTTCTGTGAAAACTTAAAAAACATTTTTACGGATTGGTTTATGCCCTTCAATTCTTTTTACTTCTTACTTTTCTTAGACCGCATATTCTTATAATTTTCAGGCTTGCCCAGACAGGATATTCGGCTCAACAGAGGGTGTTATGTACCATCAGCGGTTGACTAAGCAAGACGTGTTGTTGTATTGGAGGAAGAGTGTCTGCAAGCTGATGCCGCTGTATTTCGAAAGTATGTACTATTTTCTATTGTAGGATATAAGAATCGTTATGCATGTTCGCTCTTTTAATTTCGTTAAATAGACTACTTCTGATTATTTTAATTACAATAAAGAAAATATAATAAAGTCGGCATTTAAATTTGAGAGAGCGCATGATAATCAAAAATATTACATAAACAGCCACTGCTGGACATTGCGTCCCCTAATGCACGCGTCCTCCATATAGAGGTTTTTTGGACCGTATCCCACCACGATGATCCAATGCGGGTTGGTGGTGGGTGGACCGTCTGTATACATGCCCATCCGACGCATGGATCATCTTTCTTTTTACACTTGGAAGATACGCCCAAATTGCGCTAACCAACTAGGAACAACAATGAAAATTTGTTAAGTCCCCGCAGGATTCGAATCCGGTCTCTAAAGCACACACTCTTAACACTAGGCTACGGAGGCAGTTATCAAAAATATTACATAAAATAATTAAGAAGTACGTTACCAGTGATGAATACAATGATTATTTTCATTAAAAATATACGTACATTACATAAACTTCCACAATAAGATATCTGCGCAATACGTCTGGAAAAGTCTTAAACAAAGCAAAATGACACTACCAATTCGACCATTTTACGATCGACGCCATCCGTTGCTTTAGCTACATAGCACACAGGTTTTATCTGCTAAGTTTATTACTAGATTTATTATATTTTAATGCTTTTGACTATATTTACTATACATTGCAGGCGAGATCACTGTAGACAGCGTTCCCGTGTATCGCTACAATCTTTCTGAGCTGGTACACGAGAGAGTGCGAAACGGAACGGATTGCTATGACACAACACCTCCCCTCCCCGCCGGCTTGAGCGACGCTTCTAGATGTTTCTACGGTAACTTTCCCGCCATGGTCATGGTTTTTTATGTATTAGGTGTTGCCATATGCGTTTTGTGTGGTGTGCAAGTATTTAAGTTAGGAGATAACCAGGAAAATATTGTTTTGCTTCAAGCAAGCCGGTTTTTAAATTATCATGGGGTCAGACTAGCCGGTTCCTAAAGTATAATGCTGGTTTCACTTCAATAATAGTTTAACGTAGATCGTCAGGCATGCGATCTCCTATTAAAAAATTAGAACAGTATCACGTCATAAATTGTGTTAACACAATTCGCCTGCGGTTTACCAAGTATCTAAAGTTTTACTGGCATCTGACTTCCACAACCCAAAAAAATGCGCCATTTTAAGGTAAAAGCGATAACATAAGCAAGTCGTTCAACTAATAGAAATCATCCCAACAACCAACCAACATTGCCGCTTCTAGACAATAGGTGGTAGGACCGGTGGTAGGTCCCCTTTTTACAGGAGACCGTCTGGGTGGCTACCACCGCGGTGCCGATTTCTGCCGCGAGGCAGTAGTGTGAAAACACTGCTGTGTTCCCGTTGGAAGGGCACCGTAGCCAGCGTATTTACTGGGTAAACGAGACTTTACACCCTATGTCTCACGGTAGGCAGCGCGTTGATTATGGTGCCCTTCAAGCTTGAAGACGATATTGTTTGAACACTTGCGTGTTGCAGCAGAAAGAGCGCGGGGGTATTTTCGTACTCTTAACAAGAATTCGATATACGGGTTATACGACAATATACTAAAGAAACCGTCCGTTGCACGACTCCTAAACATGATCTTGACACATAATTCCGACTTTTACAAGCGATCGGAGTTTACTTTACCAACTAGATATCAAACATCAGGATTGGAACCCACTAGAACGCTGAGACTAAGTCTAAAATATAATCCCTTGCAAATTAAGTACAAGAATCTCAATTATTTCAGACTTCCCGATGGTGGTTTCCTACCCCCATTTCTACACGGGGTCCCCTCCGAAGGATCATTACGTGACTGGATTGCAACCGGATCGCCAAAAGCACAACTCATACGCTGTCGTCGAACCGGTGAATTTTATATGCACATAAATACTAAAACGTATCTAATATATGATAAAATTCTTTTTTGGTCTATGAAAAAGGAACTTACATACATACATCATCAGCCTGTGATAGTCCACTACTGGACATAGGCCTCCCCTAATGCACCGCTATCCATTAGTGACTTTTTGGACCGTATATTTTGCCAATGCTTAAGATTTGGTAAAATATACTTAGCATCCCGCTTAAGGCATGGCAACAAGACGTCCTAACACGACAGTCTAATCAATGACCACCGTCGCTGGAAAATGTGCGAAACATCGAAAGTTTAAATATAAACTTTAACTAGCTGTTGTCTGTGACTTCACCCCCATGGTGTCGGATTGCGACCCCGCAATCCCCTTTTGGGTGGAATTTCATAAAACCCTTTCTTAGCTGATCTTTACTTGGCAAAAGAAGGATTCATACCGAATTTAAAGTCAATCGGCCTTACAGCTTCAGAGATATCGTGATCAGTGTTCAATAACCGGGATATATGTATATATGAAAGTTATGTAGACAAGCGCGATCAAATCCGTCAAAAGTCGATGTCGACGTCGAAAAATGATGGTAAGTTAGAGTCGGAATTGATCTAAATATTGTAAGTCATGAAGTAACGGTATTCGTTGAGCGCGAGATGACAATTTTTGAGTGATAATAGTAGATAGTCGACTTACGTAGTTTAATAGTAGCTTCGTTGCAGTGGGTACCTTCGCTTTCTCAATTTCATGACATATTTGTTTTGGCATAACTGATGCTAAACAAATTAAATATAAATGTTTTACACGTGGAATTAGTGCTAGTAATTCATAACTATACATATGGAAAAGTGAGCGCGCAACGTTTTGGCGCCAAATTACTTTAACATTAGTTTTTATTCAGATTAATTCTGGCACTTAGGCGGTACAGAAGTAACGTGATAAAACCAGTGAATCTGACTTCGCTTTTTACTAAAACCCCTGATAAGAGTAAAATAACAATATAACGAAGATTCTACATAAAATGTGTTTAATAGTTTATATATTATAACTTTTCAGTTGACCGGCGTACCATTCCGTGCCGTGGCAAGAATGCAGAGTAACCTCCGTATTCACGACCTTTGGCGTTTCCCAAAAGAGTACAAGAAATTCTCGAACTTAGTGATTCCCATGTTTTGGGCAGAATATGTAAGTGTTCGTTTCCTTAATAAACAGTCTAAATAACAGTCTCATTAAAACAATAATGACATCGATTCTTATTATAAAACAATTACAGAGAATACGGACAATGTATGTGCTATGATGTAAACTCAATTTAGCCTTGAAGATGACAGATAAAATAGATTTAATAATTAAGCTCAGTGTTCTCGTAGTATTTTGCTTGGGCTTTGCTTTACAAACCTGAGGTCGTGGGTTGAAGTCCTGCGTCAGGTTCGAAACAAAATGGGCTGATCACTCAATAGTAAAAAGTATTAGACAGGCTAAGTTTAGTGTCATATGAGTGTTACTTACATTTTTGTTAAGTTAATATCATGATAAAAAAAATGTGTAAATATTCTCGAATCTTAAGTATAAATTAACATAAGGCGTAAATCAAGAATGTCAGTCAGATGGGCCTTCGGAGTTTCTTTAAAACTGTGTCAACTGCAATGTGCACTGCCCTACAATGTGCTTAATTACTATACAGTACTGTGGATGTTAATTTAAGGAAATTATATATATTATTATGTATTGTTTCAGAGTCAAGAAGGACTACCTCCAGTCATAAGATGGACGATATACTTCATGGTGGTTATTCTCCCGCCAGTATCTATCGTTACATTTACAGTTTTATTGCTTTTAGGTGTCTCGTTCATCACACGCCAAATACTCGAACATCATTCTGCATTTAAATTACTGCCTTCGTTTAAACAGTTAAAAATAAAAGGCAAAGTTATAACGAGTAATAAAATATATGTATTTGAAAAGGAAACTTTTATCAAAGTGCCAAGCTAACGAGAAGATTATGGAAAAAAAAAATAAGGATATAGAAGACTGAGTCCCATTTTGCACCATGTTTATGGCCTATACCAAAAAATAAAAGCTTTTGAGACATTAGTTTTGCCACAAGAAGCTATTAAGAATTAACAATTTTTGTGAATTTTAAAATTAGAACTTTTAAATAATTTGTACATATTCATACACTATTTTTTAATCTGTAATGTTTTTTTTTATATGTACGTATAGCGATAAAAATCGAAACGTATACGAATCCTCTTTCACGAACGCACATTCCAGTATACATTATGTTGACTGACACATTCAATGTAATAGAACATCTAAATCTGGTCAAATAAGAAATGGAGTTAACACGAATCGAAAGTATAACTTTTTTCTAAATTTTTAATCTGTTTTATTGATAGATTGCGGCCATTTTTAATTTTACACATGACGTTTAACGAATAAGAGTTCCCGACACTTTGCCAATAGTTTGCATTAGTTTTAGTCAATTTCATGTACATTTCGAGATTTAGTTATGTCACAGGAGTGCGACGTTTTAAAATATATTGTATTTTTTTTCTTTTAACACTAGATATACCAGCTTTTTTTTTCAAACGTAAATTTCCTAGTAAAAACCAGTCAAATGACTGAAAGTAATTCCAGTCCACGAATACTAAAAAGTAATTCCACATTCCGTAGTACTTGTTCTTAAGTACTTCGAGAACTCAGCAGTTAGCCTATAATTAAGTTATAGAATTTAACTATAAGTGTTTTTAGGTAAATATATTACTTTTCTAGTATAAATATATATTAAATGCTGTTTATATAATGATAATGGGTAGTTTAGCTGTGATCGTTCCTAATGTAAACGGAATACGTTTTGCTCATATTGTTCAAAGTATTTTGTAAATAAACTATAAATCTCTTAAATTGTTATTATTTAAAAACCCTCCGAAATTAGCAGTATTCATACCTGCTAGTATCCATTGATTCTAATAACACATAAATGTTTTATTTTCCTAATTTTTATATACATGTTTATATTATTATAATAACAACAATTACATTATAATAATATTATAATATAAATGCGAAACTTTGTATGAGTGGCTGTTTTTTATTCTTTCACTAAAAAACTACGAGATGGATATTATTGCAACTTTACATTAAGATACCTTATATATCAGAATACCC
Organism: Lamproptera curius; assembly: GCA_029286875.1. Classification (NCBI taxonomy): domain Eukaryota; kingdom Metazoa; phylum Arthropoda; class Insecta; order Lepidoptera; family Papilionidae; genus Lamproptera; species Lamproptera curius. The sequence goes on from JAGSMT010000089.1 coordinate 1,227,556, forward strand.
CACAAGCTATAGTACAAATGGATATAGTTTAGCTTCGTGCGTTCTAGCGTGAAAAAATCTGCCATCGGCCAGCTATTCTGCCGTGAACCACAAAAATCTTTGGGCATATAAATATACTGCCTCCGTAGCCTAGTGGTATAGGCGTGTGGCTTAGAAACCGGAGGTCGTGGGGTCGAATCCTGCGGGGACTCAACAAATTTTCATTGTTGTTTCCTAGTTGGTTAGGGCAATTTGGGCCCAATTGTCTGAAAAGTAAGATGATCCATGCGTCGGATGGACATGTAAAAGTCGGTCCACCCACCAACCGAATTTGACCAGCGTGGTGGGATACGGTCCAAAAACCCTCTAATGGATAGGGGTGTATTAGGGGAGGCCTATGTCTAGCAGTGGACTATCACAGGCTGATGATGATGATGATGATGATGATGATATAAATGTATGTAATGATTATTATCAAAAATTACAATAATCACGGGGGTGAAACCGTGGGGCGAATCTACTATATTCATAATGTCTTTACTACTTGGCCCCGGCCTAGTGGTAATGACATTGAATCACCAAATGATTTGTCACATTTACCTAGTATTAACATTACAATTGTATGATTTTTACACCAAGCACATTAAGAGTGCTTTCTAGCCTTTTTGCTTTATTGGTTAAAGCTATGAGACATTCAAGCTGTCATGAAGTAATCACCTGACAGTAAGCAATACGACCTGTCCGAGAGAAGCGCAGCGTAAAACGCCACAAAACCGCTCACCACGCTGAGCCACGAGATGTAATCTTATTAACCCTGGCCACAGTGTCATTTAAAACGGAACACAGCAGTATTTACACACTACATCTTGGCAGCAAAACTACACTGCAGTCTTACATTACATTTAATTTCATACTCACATAGTTTAGAATAATGTCAAACAAATTCTGCAATTTATGTAGACAAATCATATTCAATGTTGACAAAATTAACTAAACTCATATTGGTCAGACATCGCCTGGTTACTGACATATATATGTATAAAAACTTAAACATTTTAGTGCCAGGACATTTAGACATTAGTGTCAGAAATTAGACATTTTTTATAATTAAATATATTCCATTCACGCTCATCTCATCATGCTTAGATACAATAACAAAGAAACTACGCTTCCTTGCTATTAATATTTCAAGCTATGATACGGATATTTATTTTTAACTTCATACACAAGAAGCAGACTCAATTCAGATGGCATTTTCTGCTAATTACACTTGGGTTAATACAGTGATAAAAAGTACGGAGGTGCAAATATCCGTGCATTATAAATTGAAACTTTTGATATAAATATATAACTTAAAATAAATATATATGTTATATATTAACTAATAAATTTAATTTCTTTGCGATATGTTCTTAAGCAAGCGATCTTTTACTTTTCGCCTAAAAGTCACATTCCTCTCCGCCGAACGAAAAAAGAGTGCATGATGTCAGAACTGTGAATAGAGCATGGGATAGACAAATATGCATTGAAAAAGGGAATAATATATAGTAAATAAAATAATATTTAAATAAAAATTAAAATACTTCCTCCATAGCCTACTGGTAAGGGCTTGTGCTTTAGAAACCGGAGGTCGTGGGTTCGACTTCAGTAGGGACTCAACTCAAAAATATTTTCATTGTTGCTTCCTAGTTGGTTAGGGCAATTTGGATCATCCAATTGTCTGAAAAGTAAGATGATCGATGCGTCGGATGGGCATGTAAAAAGTCGGTCCTGCGACTTATCTCTCTCCGGTCGTGTCGGTTATCAGTATAAAGTAACAGGTTTGCGCCTGTGTATGCGCGTACACTTGTGCACTATAGTATCTCCCGCGTAGTAGACTGATCTTTAACATAGATCGGCCACCGTGGTCTTGGAGGAGAACATTATATTGAGGAATCGCCTGGAACATTATATTTTATAGAAAATGCGAAGATATATACAACAGGTTAATAGGATATCAGACAGCAAATCCATAAAAATGATTTCACTAATCATATCTTAAGTCAAAGTGCATGATATTAGAATAATAAAAAATCTCACCAAACAAACTGTTTGTATAGAAATGCTCACTGTAGATATAAAGAGAAACATTTAAATCAACTGATCAGTGATTCAGGAGTTCAGAAGGTACAACATACAATAGAAGATTTAACTACACAGTCATAATAAATTATTTATATACAATGAAATAATGCATAATGTTAAAATTCCTCTATTAATTCCTAAAATACTATAATACCTTACATTTAACCTAATACACATATTTACTAATCCTTAATTAAGGTCTGTGCAGTTTGGAGAACTAGATTCAATATATTCTTTAGAAAGGCTGCTAGATGGTTCAATTATTTCTTCATCTGTTTCGGGGTCAGTAATATCCTCTTCTACTTCAGCTAATATGCTAGCATCACCCTTGTATGAAGCTAACATCTTCCGGATAGTCGTAGGATGAGGCAAAGATAAACTTTTTCTTAGAAACAAATAAGATTTTGGTGAATGAATGTACAGTGATAGTGCGAACTGTTTAAACTCCTCTGTATATTTTACAGATTTATCGCTAATTTCATTGAGTGAAATGGTTTCCACAACATTTGCACCTCTTTCATAGTTGTTACACTTCTTTTTCAATATTTTCACAGTGGAACGCAAAGAATTCAGTTGCTTATCTCTTCTTCTTAACTTCTGACGTAAAATTCTTAATTTCCCCTGTAAAGATTCATAAGTTGCAGAGAAGTTTTTGATATCCGTTTGAACTGCTACTTCTTTTACTTCTAGACATAAAGCTTCAGCAGGGGTGGTACTAAATCACTTTCATTAATCATCTTTAATTCATTTAATGCATTTATTTCATTTACTACATTTGTCATGTTTACTTCATTAATTTCTGGCGAACTCAGCTCTGATACTGCATTTAGTTGGAGGACAACATTGCTTACCCACATTTTTTCTTTGTTTGTCTACAAACAAAACATAAATCATATAATTTGAATAAACTTATTTTTAAGCAAAGAGCATAATTTTTTTTTATCACTGAGTAATTTTTTACCAAAGGAATTTAGGTAACACATAAAAAATATTTACAACAGATCAAATTTATAACATTAATCTCTATAGAAAAGCAAACAACATACTCAATGCTTCAAATAACCATTCACTTAAACTAGTATTTTTTAAGTATAAGTTAATAATAAACAGTGATATAAACTTTATTAATCAGCAGTCTGATTCTTCATAAAATGATTAGAGGCTGTGGCTTGTATTGAGAATAACTTCTTTGAAGTTTGTTTAATATTGGTATGAAATACATATTTAACACCAATGTAGAGATAAAACAAATATCCCGTGTTTGTTGCATGGGACTTCCCTAAATTATATATTTTATATTGTTTTCTGTGCCTCTAGTTGCGCATCAACAGAAATACATTATCTATAAAAAATTCAACTATCCTATCATCACATTTTATTGGATATAGTCCCAGGTCCCATATTACCTTTTACATACAGTGCCTAAAAATGTGGTCTGTCAAACTAAAAATCTGCTTGTAGTCTTAAAAAAAAGATAATTTTTAAATCACATTGAAACATACTGGTTTGTAAAAAGAATAATGCTTTTAAGAAGTAATAATAAATAAGTTAACACATGTAAAGCAATCCAAATATAAATGAATCCAAACTAAAACATGATTTTTATTTTAATATGGACATTGGTGTTGCACATAATGACAGAACACTAAATGGTACTGCATGAGTTTATTTATGTTGCTCATATGTACATTTTATTCATTTTTACATACAGTTGGAAAGTCAACCCGGTAATTCAGACTTTTTTTTATTTATTTGGCCATATTGACATATTTTTTTATACAATATTTACGCTTTACATCCAAATTCTGTGTTACATGTACAACTTTGTTTTTTCAAGTGTTGAAACTTGACAAAACAAAGTTACATGTAATATATCTCACCTCTGGGAAAATAGAAGGTACCGCATCATGGTTCAAAGCTTGTCGAGAGCAATAAGTGTGGAAGTTCTCCGGTTTGAAGTGAAAACTGCAAACGAGCGAGTTGTCCGTAATTTTACGCGTCACAGGTACTATATCCAACCACAACTTTTTCATATCTTCTTTTTTCGGAAATCTATTAAAATATATAAAGATCAAATGCACATCACTTTAAAAAAGTTACTTAATATAATAATTGTAATGTCATCGCTAAGTGAGTACATAAATAAAATACGCATAATATATAACTTATAAGCAATTAAATAGATTAGTTTATTAATCTTACTGAGATTGGGTTATGAAAATGTTTCAAATAATATTTACACCATTGCTAGATTTTAGGCATCATATTAAAATACAAATTTACAAAAATTCTGTTTCCCAATTGCACTTACTTGTGAAAGGAAATGCCACATCCCGCGTAGGATTCACTTCTGCATTTCACAACACAACACTTTTTCACCATTTTTCAGAACTCATCAATAAAAGATATCTACACTCTCAAAACATTGTAATGACACAATTAATATCACATTTGTTACGGTCTTATGTTTGTATTTTACAGCTGTTGTAATTTACAGCCTGGTAACATTTAGTTGGCAGCCACAAACTACAATATAGAAAGAAATATTTGGCAAATTGCGTTTATATTCTTACACATATGAAATGTAGAACCGAAAATATAAGTTTAATCAAAAATGTATATGATTTAATCAAAAAATGATTATATGTATAAATAAATAAGATACATAAATAAAATTTTTAACGATTTAAAATTGATACAGAAAATATAAAAAATCAGAAAAATCGAGAATTCACACTTTGGTAAAGGTACAAACATTTCGTTCTTAAAAACATGTATATATATTTATCAGTAAATTGAGAAATCTCTTAAAAAAATAAAATATCACTTCTAAAAAAGCCGTAAAATAGCAAAATACATTTACTATTTTAAGCAAAATACATTTGCTTTTTTAAGCACAACTTTAAATATTTTTTTTGAGCTCTGAAATATTTCGTGCGTACTATACGCAGGTATTTTTAAAATTCATTACTGGAGCGCCAATTTTCGCGGGTGTAAGCAAATAATTATTTGATAAAGCTATTTGAGACGAAAAGAATACTTTACAGTAATAATTTTGTATTAATGGTTTCGACCGATGAATCAAAGTTAGGCATAAGATATGAACAATTATAAAAGAAATGATAGTGGTTGGATATTGTGCCCATCTAAAAGTTTTCCTGGGAAATTTTATTATTTTAACGTTAATAATGGGGAAGCGGCTTGGACCCTTAACGAGCTTCAGGTAAGAAGCATAATTTTTTGAGATTTTGTTTATGCGGCTTCTTAGCAGGTATTCTTTAGCTGTACTTGGACACTTTTATTGCAGAAAACAACTTTAAAAAAGGATTTAAACGTTTCAAAAACGTCGTGCAAGAGTAAAAATTATCCCGAACCAAACAGCCCGCCGGTAAATAGAGATGAGACGCATAGTGGTGTAAATACGGACTCATTTAACAAAACACGCACAGTTTATAATTCAATAGATCAATGCGGAAATCCATCTCAATTATATAGCCAAGTTTTTTATCCCAAGTGTTTACCAACCCCCTCCGCTTACTTTCCTAACATTGTGTGGTCACCAGTTCCCTTAGCAGCTCAAATGTTTATGCCACATACAACAGAAGCCATCAAACAAATGTGTGATCGTAATACTCAAACTCATGAATTGAAGGATACTGCGTTTGTTCAGACCAGTGGAATATCCTTGTCTGAACGTTTCAGTAAGTTTCATAGAAATAATGGAAATAAAATCAACAATATTAATGTGCCGCACTATTCAACAAAGTCCTGTACAGGAACAAACAAAAGAAAGTTCTCAGTCTAGTAAAAAAACTTCCTTGAATAAGTTGATCACTTTGGAGGATACTCCTCAAAGTGGCTTAGAAAGACTTTTGTCTACCAAGAATCATATAGGAAATTGCATTGAAAAAAAACAACAAAGTTTTAATTTAGCACAGCATGCTGCAACTCAAACATTAGACAGTAATGATCTGAGACATGTCTTAACAGCAAAGAAGAGAAACCGTCTTGTTGAAAATACTTGCAATGGGACAGCCAATGGTAAATTGTTAACTTATGTTTTTTAATAAATGGGCTATTCTGGTATAATTCTCGATAAACTTTTTCCAAAACAATTTTTTACAGATTGTTGAACACAACATTAAATGATAAAAACCTGTTTAAATCTTAGTGAATTATAAAAGATTGCAATAGAAAATAACTTTTCTATACTAAAATTATAAAGAAGAAAGATTTGTATTTTTGTGTGCAAGATTGTAATGAGTAGACTCAAAACTACTGGACCAATTTAAAAATATACTTTAGAAACCATCTTGAGTAACATAGACTACTTTTGAGCCTAGGGAAATCTATTTAAAAAAAATTTAAATGACATGGGCGGACTGTCGTATCTTAAATATTAACATTTTTTACTTCTTTTATTTTATAGAAATAAAGGCTTGTTTACAATATAATTCATTATTTGTTGATTTATTTGCCAAAATTAGTTTTAAAATGAGTTGCGGGTGCTCATAATCTCTTTCTTCCTTCTTGACAATTTGTTTCAAATACTGTACCACTGATGTTGTTTACAGTTATGTGATATAACTGTAAACAAAATGTTGTTTAGGTTTCTGCTTCAAATTTCTTGAACATGGTTTATTGATAAGAGCTCAAGCAATAGGCATGTACCATTGAATAAATTTTGTGTAATATTTTTTATAAACATACTAAACAAATACGATAATTACATAGCAAAATGTTTAAATATTCCTGCTATTTCGAAAACGCTATTTTTGACAAAACTGTAGCTAATGTTCATTTGACATTTGACGTATTCATTCCGATTTACGTAAGTGCTGCGGCATAAAATTGATTTATTTAAGAACTTTCTAAATTTATTTTCTCGTATTAAGCTGAATAATTTAACGTAACAAATGTTAAATCTATACCGCGTTTATACTGCTACTGAACTGGATTCATATAGGTTATGGAACATCGTGTGCTGATAGATTTTGGGCGGAAAATATATTATTTTGCATACGAAGGCAGACGAGGCGTCAGACCACCTGATGGGAAGTGTTTACCAACACCTAGCGCTGCCTACCGTGTGACACAGGATGTTACGTCTCGTTTACCAAGTAAATAAGCTATGGGCTACGGCTTCCTTCAAACCGGAACGAAGTGTTTTCCCACAACCGCTTTGCGGCGGAATGAGACCCCGCGTTGGTACTGCCCCATATGGTTGCCCTGTAAAAGGGGACCTTTCACCAATAAGAAGAGAAACAACTAGATGGCGTCTATTAAAAAGAGTTGCTCATAATTGCCACGCTGAGCATACGGTTTGGTAATTGACTGATTGCACTTGTAATGCGGATCTGTCTTACTCCCACTGCAAGGGAGATCCGCCGTCAAGTCGGCGGGGAGTTCGTCTCATGCCTTCGCCACTATAGGTATGCGTGGAAATGAACGCCAGACTTAATTTGACCTTCTTGTCAAATGATTACATTATTGCGCTAGATTAGACTTGGGATAGACCAAGTAACCCATGACAAGGTAGTGGCGTCATTAATCTAGCGCTCTTATCGATAAATTGTCAATCGCTGAATGATAGTCGCCAAGGTCTATATGTTCGATTGGCTAAAGTGTAGTTGCATATACCTAGCTTTTCAATGGTATTGCCTTATGTAGCATTGTTATACGGTTTACGAACCGAAGGCCGTGGTATGATCCCTAATGATCTAAGGCAATATATCGATATTTTTCTTTCAGGGGAAGTTACGAGCGCCGGTTGCTCTACCCAAACTTTACCTAGGAAATGTGTCACATTTGATCTCAGCTCGAACCACAAATCAAACGGCAGCCGGTTTGAAAATAAGTCAAAGGTTATTGAAAACGTTGTTGTGACAGCTAGTGTTGCCAAGGTAATTATTGCAAAATGTCAACAAATTTCTTTCTATAAATCAATTTGGCACGTAAAACTTTTGTGACCCATGTGCCAAATAAATGTTTCTTTGTTTCTAAAGAACGAAGCGGCAATTTTTTAATAAGCAAATTGGAGGTATAGTGCCAATATGTTACTTACACTTACTCTTCCCTCTAGTCTACGGAAGCATTCGGAAATATTACGAAAATAATAAATTACGAAATTGACCTAATTTTATGTTCAATTTTCTGCACTTGATTATTAAACAATTGGTAGCATATGTTTTCTTTACAGACACAACCTACAAGTCAGCTCGTTAATATTAAAATTTTGAAAGATCTAAGGAAAATGCAAATGGCGTCAGATGTATGGTTCCTAACAGCGGACTTGCATGTACTACTTAATGAATTTCAATTCATTAACGATTTCGTGCGGCAAGGTGAGAATTCTAGAATTAAATTTTCCTAAAATCAAATAACGCTTGCATTTTTTTCTCTATTTATTGGCTCCGGCACGGTTTATGCATAAGCCAGCGTCAAGTAATAAGATTTTATCATCATCATCATCATCTCCTATGACTGCCTCCGTAGCCTAGTGGTATGGGCGTGTGCTTTAAAAGCGGAGGTCGTGGGTTCGAATCCTGCGGGGACTCAACAAATTTTCATTGTTGTTTCCTAGTTGATTAGGGCAATTTGGGCCGATCACCCAATTGTCTGAAAAGTAACATGATTCATGCGTCGGATGGGCATGTAAAAGTCTGTCCATCCACCAATCCGCATTGGACCAGCGTGGTGGGATACGGTCCACACCCTAATGGATTAGGTGAGGGCCTATGTCCAGCAGTGGACTAACGAAGGCTGATGATGATAATCAGGTAAATTCACTTCGTATCATTCTTTTCGTAAATCCAATATTCCATTTTCTATTACAATATTCTCTTATTATTTTCCTATACATATAAGACCAATGTCGGACGGTCAAACATCTATGTACGTTTTAATTTTCGCGGAAACCCCTAACCGTTGCACTTAGAGCTCTTATGGAAAGGCGTAGTGATGGGCGTAAGAATTGTAAAGTTGTATATCGATATCGGTATAGTATATATAGTTGTATGTATAGTATATATAGTTCGGGGTTTTTGGACCGTATCCCACCACGCTGGTCCAATGCGGGTTGCTGGGTAGGCCGACTTTTTAGATGCCAATCCGACGCATGGATCTCTTACTTTTCAGACAATTTGGGGTTAGAAAACAACTATAACACAAAATTGTTTCCCCGTGGGATTCAAACCGCTAGGCCACGGAGGCGGTCATGACTTTATTACCAAAATGTTAATTTCTGCTAGCACTATTAAAATTTATTTATTATTATATTTACTCTATATGTATACAAATAAATTATACAAAGCATAAGTGACATTGTCTCCTAGTCGTCAACCTTTGTATGGCGTACAGAACTCAACTGGGCGTACAATTATACAATAATTATTGTAATATTATTATGACATATTAAATTATTATTTCAATATTTATGCATATTTGCTTGCAGACGATACCTGCCGCCTTCTAATACCGTACGCAGTGACGACCATAATACGTGCGATGTCCACTTCTAAGACCGATAATGTTAAACTGGTTTTGGCCGCACGCAACATTATAAGACGATTGATGGATTCGCCGCATCATATAACTTGTACGTATTGCTGTTTATATTTGTTATAATATAAGAAAAATGTCTGTAGATTAGTCAAATGGGACATATATTCGACTGTTCAGCACAGTGCATACCCAAAGCATCGAAGTAACGTCATACTTGGTCTACCGGTGGTAGGTCCACTTTTTACAGGGGACCGTCAGGTTGGGTACCATCACAGTGCCTATTTACACCGCAAAGCAGTAGTGTAAAACATTACTGTGTTCCGGTTTGAAGGCACCTTAGCCAGCGTATTTACTGGGTAAACAAGACTTAACATCGTACGTCTCACGGTAGGCAGCGCGTTGGTGATGGCAGTATTGCCAATGTCTATGGACGTCGGTGACCACTTTCTATCAGGTGACCCGATTGTTCGTCTGCTTGCGAAGGCAAAAAAAATACGTGTAGCGTTCGTATCAACCATTTTAGTGCATTAATATTTTATATTCTTTTCTCTTCGTTTTATTTATAATTTTTAAACATTTATTGTTATTATTATGTACCAAATAAACAACTTTTCTTTCATTCTTATTGATAAATCTGATTGATTAAGGGATGATAATGATTTGGAACGTAGTTGTATACGTTTGGTGTAAATCATTAATTATTTGCATCGATTCCTTTTTTTTATTTGTTCGGCTTGGATTTCTACATATCGCAATTATTTGAATGTTAAAGTTTTATTGCTGTTATTTCCTTTTCATAAAGAGACATATGGAGACAAAGTCCCATGTAACTCTCCTATTAGAGTTAAAACGTGAGAGCTCTTATGAACAGCGTGTGCGGATTGAACATGGCGGCCGTCCACCAATAAGGCCGCGTTCACAATAGACTTTTTCACTTTCATTTTATCTCTCTTTGACTCGAGTATAGCTGAAAAATGCACCGAAGTAATAATATGTCTTATTATATTTTGCTTTAGTGCTGCAATCGGATGGGGAGATGAATGTGCCGATTTCGAGACAGATCTTGGATTGTTGCTGTTAAACTGTTGCAGAGGAATTTTCACGTTGTAAGGGAGATTGATTTAATCAATCAATCAATCAAATCAGTCAACAGCCCGTGATAGTCCACTGCTGGACATAGGCCTCCTAATATACCCTATAAATTAGGAGGTTTGGACCGTATCCCACACGCTGGTCCAATGCGGGTTGGTGGGTGGACCGAATTTTACATGCCCACTCGACGCATGGATCATCTTACTTTTCAGACAATTGGGTGATCGCCCAAATTGCCTAACCAACTAGAAAACAACAATGAAAATTTGTTGAGTCCCGCAGGATTCGAACCACGACCTCCAGTTTCTGAAGCACACGCCCATACTAATAGGCTACGGAAGCAGTTGATTGATTAAAATTTTGATTTAAATTGATTGAAAAAATCAGCTACTCTTAACGTTGTTAACATTCATAACATGAAATGTTGTTAATATTTATTCACATTAACATAACTGTGGTTGAATTTGGACATCGACGTTCGAACACTTTCTCGAGGTGATCTAGGTGCGGGCTGATTGGTTGAAGCAATTTTATTCAATAACGTTTATTTACTGTATACTCTGAGTAAAAATAATCTTAAAATATTTAGTTTAACAGATTATCAGTTTCTTTAACAGTAAGAGATATTGTTGTTAAAGAAATTGTTAAATCAATGATGAATACAAAAGTCAGATAGAATTATCATGTAGATGCCGAAATAACCTTGTGACTTTAAAGCTATTTATTTTAGGTGATAATAACAACTGATACAGAGCTATTGTTCAAAAGCAAAACGATCGGCGTGCATTGTTATTTGCTCAGGCAAATTGATAAAGAGATAATTCAAGACTGGCTACAACACAGATCTGTTGAAAGTGAGCCACGATGAAACCAACAGAAATGGTTTGTTTCTGCAAAAACCGAACGAATTCCAACGAATTGTCGATGATAATAAACCAGAAGCTAATAATCCTTTGCAAATATATGAGAATTACAGTCGCAAAGGACTCAAAAGAGTTTTAAAAAACGATGTCTTCACACAAACGTCCAGTGTGAATGATAATTTTCAATCATTCGACGAGAATAACGAAGACAACGAATACATAAATGATAATTGCAAAAATACCGAATCAATACCAAATCAATACAAATTTAATAGAGAAAATACATCAAATGAATTAAATAACAACGTAATAACGAATACTTTGAAAGTTAAAGTCGATTCATTTATAAATAACAAAGAAAAGTGTAACAGATTAGTCAGCCTTAAGACATTAAATGAAAACGATTCAAAGAAACGCAGATGACTTTAGAATGGGTGATAATGTTGCAGTAACAGAATTTTCTTCTACTGACGATTGTAATGCATTTTATAATAAAGAAAAGGTACAGCGATTTCACTTAGTGAATCTGTTATATCAAATGATTATATATCGGACAGTTTGTACGAGAAGCTAAAAAAGTTCAATGTCAAGAATAAAATAATGGAGGATAGGATTGTGACTAGATACGATGAGTGGATATGTTCGTTTACCCAGATCATGGAAAACTTCATGTTTGATATATTAAAGGTATGAATTTTTATAGTATTTTTTGTGTTTTATTTGGATGTTGTAAGTTCTTAGTCACGGTAAAAACATGTTAATGTTTTATAGCTTAAGCCAATGAGGGAAACAATTGACGTATTTAAAGTCGAACCGCCTCCGTAGCGTAGCGGTTTTAGCCCTTGCTTTGTAAACCGAAGGTCGTTGGATCGAATACCGCGCGGAAACAACTTTGTATTATTGTTGTTTTCTGGTTATTTAGTACAATTTGGGCCGATCACCCAATTGTCTAAAAAAGTATGATGATGCATGCGCCATCCGGCCCATGTAAAAAGTCGGCCCACTCACCCTAATGGTCAAGCTGTGCTTTAGAGGAGGCCTGTGTCCAGCAGTGTACTAATACAGGCTGATGATGATGATGATATAAAGTGAAATGTCAACAATTGCGTCAGAAGCGAACGCTTTTTATTGGAGAATCGCGACCATGTTCAGATCCCACGCGATGTTTGACCAATAAGAGTGCCCGATTTTTTTGGCGCCAACTAAGTTTGATGTTAGACTGTACATAAATACAATTCAACATAGTAACATAATAGCAATATTCCGATATGTGGAATCTGACGCCATAGGAGTTGGACGTTGGACACTTTAGCGAATTCGGGTCCTATATGGCTCTGGTGAATCTTACATATAATCGAGTTGAGTCGAGTTTTTCTATTTGTTTCGGCTAATCTTTGGAATTGCTTGTCTAGTATTATGACGGGACGGGTCTTTCTCTAAAAGATAGCTGATATAACAAACAGAAGGAGCCTTAAGTACTAATTTTAGGCCCCTTCTGTTTTAAAAAAAATAACCAATTTTTTATAATGATACAAGGCGGACGAAGTCGCGAGGAACAGCATCACTTGGTTGCTAAAAGCTATAATGCTAGCTAAGACTTCTTTTTATCCAACTGGTATCAATTAAATAAAGATTGACACAATAACTGAAATCCTAAAAGAACCAGCGATAACTTTTATATATATAAAATATGATTTCTATATTAAATTTATTCGTTCTTTAGGCTGATTCCAGTTCCATTTATCCTCTAACAATACCTGAATGCGCTGAAGCGATCTGTAGAATGTTCGAAGAAAATGCTACGATCCAACTGACTTCATCCGGATTGGCGACTTCGTATAATCTAATATGTCCAAATGGTGAGTTTACACCATATTTAAACATGTCTTGCTCTCTTCCTGTTCATGTACTTTAAGTAATTAACATTAGATATTTATTCAAGACTGCTTGTACGCTGCATCGCTTTTTTTATCCTTGACGTTGTGCTTCCAGCCTCAAGTCTTTTATAAGCTTCATCTGACACAGAACTTGTCTTAGATGAAGCTTACCATAGACTTGGGTCTGGAAGCATAACATCATTGGTAAAAAAAAAATCTTACACAGAGTTCGCAGGAAGCTACAGCCCCCGCGGACTAGATGGCCGACATTTTTAGTGCATGTAGCATGTAGCATGCAGTTGTTGCGAAGTCAATGCCAAAGTTTAATTAATGGACTTTATTCAACACTAGCATAGATTTCTAACGATTTTGATCTTTTTCACGATATATGAAGCTAGTGATGTTATTAGTGATAATAAATTTTAAAAATAATAAAATGGCTATGGTCCACCAGTAAGAACGCGTTTACTTAGGCCCCATTAGTGCCTAAGGGATGATTAGTAAAATCCATAAAACAAAACAATAATGACATCAGAAGTTAATTGTGGACCGCGGCCATGTTTAATTGTTGGTGCCAATTAAGTTTTGTATTTGTCTTTTTGAAAAATTCCGCCCATTAATTAGCTGTGATAAAATATAGTACGAAATTAATTAAATAGTAAATTTTAGACAACAGTTTTAAAAATATATATTTTTTACGATTACAGGTAGGCTTAAAAATGATGTGCATGCCATCGATTTATTGAGGACGATCGGTTGTGGAATGCTTTTGGTGCAATCATTAAAGGTAAGGTAGAACCACCTCTGTAGCTTAGTGGTAAAGCTGGCGTCTCAGAGAGCGTAGACCAGGGGTTTGAACCCTGCGGACTTTACTTTCATTGTTGTTTCCTAGTTGGTTAGGGCATTGCGGTCTGATCACCCGATGGTCTGTAAAGTAAGATGATCCATGTGTCGGATCGGTATGTTAAAAGTCGGTCCTTCGCCTGATCTTTCTCACCGTGTCGGCTGTCCGTCTCTTGGTACTGGAGTTGGACCCTTGGAGTAAAGGAAGAGGGATAGGGCAGATATGTTTGCGAGTAAACTTGTACACAAAAATACCTAAGTGACATCTAGTATTTTTCGGCCGCCGACGTCGTAAAAAAATCGCGTTATAGCTGACGACGGCGATCTATCACTAAAAACCTGTTATTTTTTTTGTTTACAGTCTGATTTTACAACTTTGTATTCCTTTGCTCATCGGTCTATGAGACGCGCTATGTTTGGAGTTTCTTTGTTCGTTCGTTTCGAATTCGTTATGAATTAATCCTGAAAAGAACTGAATTTACTGATATAGTGCAAAGGAATAGCTCATTGATGTGGCAGTGGGCCGGTCATGTAGTCAGAAAAAGTGATGGTCGATGGGCCAATAAGGTTCTGGAGCGGAGGCCCCGTTCGGGAAGACGTAGCGTTGGTCGACCTCCGACCAGGTGGGATGCCGTCCTCCGTGCATAAGCCGGTTCAAGTTGGCAGCGAGTAGCAAGGGATCGGCCGGGAATTTATCGGAAAATTCTATTAAAATCCAGTAGTTTTGGAGTGTATTACAACAAACATGCATACTCACAAACTTATGCATTTATAATATTAGTAGGATAAGTACGATATTGCTTAAAGAATTTCGCTTAATGTATTTTTTCTTTATTGCAGAAGGTATTACCTCTCACACAGCAGTTGATAGAGACCGAATATTCTTTAATACATCTACTCCATTGCATCGAAGATCCCAATTCAGACTACGTGCCGCTGAAATGTGTCAGGACACCAACTATCAGCAGGTCAGAGGAAGATGTGCCGGAAACCAAACAAGCTTGTAATCAATTATTTTATTTACGCGATTATTATACATATGAAGTCCACTTATTTACGGATTTATTTCCGACGTTTCGGTCTCCTTCCGGGGTCCATGAGTACGGGGCGGACGATGGGCAATCTCTGCATTTCAATGTTTCGAATAAATATATAGAATTAGCGTGAGAGATCCGTAAATCAATTGATTTAATAAGCTTGTAATTATTATATTCTGTTATTTTTATACGGCACTGTGGCTAAGTCGTGTAAGCCCTGTATTAAGTCAGAAGTTAGTTCAAATCCTGAGGAGCTACTAGAGCTTTCGGTTTATGGGCAATATGGGCAGATTATTTGATTGCTGATAACCTTCTCCGTGGCCCAGCGATGGTGGGCCTTGATGTTCAAATTGGGGGTTGACGGTTCGAATCCTGCGGTGTTAACTTTGTGCAATATAGTGTAATATAGAGCGATCACCCAATAGACTTGAATAGTAAGATAATCCACGAGTCTAATCGGTATGTGAAAACAGTGTTTATAAATTAATAAAATAAAATCGTCCAAATAAAAACGCAGCAAATAGAAACTGCCTCCGGAGCCTAGTGTTATAGGCGTTTGCTTTAGAAACCGAAGGTCGTGGGTTCAAATCCTGCGGGGGCTCAACAAATTTTCGTTGTTGTTTCCTAGTTGGTTAGGACAGTTTGGGCCGATCACCCAATTGTCTGAAAAGTAAGATGATCCATGCGTCGGATGGGCATGTAAAAGCCGGTCCACCCACCAACCCGCATTGGACCAGCGTGGTGGGATACGGTCCAAAACCCTCTAATGGATAGGGGTGTATTAGGGGAGGCCTATGTCCAGCAGTGGACTCTCAAAGGCTGGTGAAGATGATGAAAAACGCAGCATACACAACAGATTCTGGGAATAGTCACTAAGTGTATACCTATATAAAATATTAAATGCCTTTATTAAATCCTTCCATCTTCTTCTTTCAGATGTGAAAAGTACGTCGGAGATTCTAGATTACTTGAAAAAGCACTTTCCACAATGGAAGTCATATGACGAAGAAAAATTTATCAGTGCTGACAGAGATGTTCAACAGAAATTTAATGTAATTTGTAATCACAATAGCTAAATCTAAGCCAAATAAGTTGTGGAATCATTATTAATGTAACCAAAAGCAAATTAATGTTGTCAACTTTCTTATTAAACTCACATTCTTTTATAGCAAGTATAAAGACCTTCTGAATGAGGTTCTAGTTACTTGAAAGCTTGAAAGGATCGATGAGGTTCAGATCCTGCAGGGTAACGTTTGAGTTATCGTTGTTTCATAGCTGATTAAGTCAATTGAGACTGATCGACATTCTACTGAATAATTAATGTGTCACTGTCAACGTCATATAGGGCATCTATAAAACGCTCTGCAGTTGTCAATGCATCTTTGGTCGAACCGTTACAGGAATGTACGAGCCTTCAGAAAAATTAAAACTTAATAATTCTTAGAATGCAGTTTGCCTTTTGAGTTTTGGATGTCAGTCGTTTGGCGCTAAGAACTGTCAGATCGAGAAGTTAAACTATAATTAGAAGCAGACCGCTAAGTTTGGATGTCAGTGTTCTAAAACGAGAACAATAACACTTTATAAGGAAGACGCAGAGACTACAAAATGGTTTTCCATTTATTCCATAGACAAAGCTTTATTTGGCTTAGATGTAGACAATAAATACACAATTTCAAAAGCACTATCCGTAATTACAGGAATGCATTACTAAGGTCGTCCGAACAACGGGTCGTCATCTTAATTTGTTACAAATCAATAATTCCAATCAACTTACTCTATGTTCAGATAAAAATAACGAAAACAAATTCAATCTAACACTAAACGGAACGGACAATGACGCTTTTAATGATAACGATTCAAAATCTGATCTAACTAATGAAATAAATAACGAAACATCCGAAACTAATGATGAAAGCAGAAGTGAAATCATTAACAATGACGCGAACAAATTGTTTAGCAACTCTATCACGATAGGTGATCACCTATCACTGCTCAAGCGTGATAAAAATTATTGTTCAACACAAAATCACGATTTGAATGATGATCTTCGACTAACTTCGGAAGACATGAGTGACTCGTTCACAGATTCCTATCACACAAAAATCATTAGCTGTGATAATAAAGTGACCAATCTTAAAGCAATGATGTCCGATATATCAAACGATGATAGCGGTTTGGGCAATGAGAATTGTTACGTTCATACGACGATCAGGAATTTTCTGATTGAGCTGAGCTCAACTTTGGTCGTCATTAACAAGTTCATGTGAGTACATTATTACGATTATTTTAGTATAAATCGAAAAGTCTGGAACAAGATTGAACGCGATAAAATTCGTATAGTACGTGTTGAATTATGAGTTTATATATAGAGGCCTTTTTTTTCCTTAGGAGGGGGAAATCTTCAAAAGATACCCTTTTTATAAGGGTTATGTAAGGTTTTTACTCACTAAAACCCCCTCAGCGCCTATCATCTGTATGTTATGAGAGGCACCGGGATCTCCTACGGAACGCACCGGTACCTCTCTATACGTGCTCTATACGCACTTATACCATCGCTGTTTATCACGATTGCAAATCTTACTTTAGGTCACAACCATCTCAGTTTTCATAACCATATATCTTTTAGTCGCCTTTTACGACAGGCAGATTATTCTTTAGTCCTATTCTAAAGCCCGAAACTAAAGGGCTATTCGATCGCTGCCCTGCTTTGGCCAGAGCGACGGCTAGCCAGAGCTCGTCCCCGCTCCCTTTCTGCCGTCTCTTTTTGCAACATAACTGCTTCACAAAATGAAACCAGCGCCATCCAGGACCCCTTTTCTGCCAATGCCGCCTCTTGTAACACCTTTTAGAGAGAGATCATAGCCAATCTTGTATATATAGAGGCCTAGGAACCGTAGACTGTTAAGGATAATGTCGTGCCTGTTTTCGTTAAAAGCAGTAGTGTGCGAACACAACGCGTTTAGAAGTTTAGTTTACTTTCGTAACGCACTGTAACTAAAATAATTACTGTGTAATAGAGGCGTATCATTCCATGTTTCAAAACAAGATAATTTTTAGCGTTGTACGCAGCATCTATTATCCGCTTAGTTATGTATAATCAACGCTCGTCTGATTTGTTTGTTGATCACTGAGTTTTGTGTTATGTTCTATTCACTCTGAGAAACGTCTTTGATGATCCTGGTGAGTCGTATATATTTTCTTCCGAAATAAGGAATTGTATGTATTTAGTTCTTCATTAGCCTTGATAGTAGTGTTGTAGCAAAGAAAAAAAAATTAATGGTTCACTTGGCAAGTAAGTTATTTTGCTAGTTATTCATTTTATTTGGTTATAATTTAAACTTTAAAATTGTAGACATGACAGTGCCATGATGATTAAAAGTAGAGAAACTCGAGAAGATAGCAAAAAATCGTAAAAGATAAAGCGGAGAAAACTATTAAGTTTCTGTGTGTAATAACGGATCAATTGAAAAGGTAATCATTTAACCGATCTTACCGGAAAATATTGTTAAGAATACGTAATGTGACAAGATTTGAAATACTCAGTATAATAATAAGCAGGTTTTGTCATTAATGTACATTGCACGAAGAAAAGATCGCAAAACCTAAATCGTCTGTATTCACTGGATGAGTCACATCATCCTCGCAGGATTCGAACCCGCGACCTCCAATTTATAAAGCACACGCCCATACCACTAGGCTATGGAGGCAGTGATGCGTGAGCCACATAGCAGTTAAATTATTTGCAATACTGTGAAAAGTGTATAATAACCGGCAACAATGTTTTTATTTTTCTTTTGATAATATATACTTCCTGTCAGACCTACAGTAATACGATAATTTGAAGTAAATAAATTCGAATCCAGAACCTTCAGTAAAGCGAGGGAAAATACGTAATTGCGCTAATGAAAACACAAAATTATAATTGTCGTTAATTGTGATTAATTAATAACACCACAATACATTACATAGGTTACGGTGTTAACTCTAAATATATCTTTTTATGGCTCGAATATGAGCAATTGTTCTTAAAAATTATATGCACAATGATTATTTTACTTATAATTTCAAGTTTATTAAAAAAATCATCATTAAAAACCACATCATCATCATCATCATCATCAGCCTTTAATAGTCCACTGCTGGACATAGGCCTCCCCTAATACACCCTATCCATTAGGTGGTTTTGGACCGAATCCCATCACGCTGGTCCAATGCGGGTTGGTTGGTGGACGCCTTTTACATGCCCATCCGACGCATGGATCATCATACTTTTCAGACAAATGGGTGATCGGCCCAAATTTCCTAACCAACTAGGAAACAACAATGAACATTTGTTGAGTCCCGCAGGATTCGAACCCACGACCTCCGGATTCTAAAGCACACGCCTATACCACTAGGCTACGGAGGCGGTTAATATATTAAAACCACACATACATATAAATTTCAATTTGATATTTACTTATTTTCTTTTCAGAATAATTGATAGGGAACCGGATAAAGATGGGACAACTATTATATCTTTGCTTATAAAATCGGGCGTCGATGTATCTAATGACAAAAGAATTTTAAGATACAAGTAAGTGTTCTTATACTGTTGATATATCGTTGTAATATTAAAACGAAATTGCACTTTGGTAAATATGCAGTCAAAATTTCTTGTTTCATGACCGATATAACCGCTTATAAAAATAAATTTCATTTCAGTTGAATTATCACTCACATTCATGTTTATTATCTAGTTAAATGCATTTTAGGTATTGATGTCTGTAAACTATAACTCTGTACCATATTTTTATTTTCATGCCCTCAATTCTCATGTATCATTTTATATATGAAAAATTAACAAAAACTATCTTTGTTATTACCATGCTGTTGTACGATCCAGAATTTATATAAATGAAGTGTAATGAAAATCTGTGGTGGATGTCGTAATTTATGGTTACCTTATATCGTGGGGATTGAATATAAATATAAAATGGTGAAACAGCGGTTTCACCAATAAGAACGCATTCATTCACTTGGCGCCATTACTGCATAACGTTGGTCTTTGTATACTTAAATTGCATGTCGGTATTGTCGGCCTAGATTATTAAAGTAGCCACATAAAAATGCCTACAGATTTAGAATCAAAGTGCATATATCGAAGGGAGAGAACAGACACGTCGTAACCTCGTAACTGACAAAAATGAAATTGTTTACCCGATATTTTATTGAAATAATAAATATTTAGATCCTCATCATTAGCATCACTTAGTCCAATGCTGGACTGGCTCTCCCTAATGACGCTCATCCATTAGGTGTATCACAATTACAGTGGCCAAAATGCAGTTGGTAGGATGAGCGACTTATACATTCGTACCGACGCATGGATCATCTGTACTTTTCAAACAATCGGTGATCGATCAATTTGCCCAAATCATTTTATGAAAATAAATAAGAAATAGTGCTTGATCGCATGCGGATTCGCACTCCATCGACCCCAGGTTTCTAAACATACTTTACCATCGAGCTGTAGAGCACATCATTCATCATCATCATCACTCAGCCTGTGATGATCCACTGCTAATCATAGGCCACATAATTTTGACACCTATCCATTCAGAGGTTTTGGACACTTCTACCTGAAGAGGCAATTATATACAGTTAATATATAGCTAGTTTCATTTATTATACATAAAAGTTATGATCAAAAATTATTTTTGAATTAATTTTCGGCTTTGGTGCACAATTTAATTTTTGTCAGTTCGACGTTTCTGTTTTCTTCCGTCGATATATAGGTTACTCATTTCTGTTATGTTCATTACTATCTGTAAACTTTTCAGGCAGGTCGTTACAAAGTGCTTGGAGCAAACATACATTCTCCAGCAAGGATTGAAAATTCTGCTGTGCATCACAAATGACACTGCTAATTCTATATCTGTATTCGAACCAGATCAATTGACACTTGTTATTTCAATATTTTTGAATAATGTTGATCATTTTTAAGAAAATATATATTTTTGTTAATATTAAGTGATGAAAATGTTTAACTGAACACCGCCTGTTAAATATTTTTAGAATAAGTGAAAGAGTAATATTAATATAAGTATAACCGTAGCTAATTGAACAAAACAGTGAATTAAAAAATTCCCGTCCAACTTGAATTGCTTTGAATGAACAGCTTAGTCTTAAACTTGAATAGCGATATAGCTATACTTTTACCCAAATATAAAACTCTTGGCGTTTGACATTTGACAATGGCAACCGAGTAAGAATCTTTAATTTGCATATAATTTCCATACCTTTCATATAAGTTGTTGTATGCCCAAAATCGAACTCGCCAAATTTTAATTAAATTTGCAAGTCTATGTTGTTGTCATATTAATAACTATAACTTAATACATAGTGTGAATATGGAAATTAAGTATATTTTTTAAAAATTTTCTGCTATTGAGCTAAATGATAAAGGATTACATAAATAAAGTAAAAATTCAATTTTGGTAGTACAACAACACTTGTGGGAGACATCTTTTGCTTTGATTATATTAATTCAAGATGATCAAAGATCTAGCTTAGACAAAAGCAATGCTGGTTTATGAGTACCATACATTTTGAGATAATTCCGTGT
The DNA here is from genome assembly GCA_029286875.1 of Lamproptera curius. Classification (NCBI taxonomy): domain Eukaryota; kingdom Metazoa; phylum Arthropoda; class Insecta; order Lepidoptera; family Papilionidae; genus Lamproptera; species Lamproptera curius. The sequence goes on from JAGSMT010000089.1 coordinate 1,249,481, forward strand.
CAAATAGTTGACTTAAAATATTTATATCTCTGTTTGTGATTATTAAAAGACAATATTTGTTCCTTCATTAGTTATAAGTTATAGATCTTGATATGTTTAAATAATTAAAAATATTATCACTCACCGTTATTGTTGATTAAATAAGTTTGACGTAAAAATCAGCCGATTGATATAGAAATTATATTTTTTGTTACAAAGACATGCATGTTATGACTAGCATTTAATATCTAAATATTCCAAATGTTACCTAAATATAGGTATTCAATAGTGTAATCAGAGAAACTATAAATCTTAAAGGTGCTATCCTTTAATTTAATTCTTTGATTACTATACTACTTTTGTTATTTTTCTAAATAAAAATATTATTAAAATTAAATTTCCCTTTTATTTTTTTAACCATTTAATATATATCCATCTACTTATAAAAAGTAAAATACAGTTCGCTAATTTAGAAATAATACATATAATAATATATTTGCTGCACCTGAGACAAATAAGAGAACACATTCCTATTGGTGGACCGGCGGTCATTTTTTATCCCTACCGATGTTTAACCAATAAGAATTTGACATTAAACGTCTGTACGTAAATTCCATCTTTTATTTGGCTGAGGTAACAGTTTATACACACTAAGACTTATTAGTCGCTATTTTACTTATGACTAGTTTAATTTAGACAGCAATACTCTGGAGATTTGTCTGTTTAGAAAATATCTCTGTTTAGAAGTATCTTCCAAGTATTTTACGCAATGACACACAAATTTGTGCTCTGTATTGAAATTTAAAAGCAGTATGGAGGTAACAAGAAATTACACAGCTTATGAAAGTAATTAAAAGAACAGCTTAACGAAAGTTTCTACTATAATTGAGAAAATTCCATCAAAGTTAAAATAATAAAATTGTTTAGAATGTTTAAATTTGTTTCTATTATTATAAATTAAAAATACAACATTAATATTGTACAGCCAAAAAAATGTAAGATTTCATCATAATACATAGATGTCTTTTAGCGGTTTATTGACCACAACATAAGTGGATGTGGCCAAGCCAATTTTTTTTCGTTATATATAATTCTGAACATATTAAACTTAAAAATAAAATATAAGAACATTAACAGGAAATACGTGTTCTTTTAGTGTTCTGGATATTTACTGCGGTTCGGTCTACAGTCAAAAAAAATCCGAATAAACTTTAGTGCTGATTTTGAAGTTAAACTCGAATTACGGCAAAACGGAAAAGGTCATCACACTATATCTGACCAGTATAAAGGCCATTAATTTTCCTCCTTCGCTATTAAACATAAGATTTGGCCTGGTAAAGGTTATTTATTGTGATAAAGTTGTAAATTAGGCAGCAAATTCGAAAGATTAAAAAAATAATTAAATTGACAATCATTAAAGTTTATAAGTGATCACACATATATGTATAATAAAACGTTTATAAATGTAATACAATAGTTACATTTAGTTACACCAAGATTTATAACCGCTACTTGGTGCCAACATAGCAACTAATCAATCGCAGTCAACAGCAGCATGGCAATGTCTTCACGAGGCGATCGAATGGCAAGTTTCATAGTGACAGCGTTGCTAATTATAACCAATTTAGCTTTAATCATTACGGGGGCACCACCTCTGAATATGCCACAGCCTTTTATCTCGACTACCGTCTCCCCAGTCGCAGACTCCTTCGTCAAGCCGAGGTGTTTGCAAACCTCTTTAGCGGCATCCTTGACGTTGTCATACGGGAGGGAGTAAGTGTCGTTTGCTTCCGGCGAATTGTGAGCCATTTCCCACTTCTCGTCAAAGTTCCCGTGGACTTTTGCGGGGTTCATTTGATCTGCGCAAGTTACGTCGAACTCTTCCAACGGATAAGTATCCGCGTAGCCATCCCCCGGGTCCGGGATGCCTGTGTTTGGGTCGCAGTCCTTTACAGTGAACTCTAAGGTAGCACCGAAAGTCCCTGTGCTGTTCAGAAAGAACCCAGGAAACTGGGCAACGATGAACACGCTGTCCGGCTTGTTGAACTCCAGCTTCTGGCACGGAACTATGGAGAGAACTTCGAATTCGGGCGGTGGCTCCAAGCGGACATGCACCTGTTCTAGTATTTGGTCGTTTAGCGTGTTAATGCACTCGAATTGGAATATTACATGCCGCGCGAAGATGTGCTTGTGTAGTCTTACTCTGTACTCCGTCTCGTCTTCCGTTAAATCAACGGGATTCGACTGTCTGAATATCGGTCCAAGCCGATCTATACCGGGAATGTGTGATAGCGTTTCCTTGCAGATCTCATCGATGGACATCTTAGTTGGCTTCTTGACTTCGACTTTAACGTCCTCTTTCACCTCTTTCGGTTCCTCGGCGGGGACTGTAGTGACATCGAATGGTTCTTCGGGATTCGTCTCGATATGGTTTCTCAATGCTTTCTCCAGCATCACCGGATCCAGTTTGATCACGTTCGTTATGTAATCATTGATCAGTTGCTGATCCCCCGTATCGAGGATGGCGTTATAAAATATTGCTCTGTCGCGTACTTCGTCGTCGTCATCCAATTCGCAACGCGATAACAGCACTTTGATGTTCGGAAGCATTTCCGGCCTTTGGGCACCGAATTGAGCAACCGCCGACACCGCTGCGGCTCTCACAGGGCCGGATTCTAAGATCACTCTGTTATATATGAATCGTATGTATCTGGAAGGTTGGCGCGACTTGGGACCCTCGCGGCCCAACAGGTTTAGAATACGCACAGCTAACGCCGCATGCTCACAATCCTCTATAAACTCGCACAAATGAGCCAAACCCGTCTCCTTTGCTTCTGGATTCTCTTCAACAATCTCAATTATAGCATCAGCAATCGCCGCTTTATACGCCAAACCACCCTCATCTCTCAGCATACCTGCTAAGAAAGCCACAATGCTCTGATGTTTTCGGGGGAATTTCGTGCACAAGCGGCGAATGGCTCTGACCACTATGATTTTAAACTCATCCGATATTTCCGAGACGAAGCTGGATATTTGTTTCATTAAACGATCCACCGAGCTCTCTGCGCCGGTCGCGAGCAACGTGGTGACAGCGAGGGTGGCCACGGAACGGTTGGGATCCGATATCAGGTTCTCCAAGTCGACTGTGCAGGCCGAGACTGCGGTTGGCCGCTTTGCTGTCAGGCAAGCAAGTGTCCTGGCGCCCGCCAATCGCAAAGTTGCTTTCGAAGAGCCGCAGAACAATTGTAACACTGATACCGCAGGAGCCAAATCTTTCACTGCCCTCTTTAGGTTGACAATGGCATGCGCTGCCTCGTAAATCACCATCTCGGATTTGTGACGGAGGCAATACTCAATGAATTCAACGAAAGGTTGAAAAGCAATCGACTCATCAGTGTCTACTATTTGTGCGGCCAAACGTATGAGCAGGCACAGCATGTATGGTGACTTGATGGGCGCTCTCAATAGCCGGGTTACCAGCTTCACGGTGGACAATTTGTCATTCTTTTTTGAAAATGCAGCTATACCTAGAGCGTGATACGATACCATGGCGTTGTCGGAGTTTATGGCTTCCTGTAAAAAAAAGTATGAATATATAAATAACATTATTAATGTAGTATAAGAATTAATTAAAATAAATTATTACAATTTAAATGATTTAGGCATATTGAGGCTTAGTTGAAGTTAGACTTTTAAGTTGTGCTAATTAATCTTTTTTACATAAATTTTAAAAGAAAAGAAGATTAGCTTAGCTGATTAGCTAAGCTAATCATGTCTTAAGTAATTTCTGCATGGTGCTTTGTGTGACTATACTTGTTTAAATTTTTAAAGTGATATTTAGCAAATCTCCCAAAATATTTCATTACAATAAATATGTAATAGTAAAGATGAAAAATCCAGAGTTGTAAGTGGTAAAAAATACAATGTATTTTCATATACATTGGAAACTCAATTATCTAGACTAATTGTTGTCATTAGGATTTAAATAATTCAAATTCCGGATAATCGGGACATGTAATCAAATGTATGAAGAAAAGCGGAATTAGTAAATATTAAGTATGCAACGTCACATGTTTTTAATGTTTTCTAAAACCAACAAATACACTATACATATTTACAAAAATCAATGTTCATTTAGAAATTATTAAGAGATACATATTCTAAAATTACATACATACCAAAATACTAAAGCATTAAAAAATAAAGTAAAAAGGTACATTTATAATAATAGGTTGCATACAATATGTATTTGTACATAATATTATTGATTGCAGTATGTGGTCAAATCATTAGCTTAAATCCTTAACTGAGGGCTGGAAAATTGAGATTACTGAATTGTAATATATTGATTCACCACATTGTCCATTACGGTATGGGGAACGATATATTACATGCCAAGAATAGATATCTACTTTCAAATACATTGTATCAGCCCAAATCCTTTCTTCAAAATGAAAATTTGTAAGTCTTCTACAATTTAACTCTAAACCTATATAACATACACAGGACTGACCTCCAGTAGCTTAAGTGGTTAGCGCAATGTTGTACAAACCGATTGGTCGTGGTTCGAATCCGTGACTCAACAAATTTTCATTGAATTAGCTATTGTTAGGCATGTTGGACAACGACCCAATTGCTCTGAAGTAAGATGATCCAGTGGTGATGGCATGCTAAGCATACGCACTGACCACCCGCTTGACCAAGTGTGGATACGCCAAACCCTACAAATGGATAGGTGTATTAGGGAGTGCCTATGTCCAGCAGTGGACATCCAGCTGATGATGATGATGATGACACAAACCCACTACCTCCGTTTTCTAAAGCACATGCCCATACTAGGCTATGGAGGCAGTTGTAACCTATGCTTATCATACTAGAAGTTAACACGTTTGAATTCCTCAGGGGACTAACTTTCAGTTGTTCTGGTTAATATTCCTGAGCTTGATCTAAAACATAACCTAAACCAAAATGTATATCTATAGCATAGCAATAGCTATGAAATTCTACAATAATATAAAAGTTATATGAAATATTTGCAACAGTTTAAATATTCTTGTTATAGAAATTTTGTATGAAACCTGTGCTTCATTAGTCCATCTGCGAACAAGATCTGGTGCAGTAGAGGAGAGATGAAGAGCAGACACTAAGGCTGCGGAGCTGACAGCTGGATTCTTATCAACAATTGCTTGTTTCATGTATCTTTCAATAGATTGTAGCATTGTACTGTCAGTAATACTGCACAGAGCTCTAATGGCTGCCGCTCTGCAGAGATCCTCTTTACCAGTCATATCTTTCGTCAAAGATGAAGTAACGATGATCACGTCTTGCGCCATAGTGCTAAGCTCCTTGATACAGAGGTAAATCATACGTCTCAACATCATATTTTTGGACTGAAACAATTTGGTGGTGGCGAAGAAGACATCTGTTGCCTCCTGAGTGGTAAACTTTTCGCCTTGGTTCAGTAAATACAGAATTTTTGACAAAATGTGGATACATTTTCTCGGATTCACCGGGGTTTCATTAAAGTATCTAGCCTCTTGCAAAACAATTGTTTTGTCAAGGTTTTGAAACGGATTTCCACCACTGTCCTCTTCTTCTTTTTTGTCTCTCTTGAAAGAGCTCATTTTGAGCTTTTTCTTTCGAGTAATAGTAAAACTGTTGGGAGTCAGAGAATACACTTTTGCTAATAAAAAAAACACGTCACTTTACTTCAGCCATAAAAGTGACGTGTAAAACGTCAATACAACAATGCTGCCAATTGACAATAAATTATTATTGATTGCTGTAGTAATAATACGTATAAATAATAAAAAGTTCACTTTAAATTTACTAATTTAATCAAAAAATTAACGAAAAAATATGTATATAATAAACAAATGTAATAAATTACTTTGATATATACATATTAATATCTCTTGGTTCGAATTGTTTTAATCAATTCAATCATTTATTAATTTTATAGATTTCCGTCTACTACAATCTTAAATTAATGCTGCCTCCTTAGCCTAGTCGTACAGGTTTGCGATTTAAGGGGTTCAGCGCCGGTAGTTGTGAGTTCCAATCCTGTAAGGAATCTGCAACCTATTTTCGTTATTTCTTGTTAGGTTAGGTTAGAGTGATTTTCAGATAATTAGTAATTCATACCATATCTTGTGATGAGAGTGAAGGAGTACTCATTTGTTTTATAACATTTATTTTAACTTCAGCCAATATAATATCTCGTGTGTGGCTAATGATTAAAAAATCATTTGCCACACCAAATCCTATCACATACCTATCGATAGACCTCAAAAATGCTACCTCTTGGTAGCATGCATAATCAGGCCCATAATTAATATAAAAAAAAATGTAGCACTGATAAAAATTTTAAATTTAAAAATCTATATATTATATGGACTAGGCATTTAAATGCCGGGTAGCAATATAAGACTACTTAATCAAAAGTTAAGGGTGGTAACGCTGTAGGTATTAGTATTGTTAAGAATACGTAATCTGATGCGTAACCGCTTCCGTAGTCTAGTGGTATTGGCCCTTGCTTTATAAATCGGAGGTCGTGGGTTCGAATCCCGTGGGGAAACCACCTTGTGTTATCGTTGTTTTCTGGTTAGGAACATATGGGCCGATCACGCAATTGTCTAAAAAGTAAGATGATTCATGCGTCGGATAGGCATGTAAAAAGTTGGTCGAGTTGACGGGTAACTTGCATTGTACCCGCGTGGTGGGATACGTCCCAAAAACCCCCTAAAGGAGATAGAGGCGTGTATTAGGGGAGATGTAAGATTTAATACGGGGACGATGTAAGTCGATAAAGTTGATGGCTTTATTCTGATGCTGGTGGCACGTAGCGGTCAGAACACATTAAGAAGAAAAGTACAATGCAAATACAATTCTAACCGTACACCGTACTTAATTATTCTTTGTAAACTACTATTTGCAGTACATTTGGGTGATACTTGTTACTCGTTTTCTCTTATAAAACACTAGCTCTTATCAAGAAAATATATCAAATGTGTTAATTGGTATAGGGTGTAAATAAAAATAATTGTGGTTAGTACAGTTTAGATAATGATTTAGGCCCGATTATCATTTAATCAGTTACGAGTACTAATGCAATAATCTAATTTGACGTCCTGTCGGAAACGATAACCACTACAGGGCGTGGTAACTAAATGTTTTAGTGCATAACATATATAACTAATTGGTACGTACCTAGCTAAATGGTAAAGACTACAAAATAACTAGCCAATACAAACTCAAGCGCTTCGATTTAGTTGTAATTTAGCTTTCTAGAAGTATCTCTCACGCTTATCCTACTAATAAGATGGCTATTTGTTATTCTTTACCTGCAAAACTTCTTGTAGATGTTAATAAAACTTTTCAATAACATAACTTATATATTAGTATAACTTATAGGCCGTAATATATTAGGATATTTTTAAAGTAGTTTTTTAAAATATAATAAAAAGTATATGACGTATGTAGTAAAAAATCTGCTAGCGGCGAGTTATTCCGGAACGAACCACAAAAACCTTTTGGCTTATAAATAAATAATATGTAATAATTATTATCAAACATAACAACATCCCTAGTTCAGAATAATTAGCACACTAGCCAGTTCACAATTATTTGGAAAGCCGTACGGGTGATAAAACCGATGCTTTTAGAAGCCTTGTGTGCGCCATCTTGATTCAGGAGTCTCACAGACTAGGAATGTGGGACTTCCCGAACTCGAACAAACAGACCCTGACGCCTATTTGTATATTATAGTTTAGACAAATAACACTAAGAATTGATATAAACAAAATAAGTAGCAGCAGTGAAGCGGCCGAAGCGAACTATACAGCCCAATTTGCAAATTTATTGCATTTTTCGTAATGTTTTGTTTTACTTGACAATTGTGTAATGTGATGTAGTTTTTATGGATAGTTGTCAATCTTTAAATCTTTCTATTTTCGCCGTCAAAGCTTAGCACTGTAGCTAATGATATGTCTATTATAATGCTGCATTTTTGCATTTACCACATTATCCGAACATCGTCTCATTATTCAATGCGATAGAACAATGGTAAATACATACACTGATATGAAATATTATTTATTGTATGTTTTACAATAATACTAGAATCAATTTTAATTATTTATACGTTATGTATAATTATTGTAAAAGGTAATTATTTTATTATCATATAGTTAATCGAACAATTCCTACAATAAGTGTATTTGCCCATATCGTCTTATTCGTTTTTGCTTTTTACTGCTGCTCTTATTTGTAGTCCATGAATTACGTATTTTATGCATTATGTAACGGTAAATAGGATGAATATTTTGCAAATAAACAACATGAAAAAAATGTTTATAAATGATTTAATTCATATTCTAGTATATTAATTCTAAGGGTAATATTTTATTTATTTTGCATGACGCGCTTTATGTACTTTACTAGTGTAATAAAGTACTTAAACGCCAGAGGGCGTCAGCTCGATTATCACATTACATTGAAAAATTTTGTGTGATGAACATGTTTGCGATTTTATGTCTATTTTCAATGTTTTTATTCGGTAAAGAAAGATAGGTTTAAGTACATTGTATATGTATAAGTATATGCCTTAAATACAAAAAAAAAACACTAATGCTAAAAATTATTGTACTTGATAAATTGAATCATTTCGATATTCTTCATACATCCAGTCGCATTCGGGTTCCTCATATATATTCGGGTTCGCAGTATGACCTGAAACCGCTGAAAAATATTTTAAAAAACATCCAGAGCCAAGTGATTAAAACTTTAAGTTGCTGCCTTTTTTTCCTATTTTGTAAAATATGTATAAAATTAAATGTAAAATAATATGTATAAAATTGTTTCAACTAACAAAATGCATCCAAAACGACATCGTGTGGAAACGAACATGGCCTCGCGCCACCAATAAGAACATATTTACTCCAGGCGCCATCAGTGTATTACATATGACTCAGGTTTATCCAGTCATTACGATTTTTTTTATTGTCTATATTATCTGTGTACATTTATATTAATGCAAATAAATACAAGATGGCCGGCGTTTGTTTTTTTTTCACCAAGCACACTGTGATTTATTCTTTTCATACCTCTGAATAATCTAATTTATTAATCAGGGGTAAGGACCATTTATATTAGCGGAATTATTATAATGCTTTTGTAACTTGGTTGCATGGAATTAAAGTTGTAGATTTTAGTTTTGGTTATTGTCTATTCTTTAATCGAAATAAACTTACTTATAGTAAATTGATGTGAATGTTTATACACTTAACTTCGCTTAAGCGTAAGCCTCAGATTAATCTATTGCAAAAAGGTAATAAAGACATGGAAATAACATATACAGTGTCAAATGTCCCTCTGAATAATTATCATATTACGTCTCTATGGCAGTAGTTAAAAAAAGCCAAAAAAGCGGTGTCTTTCGGCATCATAACTATTTAAATTCAAGATGTTTACATAAAATTTTATGATAATATTACATATTAAAATAACAAACCGAACTTACTGGGTTTTCTAGGAGGTGGTGGCGGCATCCTTTGGGGCGGAGGTATCAAACTACGATCTGATAAAAAAAATATGAAAAAATTATATTGTACATTAATAAATTAAAATAATTACTTGATTATTATTATCAGTTCGTAATATGTTTAAATAATCAACCTTTTTGTATATTTGAACATATAACATGCTAAGAATACTAATGTATTAATTAAGATTGTAAAGGATCGGTATTTGGATATTATACTTATAAGTAGTGATTGTTATCAGTAATATCAATGTGTAGTTATCTGATTTTCTTTTTTATTCTACTACTAGCTAATGCCCGCGACTTCAACTGTGTAACATGTAAAAAAATTAAAAAAAAAAACAATTTTACTCCCTATTATATCACCTATCTTTTAAAGATAGTTCCGTCAAAAGCGGAATAGCTATTACATATGCTATCGCTAACTTTTTAGTAGATCTAGAAAAGAAGAATATTTCTACTATACATAGTTTCGTTATATCTTATAGGGTTTACTCAATGTTTTCGTTGACAGCTATCAGACGGCTTAAATTATTGACGACACAAATATCAATATATTTTACTCAAATGTACACAGAAATTATACAAATTATATACGAAAACCTTCCGGAAGAATCATTTTATGGAAACCGCGTAACAATCTGTGCTGTAATATTTGAATTTATCGCAAACAGACAGACATACAGACGCGGTCAAGGGACTTTGTTTTATAAAATGTATAGATGTTATTTATGATGTGTTTTTATTTTTAAATTTGATAAGCTTTAGGATGATGAGATTATTTTTACGACTTATAAATAATTCATAGCATATTCATTCACGATTTTCTTTAATCTTTAACGTTTTCAATTAAAAGACTTACCTAAACCGTTTGGCTTTCGTTTATTCAAAATCTTGTTGAGTTGTGATGTGAAATTCTCTGAAAAACAAAATCAGTTACAACAACATAAGTTTGAATTGCACGGAACCTGTTCTCAGATTCCCGGATATTTGTTTAATTATTATTTGGTACGCCTCCGTAGCCTAGTGGTATGGCGTGTGCAGAAACCGGAGGTCGTGGGTTCGAATCCTGCGGACAATAAATTTCATTTTGTTTCCTAGTTGTTAGGACAATTTGGCCGATCACCAGTTGTCTGAAAAGTAGATGATCCATGCGTCGGATGGGCATGTAAAGTCAGTCCACCCACCAACCCGCATTGGACCAGCGTGGTGGGATACGGTCCAAACCCCTCAATGGAAAGGTGTATTGAGGAGGCCTATGTCCAGCAGTGACTATCAAAGGCTGATGATGCATGCATGCATTTTGCAAACTATTTGAATGATAATTTATTTTTATCAATTCATTTTATTATTGCTTTATGTGTATACTTCACAGCAAAGATACGACTTGCAAATGTGCAATGACTTACCTCTGTTATCAAGACTTCGTGGGTGTTGGGGTGTTACCACTAGACTGTTTCGATGTGGGTTAGAATGAGCGATCAATGACATCAGATTAGACACTGAAAAAAATAATTAGGAATTTTACATTGTCTGTTAATTTTCCAAAAATCACTTTAAACAATTAAATAGTCAAGTCAATATAGACATTTAAAATAAAAACAAACCGAGAGAGCTTAATATTGATGGAGAGGTACCTAGGTATACACCATTACAAAAAAAGTTTTAAAAATCTTTATTGATCCCACGTATGCTTTAAAAATTATGTACGTCAAAAGGCCAAAATTTGAGTTTTTTTTTATTTTTCTCCAAAAAGGGTAAGCTCATCAACAAGAAGCCCACACCAAGTGCTTTCGACGCTTTTAGGTGTTTGACGTCAAATGGACTGAAATTACACACTACTAGTTTACACTGTATTTTTAATTATTTATTTAACACTTATCACTATCGCAATATTTGATTTGATGCTTAACTAAATACTCGGTCCTTTTTTCGTTTAAGTACTTGGTATTTAAACAAAGGAATCGACTATTAAGTCGTATTTACTTGTGTCGAAATGACCCTACATATTTCTTTTAAAATTTGACGTTTTTCTTTGATCCATTAATTTGGGGGTTGATATTCAGATTTTTAGGCCACTATTAAAAATTATTTCAGCAAATACTAACTTTTTCAAGCCATCGTTATTAATGTTTACATACCTGTTTGTTCGTTTTGGTGAGGCAATGGCTGGGGTCCTCTATTGAGAAGATTTTTCTTCACGAACATTTTGTCAACATCTGCGCACAGACCATAAAATAAAGTAAATAAGTTGAGAAACAAATATTTAATTATTTCTGTTGTTTACTTATTTGTGGTATACACATGTTGAATTATTTATTTTACAAAATTTATGAGGATAGTTACTTTAAATTACTTTGGACATTTCAGACCCATTTTAAATGAAAAAAAACTGGAAAAGGTCGTCGTCTATAAAAAAAATTGCAAGTTATTTAGATTTTATAGCCTATATTATTTAGCCTAATGGTGTGCTTGCGCTTTAGAAACCGGAGGTCGTGGGTTCGAATCCTGCGGGGACTCAACTAAGTTTATAAGTACCTAGTTTATTAGGGCAACGCGGGCCGACTACCCGATTGCCTTCTAAGTAAGATGATCCATGCGTGGGCATGAAAAAGTAGGTTCTGGGCCTGATCTCTCTCCGGTCGTGTCGGTTATCCGAGATTTGGGATCAGAAGAGAGAGAAGAGATCTTCCGTCCCGTAGGACTATAAGAGTATAACGGAAGAGCGAGTCCACCTGTAGTGATATGCATATAAAATCTGCTATGTGGCATACACATAATATCTCCTGCGCAGTTGGCAGATCTCTAATATAGATCGGCCGCCGTAATCGAAATCGGCTTGAAGAATGTGCTATAGTTATATGTATACCTACAAAAAAAAATTAATATCGTTGATTTTATCGGACATATTCAGGGAATTCGAAGGAAAAAAGTGATTCCTTTAAAATATGTTCTATGCAAAAGTATGTACTTACGGTACTGGAGCAAAAATACGTTAAATATTATATACAGGTCTGCCTAGTGTAATGTTATTGGATGTGAACATTGCAAAATTATTTTGATAATAAATATGTTTTTTTAAATACTTGAATTTGCGAAAAGACCTTGTGTTACCATGTGCACATTGTCCAACGAATGGTAGATATGGCTGGATGTCCTCTTGTTAAGTAAATTACCATATTTCCGTCTAACTATAGGAATTTCATCTGAAAGTAGAAAAGTGATGTAATTTATTTTCAAGAAACTTATTATTTAAGCTGTATTCTTATGTCGTTGCTTTACATATTTTATTTAGTATGATTTAGAAAATTATAACATCATTATTTTTTTTGGTTTTTACCCATTCTCCACCAAGATGTTCCTTCCTGGTACTTGAAAAGTGGGGTCATAGGAATTTTTTGTAATGTTCAGCGACATCACCCGCCACCTAAGCATCCCCGTTTCGCCTATTTCACCTCCAGGCGCGTTTGACCTAGCCCTCACCCTTTGTATACTGCTGCCCACGCGGAGGGGCCGAGACGAACGGAATGACATGGTGATCACTTACCATCATGCTAATCACCTGCTAATCTCCTTACCTAATTACTATAAAAAATAAGTAGAACTTACAGCGTTCGTTGTAAACGGAATCGTTTGAGTGAATCGTCAGCTCAGCATTTGAGTTTTCGTCAAAGGTTTTTGCGATTGGTTTACGATTTTGATTTCTGAATCGAAAAACCGTCGTGTATTTGAACAATCTGAATCCTATAAATTGATTAAAAGTTAGTTCGTTTTTGTCTTTCAAAATTACGTATATTTAAATGTATGCAATCATTGAAATGGGTATCTTATTTCGATTTTCGAGGAATTGTCCTAATGTTCCTAACGGAAAAACATAATTTGTTGATTGTTCTTTTTTACTGCTTGTATTCTGATGCCTTAAAATTGTTAAAAAGACTTTGTTAAACATATCAATATTGTTAAAGGAGTTTTTATGTGTACTCCATATTTAAACCGAACCGCTCTTCAACAATGTATATCTTTTGTTTCAAATCAGACGCGACCTATTGTTTTTCAAATAAGTCCAAATTAGTTATCTATTGTATTGTATTGAAGCCAGTTGTACTTTTGTGTAAATAAATCTATCTTGCACGACCTCCTGACAAATATAGTTTACATTATCTGTGAAACTATAACCTAATCATTTTTTATCTATCACTCTCAATGGATAGCACGAGATTCGGATTATCGAAATAAAATTCGTTATGTGTTAAATTTCTGTCTAAAGTAAAAAGGAATAAATTATATTCTATGTCAATTGTAATTTATCAAAGAACAGGCTAATAAACACAAAAAGAAGATATAAATAATATAAATACAAAATATGATTGCAATAATCACCTCATTCTTAAATATTACGTTTTGTTACATAGCAAAACGAAGTATCTAAATGTTTTATGACACTTTTTTACTATTCAGATATATGGATTAATAAATACCGTATATAAATAAGTAAAGAATGTTTATTTAAAATTTAAGTTAATTACCTGTTTTTTTCCAAAGCAAAATAATGTTTCCGATCAACAGCATAGTGAGCAAAATAATTACGGCCGCTGCTAGATAAATATAAGCATTCGAGGAAGTACAACCTGTTAAAAAGTAATCATTATTAATGAAACTAAAAATCTAATAAAAACCGTAATTTGCACATAGACTATTTAATACGAACATACCACGATTATCCTCCTTTTGTTTGGTATTCAAATCTGAAAATATATATGTAATTAAATTATTTAATACTTTGTGTGCGATTTCATAAACGCAAGGTAGAAAGTTATTTTTATTATTTTTCTACTTTCAATATTAAATTTTTAATGATTTTTATTGAATAGATCGTGTCACTTAAACCGTAAATAAAAACGCTCATGCTCATCAGTTATGTGCAGATGCACATGATGCGTTCCGTAATCATTATTATGATGTGAAATGTGTTAAACATTAATTCCAATAAAACTCCTATTACTCATATTCCGGCTATGAATTTGTCCATCAAATTCTTATACCAACGAAAAGTGGTGACCAAAGAATGTATAAATAGTTAATGGCAGAATAAAGAAAAATATTTGATTTCTAGATATCAGAAGATTCAATAAAACTCAAGTGAACAGTGTTTTGATATTTGTGTCCCATTGCTTGCAAAGGTTTCTCTTGGCTGTAAACTATTAATATCTTTTTTAGCTATAGACGATCAGTCTGTCTTAAATTCGTCCAGTTCTTCTTGCTATGTTTGCCTTTATTTTTAGACCCAAAAGGTACATGTAGCCTAGCGAGTGCCAGGCGTGAACGCTAGATGTGACCAGTCCAGACCTAGTCCCACTTTAATTTTACTTCTTTTCGCTTTAGTCTATCAGTTTGATATCTAGTGTAAAAAGTTCCATAGCATTTTGATTAATGGCTGTAGCAGACTTCTGTTCATTTTCCAAAAACCAAGTCTATGAATCATAAGTTAAGACAGGAAAAACGTATACATCCTAATATACAAACCGACAAAGCAAGCAGTTTCAGTTTTCAATCACCAATCCGTCTGATTTACCTTACCTTATAGTCCAGTCCACGGCTCTGCGCGTGTTATTTTCAATTTTTATTGTTTATTCTATAGTTAAAAGTAGCCTATCTTACTCAAGGTGAATGTAGCTTTCTAGCCGTAAAAAATCTGCACAGTTGTTTTTGAGTTTTACCTTACAAACATACACACGAAAATACAAATTTCCTCTTATTATTATGCAACGTATATTGGGGCCAGCCTGCGTTGTCCTAAATAAATAGAGAACAAGAAGTAATAGATGTTGAGGTCCTCGCCGAAATCAATGAATTTTTAGTTTCCTATTCGCAAGCCCACTTCACTGAACTAGGAGGCTAGGGGAGCACTAGGTACTTATCTATATAACTAAATAATAAACTCACTGATATATTTAGATTCTGGATATAATTGGCAATAACAGCGGAACATTGATGAGCTATCAAATTTGTTGCAATCAATTATTTCACTGTCTGACTGGATAACCTTTAACGAACTAGGGTCATCCTAAAAACAGTATAAAATTTTAATATTATCACAGACGCGTGTTTTTGTAACACGCAACACAATTGTAATTATTATTGCCTTTCCATATAACCCTTTCTATACCTTAATACGATCCGAAGATTTACAGCAACTGAAAACGAACAAAACGTAAATAGAGTAACATTTAGAAGATGGGTGGATTCGGATTCAAAAAGGTCTGGAATTTATAAAAAAAGTAATTCAATCCGATTTCGCTAACAAAACTATCACGTTTACAAAAATGGTTTACGTTTTTGAGCCATTAAAGCACTAGAATTACACTTTGTTCACATAGATACATTCTTTATTTTATGTTGCTCTTTTATACTCCAAAAAAGTGTGAAAGAGAGTGTGAAGTTATGTGTCAAAATAATAAAATGTCAAAGAACTCATCATTTATCATCTTTTTTTTGCATACCAAGGTCCCAAGGATGTCTTCATAAGTTCCCTATGAAAAGGAACTCCTTAGGGCTAATTGAAATCTAGATGTTACAAAAAAAATAGGTTAAACTAAAAAGTGTTCTGTCAAGAGTGTTGCCAGAAATAATACCTTATTAATGACAAATTGGCTCCATTTCTTTTATAAAATTTACGTAATGTTCAAAATTTACAGGTCGGTGTATGTTTCTATATAAATTCCAATTTTTAATTAGATTTGGTTTGGACCACGTGATAGCGTTATGCGAAAAAGTTTCTTCTCAATTTATATTTATGATATGCAACAATATGTAGTCGTAAATATGTCACGTACGATTCACTCACAAAAAAAACGAGCAAATCATGTAAGAAATATAGAGATTTTTTTATATTACCATACTACGTTTGGTGTTAATTTATATGCATCTCTCATTTCCTCCCTCGGTTGTATAGTATTTGTCATCACTGGTCCTAAAAAATAACAAAAATTATAGAATTAATAATCAATACGTAACACGTCATGCGTATGGCTGTGTTTTTAAATGAATGCAGCGAAGCAGAAGAATATCATCACTACTGTCTTCCGGTATAAAGGGTGCAGACGCCACATTCAATATCACAGGGCAACAACAGGACTTGCGACGTCTTACCCTTCGTTTCTTATCATCATCATCATAATCAGTCTGTGCTAGTCCACTGCTGGACGTAAGCCTCCCCTACTGCGCGCTCTTCATTAGGTGGTTTCTGAACCGCATCCCACCACGCTGGTCCAATGCGGGCTGGTGGGTGGACCTACTTTTTACATGCCCATCCGACGCTTGGATCATCTTACTTTTAAAACGATTAGATGATCGGCCCGAATTACCCTAACCAACTAGGAAACTAAAGCACACCTTACCACTAGGCTACGGGGCCGTTTCTTATGAGCAGGGCATATCTCTTACCGGACTATATGACCGATTTTATACGGAAATGTTACATCATGAAGACAGCGTCCCAGAGTTGATCTTCAAGCTGAATTATTACCATCACTAAAAGAAAAGGTGGTTTACGGAAAAAAAATTATGACAAATTAAGACGGTATCGCAGTCGACAAGACTTATTTTTTGGGGAGATCGAAAATTCGCTGTAATAAGTGTTTATCTTTAAAAGAGACTCCATTAATATTAAATCTAAATATTGTAACGACATCGATTACTTTTATAATTTTTAAAAAGATCCTATCAAACAGCCCACGTTTTTTATATACTAGCTCTAATATGTAAAAAATAATCTATATTTTTTTACAGAAAATTTTGTCTAAGTTACACCCAATCATATCAGCTATTTAAAAAAAAATCTCCTCAAAGTCGGAACAGCTCTTGAGATGAGTCAGAAGAATCACACAGACTAAAAATAAAAAAATGAAGAAATGAATGATTTAATCATTTAAAAACGGCTATTTCGATGTTACAGACAGAATGTCTGTCTGTGTATATTATTTCGTTGTATAGATATTGAAATATAAGCAAGCACTTACCTTTAAAAGAGGGTGTTAGGTTTAACTTAACAACTTGATGAGACCTAGATGAAACTGCATGAACTAGACACAAAACAAGAAATTTTAGATACATTTTAAGAAATTGCTGAAGCGCTTTCATTACGTTTACATTACAATACTTTAGCACAATTCAATATACTTTGTTTGCTTTTAAGTGACTCGTTTTGTAATGACGACACTAACTGCTTAAATAGGTAGACAACCATTTTGGTTTTGTTATTGGATTATTATTTGTGAAATACGAAAATTATTGGTTGTACTAATAATTAAAATAATTTATTATTTTTCATGGAACTTTTAACTTGAATATAAGTAAGCCCGACGAGAGATTGCGGTGTGTTTTTGCACCGCAAGATTTTTGCACGTTTACTTACGCTAATAATTTTCATGATTTTTCAGAAGTCAAAAAATTATCCCTGGATTTAATTTACTATAATATTGATGCTAAATCGGCCAATCGATTACAAGTCTTTCTTTCACCTAGCCATTCTCCCAAGTTATCATGGAGTTTACTACTAATCCATCCCGATTAACTGGATAACATTTTTACGCAGAGCGACTGCCATCTGACATTCTAAGGATGAATTAGTTATCAGTAAATTTGAAGGCATTGACTTCCTTAACGACTGCCAAAGATGGACTTGACAACCAGGACCGACTTCTTACACGCCCATCCGGCGCATGAATCATCTTATTTTTCTGACAACTGGGTAAACGAGACTTAACATCCTATAACTCACGTAGGCAGATCACAGGATGTCCATGGGCGTTGATGACTAATTTCCATCAAATGGCCTGACTGCTTGTCTGTCTTTGATGGAAATAAAAACGTATAGCGTTGTTTTAAGTCGAGTGTCGCTTGGTTATTGATATATCGGCGACAATCCTCATATAAGAACGCTAGATGTTTGACTCCACTTCTTTGTAATAGGTTTTTTACGTCTATATCGCGTCTTGTATGGCTAAAATATAATATATCATTTGATTTTTAATTAGTGTAATATATATGCGAGCATAGCTGCTTTACAGAAATTATGGCCACATTATTGTTATACACAGGATAATGTTGTCGTTTTCCTGTTCGTCAATAATTCAATTGTACTTTGAATTAGTCACCTAAATGTATGTTTGTAAATTAATATTTTGGTGCTAATAAATGCAAATATGTATAAAGGCTATTTTTTGCGGCCCTTATACATCTAGGCATACTCCACAGAATCTGTTACCCAGGGGTAATGGGAGTCAGGAGATCTTTAGTCTTGTTAAAATTAGTGAGAACACGTTTGCTAAACACCAGCGGCGACGTCAATGTTAGGTTTCGTTACTCCGTTTCGGCGGTGAAAGGTAGGGACAACGATTACGCGTTACCGAATGTATTTTTTTCCGACGCACGAAATACCGACATCCCTGGTCATCGGTGTTTGAAACAATTATAGACTAAAATATTAATATAATTTATTGGATGACAGAAAAGATAATAGATAGATAGTACCCAGAAGAATAGATAAATCTATACTAATATTATAAAGTGGACAGATTTGTATTTTTTGTGTGTTTGTAGCGAATAATTTCAATAACTACGGTGCCGATTAAAAAAAAAAATTTCACTTCGTAAAAGCTTCATTCGCTTTAAGTAACATAGGCTATTTTTACCCAAGAAAAATTTTAAATTCCAAAGATAACACGAGCACAGCTGTGAACAGACCGCATTTAGTAAATAATATATGTATTTGAGTATGAAATAAAAGATTTCTTTTTTTTACAATTTAGCGAATGTAGAAGTAAAAGCAGGAAAAGAAAATGAAGAGAACTAATGGTCTATTTTCATAATGTGCTAAGCCTACATTATGACATATTTTATTTTTTTATAGTATCAGTGAGGGCGTTTTAAGCCAGCTAAAATGTTTAAATTATTCATTTTATAATTATGTTGGAAAATAGTTGTTATGTTCAATCTCTATGTGTTTTTTTAAATAAATTTTTTGGTCTGCGTTTACAATTTCCTTCTAATCCCAATAATACAGTCTCTTATGCGAATTTATTAGGTTTTGTAACTATTTACCCAAATTTCTGGTTATCTCCGTAGCAATTAACAGATTTGGAGAGATAAAAAATTAATATTCACTGTATTAAAATTTTTGGTGGTACTAGAAACACTCGTTAAAAGATAGTTTAGTCTGGGAAAGTAGTGCCACGGTTCGTACTTCTGCCAAAAACCATTGGTATATAAAGTAGAGTTCGCCGAATACCGAAGATTCGGCAACGCTGTTGGCCGACGCGCTTGATATTCGACACAAAATGAATGGTTACCGAGCACGTTAACAATAAATAACATAAGTCGCAATCGATCGATACAACACACTAGTGACGCGTATACCTCACTACACAATTTTCTGAAGTCGTTATCTTGTAACCACAAAAAACGTAATCGCTTGCTACCAAATAAATGCTGGAAGGCTTGTTTTTATCCATCACAACTTCATTATCATCAGCCTGTGATAGTCCACTGCTGGACATAGGCCTCCCCTAATACATCCTTATCCATTAAAGGGTTTAGGACCGTATCCCACCACGCTGGTCCAATGCGGGTTGGTAGAATTACAACACAACTTACCACTGACCAATTTTACTCACTGATGTTTTGTAATTTGGTTATGAATACATACAACTTTGATTATTATGATAAGTCTTTTCTCATAATTAAATCATTAGGAAATACGCCGTCTATTTAGTTTTTGGCCGAATAATACGTACGTAACGTACGTTCGGTCCAAAACGGAATACTTAAAAATTGATCGAATAGGCCGAATACCGAATACTAGCCAAATATTCGTGACATTATAAATTTAAACGTGATTGGTTTCCGGTTTGATGGGCACCGTAACCAGAGTTATTACTAGGTAAAAATAAATAAGAGTACATTGACAGGATGTACATCCTGTCAATGTACTCTAATTTTCATTTACCAGCAGGTAAGCGTCCTGCTCGTCTCATTGCATATCAGTATTATTTTGAATTAATTATTCGTTATAAAACCGTTTCTTTTGTGCATACATCTAATGAGTTAGGCCGGCTTAATTTTTTTTTAAATTGTTTGCTATTATAATTAGTGTTTAATTTAAAGTAAAAAAGAGACACAAGTTTATCTAAATATAAGAGAAAATGATTAGAATATTTTCTTTTGAATAATTAATATATTTGAACAAAATTTACAAATGAGGAGTATGATTTTAAATTAGTCATTAAGGAAATTTGAAGGAAGATGTATTTTACCGCCCTGAGTTCTATAACATCTCATTTTGACACGTGCCAACATGAGATTACATGGGTTGCCAGTTCCGAAAACGAAATCGTTCAAGTCGTTCAATTGTTTGAATGGTGCTCATGTTTTTTGTTTGTGGGTCTCGATAAACCTAATTTAATAGCATTTAGTGTATTATATATGTATATTATAAATTATTAACTAATTGACTGATATACGAAGTGAATATATCGGCAATCGTCGGGACCGTAGTGAAGTCGATGAGGGACGTGAACTTGGGCGGCGTTGGACGCATGCGCGGCGCTAGTCCGGCTCTCTCGCCCCTGCGGCCCAGCTAGATACAAGATGGCCACCAACTGACGCGTCTCCCGATTGATTTTCTAGCAACACGCACGTCCCAACAGTTTTCAGTGCAACAGCAGCCGGACAGTCGCGTGCGGCCGAAAATAAATGATACGCAGCGAGCCCGCCGCGTCGCTTTATAAATATATCACACGGTAACCACCAGTGCCGGAACACCGAGTGCCCCCGTCGAATATTTGCCGTGATATCAGCCGTGTGGGACCCCCGTCTTGTGTCAGAACGGACGCAGCCGCCACCGGGCCGTGTGGAATCAATGGGACACTCGGAGATCGTCACGTAAGTACATATAACGCCTTTAGCCTCGAGTGGCCAGTTCAAGACGGTTCTGGTGACCTAAAATCTAGGCATAATGCAGTTACAGCCGCGTCCGTGCCACATTAGGACGTGTGCGGAGCGTCGGCTTGAGTGTTTGAGGGAGAAACGTTTTGCATTCGTTACGCTCTTGACGATTGGGGAAAATGGGACACAGCAGTGACATAACGTGACGTATGCTGTGATAGTGGCCGCGCTCCGTGATTGGCCGCCGTTGTGGCTTTCCCCGAATTTCAGGAATTCGCAATCCGTCCCTTTTGCACGTGACCTCTCGGTCGGTAGGTGTTGCTGAATGGACGTTAGGCATGCGCCTTAGGCTCAGCCGTTCGCAGCATCTTGTGCGAGATAAATTTTCCCTTCAATCGCCCTACATAACGTGCGCTGCGGACACTTTTTTTTCGCACATCTCAGCCTTGCGATTTTTGAGTTATTCTAATTAAAAAGTATTTTTTATCATAATTGTAGTAAAAAGACTTTTCTTTATATTGTATAAAGACGAGATTTTCAATTATAATAGCCATATAATAAATCTCAAATCGAATTCATTAATTTGTACGTCCATATCAATTTGCCAGTAACGAAATTAAAAACGAAACAATAACTCAACATTCTCATGTTTAATTATTATTGTTATTAAATTATTTCGTGAAGATAAACGGTTTAATAATTTAGTTCAATTAAAGTCAAACAATTGTATACCTGTTAACTAGTTCTAAACAAGGCCTAGAATATAATATAATGAAATTGACAATACCCATTATGCAAACATGGCTTAGCTAGACCTTTTCAATACATGACAACCTCCGCATATTTAATACACATATCATGTTCGTCGAGTATGAATGTTAAATAGGTTAACTGTTCCACAGTTTAGCATTAAATGGGTGTAATATTATGAAGGTGAAATTTCATATTTTTATGAGGACGCCAGTCGTATACACTGACAGAAGCGCATATAACATTGTTTCTTTTCATTATTTTTGTCAGATTTGCTATAAATAAAAAAAAAAGCGTTCCAGGCAATAGCGTATACCTTTTATTTAGTGAAAATATTGTATTCGTTTTAAAAGTTTATCAGACGATAGTTATTATTCGGCAAAGAAAAAAATGTCGTTATATATTTTATTTAATATTATTTCTCACTTTATTTTTCAATAGATCTAGATTTAAACTGCATTGTTTCTAGAATACCTTTATATTACTTTAAAGGTTTAGAGACATTTTGTATACCCGCAATATCACTAAGCGTTGACCTAGTTTTAAATATATTAAACATATACACTGTTTCAAAAGCATTGCTTTAAAAAAAGAATCGTTCAAAACACTTACCATTTATAAAACTCTACATAGAATTTAATTATTACTCTATGATACAACATAAGTACTGCATGGTATAAAAACTAAGTAAATGTTAATGGCCGAAGTTAAGAACCTGTTAAATTTGGATTAGTTCATTCAATAAGCAAGCGACAATTCTTGATTAACCCAACTTCTAGGCATCACTAAGCCTAATGCAATTACGACCGTAAAGCGCTGGGTTAAGCCGTTGTAATGATGTCATATGTTTGAGTCAAAGGACTCTCAATAAAGATATATTTACACCGCATGGTTACATACAGCTCACAGAGTTTTTGCACGAAATATTTGTCTATGGGTTAAATCACGTCAAAAGGACTTCACAATATGATGAATAGATTATTAAGTCAAAAGGACCTCACCTTTTACCACTAGATGATGGAGAGAATAATAAAATCTATTTTTTCGAAAGCAGGCATCGCTAATAATTATTCCTCATAACAGTTTTTTAAAAAATTCGAATTTAATATATGTTTTAACTAACAAACTTTTTTGTGTTTTATTTAAAAAAAAAATATTTTTAATAAACTATTGAAGACATCTTTACAAATTTTTAAGTGATTATAGTTTATAACTTCATATTGAATTATTTGACAGATTTTGTTTGTTTATGATCACATTTTTTTTTACTTATCGTAGTGAGAAATCAATAAAACTGTTATTTGTTTATTTAAAAGTTATTACTTCAATGTGAAGTAATCGTCAATACTTTCTTTAAAGTTAATAATCGAAATAAAAGTAGCAAAATGTTTTGTAATGAAAAAATGTTAAGTTTAAAATTTTTTAAAACTGTTATGAGGGATGATTATTAGATATGTCTAGTTTCGAAAAATATTATTTAATAATCTTTCCGTAATCACGTGGTAATTGGGTTCACTTGACGTGATTCGACCATATACTAAAATTATAGATTGGAAACATTTTCTCTTTTCTTTATAACGATCAAAATCAAAAACTCAACAACATCACCATTAGACTGTGTTAGTCAGAGAAGCCTACCCTAATGCAAGCCTTCTCTATTAGGAGGATTTGGACCGTATTCCACCACGCTAGTCCAATGCAGGTTAGTGGGTGGACCCGCTTTTTACATGCCCATCCGACGCATGGATCATCTTACTTTTCAGACAATTCGGTGACCGGCCCAAATTGTTCAAACCAACCAGATAACAACGACAACACAAAGTTGTGTCCTCGCGGGAGTCGAACCCACGACGTCCGTTGTATAAAGCAAGGGTCAAAACCACTAGGCCATGGAGGCGGAGCTCAAAAACTGTAAGGTTGAATTTGAAAGTTCGTCAAATGCGCCATCACAAAGATAAAAAAAATTAAAAATCATAACAAATTTTGACCGAATCAATCTTAAAAAACCCTGCCATTATTAGTGCTAAACAATGTAGAGGTAGAAATTATACAAATACTTTTTGATATTATTCGTGAATAAACTTTCACCAAAAGAGCAAGCAATATATTTCTTAAAATCTCAAAATACTTTATAACTATCACTGATATGTTATACTGGCTTATAAGCGATAGAGGTACAAAGATCTATATCCAAATCAAATCCAAATTTAATTTTAAAACGTCTTTTTTCAATTCTGACTCTTTCAGGCTGTTATGAGCGTCAGTCTAAAAACTTATATAATAATCTGTATACAAACAAAATTTTAAATTAGTGGTTAAAAAATTGCTTTATTATTGCATTAAGGCGATGCCTTGGAATTAGGCCCAAGGCGATGTAATAAAGCAATTTTTTGCAATGCAGCATCAAATACCCCGCGTCTGTCAGCAGAGACATGGGATATCCCGATTAGTCACCCATTTCCTGAGTGCCCTTTAAATTGAAACTCACAATGTTCGCACACTACTGCTTTAGGGCAGAATAAAGCGCTGTAGTCTTACCTTACCCGGTCCTCTGCGACTAAACTACTAGTTTTATGTTCGTAACATATAAAGATCAATTCAAACGTTCAAAGAAATTAGTCGTGGAAATTTTATTCACAATATATATGTTCTTTATGTTGTATGTTTCATGCGTCGGATGGGCATGTAAAAAGTCGGTCCACCCACCAACCCGCATTGGACCAGCGTGGTGGGATACGGTCCAAAAACCCTCTAATGGATAGGGGTGTATTAGGGGAGGCCTATGTCCAGCAGTGGACTATCACAGGCTGATGATGATGTTCTTTAATTTTTAATCATGTTTCTTTCTGATCTTAGGTATTCATTTCAGGGACGTAAGTTTATTTATTCACTTTTGTTGGCGTATTAACTATTTTAGATCGATTATTACAGTTTTTTTAGGTATTTTACAAACCGGTTCGCAAACCGATCGTCGACCTTCGATCCTTAGGAGACATAAGATAATGCCTAACTCACCTACCTTATTTATTTATATATTTAAACTTTTTGTACAATAAAATGTACACAGGCGGACATAATGCCCAAGGCATTTTCTAACAGCCAACCTTAGGGAGGTTACGAAAATTCAGGGTAGGTGCACCAGTAAGCAATAAGCAGACTATAGTTTACACATTGTGAATTAAGATTAAAATAACATCGTAATTTCCGATAATAAAACTTAATCTAATATTATTTATAGTATCAAGCAAAACTACAAAAGATAAACTTAATATAAATAAATACATATTACATTAATATTAACACACATAGACATACATTTATACATTTAAACTTATGTTCAAGCAAAAAAATGTTGGTCACATAATGCGTAGAAACGATACCTTCCCGCGAACTAAGTGTAAGATGGAGCTTACCAAAGACAAGTCTGAAAGCATAATTTCATAGTTAACAAAGAAAATCTATCAAGTTTTTACACGCATAGGCTTGGCTTGTCCTGCACTTTCGGCATTGCAAAAGACAATTTCATGGTAATATCTTTCTTATTTCTATGAAGAAGCTATATTAATTGTAACATGCAAATTTTAATATATAAAATTAAATGTTACACAAAAGCCCTATAAATCAAATAACTAAATTACCTTTAAAAAATCTTAAAGTACAGTGCTAATAAATTTATTTACGATGTTGATTAATTCGGGTAATTGCATTTAATAAGTATAGCCACCATATTAGCATGTCAAATTGTCCTATATATTCATCATTATTACTACAGGTATGTTTTATTGATGAATAATTTAAATGAATGGATATTTTTTTAAATTCAATAAAATATTGCCTTTTGTAAAAAACAACAGTTGCATTTACTTAAAATTCAGGACGCATTTGTAGCTTCTTCTGATTTTATGATTTTCCTCCAATCGACCTACAGTAGTTTAAATTCAAAATATGTCTCTTTTAAAGACCATAATTTTTTACCACAGGGCCAAAATAATTATTATAGAGTAAATACTTAATAAACCACAAAAGTAATAAAAGGTAGTACCGATTACATGAAACTTTTAGTGTTTTCATTACTTTCGATAATACATTAGTGCTAATATTATATTTTTACAAAAGCTATTTATAAATAATCATTGCCCGGCCCAATAAGAAAGTAATTTGAAAATAAGATACGTATCATACTACGAATAGACATATTCATTTGATAAGAACCTCAGAATTATCAAGTCTAGATTACCAGAATTCTGCAGTAATCTAACAAGAATGACAGCAGTTAGTGCAGTAATTAAACGCGAGCTGAAAGGCACTTCAAACTAAAAAACAGTTTTGCTGCATAATATAATTAGCAAAGAAGTATATTTCTTTTTATATTTTTTAAAATTATGGAATAGTTTGTAAACTTACGACCACCATCGTGGCCCAGTGGCGTTAGCTTTTGCTTTACAAACGGGAACATAATTACGTATCCATATAGGAGCAACGTTGAACGCTTACTGTTTAGGCTAATATGGGATGATAGCGCAGTTGCCATTTTTTAACATAAAGGTTACACGTGACGTGCTTTCTCACGACTTACTAGATTCATTTTGACAATTTTTTAATGTTTTAGTTGGTCAAGCCAGGCTCAATATAATAAATACAGACCAATTTATCAAAAAAGCATTTTTTGCCTGCAGACCGACTGAAATTTTAGCCTAATAACTAGTAGTAAATAAGTACATAATTTCTGTATTCTTGATAGATATGTATACAAAAGCTTGAATTTCATACTTATTCTCATGACATTACTAACAATAGAAACATAATTACCTGTCCTTTGACCCGCATAAACAGCCAAGCTGTCAAATGCCTGTCACAGGCTAATGTAGTTGGAGCCACGAAATAATTACTGTCTGTTACCTATTGTTATATTTTTTGTTGTAAGTTATTTTAAGTAATACCTGCGAAATAAAAACGTTTTACGTAATGTACCGCGTTTAATTCCACCATAAAACCATCTTGTAATAATATTTTATATATTATTAAGATAAAATTTTATTGAAAATGTTAATTCCTTATTCACTAGAAGCAATAGGTACATATTACCCATTGTTCAAAAATAATATAATTTCAATGACAATTAACAATTAGTTAATAAGTTTTTAAAATACATTCCTAAGTTTATATGAATTTCAATCATGAATTTTAAAATGTGTTAAATACAAACCAGCGTTTTGTGTTTACTCAATATAAAAACGCTTTAAGATCTGTTAAACATTATATTAAAAGGTAATGCATAAAATAACTTTTTCTTCGGTCTGGATTAAGCCTAAATTCAATACCTTTCTCTAGGTTTAGCGTGGTATGTATTCTAGACATTATAGCATATAGCTTTTGATTTATTGAGGTTAAACTGTAACCCATTTAGGGACACGAGAAAAAAAGTAAAACGGAGCGTGTCAAACGCGCATGACGACGACACGTAACCGCCAATAATCAATATTTACGCAGATTTAAAGACGTATAAAGTTCTGAATTTTTTATTTAAAAGCGCTCTTGGTTTATAGAACTTATACCGAATGCTGTTTATTGCTAGAACTAGTTCTAAAGGCGCTTCTTCCTTCGGAGGTGCTGAGGTCTAGTTACCAGGTTGTTGGGATGATATTAATGGATTACTTGATTTTGTGTCTGAAAGCTACAAGTTATTTTTGCAGAAGATTTTTACTTTGCACTGCAGCTTGTTTCTCAATATGATTTACTCTCACGAAAGCAGACAAGCAGTCGGCCCATCTAACGGAAAAGGGTTTTATCTATGCGCTACTGTGAGATACAGGATGTTACACTTCGTTTACCCAGTATATACGCTAACCACGTACCCTTCAAACCGGAACACGGTACCGCCCCAGACGGCCTCCTGTAAACGTACCGCCGCATCGGCACCGAAAACCTCAAATAGTCTAAAAACTCGCTAGACTAGACAGACTTTGTTAAACTATACTCAATGTACATACGGATACTTCTGGAACTTTTTCTACTTTGTTGGGTAAAGCCTTTGTTCGTCCTGTCCCGAAATGCCAAAATCCATCTATGCCAGCTCATTATGGACCCATCTCAATCCTTCCTTGTCTTTCTAAGGTGCTTGAGTCCTGTGTTTTGAAACAGTTCTCCCATTTTGTGTTGTATAACAATTTAATAAAGCCTTTTCAATCTGGATTTAGATCTGGGCACAGCACTACTACTGCGCTCCTTAAAGTGATTGGCGATATTCGAGCTGCCATGGAACTTACCAAAGTCACAATCATGGTATTAATAGACTTTTCTAATGCCTTTAATGCCGTCAGTCACGATATCCTTTTGGCTATGCTTTCCCATTTTAAAAGTCTCTGATAAAGCACTGGTCTGGTTTTCATCTTATCTTCGAGGTCGTCAACAGTCTGTTAACGCTAATGACTTATTTTGAAATTGGCTTCATTTAGCTGGTGGCGTACCTTAAGGTGGTATTCTTTCTCAAATTTAATTTTTTATTTTCAATAACTTTATTACCTCGGACTGACAGTCGATTCAACACTCAGTTGGAAACATCAGGTCGCATGTGTTTCTTAGAGAGTCACAAGTGTACTGAGGTCCCTCTATCGCCTTAAAAACTTTCTTCCAATGACAATAAAAATTACGCTCGTGCAATCCTTAATTTTCCCTTTGATCGACACCGGATCGTTTCTGAATGCAGATCTACTCAACAAACTCGACCGTCTTCAAAATAACTGCATTCGATTCGTATTATATTCGTAAATATGACCATGTGTCGTCTTTATCGATCACATATTCAGTGACTTCCAATTCGACAGCGTCGATCGTTGAGAGCACTTACCACTCTCTATTCTGTATTTTTTTCAACCCCTTCTCCGACGTATTTGTCGTCTTATTTCAAATATCTCAGTGATACTAGTCGCAGAGATCTTCGTTCAACGAATAACCGTCTTCTTCTGTGTCCCGTACATCGTACTGATTTCATTCATAAATCTTTTCAAATTCAATCTATTCTTCTGTGGAATGCGCTACCTTTGGAAATCAGGATGGCTAATAACATCATCCAATTTAAAAGAAAAGTGCGGAAATATTTATTGCAAGAAGAATCAGCAAAGTAACTGACCCTGTGACATGTGCATATGTATTTATAGTTATATTTGTGTACATATATATTTATTTTGTATAAATAATTGTGTGTATATATTTTAATATATATCTATTTATGTTTATGTACAGATATATGTATATTTATGGTTCCTTTATTAAAAGATATACTTATTAATTGTACTCTTATATTGTATATAACTACAAAAGATGTGGATTTTCTTATTGTGTATTATAAGTGCACCCACGCTAAATTTTTCATAACCTCCCTAAGGTTGGCTGTTAGATAATGCCTAAGGCATTAAGCCCGCCTTTGTATATATTATTGTGCAAAAAGAATAAATAAATTAATTAAAAAATACGGACATGCGAAGATTAATTTTATTTCGCTTCTTACACATCTTTAATTAAACAAGTCTCTTATAGATATTTATTTTATTATTTGATTTTCAGACTATATTTCTTGGATTTTTAGACTTGAAGGGTCGAGGTCCTATTTTAACAATGTGAAATATTAACACGTTGCTCATTTCCCTGTTCCTGTTCTGAATTCAAGACCCTCGCAGCCAGAGCAATTACCGACTAAACAAGACGTTACATTCCACGTCTCATAATCTTTTTTTTTTTTTTATAGCTACGCAGAGCAGACGAGCAGTCGGGCCACCTGATGGAAAGTGGTCACCGACACCCATAGAACATTGGCAATACCAGTGGTATCGCCAACGCGCTCTACCGTGAGACATAGGGTGTTAAGTCTCGTTTACCCAGTAAATGCGCTGGCTACGGTGCCCTTCAACCGGAACACAGCAGTGTTTTCACACTACTGTTTCGCGGCAGAAATAGGCACCGCAGGTGGTACCCACCAGACGGTCTCCTGTAAACAGGGACCTCACCACGTAGAGTAATCCCAAGTAATAACGCTGTAAACTAATAAAAAAAAACAAGAAAGAAATATATACCAATAATTCCTTTTCTTATATAAGATCATCATCATCAGCCTGTGATAGTCCGCTGCTGGACAAAGGCCTTCCCTAATTATTAGGGGTTTTGAACCGTATCCCTTATATAACTAAGTCCATATTTTTTGCTCTTGTAAAAGTATTGATTTATTTCTTACTTAATGGTTGCCTCACAAGAATTTTGGAAAAGCCCGTCATTTACCATATAATGTAATTTCTTAAAAGGTTATTTGTTTTCAACTGATAATAAGAAAAATCTACGTGTAGTATTAACTGTTTCATTTTACGTCCGCCTTTTAAAACTTTGGCTTCGGACTGAATTCGTTTAAGTGAAGAACCAAATCAGTTGATATTTAAATTTGATTCAAGTTACAAGCCAATATTTTGTAAAATAATGAATAAATGCAATAAAGACACATGCATTTTTTAAACAACTAACTAAATTAATAACTTTTAATAGCGTTTATGGTAAATTGAATTACATGTTCGTTATGTTAGGAAAAATAATATAGTATAGGCACTGGTGGTAAGTATTCTTTTTACATCGGACCGTTCTACTGCGGTGCCTATTTCTGCCGCAAAACAGTAGTGTGAAAACACTGCTGTGCACCGGTTTGAAGGGCACCGTAGCCATCCGATTTACTGGGTAAACAAGAATTAATACCCTGTCTCGCGGTCGGCAGCGCGTTGGTGATACCACTAGAATTGCCGATGTCTTGTGCTCGTCGCGTGCGTGGGCAATAAAAAAATAAAAAAGATTCAAATTAGTATTTCGGCGCTAATGTACTTCTAAACCATGGGTAGAAACGGAAAGCTCTTTTTTATTTAGCATTTTATATATTTATTATTATGCATTTTCAGCAAAAATGATCTATATACTTCTAAGATTAGAATAATTTATTGTTACTCAAATAATTTTTCTTATAAGTGTTTTTGAATTTTATTTATGGGTGCTTTTCAGTATCAAAAAAGACAGTGCGGTCTGTAGTCAGTAAATTGATTACTTTTGTACTGCAGTTAAGATTTGACAAAAATATTATGTTTAAAATTGGTTATCTTTGAGCTCCTACTATTGTTGTAATCTTTTATTCTCTATAAATACTTGTGAACAGACCTCATACCAAAGAGAAATTATGATATTGTTGATGAATAATTTAGGCGGACCGAGAAGGTAAGATTTTAAGAAAGTGTATATTGCTGAGTAAAGTACATATTTATATAAAAAAATATTAAAAATCAGGTATTCTACCTGTACCTCATCGGCAAACTTTAGAACGCCTAGAATAAAATCAATAAGTAAGAGTCAAGAAAGCCCAATTTTACTTGCTAAATGTTTCAAATGATGTTCAAAAATGTGCTCAAAACTTAAAAGGAAGCAAAAATGTACCTCTAGCTGTTGACAGTTCGGTTAGCACGTATCTTTGCGCATTCGATATTGACCTTAATCAGGTAGTCTTCCCCTTGGCTATGTAAAATGTGAATTTATCAAAGCAACGAAATTTATAGATCGCTTTACGGTCAATAACGTCACTATCTGAATGAGTCACCAAAGTAAAGCTGTCTGTTTTAACTACAATTTTACATAGGTTGTTACATTGTTGTAGGAATTTGCCACTTTAAAACAGTAAGAAACAGATATATAAGCACTGCATAAAAAGATTTATAATACTTGAGATTCGAGATACAAAATACTTTTCGAGGTTTAATTCAGCGAGAAAAGAGGAAACTCGATGTAGGAGTACTTCATGGCTGAGGTAAACCGTATGAAATAATCCGCGTACCTTATATCTAGGCATAAAGGCGTTGTTCCTTTGTTGTTATATATATTTGTTTGATGAGTTCCGGCATACAGTATACATAGCTCGCTGAAATTTCACTTATATGTATGTATTTACTCATATTACAATAAAGATAAATCACGTAACTGAAAGTAAGCTTACCATTAGATTGATATATGCTTTTTCAACTTGTACTTGTACTCACTTTTACTTGAATTGATAGATGTTTGCTTATTTAAAATTAGACGCTTTAATTGAAAGGAGGAGATACAACTCTACAATAGTTTGCGCCGTGACCACAAATGTTAAAAAAGCTTTGAAACGTCAGTAATAAACATTAAATGAACTTTACGAATGTAATCCAACTTCTAAGGACACGGACATGGTGCGTACAGGATGTAGTAAACAACTATATTGGATTAATACGCATAAAAACATACAAATTGGTTTCATTTAAAAACTCTAAACCAAGTGTTTACTATATCAGCTTAAAAATTTACACTGTATTTCTGTCACCTCTTCAAGATCAAAAATTACATACCGAATGACGTCGTTTCGAGTCCTGTGCGTGCCATCTTTGTGTAAGTGTTATTTCATCACATTTCCTGAAGATAAAGATGTACCATGCGCACCATAGATGTTTAAAAAGTTAGCCCCGGTAGTCAGAAACAGCCAAATCTTCAGAGCCCGTTATAAGCCGTCAAACTTTAAAATATTCGTACATTTAAAGTATCCTCCGTGTGAATTTTATCCTGAAAAATTGAAAAGTGTGTCGCATTCTATAAACATTCTATTTATTGAAGAAATAGAAATAGAGTCAATTTAAGTTCAGAAATAGTTTACATAGAATAAAAGTTGTTTGATCAATGATACAGGATGCGTCTGGTAAATTGATGGCTTTTGCATTTTTAATGTGTAAAATGAAGCTCGACTAAAAGCACTCGCTTTTAATGCTGTTTACTGGACAGCAATATCCGGCGGGAAATAAAAATTACACAGTAAATATAAACTGCTAGCTGACCTGCGCAACATCGTTGATGCCAGAGAAAAAATAATCCAATATATTTGTTTTAAATTAGAGGCAGCGGTGTTGTTGTATTCCTTGTGGCCACAGCGTGATGATTTAGTACTTGAAAACCCCTTTGATATTAATGAATGGTCAGTTCGATAATTTCTTAAATTAAAAAGGTCTACTTAATTTACAAACAAAATATTTTTATATAACAGTATATTTTTTTCTTTCTGTTTCGTCTCTAGAACTGTTTATGACTCTTGTTCAATTATGGAGATGGACCCTTTTTTCAAGGGACCTATGGGGTACCTCCGCGGTGCCTACTTATACCGCTAATCAGCAGTGTGTAAGCACTACTGTGTTCCGGTTTTAAGGGCACCGCTGCCAGTGTAATCGCTTGCCACATGTCTCAGGGCGGTGGCGCCTGACGCTGCTTTTATTACGGGCAGGGCAGGTGTCACTTACCACTAGGTAAACGTCCTGTTCGTCATTAAGAAAAAATAAACCAGGAACATTAAACATATCGGAATTGAATTAATTGAAATATTTTTATAGTCTCACCATTAACATAAAAGTTGTTAACAACTTAAAACAGAAAATAGATAGAGGAAAAAAAATTTAAGCGTCTACAAGTGTTTATCAATTTATTTAAGCAATTTTATGACCTATTATTTTTGAAATCCGTGTCATTTAATGTTAAACAAATAATAGCAAGAACCTTTCGTAATACTTTCAAAGCTCTGGCTAGGACAGTTCCTAAAGCTCCTTGATAAATTAGTCAAAGTAAGTTATGTACTTGTCTTCATAAGTTGTTATTAATAGCATTTCATCATCATAATCAGCCTGTGTTTGCCGACTGCTGGACATAGGCCTCCCTAACGCACGCCTTCTCCATTAGGGAGTTCTTGGACCGTATCCCACCACGCAGATCCAATGCGGGGTGGGTCGACCGACTTATTACATGCCCATGCGACGCATGGATCATCTTACTTTTCAGACGATTGATGACGTGATGGGTGATCGGCCCAAATGGTCAAAAAAAAACTGAAAACAACGTAATCAACTAAAGTTGTTTCAACTCGGGATTTAAAATCACTACCTCTGGATTAAAGCGAGGGCCAATACCGCTAGGCCATGGAGGCGGTCATTTTCTTTATTTTTTATTTACGAATTGAAATCATATTGCAAAACAAATTAGATAGATAGATATATGAATGGATAAAATATAAGATAGATAGAATAGGCTATCATCTCTAGCTTAAAACAAGCATGGCCGAAGAAAGAAGAAAATAAACAACACAAAATATTATCTGCAACTACAGAGAGGCTATTAAAGAGAAGAAAGAATTACAGAAAACTAAAACAAATCAAGAGCGAGAAAACGAACTGAATGTACTATAAAAGTAGTAAATAAACATATTAAAGCAGATTACGCAAAATATAAACAAAACACAAAAAAGAGTATTTACAAAGAAATGGAAATACAAAGAAGGCCTTTAAGAAACTCAAAACTAATACAACATGGATAGAAGGACTGAGGAAAAAAGATACAGAACAGTTCACAAGAAGCGATATCATAGCAAGCGCAACAGAATTTTACAGGTATTTTTACAACAACAGAGACACAACAGACATTAATCTCGACACAGAAACATATACCTCACATGGAAATAACGTTAAACCAATAGATACAACAGAAATAACTAAAGCAATAAATGAACTAAAACTAGATAAGAGCCCTGGTTCAGACAACATTGCCAACGAAGCATTGAAAAAGGTCACACAGCTCTGGCTGTACCACTAGTTGAACTTTTTAAAAAAATCCTGAAAAATTCTGAAACTCCTTCCCAATGGTCCGAATCTAACATCATAGTAATATATTAAAAGGGCGACCCGAAGGAC
The DNA here is from genome assembly GCA_029286875.1 of Lamproptera curius. Lineage (NCBI taxonomy): Eukaryota > Metazoa > Arthropoda > Insecta > Lepidoptera > Papilionidae > Lamproptera > Lamproptera curius. The sequence continues at coordinate 1,284,455 of JAGSMT010000089.1, forward strand.
ATCGGAAATTACCGACCAATCAGCCTGCTAACAAGTCTTTACAAATTGTTCTCTACAATTATAAACAAAAGGATGACCGACACATTGGAAAAAAGGCAACCGGTGGAGCAAGCAGGCTTCAGAAGGGGTTTTGCAACGGTCGACCACATTCATACTCTTGACTTGATAATGGAAAAGTATTAGGAAAAACAAAGAACACTCTTTATAGCATTCATCGATTACCAGAAGGTTTTTGATTCGGTAAGACATGCAAGCATTTGGGATTGCCTGAAAGAACAAGGAGCAGAGGAAAGATATGTAAAAATCATCAAATCCATATATAAAACCAACAAGGGTAAAATCAAACTTGAAACCTTAGGTTCAAGCCTTCTAATAGAAAGAGGAGTGAGACAGGGAGACCCACTATCTTCGACAATATTCATAGCTGTCCTCGAGTCGATCATTAGTAAGCTAGATTGGAGCAAAAAAGGGCTATACATAAACGGCACTTACTTGAGCCACCTGAGATTCGCAGATGACCTAGTACTACTATCCGAGTCATCTTACCAACTACAGAACATGGTAGAAGCTCTGAACATGGCTAGTAAAAAGGTGGGTCTAGAAATGAACATTACAAAGACAATGACAAACAGCATTACAAGACCAATAATGATCAATAGCAAACCATTGGAATACGTTGATGAATATGTCTATTTGGGAAAAATTATAGGTTTCCTCAGAAAAAATAAAAATATAGAAATAGAGACAAGAATAAAGATAACGTGGAACAAATATTGGATTCTCAAGGATGTTTTCAAAAGTAATCTACCACAAGCTATAAAAACCAAAGTCATGAATTCGAACCTTCTGCCATGTCTGATATATGGTTGCCAGACTTGGAAATTCTCTGCTGAAACAAGAAAAGAGATAAACGTTTGTCAGAGGGGATTCGAAAGAATCATGTTAAACATAAAGAAATTGGACAAAATACGGCATACTAAAATAAAAAATAACAAAAGTAACAAACCCTTTAAGTTATGCAAAAAAATTGAAATGGAAGTGGGCCGGTCATGTTGCCTGGCGAACAAATCAAAGTTTGACTAAAAAAGTAACTTTCTGGAACGGACCACTAGGCAAAAGAACTAAAGGTAGACCTATTGCAAGATGGGAGGATTATATAAAAGCGATAGCTGGACCAAACTGGATATGAAGTAGCTGAAGACAGAAACAAATGGGAGTCACTGGACGAGGCCTTCACCCATTCTGGGGTTCCGGTAGATTAATTTTTAAAAATTTATTTAAAACAATATATAAATTAAAAAACTATAAATATATAATGATAAAACGCATTGGATACATATAGGAAATTATACTAACATAGATTAAACTATTTTAACTAACACATACCTAATAGATTCATGAGAAGTGTAATTTTTTTTACTGGAAATAAAAGGCATTTTTATTTTTATTTATTTTTACATTATTTTGAAACTGATAGGTAGTATAACAAAGGGAGTAGAATTACCACTGCAAAACAGTGTGAACACTAGTTCCAGTTTCAGAGTCGTAGATATTGTTATTACTGAGTTCAAGAGACATATTAAGACTGACTTCGTTATGTCTCTGTTTTTCGGAATATATAATAAACGAGAGTATAAAACAAATATTACCATGATTCAATAACGATTAAGATGGTATATTAAATAATAACTTCTTGCATGTCAATTATCGGTGATCTGCCACTGACCGTGGTTGTGCACAATTATGTATCTGTATTGAAAGTACGATGTATCCGACCTCGATAGCACAGACATACGGTCTCCTACATCTCTATAATTATATAGCTACGCCAATTCATCTGCCAAAAGCGATGCGATTTAAGCCGTCGTTCGCGGTCTTTTTACGCGATGCCAGCGCTTTTTGCCGCCCTTTTTCGAGATTAAGTAATATTATTGCATTCCCCGTACCAAATTAAAAATATAATAAATATTAACGGCGCTGGTTCTTAATTGTAGATGACATTCGAGTCGTAATTTTGGCGGGAAGGAAAAATATTTCGCGGAAGGCCCATGTTGGCCAAGGCTCGAGATGCTATAAACCTTTTGAAAAATAGTATTACAATTAATGGCTATTACGTTTAAGAAAATGGTGTTTTAATAGCCGAAGAACGCTTTACTAGTGATTAACATTCAAGTGTTAGTGGGAAATTTTCTGCCGATTTTTCTTTATCCTCATATAACAATTTACAGTAGCATTAATAACAGATTTTCTTTCATATAACATCATTTCCAAGGCAGAGGAAGATGCTATTACAGTAAACGATTTCGCTGACCTACAATAGAGACCGAAATCTCTAAGCAGTGCACTCGAGCATTCGTTCCCGATTTGTTGCTCCAAATGTTTAGACATTCATTTTCTGTACGAAATAAATAATGCCTTTACGGATGAACTAGTAAGGAAAGCTACCATAGATTACTTCAAGTTGCTGTTCTTTTAGAAACTGCCTACGTAGTCTAAATGCATAAGCTTACGCTTTTAAAACCCAAGGGAATCCTGTAGGGTCAAAAAACAAAGAGGACAAAGACAAAGACAAAGAGACAAAGAGTCTTCGAATTGTTGTTTTTTAGTTGGTTAAGGCAGTAAGACAATTTTTTATATTGGTTTTTACCTGATATTTGTCACCGATGACCGCTAGAATTTATAGGCCTGGACTTTCTGGAGGAGTAGTTTGACCCGTGCTTGTTTTATAGCTGATTAAGGCATTTTGAGCTGATCTTCTTGTACAGCTGACAGATATAGTTGGTTTTGTCGTTCACTCTTTTCAAAAGTTTGTCCTCACAGTCGTTTCATGCCTTAATACATTATTATGGGATGAATAATATAGCATTATCTAGCCCCAAACTGATCAAAGCTAGTACTATGAAAACTAGATGACTGATAAATACTCGGACTTACTTTTTTTGTAAATAAATACATATTTAATAGGGGTGTAAGGGGCTCCAAACGACATCTTCGGAACCCAAGCCAACCTCACCTGCACGTGGTGCACCCTGCCGAACAACGGACGACGTTCTGGGGAACCACCCACAAACCCGCATTGGACCAGCGTGATGGGATACGGTCCAAAACCCCTAATGATAAGAAGAAAACGCCGGCCCCTAGTTCCGTAGCCTTGCTATTCCTGGCCCAGGAGGCGGCCACGGTAACGCAGGGAGGGGTGCTAAGAATCCCCGGGAGTACATAGGCCGCCAAAACCAACTGACCATCGCAACGTACAACGGACGCACGCTACGGCTAGATTCTCATTTGGCCCAACTGGAAGAGGAGCTGAGGTGCATAAGATGGCACGTTTTGGGATTGAGTGAAGTCCGAAGAGAGGGCGAGGATACTCTAACCCTAGAATCGGGCCATCTTTTGTACTTCAGGCAGGGAGAAAATCCATCACAGGGCGGAGTCGGGTTCCTTGTCAATATCCCTCATAGACAATGTTATTGAAGTATCCGGTATCTCAGCGAGGGTTGCGTACCTTGTTATAAAGCTGACCAATAGATATCCAAGTGTACGCACCAATGTCGACATACCCGGATGATGATGTCGAAGACATGTACGACGACATATCAAGAGCCTTGCATAACACGGGGATTACAACGCCAAAGTAGGAGTACAGGCATGCAGCGAATCGATGCTGGGATCATATGGCTTCGGGAACAGAAATCAAAGGGGCAAATGCTCGTCAATTTCCTCGAGCGAGAGGGCTGTTCTTAATGAACTCGTTCTTGAAGAACAGCCCCAAGAAATGGACGTGGCAGAACCCCGATACTATGACCAAAACGAGACAGACTTCATTATACCGGACAAAAGCGCATATTCTGGGATGTCTCAGTGATCTCTAGGTTTAAGACCGGAAGTGATCACGAACTTCTGAGAGGCACCCTGAATATAGATTTGAAGCTTAAACAGTCCCAATTGATGAAGTCTACGCTCCGGCCTAATCTGCTCCAGCCTGGAAAATCGATTTGCTGCCTTGGAAAATACAATCGACGTGTATGTTGACGAGGAACTCGAACGAGTGGTAGAAATTCTTCGGGACGAGGTGCAAAACGCTGCTGTCTGCGACGTGCGGGCAAAAGTCTAAACTTTCGGGAAACACTGGATCTCATGGAGAAGCGACGAAATGAACTGTCACTTCGTTAGAACCGCGGTTCTTAACAAAACCATTTCAAGCTGGTAAGGCGTGACCTTCGTCACTCCAATACGCTCTCAATACAGAACTGATGACCAACCGAGGTCCAAAGTCTTCGTACAACAGCTTGGAAAAGCCAACTAACGAAGTTGACCAAAGAGAACGGAGAGTCGTCTCTTCGAGACCAGAGGTTTCTCGGAGGTTGAAGCTTTCAGCCGTTATAGCGTTGACTCAGCACACCGGAGCCGGATGAGAAGGATTCTCGTGCCACTCTTACCCGCCATGTGTCGAGTCATGTCTATAAGTTGTTTTGAGGTCATCTCGAATCGTCTTTCACGAAAACTCGACGAAGCGCAGCCTCGAGAACAGGCCGGGTTTCGGAGGGTTACAGCACCATAGACCACATCCACACAGTGCGGCAGGTTATACAGAAGACTCATGAGTATAACCAGCCCTGTGCATGGCATTTGTGGACTATGAGAAGGCTTTGATTCCATCGAGACCTGGTCTTTCCTCAAATCCTTACAGCGGTGCCAAATTGATTTGCGATATATCAAGATGCTGAGATGTCTGCTATAACGCCGCCGCTATGTCTGTCGTAGTCCAAAGTCGGCAGACTGAGCCTATCCCCTGCACCGCGGTGTGAGACAAGGAGACGTCATGTCTCCATTTTCCCCACCGCGCTTGAGGACATGTTTATGACGCTCAACTGGGAAGGACACTTAACTGGGAAGGACACGGCATAAATGTGAACGGCGAGTACATCTCACATTTGTGATTTGCGGACGAAATCGTCATCATGGCTGAGACCGCAAAGGACCTGCAGAAAATGGTGCAAAGCCTGGCTGAGTCTTCTGCACCATCGGTCTCCGGATGAACTTGGGTAAAACCAAGGTCATGTTTAACGACCACGTTGATCCGGGACCGATCACAATTGACGCTTCTCCCTCGAAGTTGTTTCGGGTTTGTTACCTAGGGCAAACGCTCCAACTAGGTAGAAACAAATTTGAAGGGGAGTCCAACAGAAGGATTCGGCTTTTCATAACCTTCGTCGAGTTTTCTCGTCACCTGTAGTACCTCAAATCGAAAGTTTTCGATCAATGCGTCCTACCCGTTATGACCTACGGTGCCGAGACTTGGACACTTACGGTTCGACTGGTCCAAAAATTTAAAGTCGCTCAGCGAGCTATGAAGAGGGCTATGCTCGGAGTATCTCTGAAGGGCCGCATCAGAAATGATGTGATCCGTCAGAGAACCAGAGTCATCGATTTAGCCCACCGGATTAGTAAGCTGAAGTGGCAGTGGGCCGGTCATATAAGCCGCAGAACTGACGACCGCTGGAGTAGGAAAGTTCTGGAGTGGAGACCGAGGCTCTGCAAACGTAGTGTAGGACGCCCTGCGGCAAGATGGAGTGACGACATTCGCAAAGTGGCCGGCGTGGGCTGGATGAGAATAGCCGAAGATCGGAAGCGGTGACGTGCATTAGAGGAGGCCTATGTCCAGCAGTGGACTGACACAGGCTGATGATGATGAGATACCAACAACAAGACACGAGAAAAACACAATTAAAATTCAAATATGCTTTATTAAATTCAGGCTCTGTCGAGATTTTATGCACGTTAATATACCACCGGTTCGGAACATTTGTTTAACAATGTTCATCAGACAATGTTATAATAATATAGTGGGAATCAAACCCTTTGACGTAACAGTCTAACATTACGCTAAGCGGGTCGTTCAATCTATCCATCGGGTTGACTAAATTATATATTTTTGGGTGTTTGTTTGCAATAAGTAAGTTTTAACCTTCACAATTACAATTTTTATTTACAAATCTTTGTAATATTATAGGAGCCCCCTTTAGGCTTCATGGGTATTAAACAAACATTAGAAAAGTTATAAATTTTTAGACTCACGCAATCACCTTGATTTATAAATTTTAGCATGGAGTTATTATTATCTAGCCTCCATGGCCGCCTCCGTGGCCTGGCGTTATAGGCCATTCCTTCTCTAACCAGAGGTCGTGGGTTCAAATCTCGAGAGGAAATATCGTTGTTTTTCTGGTTGGTTAGGACAATTTAGGCCGAAAAGCAAGATGATCCAGGCGTCGGATGGGCATGTAAAAAGTAGGTCAACTCACCAAGCCGCATTGGACCAGCGTAGTGGGATACAGTCCAAAAACCCCCTAAAGGGAAGGCGTGCATTAGGGGAGGCCTATGTCCTATGACTAATACACGTTGACAATGATGATGAAGTTATTAAAAAGAAGTGAATTTTTGAAGAAAATTAGAATATATATATTAAATTAATATATAAATATTATTAATTAAATATGATTAGTTTAATGTAAGGAATACTTTAATATTGCCACATTCCCGTGCCCAGCGATAGTATCGTCTCCATTGGACAATTTACAATATGGAGTGGTAAATTGAGGATATCCTACCTATTATAAGGGTCACTAAGCCCTACTTACCGATGACCGTGTTTTGGAGAGATGCGAATTTCAAGAGTATATTCGACATGAACTTATTGTAAATACTATATATTTTTTTTTTTTAATTATCCAAAAGTTTTAAAACCGTATTCTAATAGGATTAAATATTTTTGGTGGAGCCACGCTGGTGTTTACTTAGCCATTATCATAATTTGCAAAGCAACTGCTTCTTTTTTGTTTTAATTTATAAGATCCTATCATTATAATGTTGTGGTTAAATTTTCGTTTTGTTTAATTAATATATACAGTAGATATATAAGCAAATATGATATTGTATTATTTCTGGCTTCACATAAAATATTAAACAAAAATTTATATCTATTTTACAGATTCCCTTTGTTGATGTTTCGCTATATATGTATTAATAAATGCAAAAAGATTTATTAAATGGATATCAGGGTAGATAGTTTTACAGGGCTAATTCCGTTAAGCGTGGTTATAACGATATTTTTGTAAAAATGTTTAAAAGCACTCGTATTGATTGTGTAATTGAAAGTGTAGTAAATATTTTTTTCGATAACACAACGCCTTGCTAAGGTGATTAGAACTTTAATATAAACATGAAGTTTATTTCTTTTGTGGGTATATAATAACATATGAAAATGTATACATAAAAAACTTAATTTTTTGAATTCTATAATGCCTATTGCGTATGGAAAGAATAATTTTTATGACCCTTTTCCGAGTCACGAGCAACGCACTAGTAAGACATATTCGATAAATAACGAAGCATGATGTGGAATCTTTGTAAAAAAACATCAATCGTCAATGGATATGGCGTTTTATATGTAGATCATCGCTTTACGATTAATGTAACAGAATGGTGGGATGGGAGCGGTCCAATGATTTTGGCTAAGTATGGAATAAAACCAAACCGCTTTAAATTTATTCTTATCTTATTTAAAACTTAATTACAGACTGCATAAAAACAATAGTTGGTGGTAGTCATATATTATTAAATTTTATTCACATATTTTCATATATTTTTGTTTGTTGCGTTTCTATATTTATCAGATTCATCTATATCGTCGTCGAAATGTTAGTTATAAGATCAATAGTTTGATAAAAACTTAATTTTAATTGTTCTTATTCTTCTTAGCCCAAAGTGAAGTTTAATCAATAATCAGTGGTTTCATTCTTATATAGATTGACCTGAATAATATTTGTTTTTCAGACAATTGGGTAATCGTCAATGCTCTAACTACTAGGAAACAACAATGTTATTTTGTTGAGTCCAGAGTATTGAACAGACCTCCGTTTCTAAGCACTACGGTTTGTCCACTAGGCTACGGAGAAAAGTAAGGATGATCATTTCAGGATGCGAATAAAGTCGGTCAACCACGCGACCGCATTGGACCAGTGTGTGGATACGGTCCAAGAACCCTAATGGATAGTTGTGTTGTCATCATATCACATCAGCATTTGTCACACTGGGTAGCCTCCCAATACACCTAAAAGAAAATCTTTTGGTCCGCAGGATTCAGCCAACCCGTGAAACCAGCTGACTACGGAGGCAGTTAGGAGTTGTTTATGGAAGAGCCATATCCACAGTATCATCAGCTCGATGATGATGATATGATGATATTGTTTAGCAGGGCAAATGGCATCTGACTTCCACAGCTCAAGGGTTACCCCTTGAGCTGTGGAAGTGCTTTCGATTGATGGAAAAGATGTCTAAATGCCTCCATAGCCTAGTGGAAAGGGCTTGTGAATTAAAAACTAGAGGTCGCGGATTCGACTCCTGCGAGGAACTAATAACTTTTCCTGTTTTTTTTTAGTTCGGTAGGGCTGGGATTGTCTGTTAAGTAAGATTATCCATGTGTCGGACGGGCTTGTTAAAAGAGAGTTCTGCGGCCGATCTCTCTCCGGTCGTGTCTCGGGGCCGTCCCATCGGTCTATAAAAGTGAAGGAATAGGGATTGCATCTGCGTTTGCGTGACTCTGTCCTGCAATTGGCTCGACTAGAAGGACATTATTATAAGACGTCTAAAAATTTTAAGCCACTAACGTCCTTTAGCCAACGTATCCTTGACAACCGGGACAGATCTTTAAATGCCCATTCGACTCCAGAGTCGTCTTAGGCAATAAGCCGTTCGGCACCAACAATAAGATAAAGCTGCCCCCAGGATTCGAACCTACTACCACTCGTTTTTGAAGCATGGGCCTATACCTTTACTCCGTTGAGGATATCTATGATATAATGTTGTAATTAATATATATAAAAAGTGTTACATAAAAATATGATGTAATATTAACATTAAAGGCGATATAACGTTAACAATCGTTATCTCATGTTTATTTTCCATTAAGATGTTAAATTACAAATATCCGCATACTTACTATTTTAATTATTTTGATTTATTATTGACAGATGTCAAGCTATTGAATATTTTTAATTTCCTCTAAAGACAAAAGAAGAAGATGCATTGTTCTGGACGTTTCAAGTTCGTGTAATAATCAATAAATATAATTACAATTAAGATGATGTTATATGTAAAGTCTTCGAGCCGATAACGACTATATAAGAGGATAGGGGGTTAGGGAGAGCTGCCGATCTATATAAGAGATCTTACTATGCAGTAGATATTGTAATGCACATGCGTACCTGCAAATTCTGGTGCACTCTATTTTCCTTTGTACCAACATGAGCGGAGAGAGATCAGGCGCAGAACCGTTTGTAATGTTATACTTGCTCATCCATAGGATGTATAGGCTTACTTTACAGGCATTCGTGTATTAAGCCCGCATTACTCTAACCAATCAGGAAACAACAAAGCAAAGTTGTTAGGTCAACGCAGAATTTGAACCCATGACCTGCGGTTATAAAAGCGAAAGCTTATACCACTATCTAAGATGGAAGTAAAATAAAGATTTCTACGCCACGTAATGCAATCAATCTCCCTTTCCCAAGACATAATAGGATCGCCTTGTAACCCAATTAAATATTTCCATAATAAAGTTTTAAAGTAAACGGGTCATTCTTAAACTATCTACAAAAAGTAACTGAATTATGATGTATGAATAAAAAGCTATCTGATCCCGACCGTCAAAACGACTTTTATAAAAACTTCGATCTGAATAAATAAATAGAATTCGAGTGTCTTTTTGTAACACCAAAGTAACAGTTTACTAATGATCACAGCCTGATGTATAACCGATACATTTGACAAAATATTTTTTTAATTTTTGTTCATCTTTTTGTATGTCTGTCTGTCTGTCTGTTTGTTCCGGCGAATCTCTGGGAAGACTTGTCGGATTTTGACGGGAATTTGACTGGAAGACAGCAGATGTAACTGGGAGTGACCTAAGTTGTGAACTTTTGTCATATCTTAACACGCATTCGATTTAGTTCTATTCATCAGCAATAAGTTGTTTTGCAGTATATTTTTTACTTCTATGAATCTCACGATGTAATTAGATTTAATAACACCGATAGAATTGCAATTTATTAAAATTCAAAACTTCACTTCTAAATTAGTTATATCCTTTGAATGTTTTAAAATTCTATAAGATATTCATGATTCAGTTCTGAATAGTTTTATTTGGGGGTATTCTGAACAGCAAAAAATAGAGGCATTAAGGTGTTACGAAAATTTTAACATAGGTTGGTTAGATCTGTTGAACAGATATATATAACTATATCGATTCGGTTTTATAGAATCGTATATTATTCCTTAATGTTGGAACTTAGACCTTAATAATAATCTGCGTTTTATTAATCTCACAGGCGATTCGCTAGAAGTCTTCAATACATATAAATTATTGGCATCCGATTTTGAGCCACCTACATTTTATCACTGCTCTACTATAATACTAGGGCGCTGATATCTTCTAAAGATTGTATAAACCAAAGTTGCTTTCCTGTCTCTCCGTCCCAATGCAATCTTATAAACTGCGCAACGGATATTGAAGCAGTTTTTGTTAATAGGTAGACTGACCTTTGTAGCAAAGTGGTAAAGGCGTATGCTTTAGACACTGGAGGTCTTGGGTTCGAATCCTGCAGGGACTAAACTAAATTTCTTTGTTGTTTCCTAGGTGGTTAGGGCAATGCGGGCTTATCAACCGATTGTCTGTAAAGTAAGATCCATGCGTCGGATGTGCATGTAAAAAGTCGGTCCAGCGATTAATCTCTCTTCGATCGTGTCAGTTATCCGTCCCATCGGGCTTTGAGAGTATAAAGGAACAAGGAGTGCACCTGTGTTTGCGCATACACCTGTGTTAAAATAAAATTCTTGCGATATCTTTGCACGTCTTTATTAAATTCCAAAACGGTACTTACTTAAAAAACATGTCTCGTATAATATCTCCTGCGCAGTTGGCTGATCTCTAATATAGATCAGGCGTCGTAATCGCAAACGACTAAGAGGACACTATTACTTAAAGAGAAAAACAGTAGTTAGTACTTGTTTAAAGCGTAAGGTTAATATGTATCACACATGCGTAATATTGCAGAGAAACTTTGGATAAAATTAGAGGGTTCTAATCTGATGTAGTAAATAAAACATATTTTGCGATTACATTGCATACGCTCGCAAAACCCTAAGAGATAAATCAAAATAATGAACTACAGTATTTTATACCTTAAGAGGATAATTAAAAAAAATCGCAATGGTAAATGTCGATCACTTTAGCATAACCCGCAATAACTATTTATTATCCTTTACATTTGAGGGAGAAAATAGCTTTTTTAAAAAGTGATTTTAATCAATCCTTATCGAATTAGTTACCTTAAATATATTTTCTATTTAATACAGACCATACTATCAACATATGGCCCATTATAGCATTTAATATAATGAGTATTTCAAAAGCCGGGCAAGTCACTAGTTATTCAAATTCAAATATCTTTATTCAATATAGAAGTGTAACACTCGCTTATTGATTGTCAGAACGCTACCACCGGTTCGGAATAGGACGCCTCCGACCTGAGAAGAACCGGCGAAGAAACTCAGCGGGCCTATTTTGTCATCTTTTAAAATAATCAAATATATACATTTTCTTATGAGCTACATACAGTTCTATCATACATATATTATACTTGAAAAAGCCTGGAGCGAGCATTCCATTACCAGGCTGTGTTATCATTTATAAATTCATTTATGTTATAATAACCTTTAACGCATAAACGTTCCTTTACTACTTTTTTAAATTTATTAACAGTTGAATTCTGAACGTTTACTGGGATTTTGTTGTAATATAAGATTTATTTATTCTTCGCAGTCTAGTTGCTGGAAGCATTAAATTATGTTTATTTCTAGTATTTATGTTATGTGCATCACAATGTCTACGAAAATAATTTCTATTTTTTTGCACATACATTAGGTTTTCGAAAACATATTGAGAAGTAAAGGTTAGTATTTTAATCTCTGGGAACAATTTTCTCAGGGATTCTTTGGAGCCCAGGTCATAGAACGCTCGAATAGCTCGTTTTGGAGGACAAAGGTCGTATTAGTATCCGCCACTTCCCCACAATAGAATGCCATAAGACATTACACTGTGAAATAGCTAAAGTATACTAACCGGGCCGTCTCCACGTCAGTTAATTGTCTGATTTTCTTGACAGCATATCGCAGAGCTGAGTTTATTCGACAGTCTATAATGAGGCCCACTGCAATCTAGTATCTATTGTTATTCCCAGAAACACGGTTGACTCAACAACGTCTATCTTTCCTCATCTATAAACACTTCACATTTACTCGGTCTTACATTTGGAGTCATAAATTTTATACATTTTGTCTTCTTCTGGTTCGAAGAAAATATTGACACTAAACCAGTGCGCCACTCTAGAAGTATTATTTACATCGTCATTTATTGATGTGTGTCGTTTAACTTTAAAATTAGGAGTATCATCAGCAAATAATACTATCTCGTCGTTTTATTAATAACATATGGTAAATCATTTATATAGATGAGAAAGAGAAGTAAATAATATATAGTAAATATAAAGTTATGTAAATATAATGCTATATACTTAATACAGATTACGTGAAAATTTACAATCATTTCGTGATACTAATATAAAATCAAGGGTCAATTGTAATACAATTTGTATTTATGACCTTAATCATTTTCATTAATAATGAACGAGAACTATATATTAACGTTTTATGGGTCATATAAAACATGCACGTAAACGTATAATAATGAGATGCCTCGATCTGAAGGCGTATGCAGATGTGGACGTCTGAGCTTCTGCCAAGCTTATTACGCCCAGACGAATCGAATAAAAAGCAAGCTAATTGCAGAATGTTCCATAGACTTTGATCACTATTCATGGAATGATCGAAAAAACACTATAGGTATTGCGAAATAAAGCAGACGCGATTGTTCATGACCGTATCACTAATCAAAAAGAGAGTACGCGTCCGTCTGTTAGCCAGTTGGTGTTGTGCAGTGAGTAGCGTTGCATGCCTCGTTGTCAACCTGTCGCGGACTTGCTGTCTTCCGTGCTAGTGCTCTCGACGACATAACGCCGGCGAATGCGCCGAGTTACAGCTGGTACGTGATTTGTTTTTTTTTAAGCGATACTAAAGCGGCCAGTTTTAAAATTGGATTATTGGGACGGGTTGTTTTTGCGGTCAGAAACAAAAGCTATTTTAAATTAAATAAAAATTTTAAATATTTAATTTGGATTTTTGTTATATATGTAATAAGTGTGTTTATAGATAAAATTTACAATTTTATGTTTTAGTACAATTTTTTAAATTTATAAAACCTTAAGCATGTTCATTTAAAATTAACCGCTACTTAAAGAAAATGACTTTTAAATTTTCTTTAATTTTTAATAAGTCTCGTCTCTTATTATTAAGGCCGTTGATCTTTTAAATGTGTAACAAATAACAAGCCGCGATTAAATCATATTTTGATTATTATTGTGTCTGTTTAAATTACTACAAATTTCGCTTTAAATTATTCTCTAGCATTTTAGACTTAGTTAGATCTTTTATTTACAATAATATATTTTAATTCACAGTAATTAGGAAAAAAATTTAAAACTACAAAATATTAATAAATATTTCCTATATATACATTTAATCGTGTATAAATAAAAAATCTTTAAAGAAAGTAATAACATTTAGGACAGTAAAATTATTTTTTTATATAATTTTCCGCCGTCTTGTTTAAATAGTGAAAAGTGTAAAATAATCTGACCACGATATTTACTTATGAGAAATTTTCTTGTGAAATTTATTCGCAAATATTTTCATTAGCTTTTTTAGCCTTTGTGTCTAAGAAGCTCGTGACAACAACAAAAAAACTCGCACCACCGTCTGTCATAGATTCTAATTCTAAACCATAACTATAAAATCCTTTCTCCCTGCCATTTCCATAGATTTCCATTTGATCAGTCCGATGTCTTGATTTTTCAGTTATAATTAACTATATTCCGATTGCGTGCTTTTTGCTGCTATCATTACGGACGTACTGAAAAAATCGCACAATTTTGTAAGTAGTATTTCACTTCAGGATTTTAATTTGATACGGTACGCTAAGGAATACATATTACTTATTTAGGTGCAAACTTTAATTTGAAAATCGACAAGGTTAGGGTTTCCCAGCTTCCAAGCTGAAACGCATAAAGAGGACTGCTGAAGCCTACTGAGATATGAAACTTCTATGGATAATTTACGTCGTACTCATACATTTATACGGGTGTCAAAACTTTGCTTCATGTTTTGTTTCCATAGCTAACAGTTAATAATCACGCGATTATAACTAAATTATTTAAGGATAAAACACGAATTTTATTTGTACATGGTATACAGTGTTTGCAGTTTGAACCGTAGGAGTATCGGAGCCAAGAGATATAAAATTGATTTTAAAATGTTACAAATAGCAACGAAGTGGCAAATCATTCTACGGAAAGAACGCTAGGCGTATGACGCTATGCGATGATACAAGATGGTTACAAGAGTTATCTTTTCCTTGCTTTGGGTATATTTTAATTATTGGTTAAATGGGGATAACAGATTATTATATTTTCAGGCTATATTTCGCAAGCGTGTCATTTGTATTGAGGTTATTATCCTGTCTTGTCACCTTGACTAAATATGTATATAATAGAATGTTTTGAAGTTTAAGTTATTTTTTAATTTTTTATAATCTTCCTTATTTTTATTTAGGCGATATTTTATTTCTCTATAGCCCCTTGTAATCAAACTTAAGCGCTGCCGACCTTTGAATGTTTATGAAATACGCGTATAATGCTTCTGTAAACTCCACACACAAACCTATAAATATCTTAATTAAATGTCATAAAAGTTAATATATTTTTACTACTTCAATAAGGGTGAATAAGATTAATTTTATGTATTTCTTATATTTTCAATGTAATATTTATTTTGTTGATTAAATGCCATATTTTTCATAAATACTAGCTTATTGATAAAACACGTTATTGATTTAATAAGAAGAGACATGTTTAACGTGGAACGGTAGCTTAGATCTGTATCTTTTTTTTTTATTAGTGTCCTCCGGACCCAACGGGGTCCTGACATCAGACCCTACACACCACACAAGAAGGGATAGCACACACTCAGATGTACTTCACCCTCGCTTACGAGCACAGCGAAACTCACACACGGTTTACTAGATACACCGCGTTCCAGGACGGTTCTCACCGCCTCCAGCAATTGATTAATACAGTCGCCAGACCGTCGGCGTCCGGTTCGTACACCGATCGTCAACGATCCTTAGGAGACATAAACAAGTGTCTAACTCACGTACCTTCTGTACGTGTGGCCTCCATTTTAGCAAAAATGGGCCACCTAGTTCGTGAGGACGGAGCTTCTCGCGAACTCTATGTTAGATGAAGCTTACTAAAGACATGAGTCTGGAAGCATAACTTCAAGGATAAAAAAAAAAATCTTTTTATCTGTAAGTATTACAAAGGCTTCTGTGTAAATTCTTATTTCGCCTAAGTTTATGGATCTTATATTGGTGAAAAAAATTAGAAATTAGGCGAGACATACTTACAAGTTTTTGATCATTTTAAAATTACATCTATAATTTTTATACCTCCGGTCACTAAAAAAGGAAAGTTTTGCTGGCTATGCCTCGGCTATATTTCTATGCATTGACGTTTGAACTCATAGTCGATTTCTCACGTCAACTGTATCCTTTAATTTAATGACAATTTGCCTATTATATTCAGTTATTTACTTCTATGATCAGTAGTCTGCCCGTGATCAAGGACCGTAAAAAAGTCCAAAACGTCGGGAATAAAAATAAAGGATTACCTATATATATGTATGTATAATAATCGCGTAAATAAAAGGAATGATTATATACTTACTGTACTGATTTGCCTCTTTAAAACAAGATAGAATTATTAAGCTTTTGGTTTGACTACTATACGATATTTGTTTGGTTTAAAATTGTATATTGAACATACAACGTATATAGAATAGCAATAGAAAATCACGTAAAAATATCTTAAATCGCATATGATTACAGATACTTGTTTTAACCTCCTTTCATTGTAAGCCTTCTTGTTCGAATATCAGTCAAAGCTTTTTCGGAAAACACAACTCGATCTTTACTAAGCAAACAGTGCTTATTTGTGTCCTGTCTATCTTAAATGTGTTTTAAATTCGCTATTATGTTATATATTACATTTGTCATGCTTTTTGTAAATCACAGATTTTTAACAAAGTTCTCAAAGTTCTAACACAAAATTTAAAACAACGATAGTGTTGAAATTGTTGTGTTTATTATATTATTTTCACTTTTTATGGGTTTTTCGCGTTAACTCTTCATATTTTTTCCCAGACTGATACAGAATAAAATTCACCTCTTGTAAAATCTAATCTAACTTAATCTAGAAACAACGTAGATAAAAAAAAAAAAACATTAGCTCGAGCCTAAATATATGTTATTCGTTGTCACCAATTAGAATACTTAAATTTTATGCGCAAAACATCATAATCGTTTGCATATTTTTTTCTTGTTATTTTTTTCTTGTAATTTTGTGTGTTCCGTTACGTATAATTAACTAAAATGTGATATGAAAAAGACAAACGTGACCAGATATTAAATTATGTGAATAACCCACGTTTTAATCGGATATGAGCAAGAGACAATAGCGCAATTAATTAAGACAACTCACAAAATAAAACAAGATTGACACCGAAAATTTTCCATGCATATTTAATTTTAGATTTAAATTAAAATTGAATTTAAAGAAAACAAATTAGCAATTCGATGCCTAGTTTTGCATGCTAAATAAATACCAGTAGAAAGACTATATTTCTGTATGAAGGGCGACTATCTAGAGTTATTCTAGGTATGTAGGATCACCTGAGCTAGGGCGACAAACATATTTGTGGTGACTAGCACCGCACTTCTTCTTTTCAAAGACATAATATTTACCATTATCGTTCACATAGTGGTACTCTACTCGACTAGTCAATTCATCAAAAAAAAACTTTAATTAGGTTATGGCGTCATTATGTATCATTATGATGATATAATAGCAGTGGAATAAGGGAGGGACCTTCTAACCCATGGAATAATCTAATTTATTATGTCCCTGTGGATATTTTGACCTAATTAACATTATTTAAAGTAACAACATCATGCAAGTGAAAAATTATATAGAGTAACAGTACAGTTCGCGCGATAGCGATTTTAAAATATGACGCGAAAATGCTTAGTAAACTTTCGACAACTATGTTATGCCCAACTTAGTCAAATCGCGTGAAAACATTTAAAGTTTTGTTAAGTATTTCTACACCTAACAATATAGTGCATATACGTTAGTGTCGAAATATTTAGTTGAACTTACTTAAAATCGCCTTCATAAAAGCAAAATTAAAATAGTGTTTTACTTGTGACTATATCGTTACTATTTAGTGTTTATTCATTACCAAAAGATAAAAGAAAGCATTATCATATTGTTGTTGCATTATTGTCTAGAAATCTTTATTTCTATATCGATGTTATTCGTGAAAAATCGATTTTAATATTTATAGCAACCAATTAGAAAAGCAGTTTTTATTTATAAGGCTCTCTATTTACGTAGAATTCGATTAAGTTGTAAGCATGTCCTTGTATTTAATCCGGAGCGAATGGAATTTTATTTCTTAAACCCGCCAAAATCCATAAAACAGATTTAATCTTTTTAGCACTTGTAAAATATTAACGGTTGTTAAAATGTTGCTTCAATTCAAAGAGTATATAAGTAAAAAAAATCGTACTTACTCTAAAAACAGAATAATAACAATTTTACACTATTTTATATAACTAGCATTTTTTTAAAAGGCGTTGTCATTTTACTCGGAGGTTAAAAAAATGTGAACTTTACAGTACAGTAGATAGTGTTGTTTATGCATTAAAATAATATGTATCTACATTTTACAACTTTGAATATTACATATTATTACAATTGGTTTAAAGAAAGTTCTGTAACGCGAACCGAAACCTGGGTGCATGATTTAACGTTATTTTTTGCGAAACCAATACACTTACCAAGCTAAAATCAACCTTATGCTCTTTGTAATAAGACTTGAAATTATTGTTCAATCGTCAAAAGACTATTGACACGTCGTGAAAGTAGTGTGAGTCAGTGGAGTCGTCGATGAACTGTTAACGTTCATGTTTGCATTTCTTAAACAAAAGTGAAAACTTGACCGTTTTATTCTGCATTCTTCACGTCTATGACTAGATTTTTGTTGAAATTCTCTTTATTGTATTAAACAATATTAATATTTAGCGGTTTAGAAGTGAAAATTGTAAAAACAGAGTAAATAATTAATTTCAAGGTAATAAAATCTTTGGTTTTTTGTTTATTTTGGAATAATGTTGAAAAACATAGCAAAGGAAATCTTTTAAGTCAATAATTATGTTTTAGATATTTTTCTTTTATTCAGTTTTAAATATTATATGTCAAAGCGGAAAAATAGTTATTTTCTAGTCAAAGAAGACGTTCATTTTAAAGTTATTATATAACTTAAGTCTTTAGTTTCGGTGAATTTTAATCTTCGACATATTAATCTCTAGTTTATAAAAACACTAATTTTCTAATTTTAAATTACAATAGCATTCTCTGTGATGGCAACACTAGAAAAAAAATGAACAAAATAAAAAGTACTTTCCCGCCAAAATATGTCACAATGTCGCCGCGATTACTGTCTTGCCAAATTAAGGCCATATTGTCATTCATTCACATCGGTCTCTGTTGCAGTCTAAATCAAAATGTTTGTTCTAATTTTGGCGGATTAACATTAGTTTTTATAAGGGAGACTGATTGGTGAATCACCTACATAATTATTTTTAATACGATGAAGCATGCAAAGCGTTATATAATATATTGTCAATTAACATTAATGAAAGAAATATGTATAATTCATGCGCACAGTCTAGACGTGCGATATAAGAAAACACCTTCATCTATACCACTATGTCATAACATCTTAGTAATTTTTATACTGATCTCGGTTTCTCTTGATTTTATAGCAGCGCTAGCGGATCCAACACACGTTATCCTGTGTCAATTGAAAGAAGTTTAGTTGCTGTCTAGATAAAGCTAGATACCGTCTGCAGCGCCACCTGCCGGGCTTATTTCTAAATCGATACCATCATCGAACTCACTTAGACACACACAAGAATATTCATTCAAATCGGTCCTGCCGTAAAAGGAGTTCACAGGCGAAACACTTACAGAAGAATTACGTATATAAAGATTTAATATATGACACTAACAGCAGTATCGCTTCTTTAGTTTGGATCGAATAATAAAATTTAATTTTTTCATCTCTTATGAACCTAAAATTCATATTTTATCTGCGCATAAGTCATACGAAGACATCCGGCCGCCATATTTTATTGTTACCTTTGGTGGTGACGTTTAAGCGGTCAATGCTTCGTACCTCTTTGGAGAAATGGGCCATCGAGAGCCGACTTTCACCGCAAGGTCAACTACAGCACAATGGTATGGAGGTTTCGTAGGTATTACTAGTTCTCAGTCCGTTATTATTTCTTTTATACTTGGCGGTAATACCTATTGAGTTTCACGGAAGTCTTACAGTAAACGTACCTAAATAAACCATAGGCACCTAATGGGAAAAGTTTAAGATCCTTATATAAAATAATCAATACTAAGCAGTACTAATATATTTGCAATTATTACAGTTACTTTTAACTATTAAATTATTTTAAT
The DNA here is from genome assembly GCA_029286875.1 of Lamproptera curius. Classification (NCBI taxonomy): domain Eukaryota; kingdom Metazoa; phylum Arthropoda; class Insecta; order Lepidoptera; family Papilionidae; genus Lamproptera; species Lamproptera curius. Next base: position 1,304,272 of record JAGSMT010000089.1, read on the forward strand.
AATGGTTTTGTGCCTGGTAATACTATGTATGAAATTAAAAAATAAATTTTATAAGTTTTGCCAATTAGTTGTACCTACAAGTCATTCAAATGAATCGACTAACATATAAGAGTAAATGACAACCCTAATTACAAAAAAAACACGTCGGCAAGTTGTGAGCAGAGGAATTTTCCTTACATTGTAAACATTTTTATTATCTGTGAAAATTTTTACGTTCACATAAATTTTAATCATCTTGTTGATAATCATACGACGCAAAATAAATAAATAATTACAATTGCAACATGAGAAAAATGTTTTCTCTGTAAGTGTTGTTATAAGAAACTTGTGAACTGAATCTTTTTTAATATATTGAACTACCTTTATTAAAACCAACAATTTTTTGTATTTAAGCGATTACTGTACAGATAAAATCCACTTTTTGCGAATGCAGACACATTATATCCAAATGAATAAAATAAAAAAAACAAAAGAAACATAATATATGAAACCAACGCGATAATTCGGTAACAAGTGATGTGACGCCGGGTAGAGGTCAACTAAGAACGGATTTTACCAAATTCCACCCACAAGGGGGTTGGGGGGTTGCTAAAATAAATAAAACAACACGTAAATGCGACTCCTCAACACTATTGCTTCAATACAACATTTTTATATCACTCATATCTCCCAACAACACGCCTGCATGATTCACACGAGGCGATGTTACTCCCCGTTTAATACTTTCACCGAGCCGCCTGTGACGTAGGTCAGGGTCGCCGCCTGATGTACTTCAAACCGGAACGAATCAAGACTGTCAATATCCACGCGAGTGTACGCCGGTTGTGATGATGCAATCAATGATGTAACACGAGTAAGAGGAATGCGTTTCGTACGTCTGTGATAATACTTTCCAACGTCGACGGCCGATTGTTTGATGACGTTTTGTAACGTCTATAATTTAGTACTATATTGTTTATAACCGTATAGCGCTCAGTTCTGTATTGAGTAAAGTAAATAGAAATCCGTTGTTAATATGAATTGGGTAATTGAATGTATGCGCTAAAAAATTAAAAATACTAAAGCCTTAATTATAAAAGCTTGACTAATGCAAGTTTTGGACCAATCAGTTCTAATCAACAGAACAGGAAATCTACCAGAATAGGATAACATTACAGATCATATGATCGCTTTTTCTTTGTTTGTTATGTGACTATAGCTTGGTTACTTTATAAGTTTTTACTTAAAAAAGTCTAATATCAGAAGGCGGGCACTCTCATTTGTTACACTCATGACATCGGCCCCACCGGTGAGGTCCAACTTACACACCTTATGCTATATGACACTGTAGCTTAACACCAAATTAGAAAGAAGCGTTACTGGAGTTTCTTGCACCACTTTTTCTCCCAGCGCCATTTTAGAAGTGGTAGTAAAGTTTAGATAGAGCTCTTCTAGCTATTAAATTATCCTAAGAAAGCGTCTGAATCGAGCCGAGGCGTCGGCCCACCTGGGCAGCCCTCGATTCAGCATGCTAACGGGTACCAGAAAGTGACGGGCCAAGCCGAGGCTCCCCATCTGGGGGCCCGTGGTGCAGTTAGGTTACTCGGTGGGGAGACGCGCCTGTGGCAACGGGCCCCTCCACATCCGGTATGTTCTAATAGGTTTTCTCCACAGAGCACAAGCTGATCGGAAAAAAAATCAAAAAGCCGCAATTCACCAATTAGCATGCGTTCACTATTGTCATCATTAGTGTTCCATATTAGATTTGTTTCATTTAATTTCTAGTATAAATTGGCTAAACTAAGTTACGGCCGTTCTGTATAGGCGTCCTTGTAATATCGTTGTTGACAATCAATGAGCGAGTATAGTACTTCATGTCGAATAAAGATATTTAAATATTGCTCTGAACAAAACATACATTAAAATAACATTAAGATAGGCACTCAAGCGGCAGGGACGAAATCAAAAACTAAATCTTCCTCAACGAAATGCACGAACCGTACTGTAGTCAAATAATGCGCTTATTAACTGTTTGCCGCTTGAACCACGTAGAGCTTTTTACATTTAGTTGCCATTAAAGTTTTAATGATTTATTAACTTCCTACTATACTTACTTACTCAATACTATACTTGGCATACATAAAGCACATAAAACATGGATTTATGTAAATATAAACTGCCTACATAGCCTAGTGGTATTGGCGTGTGCTTCAGAAACCGGAGGTCGTGGGTTCCAATCCTGCGGGGACTCAACAAATTTTCATTGTTGTTTCCTAGTTGGTTAGGGCAATTTGCGCCGATCACCCAATTGTCTGAAAAGTAAGATGATCCATGCGTCGGATGGGCATGTAAAAAGTCGGTCCACCCATCAACCCGCATTGGACCGGCGTGTTGGGATAAGGTCCAAACCCCCTAATGGACAGGGGTGTATTAGGGAAGGCCTATGTCCAGCAGTGGACTATCACAGGCTGTTGATTGATTGATTGATTATGTAAATGAAGCCTTATGTCAGAAAGTAGGAGGATTAGCATTCGATGATTTTGCGGCAATTTATTTTTAAAATAATTTGATAATGAATGTAATTTGGATACAATTTATAAACTTAGTTATGCCATTAAACATTCGGTATAACCATTATATTTTTTAACGCGCATTTGTTGTTTTATATTAATATATTCCGTACCCAGGACACAACGTGAATGATTATGATTATGAACATACGTGTCGCAACACGTGAGTTAATAACTAAATATGTGGGAGAATATCAAAGTGCGTTGCTTCAACAAAGGTCTTTAACAAAGAATGACGTATAGAATTTCTCTCACGCATTTTCGATCGCAAAAAGTGACTAGACAAGTGAAACGCGCATCATTGACTCTACGTCGTTATGTTTGAAGCATATATCTTTTGCTGTTTCGTTTTAAAAACTATGTGAGACAATAGATTATAAACTATAGCATCTATGATCTCACCCATTAGTACGACCACACGTGGACTTGAAATAAGGAATGTATAGTTCGATACTTCGAAAATCTTTTTTACCAAGGTCAGAGGGAAACGAATTCTACATAATGACAAATAAGTTCGATCAGTATAACCATTCGTAATACCAAATAAACTACAAATCGTTTCGGGCTTTATAAGAAAAAGTGATAATATGACGTTGGAAGCTATTCGCACTCATTTCTCTTTTTTTATTGCATAACCAGGCAGACGAGCAGTCGGGGCCACCTGATGGAAAGTGGTCACCGACGCCCATAGACATTAGCAATACAAGTACAACCAACGCGCTGCCTACAGTGTGACATGAGAGGGTGTTGAGTCTCTTTTACCCAGTAAATACGCTGGCTACGTTGCCCTTCAAACCGGAATATAGAAGTGTTTTTACACTACTGCTTTGCGGTAGAAATAGGCACCGTGGTGGTACCCACCCAGACGGTCCCCTGTTAAAAGGGGACCTACCACCGGTAAAATCTCTGTGATTGAGTCGGATTTCTTTAAGTGGGAAAATGCGTAAGCATTCCCGTCCTATGCGCGCGCAAGCACAGGTCATATCGTACTCGGACCGACTAAGACCGCCACATTGTTCCTTCCTGGCATCTCAACCCTGACAGGATAAGTCTCCTGGCCTCCACGGACGGTCCAGATGAAGGGCTCCGCCGGCACTATTTCGGCCCCAGAAGTAGGAGACATCGACGACACGATCCTCGTACGGACTCTCCACACTCGGAGGATAGGGAGAGCAGCCTACGTACTGCCAATACTACTCCTCTCTTGCGACTTTACCTTAGTTACCACATTCAACCCGTCCCCGCTCCCTCCAGGGCGCATCTAAAGTAGGCCAGCCCTCTTAAAGCAGCCCCTACGGCCGGCCTTATCCCACAGACCAGCCATGTTCCCCTTAGCTTTCGCGGCGGCCTCCGCGACACCCAAACTGAGGGTTAAGGTCAGTTGTTAGTTTATTGAATTTAGCCATCTATCTAATATTCTGTAAGGTCTTCAACAGTATGGTTTTGCATCACGTTACTCCTGCCACGTGTTGTTTTTTCTACTTGTGATTTGAGCGTTGGCGATCTAACACTGTTATAAAAAGGTATTACCACTGGGAAAAACATATATTGTTTTAAGCAACATAGGTACAACATAGGACTGCCTCCGTAGCCTAGTGGTATTGGCGTGTGCTTTAGAAACCGGAGGTCGTGGGTTCCTGCGGGGACTCAACAAATCTTCATTGTTGTTTCCTAGTTGGTTAGGGCAATATGGGCCAATCACAAATTTGTCTGAAAAGTAAGATGATCCCCACCAACCCGCATTGGACCAGCGTGGTGGGATACGGTCCAAAACACCCTAATGGAAAGGGATGTATTAGGGGAGGCCTATGTCCAGCAGTGGACTATCACTGACTGATTATGTATGTATGTATGTAACATTGGTACTTATACCAAGAGATCCGGTTTAAATTTGACGTTGTCTTATCATTTGCAATAAATAAATTAATTAAATACGAAAACGTGTTTATTTCATATTTATGCTAATTTAATTAGCTTACAGCCTAAAACAAAGAAGTTAGCATATGCCGTCATTCGGGCCCGACAAATACTTTGTGACGCTAATGTCGATGTACGACGATGATGTTGTTTGTTTTACCTTCAAAGCTTGCAAAGACAACCTTAAAAAAGGTAATCGTTTACACCTTACACGATAAATGCGCGAAATACTACCTGTCTTTGTTTTGTGAAATTATTATTGGAAATTTTCCGAGTCCTGATAGACATCCGGTAATGATACTGAGTTATATTATAAGACAGGTTTTTGCCCGTTTCTAATCTAATATCTATATACTAATCCCGTTATTTTGACTGTATTTGGACTGCCTCCTCTAAAAGGAGCAACGGTTTTAATTAAATTTATTATTACTCTACTATCGCCGCTATATAATTAATAATGAAAAGATGTTTTGATGTAATTATGTTCACTATTGAAATAAATATATGGTAAAAATGATAAAACATATATTTTAATTAATATATAACTCTATACCATAATTTTCTAGTAATGATACAGAAATAGATATAGGAGATAAAGGCCTTCAATTCTATTATTACTATCCCTTGTTATTACTTTGTAACTTTAATAACTTGAGAAGTTTCCAGCCGTTCACTGAGTTATTTGTTTCTAAAATAGTTTACTTCGTGCTCTAAACTAATTTAGCATCTGAAACAAGAAGGTTATCAAAACAAACATCAACAAAAACAAAGACAAAATTTGCAAATAAAAACATCTTTAACATACAATCTTTTACTAATTTTGGTCTGTCTGCCTGTTTGTTCTGGTTTATGTCTGGAATGGCTGGTCCGATTTTTAATTGACTTTCTCCCAATGATAGCTGATATATGTGGGATTCACTCCCAGGCTACTTTTTCGGGAAAATAGATTTTTTTTACATACCAAACCACGCAGTTGAAGGCGCGGACAACAGCTTGGAGACAATTAATCTCTTTATTCAATATCTAATCTCGGGCATAATTGCCTCTAAATCGAAAACCTTCATTATTAGTAGGTCAACACCAGTAAGGCGGCCAATTACCATGGTAATCAATCGTTGCCAAATTGAGCGTAATAAGTTTTGGCTGAATTAGATTTTAATATTAGATTTTGTTTAAGCGTACATATTGTTTACGTATCTTATTTGGCTCGGATGTTGTCAATACGTACAACGTGGTCGACCAGCAAAGATAAAATATTCGTGTTTATGAAAGTATAATAGCTCCTCCGCTCGTAAATTATGTAGTGTATTGTGACGTCTAGCTACACATATTTTTCAACATTTATATCTATTCTGTGAAATTGGTATTTTCGACTAAAGAAACCCGCAAACTAATTGAATTTATATTTTAGTGCTGCATTTACTTTTAAAATTAAGGGCCAATGAGGTCCTGAAGTGGAGGCGAGCGTTGTTCCAGCTCCGACCAGGTGGGATGCCGGTCTCCGTGCAATAGACAGTTCAAGTTGGCACCAAATTAGGGAGGATCGGCCTTCTTGGCGTTCATTAAAAAGGCCTATGTCCCGCAGTGGACTGATGAAAGGCCGATTTTGATATGATTACGATGATGATCAGTACCATGACAAGAACAATATCTTGTCATCGATACATTATTGATGATGATATATTATTAGGATTGAAATTAAGCTTTTAATAACAAATCATCAAACAATAAAAGGATATAAAACAATATTTTAGTGTCACAGGTAGAGATGTTGTAAGTTAAGAATTAATATACGAATAAAAGTTTTCTTAATTGAGAGATTTTTACTCTATTGTCAGTACCTTAGGTACGTACAAACCGAAGGTCAAATTTAAATTAAATTATTGGAACACGACGCCTCTGACTAGAGTAAAACTGGCAAAAGAAATTCGCCGTAAGAAATGCGAATGTTTGGCCGAATTCCTTCGAGACATTGTATGTCCAATTAAGTCGTAGTCGCTTTCAGTTTCGTATTGACAATATAAACAAACCAAAACATAATTGTCTCTGAAGTAAGATAATTCATGCGTCCTATAAACATTTAGAAAGTCGGTCCAGTTCTTCGGTTTGTCATAGTGGTCTACTTTGCATAATTAAAATAAGACATCAACTAGGAGCGTTGATGTTTAGAAATATTTTAGGACATACGAAGATGTCTAATATCCAATGCGACATACATTCAATAAATGGATATTTTAACCAAACATCTTCTTCTTCTTCTTTAGCCATTTGTGTCCCACTGCTGGGCAAAGGCGTTCTTCTTTTTATTTAAATATTGAGAGAAAATAGATGTCTTAATATAATATATTCGCTGCACTCGATAAACTAGATAGAATCTTCAAAATACAGATGAAAAATGTGAGAGATATCCATTACGGCACCTAGGTGTCGCGTAACGGTTCATCATCATCATATCATCATTATCAGCCTCTGATAGTCCACTGCTGGACATAGGCCCCTAAAACACCTATCTATTGGGGTTATGGACGTATCATCTACTGTCCGTTTGTGGGCCAACTTTACATGCCCATCCGACGCATGGATCATCTACTTTCGACAAATTGTGTTCGGCCAAATTCCCTAACCAACTAGGAAACAACAATGAAAATTTGTTGCGTCCCCGCGTATCTGAACCCAGTCCTCCGGTTTCAGCACGCCCATACCACTAGGCTACGGAGGCAGTTAATCAAAATATAACTTAAATCATAATTGACAAGGAAGGAGTTAGGTCCCCTTTTACAAAAGGCCGTCCGGTGCGGTACCGCCACGGTGCCTATTTACTACCGTGTTTGAGGGGCGCCGTAGCCAGCGTATTTACTAGGTAAACGAGACGTAACATCCCATGTTTCTCGTAGGATGCGCTTTGGTAGCACCCCTGGTATTACCGATGTCCATAGACATCGGTGACCACTTTCCATCAGGTGGCCTGACTGCCCTGTAAAAATATTTCTTCTTGTACAGGTTAGCCAAATTGGAGTTGGAATTGATATAAACATACTAACTTATGCAACGAAACAGAGACATACATGTGGAATTGTTATTCGACGACTGTCACTCAGTGACATCTCGGTGACAAGTCATCGTACGTAAAATGCCATTTAGTTTTTGTGGTTACATTGTTTCAATTACGTCTCTCCTGTGTCATCTATATATGGATTGCGAATGATAAGTAAAAGGCGGGTGTTAATATGTAGTTAGTGAAATGTAGCGTCAAAACTGTACAAAACTAGAGCGGCACGTGCGACACCGATTTTCTTTCACAATAAGCCTTAAAAGCTTTCATGTCATATTTTTCTAGGCCTTAATTAGCGTCATAGGATTTGTTTTGCCGTAGCATTTTCCTGTTGGATATTGCTGGCGTTTGAAACTATTTTGTGTCGTGAATCTTCTTTATACGAGTAAATAATTTGGTGAATCCATTATGGATATTAATTATGATTTAGTTTTTTTATTGGTTTCGCTTAGTTATTTTTTTTCTTATGACAATTGTTTGTGAACATAATAATAATGTAGATATATATCAGATTGGAGATCCATAGCGTGTTAGTAAATGTCAGGTTAATATATCAAATTAAAACTATTGTTACAATAACTTGTACAGTTATCAGTTATCCTCTTAAAAAAAAATCCAATAAATTGTACACATAATAAAAACAATAAATGGAGTAGATAATCACATTTGTATTATTTTTAAATTTACTTCGCTGTGTTGTATTATTTTTTAAACTGTATCCATATAAAAACTTTTAGGTGTAAATTTTATTGTGTAAAGTTAAGTAGATATTAAAAAAGTAACAAACATTATTATTGACTTATATTTTATAGTTTTTTTATAAATTGAAATTGCTATTAGTTCATTTGTGTTATTTTGTGAGTTTTTTTCGTTTATTTTTTGAGTGTTTTTGGCGTGCATTTTTAATTTGGATCAAATCCTTACGGAACATATTCGAGCATCGTAAGTGTACACCTTACGATGCTCAGAGATAATTGGAAAGATAAGACCACCGATAACACTACGTCATTTTTAAATGGTTACATTTATACGCGGTTACTTTTAGGTCATAAAAACATGTGTAAAATATATGATTTTTCATAAAAAACTTATTTTAACAAATATAGACACTGCTTTATGAGGCGGACTTTAAAAATATGTAAAATGCCTTAAAAATATACTTTTAATTGAATGTGGGGCGAAAACAAACGGTGGTGGTTAAAAATCTGATTAATAATGTTTTTCTTTTAGGTTTAAGCAATTAATTCTTTCTTTTGTTTACGCGAATACCATACATTATTAAATAAAATGACTTTTTACGGATTTTATCGCTTTTATTTTACATATTTAAAATCCCCACGTTTCGAACACCTTCCAGCGGCTGTTGTCACGGGGTAGACTGAGATGTCAGATATCAGAGGGTTAGAGGAGATGGAATTTAAATATGTAGAATAAACGCGATAAAATCCCTAAAAAGTAATTTTATTTAATAATTTAAGCAATTAGATAAAATATTTTAGAATTTAACATAACAGTTTTTTTTATATGTTATTGTTAAAGGCTAACGAAACCGGATAGAGTTTACGCTTTCTTCATAATTTGCGGATAATAACTAACTATAAGTTGATTTTATGACTGTTGCTTTAGTAAAAAAATCTTTTTATGGTATATTTTACTTTTAAATATTTTTCAGTAGCTCTAGATATATCTTATTCTTAAGAATCTTAATACAATTGATATTGTTACTTTCATAATTTATGCCTTATATTACTTTCTCCAAACAACCTACTTCATGCGCGTTGATAAATGTCAAAAGGTTCCACGAAAGGTAATATACGTTGCTAGTTAGTTTTTAGGTCAAAAAAGGGGATTTATTAAACTATATAAGGCGGTACCAGCCCTTGCTTTATAAACCGGGTTCTAATCCCGCGAATTTAATAATTATCTCAATCAATTGTTATCGTTGTTTTCTGTTTGGTTAGGAAAAAATTGGCCGATCCTCCAATTGCCTGAAAGTAAGACGGTCTAGGTTGTCAAGACTAACTACGGCAGTCGTTAAAGGAAGCCAGATCTTTCATATTTACTTCCAACTTATTCTTTCTTAGAATGCAGTTCACCCTTTGGGTTGTGGAGGTCAAATGCCAGTCGCTCTGCATAAAAACTGTAATTCAGGTAAATCTGGATGGATAAGTAGCCGACCCCATGATAACTTTGGAAACTGGTCTAAGTAAAAGAGATTATTTCGTAGTTAATAATAAAAGAGTTACTTACTTACAATGTTAAACGTTCTTTTTAAGTAATACTTTTTAAGAAAACATCTCATATTGGTCAAAGATAGCGTAGTGATTTTTAACAGCATTACATTTTGACATGAGACGCTGTTTAAATAGATTCCTTGTCGTATTTGGATCTGGTACAAAATCATGATAAGTTTATCACTGTTTAATAGTTTTTTAAATTTAGTTAAACTATTTATCTTATATAATAATTATTTCATGCCTTTCTAAAAATGTTATCTTCCTATTCAGTTACATTTGTTAGTTAAAATCGAGGTAACGTTGATATAACCCTATGGTTTCTATAAATTGTAAGTTTAATTTACTACTTGCAGGCTTTTTGAAACATGGATGACATGACATGACATAGAAAACAAGGAACTCGTTTACTATCAATATGATGTCCTAAAATCTATTTGGATCGCGTGGTAAACTATAGGCGCTTTAAATCAGACTGACTTTTTTTTTAAACTCCGAGTACAGTTACCAGAAGTAAAAATACACGGAAACAATGCTCTCATTGTGTGCTTCAGATGAATGCGGCCGCCGCTTTTGGAGGTGACGAACTAACTGCCAATAACGGAGTGGCTCTTTTTCAATTTCATAAAAAAGTGGAGCGGGCTGTGACACCGCGCCTTTTTGCCGCGCCTGATTAATTCAACGTGTACGTGTAACATGAAGGGGTCAATGGCCTAGTGACAGTTTTTTTTTATTTTGGCGCGAATAAATTATTTTTAGGTTAGTACTTTGATAATAAAAGTTAAAAGTTTTATACAGTCGTTGAGTATTAATGCCGTTCCTTTTTCTTATTTATAATTATTTGATCTTATTGTAAATACTTCTGTGGCCAAATTTCGCTATACAAATCGAATGTACTTATTCATTCCTTCTGGGAGAATATCGTGTTTAGCTTATGTATTCTAGCTGAATGGGGCTGAATAAACCAATATAACGTATTTAAATAATCGAATCCATATATTCTTTATTGAAATATCATTGTTATATTTTCGAATCTATATAATTTTTGATTTTGTCTTACTCAGGTGCAAAAAAACTTTTCTCTTATAGTAGGGGAGCTCAAGAGGGGATATTACGCAATCAGTTTGTATATTTTTTTTTAACTTGCGAATTAAAGTTATATCGTTCAATCTGTTGACACTGACAATAGTTGAAGGTTTAGTTTGATAAAGTTATTACTCACGTGAATCTATATCTTATCAGGTAACAGTTATGAAAATATCCGGGTAACTAGGCCTGGTATAGCAAACATTTTAATATTAGCCGAGATAAATTAACACCAATCGCATTAAGTAAAGCTGCCAGCAAAAAGAGCAAATATATAGTAAGTAAAGTAGTAGATAAAGTAAATATGAATATATAAATAAATAAATAGATGAAAGCAAGCCAGAATAGCCACTCGATAGTGAGAGGTAGTTTCCGGAAAGTAGCGAGTGTACTTCTTATAAATTGCATTTGAAATAGCAATTACTTTTCTTTACGTAGTAAAATGCTTACCCGTCCACACAGTGCTCGCGAAGACGGACTTTGTTGAACTCGTACCGACTAAAACTGGCCTATGTCTCACTCTATCTAAAGAGCGCGTCGGAACAAGCGCGCCCCCATCACGGCTCCAAACATGGGCAAGAGACTCTAAAATCTGTTTCTCAGGACCCGTGGCAGCTAGAATGCCTATCCATCCCGCATCTAGAGGGTCCGTCCCAAACGGATAACCCAAAATCGAGTAATGCCTCCACGGCAACCTTAATTACTTAGGGTAACTGTCCCACGGCGGGTCCAGGCCACAGGGACTAAGGTGCAAACAAAGAAAAGGAAGGAAAAAAGTTACTGCTACGGATCTACGAACTAACGGACTTTAGTTTGCTACTCTTCCACATCGGAAACGAGGACCGAATTTCCTTAAATTTGTGCTGAGAGAATGACAACAATTGGGTTAAATTTTAGGTTCCTTTCATGATTTTTATAGCAGTTTTCTGCTGACTGAGCCAGGTACGATTACTATAAGATTTTACCCACTTAACTCAATAGTTTAATACAAAGTAATTTGATTGCTAGGATATAATTATATTGTAATATTTGAAGTTGTAATAACTTAAGTGAAAAGTATAGTGATTATCTTTTTGACGAATACTTAGCGGTGTCGCAAGGACACGGGGATTGAGCTGTTGTACCTTTACAAGATTAGCATGAAACATGATCAATAATCATAACACTTATTGATTTTAAGTCAGCTAAGTTGCTAAGTACAAGTGTCTATGGGTAATTTCGTACAAACGTTAAGTACGTAAGTGACGATCACATTCTCATCAGCTTTTGATAGTCCACTGCTGGAGATAGGCCTCCCCTAATACACCTATCCCTTAGGTGGTTTTTGGACCGTATCCCACCACGCTGGTCCAATGCGGGTTGGTGGGTGGACCCACTTTTTACATGCCCATCTGACGCATGGATCATCTTACTTTTCAGACTATTGGGTGATCGGCCCAAATTGCCCTAGACAACTAGGAAACAACAATCAAAATTTGTTGAGTCCCCGCAGGATTCGAATCCACGACCTCCGTATTCTAAAGCACACGCCTATACCACTAGGCTACGGAGGCAGTTAAGTGACGATGGCAAACATTAATGAAGAAATGTCTGTAAAGTTGTCTGATGAGTTGATAGGTGGGGATGAAATAAGTTTTAATCTAAATAGATCGTATTTAAACAATAAATGAATAAAACACTGTAAATACAGTGTATTATTCATTTATTGTTTAAATACGACCTTATAAAAAATATTTAATAACATGTATCATAAATAACACGTTCTAGGCCTTTTAGTTCCTAAGTTCATAAGATATCAGGTGCCTTAAGTTTACTTAGTAATTATTCGATGGCTGGACCACCATCGAGGTAAATTGGGTTTGTTGGTCGTTTTGAAGTTCTGCAATATAAAGAGCAAGAAATTTTTCTAAGCCCTTACCGTACGATCTCTTACAGACATACATTTGGGTACTTTATGTTAAGGGGACATTTTTAACGTATATATTTGTATACTGTTAACAAGTAGATAGTTAAAAACATACATACATACGTACATTATACGATAAAGAACGGCAAAGATATGTTGCAATTTTGTGACTATATTAACCTATATTCTAGAACCTAATCGGTGCTGACATAGATCCGTAAATTTCAGTGTTCTGCGCAATGTGACGCGTTGTTCCCAGGGCTTACATCACCATTATTTGTCTAGTCTAGACAACGATCCTAGGCAACACGAGTTGACTATAAATAGGTCGGTATCCGGCCGTTACTGCTGTAGAAATAGCATAGTGTCATGAACCGCTGGCAAATCCGATTTGTCCCCCGCCCAGAGATTACGCGCCGTGAGATTACTGCGACGCGAACAACTGTTCAGTGTTGCCATGTTCACGCGCTCGATTTTATTTGGTTATAGATGTTGTTGTGTGACATAATATGATTAAATCTTATTTTTGACACGTTTTGTTTTGTCAACGTAGGGTAGGTAAGCGGTTGGTAGGTTGCGAATGGCCGTAGGGGTTTATAGTGAAAAGCTTTAATATAGATCGCCATAAAACACGTTTTTGCCTCTCGTTTAAGTAGAAATTACATTAGCTACGGTGTCTTGTACCAAAGCAAAGAAGCGCTTTCACACTTCGGACATTGTTGAATAAATATGACACGTATTCTAATCGTATTAGATAGGTTACCTAATAAAACTAGAACAGAACAAATAACTCTGAGCTACAAACTACGTTACATGTGGAAAGAGATGCGATTCGCAATAAACGGAAATTAATATGGTTTAACTTATGAATAATAACTTGTTTACTAATCAAAGATATTAAGTGACAAATCATAAAGGCACACCACGCAAACTCAACAAAATCTTTTAAAACACGGCATCAAATTTAAGTTTGTAAAACGTTCTCAATTTATATTTAAATTATGCTTGTTTACAATAATACCCACCCACCGACCCGCATTGGACTAGCGTGGTAGGACACGGTCCAGAAACCCCCTAATGGAGATGGCGTGCATTAGGGGAGGCCTATGTCCAGCAGTGGATAAACACAGGCTGATGATGATGACGATGATGACAAAGTACAAGACATTTCAATCTTGTAAAATATAAGGTGTGGGCAAGTATCAATGGTAATTGCTTAATCGATAAAGCTCGACGCAGTCGAAATGATAAAAAAAATAAGTCAACTGATAATCGAATAAGCGGTATTTTTATCTGTAGTCGTTAAAAGTGCCTAAAAATAATATTCCCGGAATTGAAATCGTAACCCGTCCTAGGAAACATTCAGTCATCTATACAAATAAATAAAATTAAACGTCTGTTTGCAAGATCAAAACAACCCTTTTTAAGTATATTGTGATAGATAACGATACATATAATACCAGATAGTTTGCAATATTCTATGTAGTCTTTTCTTTCTTATGCATACATATATATATATATGTGTAATTGAAATACTCATTAAATACTCTTTCTCTCCTTCTGACATTTCTAAAAAAATCAGCTAAAATAAATTGACATTGAGATTACGTAAGTATGTGTGTCATGCGAGATAATTTTTATCGTAGATTTATCACGATATCTTCAACACAGCTTTACACTCATTGATCCGAGGAATTGATGATAATAGTGAAATTTTCGATGAGTCATTTCTAAATTATACGGAGATACCACTTAAAGTTATAACCTGTCATTGTGAATGGAAAAATCGCGTAAGAGAAGTATAATTACGACAGATAGGAGCTTTTTTTCGTCACAAGTTGAAAGCAAGGAATGTATTTGTGATATAAATTTTTGAAGATGTTGTTGCGAATTTACAAATTCAAGGTATAAGTTCCAGATTGTTACATTTACACACGGTTAACATTACATTTATCGCCTTCCGATTGCAGTTTATGCAAATACATATTACCTTATGGTATAAGCCCACTGCGATCCCTATTGCTGCCGTACACGTACTTCAGTAGAGTAAAATCACTACTGTATTTCAGCTTGAATCTCAGCGTAAGTAGTGTAACCGGACATGTATAAAAAAATGCAGCATTTGTATGACGAAATGCTTACTCTTCCTCCGGAAATTGTTACTTATTAATCGGTGGGGTAGTCAAGCAATGTTGAACCTGCCTTTAATTAGAAAATACCACTGCTTAAAATTGTTTATCCGAAGGTTTTGCACATACTACCTCGGATGTGCAAAATAAAAGTCAGCATCACTAAGTCTAAAAGGCACTATACGGTATCTTATTTTCTCGACAGAGACTTTAGTCCGATCACATAAATTCAACACTCCAGGTAAAATGACCTGGTCTTTATAAATTGTAAGTACAATCAGTTGGTTTAATATTCAAATTATCTTTAACTGTTATCTTTTTTGTTACAGATGTTTATAAGAAGCCATGCAAAGGTCGAGTCAAAGCAAACCAGTTGAACTGATGAAGGGAAAATAGAAACGGCCACGCGCAACTCACGGTGGTACCTCGAAAGAAATCCATTAAAAGGAAAAACACGCACATGCGTTTTAAGTACGGAACAGCTGAAATCACTTTGATGCCTTCTGCAATACGTGTCAGCGGAGGCGTTTGAATTTTGAAAAGGTAACAGGGGGACATAAGATGGCGTCGTGTCTCGCCGGCGGCCATTTTGGGCCTGCCAGCCAAGAATACATTCCAGTGGCTGAATTTTACGCGGACAAGTCGGTTTTTGTTACTGGGGGAACTGGATTCATGGGAAAGGTACGTCAGCTTTTGTTTTAATCTATTTGTAATAAGCTATGTCTCGTGCTTATTCTTCAGTTACCGGTTAACCCCATTTAGGGACTAAATAATCCTTGTGAAATTTATATAAAAATATCTAAATATTATATGGTTTCGCTATTTCAAATTCACCTTATGTTTAGCGTCTAATCATCGAACAGCAACGGAGGTTTACGACCCAAAATTCGTCCATAAAACGTTAACGATATAGAAATAGTATTCCTAATTAATTAAACAAGCTGCTACCTTTTATGCCCAGTCCTTACTATGATTCTATCTCTAGCGATTTGTAATAAGTCAAAGATAGATCCACTGTAAAGTACACACATACATTGATCCTCAGATATCTCGTTCTGAGATTTTTTTACTAAATAATAATGATAATCATTATAAATTGTATTCAAATACAATAGAATTGGCGTCGAAAGTTTGTAGTTCTACAATAATAATCAAGTATTAATTGTTTAAGTTATAACAAACAACCATAGCACTTTTGTTGTTCATAAGCATTAAACCAGGAATAGATCAACTGTTTTGTTGTTTTCTAATTAACATGAGCATATATTTAAATATAAAATAATTAGAAATGTAGCCACATTTTGTTTTTTTTTTTTCAAGAAACCGTGCATTGCAGTCGAAAAGTTTATTTAAGTGCGTTTTAGATCATACAACGTATAAAGAAGCTCTTTTGGTCTTTATTGTCAAGATAAGGTTCGGGACTTGCGCTATTTGAATCGCCCCAAATCCTTTTTCCGTTCTTTTCCATCTTAAAATTGTTCTCAATCCTTTCGTCATTCGTTGAGATGCTGTCTGATTCTAGGAATGTTTTTCAGCCACAAAGGTTAATTCTCCTTACAAATATATGTACGCTCTTAACAAATGCATATTATTTTTATATTTAGGTCGAATTAGGTTGATTGATCACCTTTGGTTAATTCGAGAATTAAGTGTTGATGAACCCAAAGGATCTAAGATCTGGGTTTAGGACAGGAAAATAACTGTTCAATGCTACACGAATTCGATTAAGTTTCATTAGCTAATAATACGTCGGTTAGTGCAATTTGGGCTGATCACCCAATTGTCTAAAAAGTAAAATGATCCATGCGTCGGAGGAGCATGTGAAAAGTCGGTCCACCCACCAACCCGCATTAGACCAGCGTGGTAGGATACGGGGGGAGGCCTATCAGATGATGATGATGAATAATGTTTCATACCGAAGAAACAAGTAACGAAAGCCATAAAAGATTTATTATATATTAATGTATATATAAAGCGCCTAATACTACGGTTCTCATGATACCTAAATATCGCGTGTGGTCTTACGTGTGGCGGGACAAAACAGGACTGGCCGGGGAAGTATCACAGCGATTCTGCAGAAAAGTAGTAGTATGAAATCACTACTGTGTTCCGATTTAGAGGGCAGCGTATCCACACTGCAGCTAAAATGCTCGATAATAAATAAACAAAAAATGTGGTCATTTATATACATTAGCGAACCATTTGTGCTAGAATTTGTACACATGTTATTCTAAATGAATAGAATTTACAAACAGTTAACGTCGTTTTATGAATTATTATTTCAAATAATCGCTTATATAAAATATGGTAAGGGATAGTAAATATTGTTTATTGAAATTTAGAAGGAAATGGTGTTAAGGTACAATTTTAATAAGAAGTGTAAAAGCACTACCCTTAAATAAAGATAAATAATATAATGAAATTTATTTTATTACTTGCTTAGTTTCTTCTTTCAATAAAAACTAGGTTTTTTATTTTAGTTTCATCAACGAGATCTAGTCAATATATTATTTAATGTGTTTCATGTAACTATTTCTTATTGACATAGTTCTTCGAACACTATTCAGAAGTTGACGAGGATTGCCTCCCCGTCAACTTTTGCCCTAGCGTTAAATGCAAAATATATGAAAATCTCTGCCATCTTTTTCACGACGGTGGCGTTTTGTTTCAGGTGCTGGTGGAGAAGTTGTTGAGGAGTTGTCCTAAAATCAAGAAAATCTATCTATTAATGCGGCCTAAGAGGACAGGACGTGGCATCTCGTCTCACCGAATTAACACAATCTCCTGTGAGTAAACTTGATGTACTCAAAGCGGCATTATGTATATTTCAGACTGCAGTCTTTATTTTAACTACGATATTAGTTTATTTAATTGCGTACTTATGATACCTGAAATAGGCAGGAAGAACACCGCAAATTAAAACCATTCGAAAAGCTACTCGAAATTTTTGTGCCTTTAGATGTTTTCTCTATATTTTGAATTATAAATGATATTATTTATCTATTAGTTAAACACTATTTAATAAATTTTCTAATTACATGTAGAAAATGATTTTGTTTATATAGCATTATAAGTAAATAAATAATGTCAATTTCATGAGTATTTTTTGATAAAATTGACAGCTATTCGAAACCCTGAGGAAGGAGCGACCACAAGAGTTGAACAAGATCGTACCTATTGTTGGCGATATAACAGAACCAGAACTTGGAATAAGTCCCGGACCAAGCGATGCTATGTCAGAAGGCAAGTCCAAATCCCAAAAACTAACAAGTAATAAAGATAAAGAATTTAGGTAAATTGAAATAATTAATGTTCTTAATAATCGTAGCAATATTTGCACGTTCAAAATTACTTATACGGCGTTTCTTTTACTGAATGCAACATTTACTATAGGTGGTAGGTCCTATTTTACAAGAGATAGTACCATTGTGGTGCCTATTTCTGCCGCAAATCAGCACTGTTTTCTGGCTTAAAGGGCACCGTTGTCAGCGTAATTACTAGGCGAAAAAGACAAATATCTCATGTCTCAGAGCGGTGAGCTAATTTGTGACGTCTTACATTGCTTTTCTTATGGTCAGGGCGTACCACTTACTAATCACGTGATCCTGCGCGTTTATCGCTGTAACCAATAAAAAAACTGTTTTAGGTTTCAAAATTATACATTTTAGATATATAATTTTAAATATATAATGCAGCGTTATAAAAATAATTCAGCAGAAAATAAAATACCGTTCTTAAAATAGATCCGCTTGTAACAATGATTACACAACATTGTGAGTTTAATGTGCTTGTTAATTTTCCGTTTCTCTTTGTTAAAGACTCTTTGAAGCTCTTATTTATTATTATTCTTCCATAATTATTTTGTTAAACCAGACTATTACATAATAGGAAAGATATAAAATCAACAATAACGCATTGTATTAAATCTTCAATATTTGAAACAATGAATCATTAAGTTACTTTTATATTGATTTTCATTTCTTATTTTTTGTTTACATTTGCTAAGTGCAGTTGTTAAGTATTAGTTCGTTCTTTAATACGATTATAAAAACACGTAACACGCAATATTATTGTTTATTATAAGTGTATAGTTATTTTTGTTTCTTGAAAATAGTTTTATAGATCAGCGAAGTTTCCAGTAACCACGTAAAAGTAATAAAGACATGTCTATATCACGCTGATTCCTGTTTATACCGGTAATTAGTTGAAAGAACTTTCTAGAAATACCTTATGCGGCAGATATAGAAGCTTATAGTTGTAATTTTGATGACTTAATACCTTTTTTCTCCCATACCAGGTATCAGTGGTGTTCCATTCGGCTGCCACAGTGAAATTTGACGAGAAACTAAAACTGTCTGTCACAATAAACATGCTGGGTACTCAGCAACTCGTGCAGCTTTGTCATCGCATGCTTGGACTAGAAGTAAGTGTTGCTATATAATTTAACATTTATGTTAGGACTATTCTGTTTAGACGATTATTTCAATGTATCCAGATTATAAATAAAATGACTTTAGTTTATCGCGTTTACTTTATATTTAATCTCAACGTTTCGTTTGTATTCGCGTAAACTAAAGAAAAAAATATACCCAATGTTTCAGACTCT
The DNA here is from genome assembly GCA_029286875.1 of Lamproptera curius. Classification (NCBI taxonomy): domain Eukaryota; kingdom Metazoa; phylum Arthropoda; class Insecta; order Lepidoptera; family Papilionidae; genus Lamproptera; species Lamproptera curius. Next base: position 1,323,751 of record JAGSMT010000089.1, read on the forward strand.
TTCGTGCGTGTGCACGTGTGTAACCTAAATGTAAAAAACCAAGGTTGTTACTGAAGATGTACACCCGAATCTTTGACTGCATTAAGAATTATATATAATAGTGCAGTTTTAGCTATTGTATTATTCAATAGAAATTATTTTAACATATAATATATAGGATATCGATAAATCCGTAAACCGACATTTCATTTATAATGCATAGTACTTGCGTAAAATCAACACAAAAATTTATTTATTTATTTATTAATGCTTTATGCAAAAGTACGTACAAAGGCGAACTTAATGCCAACAGGCAACATCTACCAGTCAACCTTTGGGTGGTACAGAGAAAATTCGGTAGGTGCGCAGATATATAACAAAACAAAGGAAGTATTTTTAATAAGCTTAAAGTTTATACATTAAAACAAAATATCTATATATCATTAATAAAATGACGACAAAAATATTAATATATATTTTATATGCATACTTACCTAAGTTAATAAATACATAAACATAAATAAACAAACATATATAAATTTTTACATATATATTGCAAACAATCTGTATCACTTAACCTTAAGTTGTTTATGTGCAAAACTGCTATGAATATTTTGTACTTTTTCAGGCGCTAGTGCACGTCTCTACGGCCTATTGCAACTGCGAGCGCGAGAGAGTGGAGGAGACGGTATATGCACCACCAGCGCATCCAGAACACGTCGTCACCTTGGTGCAAACTCTACCTGATGATCTGGTGGATAGGATCACGCCGGATTTAGTCGGTACGATGCGCAGAACTCTATTAAAAATTACAGGAACCTTGAAACAGGTCACTAAAAGTGTGGGACCCAAGATATATCCTTGAAGAGTATATTGATGCAATGACTGTTTAGCCTGTTTGACTATTGGTTTTATTGGGTTATTTAATGAGGCATTTAAGGTGTATAAATATTCGTATAAATATTCCTTAAACAATTTACAGTAGAATTAGAATACTTATCTACTGAAAAATGTAAGCGACAGACTACGACCAGCAAAATAAAATAAGCACTACTTTTTTTACAAGTAATCAAATTTTGTATTGAAGTTATGTCTACTGTTTAAATACACAACTATAAAACTATTTCTAATAATATAACTAGTTTGCTTTTTAATTCTAACAAACATCTCTCGTCTATTGCAGGTGATAGGCCAAATACGTACACATTCACAAAGGCTCTAGCTGAAGATATGCTTATAAGGGAATGTGGAAACCTGCCAGTTGCGATCGTGAGACCTTCAATCGGTTTGTACAAAATTGACCATTTTGATTATTTTCTTTATCATATCATCTTTTAAAACGATGAACTTTTTTGAGTCCCATTTGGTGTCTTGGACTAGAGGTTTTGGTTTCTTTTATTTAAATAAGACCTGGTGAGAAGTTTAACTGTAGTCCGAATTTTCTTTTTGCTAAGTTGAAAAAGGATTGAAGCTCGACAATTGAATTATATAGTCAGAAATTAAAAGTTTAATTTACCTCAAAAATACTTTTTTATATTAGTGCGTTTCTTTTATCACTAAACTAATAACATTGCGAGATTTTTCATCGCCGAGAAGGCGCCTGCTTAGTATATAGTAGTGAAGCATTATTTGAGGCCAATACTGTAACATCCAATTCAGAAACTTTATCTATCATGTTTCTCTACGGTAACTTTTATGATGAAAACTAACATTCTGCTATATCAAAACCAAATAAGATACGAAATTAATGTAAGCATTAAATTAACCCATCGAAACTCGGGGGATATAAATCGATAAGCGACCATCAACAATAATGTACGCAACTGATAACTGATGCCTTGTACCATAGGCTACATTGCTTAGCCTAGATTTGGGAGAGTATGTTACCTTGGTAAAGTAGATGAAACGAAAGGCACGATAATTTTAGTCAGTTCACTCTGTCTCCGAAAGCAGGAACGTATACGTAAACGTAGTCATCGCTACGTAAAGAAGCTGCATTCTTTACATTAATCGCCTATCTTATACAGTACTGGTCTAGATTTCCGAACTTGTGTCTTGTTGCTTATGGATTTGTTTTCAACACAGTGCTGTCGTCGGCCCGCGAGCCGGTCAAGGGCTGGGTAGACAACTGGAACGGCCCGAATGGCATCATCGCAGCAGTTGGCAAGGGAATATTCCGCTCGATGCTGGGCAACGGGACCAGGGTGGCGGACCTCGTGCCCGTGGACACCGTCATCAACCTGATGATCGTTTGCGCGTGGAGGACGCACTTGAAGAGGTGAGATGATTTTTTACAAGCTGTTTGCAATGGTTGAGGATTATGGTTCATGTATATAGAAAATGGACGCAGTTGAACCCGGGAGATATGGTTTCAGATTTGAATTAAAACTTAACATTTTATTGGATTTAGGATGACAAGTACATGGCAAGTTTATGAAAAAAGGTATAGTTCGTCCAGTTGTTAGCATAATAATTTTATAAATTTACGTGGACGGGCGTTAATACATAAATTATCCCAGTAATATAATGATGTTAGCTGTAACATAAAACCTATTTTAAGAAATATGAAAGTAAATATTTATTTCACTGCCTCCATAGCCTAGATGGTTCCTAGAAACCGAGGTCGGAGTCTCTCGAACATTTTATTGTTGTTTCTAGTTGATTAGGGCAATAGGGTCGATCACCCAATTGTCTAAAAGTAAGATGATCCATGCGTCGGATGGGCATGTAAAAGTCGGTCACCCAGCCAACCCGCATTGGACCACGTGGTGGGATACGTTCCAAAACCCCTAATGGATAGGGGTGCATTATGGGAGGCCTATGTCCAGCAGTGGACTATCACAGGCTGATGATGATGAAATATTCATTTGGCTCTATTTGAAAAACTTTTACTAGATACTCTTTTTTTTCGTGTAATTTTACTTTATGTCACGAATAGAAAAGAAGTATGTCTTAAGTCTTAGGTAGTAACAATATTAATCATAAGATATAAAACAACGTGCTTTGTAAATAATAATATATTTGCAGGGGAGACGGTGTTGTCGTATACAATTGCTGCACTGGTCAGCAGAATCCTATCACGTGGCAAAGTTTCGTCAAGACCAGCTTCAAGTATATGAGAAAACATCCGTTCAGTAAGTGTTACAACGTTTAGTAGTAATGTGACGAGGTTTTTAAAGTAAAACTGCTTACAGTAAAAATAACCAACTTCAAAATAAAACTATTATCAAGATCGTCCAGTCTTTTTTGGTGTATATTACTTAACTTGGCTATCTTATTGGTAAGAGTAAAAGATCATATAAAAATTCGTGTTAGGTAATTATTTAACCGTGCATTGTTCACAGGGGAGGTGGTTTGGTACCCTGGTGGCAACATCACCAGCAACCGTCTGAAGCATGGAGTTCTCTCGTTGCTTCAACATCGCATACCAGCTCAATTAATGGATATTTTCTCCAGAGTGACAGGCAATAAGCCCATGTAAGTTTAGAATGCAACATTATAACGCGTAATTTCGCAGATGACGGCTCATAAACTTCAGTCTTACTAGCGTGATGGATTCACGTGTTGCTGTAAATTTTATATCAAAGTTTGACTATTTGTTTATCTTTTTCTTTAAACGTCTTTCTAAGATAGTTGTTTGATGTGTTGATAGAATTGTTTTGTGTATTGGAGTATGTTGTGAATGTCACGCAAAATACTTTGATTTGAGACAAGCATTTGATACGACATTGCAAATGGTGAAACTAAAGTGCAAGATTAGGCTATTCATAACATTTATCTCATCGATTTTGAGCTCTTGTGTATTGGTGTGTACACTTCATAATAATTCTACACAAGCGACGTAATCTTCTTGTTAATTTCAGCAGATATAAGCAATCAAATAACGCAAAGCGGCTCTTGCCGACATCTAATTTTTCACTTTCTTGTCCATGCTCAAAATTGTTTAAACGCTTGTATTTATTATCACCTTTTCTTTTATTTTAATATATACGCCGTCAGCTTATTCATTTCCAGTATTATTATAATCAATTTGACCGTTTGTGATCATCTTTTCCAGGATGGTTCGTGTTCAGAATAAACTGGAAAAGGCGTCCGCCTGCCTCGAATACTTCACCACTCGTCAGTGGGCATTCTCTGACGGTAACGTGCAAGCACTGTGTGGTCACCTCTCGCCTGAGGATCGGGCCACTTTCGACTTTGACGTGACCAACATCGACTGGGACGCCTACATCGAGTCGTACGTCCTCGGAATAAGGAGGTTCCTGTTCAAGGAGAGTCCTGAAACGCTGCCCAAGTCGCGCGCTCTGCTGCGGAGGTGAGGCGCGAAACGCCTTTTACTAGCCTTATGCTCAAAGAATTATGGAGTTGGCTTCTAATGTATTCTTTTTTTTAACGCAAAAGTCAGTGCGTAGAACGCCTTTAGTCTGACTTTACAGTTCTTGAAGACAAACGATCATTAAATCATCGAATGAGATGCCGATACATCTGAAAGGCAACTATCCATAAAAACGAAGGCCCTCAACGGGACCAATTTCTTAAAATGTCTACACGACACGTGGATTTATTTGCATCCAGGTTTTTCATCAATAATTTATATTGCCGAAACTAAACTTTTACATAACGATTATATTTGTACCTCGCAGGGTTAAAGTCTTTCACCTTCTCATGTTTACTTTTAACTAACAATAAACCACGCTGGTCTACATCAATATACAACATAAATGTTTTACTCACGTAATCCCCCGCAGGTTACACATAGTCCACGTGATCGCGCAATTGGCGAGCGTTTTCGTGCTGTGGCGGTTCCTGTTCAGCCGCTCGGACGCCCTCAGGAACCTGTGGCGGCGCATCGTCGAGCTGCTGACGCGCACCGCCCGCCTCCTCGCCATAGCCTGATAGCGTGATGTCACCACGCTAAGCTCAGTTAGCCGCTTAGAGATCCGCCGATACAGTAATACCTCGTTCATTCGCTGACTCTCACCGCCGTGGACCGCGGGAGAGGAGACTCGGCAACGCGTATAAGGGAACGAAATTAACAAGGAACCGGCTTTTGCAACTTTTTGAGCTCACTCGAACTGTTCTCGACTCGTTTTGGATTTGCGTTGCATGTTTAGCTGTTGCTGAGCTTCAAAGCGGAAGATTCGAAATTTAAAATTTGGCTTTGACATATTTCGGTTAAAGTCGAGCTCGGGAATAGTTTGAGTTCGCTCTTTGGCTCTGTCTCAGCGTTGCTCACGTCTTCTCGTATGCTTTACACGAAAAGCTGTATTACGCTTCCAATGGAACGATGCGATAAGACTTATGGAACATTAAGTAATAATTGACACGTTGTGAAGAATGAATATTTTAGCTGGCAACATTATTTCAGACGCTAGACATCGATATTTCGATACGGTTAGGTGTCCTTGATTTGAAATTATTTTGTACCTAATTAATTCAGCTCAACAATTAATCGTTTCAATTTAATGTTCAAACTTCTTGTTATCGCATAATAATAATAATCGACAATAGAATAATTTGTTATTTTACAAAGTCGTTACTGTACTTTCCCATCATAACCCATACGGATAGATACATAGAAGTGTTGCCATGTTCGGAGATTCATCTTTTATAAAAAGTTTTTATGGACCGATGAAATAAACAAAGGACTTGAATGCAAATACAAATTATTTAAAAATAATTAGGTTTTTTTCTGAAATATACAATGATATCCTTAGTAGTCTTGACATAGTCAAACTTTTTGCCTGTTTTACGAATATTCACTTCCATGTATCTATTTACAGATTTAGTTAAAAAGCGTTATTATTCCATCTGTTAGTTAATCTTATCACAAATTATTGAGAGTTAGATAAAATTTAATTATTTATTTCTAATGTACATTTTAATCGTTATTCAATTTACACTCCTTGTCGAACGAGATGATAAATTTCTTAGTCGATGAATCGCTGTTGTTATATAAAAATAATGAAAAAATATGTGGAAGCTCAAAACTATAAAAAAAAAATTAGCCCATGTTATAAGTTAGTCGGAATTGATTGTTACGCGGACTAATAGAAAATTTTAATTGATAAATTTGATAAATCTCGCGTTACGTACGTTTTAGGTACGATTTTGGAAAGTGTTGTACAAAAACATGAGAAAGTCCTTGAATTAAAACTAAGCGTATGTGCAAGTTTAAAAAGAGTTAGGAAAATGTTTAGTTACCTCAGTTTGTCTACGTATGAATAATAGCAAAAAAAGTTTGGCCATATAGTCCATAATCTATGGAAATGGCAGTGTTACGTATTGGGCCGTTTGAATTTGACCAACTTGTTTAACCTAAATCTCAAACACAAAAAAATACACAACTTAAAACCAAGTATAATGGAGGAATTACCGAAACTCGAAATATCCATGGCATTGAAATTTAAAAGAAATCTATTGCCCTCTAAAGTACGGCATCTATTTCAGTTTGTTTAATATCTTCACGAGGCGAAACTTTCCACGAAACCAATTGTGATGTTATGATCAAACGAGTGGGTTCGTGTTCTAAATTAAATGCGCTACAATTTTAATCATTCGCTTCCAAACGGTGTATAATCTTCGATTGTCGAGTTATTTGGTATATATTTAGGACCATGTTGCATTTCTCGATGCTTCCCTAGTGATTATAGATACGTAAAAATCCATTGCCGCTAACATATTGGAGAGGTTTTTTTGTTTTAAATTAATTTATTGTACGCTAGATATAATTATTGAAAGGTAATAGTGGTGGTGTTGAGGGATATTAGGAGAATGGAATTTTGTCTAGATTACGCCAATAGTCTTCCTTAGCGAAACCGTTGAAACATTGTGTGATTTGTATAAAGGACGGACTCACTAGCTTCCTTATTGCTCTCGCTACTCGAAAGTTCTACCGCGATCCGCCATTTTTAATGTCTTCTATTGCATGATCCAATCTCGGTGTAAGTTATACTTGTTAAGTATTGCCTAAGTTTATACGACACGTTGTTCAAGTGTTAGCATTTCTCTTGAAGTTGTAAGTTTTTTCGCGACGCTCCGGCCAGTGCTTTGGGTTGACGCGTGTATCATCGGAGTTGGAATCGATTTTTAAATCGCATCGAAACTGATTCGACAACATAATAGTATCGATATTGTTCAATTATTATCTGTACCGTCATATTGTAAAAAATCGATTCCTGACGCGAACAATTGAATGCTAACAATGTAATAATTAAGTTCCCTTAGTGTTAATTAAGAGTTGATTCCTAATGGAGATGAGTTTGCGAATATTGAATAGACGTTTGTTTTCGCTCGTAAGTATATTATATGTACATTTTGGACAAAAACTTACTTTTGTTTATTTATGTTTTTGGAACGTGGTGAGCTTGTATAGATTTTGCGTTCATGAATGCTTATATAATTGTTATGGAGTATCATATGACGGTATGGTTTTTGGAGCCACAATTTAGTATGGGATATTTTTTATTGTGTATATAGCGTTTAGTTGGAGCTTAATCCGTGTAACTGAGTTCAAATTCCTTTCATTCGACTTAGAATTGCTCGAGATTACGCGGTGTTTCGTCTCCGAGCGGATTATTTTATCGACAAACGACATCTTTTCCCGATCAGTAAACGAGTCGTGACGTATTACTCGTTGAATATGTCACAGTACATCGTTTCCATGGTAACGAACATGTAATTTTTAAAGCAGTCCGTTCGGAGACAGCGTCGCTGACCGCTTTCCATTCACATGGACTCCATCGGTATAACTCTATGGTTTATCTGTTGTGCTGGTCGACAAAATGCTCAATGATCTATGGTCCCGGTGGCGGTTTGGCTCGGTCCTCGCACGCATCCTTACGTACCTCCCACTTCCCGATTGTACTCGCTAGCTGTTTGTAATATAATGTAAGTAACGATTCGTGTATTTTTTTCCGACGCCCGCCGTCGGCGCAAGGTCTTATGAGGTTCATTGTTGCATAGTGATTATATAGTTTCCATCGTGTGTGACGCCAATGTAGGCGGACCAGCCAAAGCGGAACGGGGATAGGCCGTAGCGAAAAGTGTCTTGGTGATAGGTCGGTATATACATACATTGGGGGTTAATTTATTATTCCATATATATTAAAATAAAAACGATGTAAAGTTTACTTTTGTTTTATTTGAACTGATCTAACGTGTATGTGGATAAGGGGTGGAAAGAAGGTTTGGAGAGAGACGGCTAAGAACCTAGTTAACTCTTTATGCACTGTAAGAGTTGATAGTTGACTGTCAAGAATGCTTCTATAGATACGAAAACACTGGCCCTGAGAATAGCTAAACCGGCTTAGGTTTCGGTTCTAATTAAACAATTATACATATTTCTAACCCCAAATTTTTATTATAGAATACTTCAAGAATATAAAGATGTTACAGTTTAAATTGGAATTTCATTTTTATAGATAAAATTTTAACTTGCTTAAAAAGTATAAGAGTATAAAATTTGGGTCCCTACAGTAATGTTAAATGTACAATCTGGTTGAGTGCGGGTTACATTTACAGAAGGTATCTTATTTCCAAGAAACAAATAGTGGAAGAATGAAATACAAAATTGTTAATCAAAAGTTCTCAGGGTAAGCTAATCAATTATAAATTTTACATAACGATTCTACAAATTACAACATTGATATTTTGCGCCTTGGTAACTCTAAAGAGGGGAGTTTTAAAATGCTCTCATATAAAGATTATTGAGAGTTAAAAATCTTAAGTTAAAATTTATCAGGAGTTTAATAATAAATTGTAATCTGATAAAACATTAAATACGTGATTGAAACGATGACTCGACATAACTTTAGTCTGTTATTGAACCACCCGTCGCAACTTCCTCCTTCTTCGCTTCATACTCTTGAAGGAATTCAGGGCATCTGTTAAAATAGAATAAAAATTGTGAAATTCATATATAAAACAGACAAAGAGCTATCTTATCAAAAAAAAAAAAAAATTTCATAATTCATGTTCAGATTTAAGAAGAAGTTTTGATTTTTCTAGGTTTAGTTTCCTGAATTTCAAGTTTCTTCGTCTTTATTTCTAATTTTTTTATGACACCTGATCGCGATAAAACAATCACAACAAAAAGTGAAATCGGTCAACTATTCTATTAATATCCTTTTTACCTTAGCAAGTGAAATTTTAACAAACAAAAATATTACCAATTTAAAACAGTACAGAACCATTTTACGCAATACAAGCAGATAAAAAAGTGAAATTGCCTCTCGTGATTTCTGCCCGCGCATTTTAAATCTTGCATATCTTCCAAGATATTCATTTAATCAAAATGTCGCGTACGACGTATTTTATGCTAATAGAATGAAAAAATTTTTCGATGTATTAACTTTTATGTTAACTTACACTTTATTGGCTTAAATTTAAACATGCCTAATTGTAATTAGAAAAAAAATATATAAAAATGGTTACCTATTGTGCGTTATTCTTAATACAATGACAAATGCGCCCACGGACTTCGTATGGATCAGTTTAAACAGTACACTTACGAAGAACATGTCTATCTTTTACGGACTTGGCAGCGTTTGTAACTTAATCGCAAGAGGTTGTGATTTTTTGTGGCCATATTTGTTTTTATCACTCAAATATCTAATGAACTACTGATAACAAAATTATAAAAAAGGGGACCAATAATATCTATCGTTAAACGAAACGAAAAAAAGAATGCACGAAATCGAAACACTGGCAGCGTAGCAACGAGGTAACATATAAAAAAAACATACGCTCCGAATTGAGAATTGGCGCCAATAGTTACGTTAAAATTTGTTTACGTTAATTTTCATATCTTATTTGACTCGTATATATATATATTATTATATATAGATTGTCTTTCTATTCGGAACAGGGCAATGTATGCACACTACACACGTAAGCAAACGTAATTTTGCCTAATCGTCTACAAAATAACTAGGTTCCACAATTTAATCGAAAACTACAGCACAAAAGAAACGTACGTACTTCTCTAAAGGTGGACACAAAAAGTGACGGATGTTGCGCGGCATGAATAGATCGCTCTGGTCCTTGGCGACATCCATTGCATACTCCTCAAACTCTCTAATGATGTCCTCTTCCACAGCTGGACCGATGCCGGGGACAGCATATACGACAGTTATCTGAGGAGTTTTAAATATTTTCGATGTATATTTTACCTTAAAAGTTTAGGTAAAAAATCGGTCTTTAATTAATACATAATGCTTTCCTATAACAAGAGTTAAGGTCACTGCGATGCAATAAAACATTATCAATATAAAAAGATACGCCGAACAATTTATAAGGTATGGCACTTCCAACGCCGTGACATTGTGAAGGGCACCATAAGTTAAGCTTGGCTTTTTACTCTGCTTTGCTTAAAGGCAGGGTGAACCGATCATCTGGTTACCTCCCTGCCTATTTTTATCTTAATAATACGACAGTGAAATATAAAATTACCAGATTTTTTTTCAAGGATCTTGAAAATGACTTAATATGATGATATGCATACCATTCCATACCTGAGATATTGAATAATATTCACGACGGATACGAACGTAAATTAAAAACGCGCAAGCAATTCAATTTCTTTGCAAACATCATCTTTAATCCTGAATGATTTTAGCTCATCTTGTCACCTTGGGCATCGGCTTCTCTTCCTCCTCGACTTCCTCTTCTTCTGGCACAATCACGTCCAAATTTTCGTCGAGAAAATTCTCGACCACCTCACGAACCATTGCAACTTCTTCTGGATTAGCCTTCAAACAAATTCCAATGTCATTATAGACAATCTTAGATCAAAGGGTATCAATTTAAAAGGAAGTTTGTCTAACAGTCAATTGTTAGACATACTCTAACAAGCTTTTCATAGATGGCGACTGGATTACATAGATGGCGCTTTAACAAAATCCTTACTTATGGCGGCACCTGAAATCGATTCTTGATTCATGTCTACAATTAATAATAAACACAAGAAGTAACCCGTGGTGACAAAATTACTAGTAATAGACGTAATGTACATTAGTGGAGCTAATGATTCCAATTAGGATGTTCCGAAATTTTTTAAAAGGCAAAAAGTCTAGAAGAGAAAAAGCTGGAAAAAATGCGGTGTTTATTTATTTTTAATATAATTTACGCCTGGTCAACTATAATATAAATAGTGCTAAGCATAGTTGGTTTAATGTTTCATGCAGTCTTATATCCGAAAGTTTAAAACTTCTTAACAACGTTATTTAGTAACTTCTCAATCAAATACTTCTAAGCGTTTAAATCAATCAAAATTAACTATTCTTCACCTTTTTCTTCTGTAATTCCGGATCGGGCAAGGTTGAAATCTGCTCGTTCACTTTATCAATGATCTCTCGTTCGAGATGTGAAACGACGAACTCTCCGCTCGTGGTCGACATCTGTCGGCCGGCCACCATTCCTGAACAAAATGAATAATTAACCAATCCTTTCCGCTAATTGATTACTCATCTATAAGAACCATTACGTGAAGTCTATTTAATTTTTATCTCAATCGTATTGATTCGATAAATAAGTATATACGAACGACGGAGGCTACTAATGAAGGTTACATCAGAGCCAAAAAACACTGGAATCTATGCAAATAAAGTTGAATGTCAAACTGCAACTGTCCAAACCGCCGTCATAGCTAATCACTACAAAACACACATTGTTTAGCCGACAGAGGGGCAATATGTTTTAGTATCAATGATTCTGATCATAAAACTTCGTTGACTTTGATACCGTATCTTATTTTTCCATATCCTAAGTGTGTGGTACATTATCGTCACTTTTATACTGCAACTACTACATAATTACTGCTACTGCTACATAATTAGGATATTTAGTGCCAAAAGTAGCAAACAAGGTTATCTTCGCTCGCGATAAGACTCGATCTTTTTGGATGCCCTTTTACTACCAACAGCAACTTATCTGAAAACATCTTTTGCTAGTCCTGAATGAAAATTGGAAGTCTTTTACGAGACTAATACGTAAAACTATCAATAGTTCAGATTATGTAAAGTTACGACAAGTGGGTCGAAATAGACTGGTAGAGACCAATACGTTCAAGCAAACAATTTATGGCAACCGAACTACATGAATTTTATGATTAAATACTGCACCTAAAATAATGGAACATTTAATAATGGATGATTGATAATCAATAAATTTTGGTATTTTAGCACATGATGCGAATTATTTTTATTACCTACGCAGGCAGACGAGCGGTCAGGCTACCTGATGGAAAGTGGTCACCGACGCATATACACATTGGCAATAACAGTGGTATCGCCAACACGCTGTCTACCGTGGGACATAGGGTGTTAAGTCTCGTTTACCCAGTAAATATGCTGGCTACAGTGCCCTTTAAACCGAAACACTGCAGTGTTTTCACCCTTTTGCTTTGCGGCAGAAATACGCACTGCGGTGGTACCAACCCAGACGGTCCCCTGTAAAAAGGGGATCTACCGCCAGTATCCTGTGTTAGTCCACAGTTGGACATAGGCCTTCCCTACTGCACACCTTCTCCATTAGGGGGTTTCTAGACCGTATCCCACCACGCTGGTCAAATGCGGCTTGGTGTACCAACTTTTTACATGCCCATCCGACGTATGGATCATCTTATTACTGTATTATACTATATATACTTTTATTCCTCATATTGACCACATAACTAAAACGCATCAAAATGTCTTGGATTTGTCCTAAGAAACGGTAAGGTATTTAAGAAAATTAAAACGAAAATATTATTATTCAATAGTCACGTACGATCAGTTTTAGAATACGGCATCATCATGGCGTCCTCATTATGCAACGCATTCATTGAAAATAGAGAATTCAAAAAGGTTTGTAAGGCATTTAGAATATACTTTAAAATCGTTTCCTTCTTATAAAAGTTATTCGTATACCTCTGCGATTAAGTCATTTCAAATAACAACTTTACAAACACGCAGGGATATGTTAGACCTAATTTTCTTATACAAAATAATAAGATACAACCTACGTTCACCTGGTCTTTTACGCAAACTACAATTTAGGGTGCCATTAAGAATGCCTCGTAAGCCTATTCTTCCACTGACGTATCCTATTCGTAAAACGACTTTAGGTGCTAACTCTCCAATACTTAGATTAAGCAAACTGTTTAATATATACAGCGATAAGTTAGATATTAATGGAACATCACTGTCGGAATTTAAAAGGATGGTTAAGAAAGTTTTATGACTATATTTATAAGTTTGAACTGTTGCTCTTTTTTTTTTTTTTTAATTTAATTTAATTTTTGTTGTTTTTACGTATTTAGCTAGTATATTCCTTATCTTTTTAATTTGTAATTGTACTTGTATTAAATTTACAATGTTTTTCTCTTTAGAAATTAATGTAAGGTGTGTAATGTTTTTCTTACCTAGAAAATTGTATATAATTTGTGTTTTGTCGGTTAAAAGTATTTTTTTTTTTTTTACAAAACAATTTGTCAATGTGCTTAAGCCACCATATTTTTGCATGTTATGTTTACCTGTAATTGATTGTGCATTTAAGACTACTAAATTGTATTTTCTAAATTTATGTGTTTGTATCAAGTGTGACAATTGTTGGTGAACTAAATAAATAAATAAAAATAAATAAATTACCTTTTAGGCAATTGGGTGATCGGCCCTTGCCCAACCAACTAGGAAACAACAATGAAAATTTTTTGAGTCCCCGCAGGATTAGAACCGATGACTTTCGTTTTCTCAAGCACACGCCCTTATCACCAGGCTACGAAGGCATTTATGTGATCCCAATGAGTCTTTTTTGTAATAATTTCAAGGAGTCGATGGAAAAGAGCTCTTTTTATAAAATATGATATAAAGTATGGCATCACTTTATGATATTAAATCAAGACTAAGTATACTCGTAATTCTTAAGGAGTGTGACTTTCCTTCTGTTGTATATTAGATTTGGCCTATTTTCTACATTTAATTGTACATTGTTACATCTTTTTATGTATCTATGACCTTTCAAAACAGACTAATGTAAATGCGAAATGATAGCTATATTTTAGCTAAAATATATAAAACGATGACTACTTATTACCTACAATTACATAATTAAAATGTAATATATGAAAATCATAGGTTGTTAATTTTTTTTTTTAATTATAAAACGAAATAACAATCAAATTTTCTAAGACATGTCTAACCCAGGTCGTAATTTGCGGTCTTGTATTTATCAACCAAGGTTGCGATTTCTTCAAATGTTTGCAAAAGATCAGCGCGACGCTCTTCACTTGCTTTTAAGGCCTAAAATAAACAGAAAATCATAGAAAATATTCAGATATATCAAAAAACTACCCAATTTATATATACAGCCTATTCCTAACTAAAGAAATCAGAAAAATATTATAACCATGAAATCGAATACTGGACCATATCTTGATAATTATTAAGGCAAAATACTTAACCCACTAAAAATAAATTTCAGTACAATTTAACCACAGTAAAAACACTAAACAAATTTGTAATATCTTAACATATTTTGGAATTTGTTATAATAAATCTTACTTCAATTATGTCGATTACACTTGAACTGTTTTAATTGTATACTCTATAAATAATAAAAAAGCCCTTCAAGAAAACAATTTTGTGTTCTAGGAAAATTCCCTACACTGTTTCTAGATAATTGTCTGAAACCCAATGTACATTTTCAATGTCGACTGCGATCTTTGAAGAAAGATTCTGATCAATTGTACTTGATTCGATCTCTGTTTGTTGTGCCTCAGCTTTTCCTTGACTGTATTTTTCAGATTCCACATTATCGTCAGTAATCTCAATGCTTGGTTCCCCTACGAGGTTTCATGCAAACGCATTAGAGTTCAATAATTATATGTTACAAACGTTTAAACTTTTTATTATAATACGGTTGTATTACGCCTAACAAAAAAATTATAATTAATTGTTAAGTCTTTGCATTTTCCCCCACAATTATAGTTTTAATTTACATATAATTTATATAGATTATAACCGTGTTGGTAAGTAGACAGTTAAAAGAACAACCCAGACCAAAATAACTACTTGGAAAACTATTTTTTTAACGGTATACAAAAAGGGGTCACTACAAAAGCTGCCAAAAAGTTGGTCTAATTTGACAATCCTACCCTTCTTAATAATACCTTTGTTAAATAATTGATTGGAATTCAATTTAAATGTCCTGAGCATTATCATCCATTTAAACGATGTTGAACAAATTACATTTTCATATTTCAAGGATGACCTTGGTGCAGTGTTAAATGACCCTGATTGTGCCATGCTAGTTCATCCCATTCAAAGAAATTGTGTGATGCAACATTTACATTTCTTTCTGTGTGATTTTTATATAGAGTATGCTTACAATGAAAGTAGTGTATGTATATAGTCATCAGTTCTGATGTGTGAGCCACGCCAAAGACATGTCTCATAGTAATCGCAAACCAAATCGTTAGTGAGACAACCATAGTTGTAGTATGTCGAAAGTTAGCACTGCGTGAGCTATTTCTGCGTGTCATAAGAAGCATCATTTATACTATATTACATATAGCCTAGTGCATTTTTGACAAATCGAAATTAGACTAAGATAGATAATTTTTATCAACTTATCTATGCGATGATTACATAAACTGTCAGACCTAGTGAGCATATACATAACGATTCTCAGTTTCGTCAATCGGCAACAACACCTAGTTGACAATCGTTATTTTGACGGAAATCATCATCACAACAGACACTATGGTTTTGTAGTAACGTTCTAAAAGTTGTGATTTTCACAACATGCTTGAAGGACGTTGAGATTTCAGTGAGTCAAGATGAAGAAGTCGATCGAATGCGACAGCGACTGAATACGGGAATAATTTGTTACTTTGCATAAACCGTTCTTTTTTTCTCAACTTCATCCCACTTTCTTTTTGTGCGATTTATTTCAGTCCAAACGGACTCAAAATTTAATGCGTTCACATTTCCGTCTGAAAATTGTTTTGTTTGCATCAAATAACCAAAATTTACCAATAAAAAAGATTTTCAGACGTATTGCTATGAGACATTTTTTTTGTCTCATTTTTAATTTTTTAAAGTGATTTTACGGGTTTGCGCTACACCACTAACGTCTGAAAATATGTTTCGGCATCTCAGAACTATCATTCAACTACAGTCTGCAAATCAGACATATTAGCTACGACCGGTGGTAGGTCCCTGTTTACAGGGAGACTGTCTGGGTAGGTACCACCACGGTGCCTATTTCTGCCGCGAAGCAGTAGGTGTGAAACATTACTGCGTTCCGGTTTGAAGAGGCACCGTAGCCAGCTGTTACTGGGTAAACAAGGCTTAACACCCTATGTCTCACGGTAGGCAGCGCGTCGGCGATACCACTGGTATTGTCGACGTCTGTGGTATCGGCGACCACTTCCCATCAGGTGGCCCGACTGCTCGTCTGCCTGCGTATGCCATAAAAAAAAAAAAAAAGCAGTTCGGTAAAATTCTTTGACAATTTTGAAAATTCGGTCAGATCAAACACTACGCGGAAAATGTCTGCTATTGGTATTTTCGAGTTCAGGATAATCGTATCTATCGGTTTGATGCGGTTTTGGCCGTATTGCTATGAGACAAAAATTTTGGTTGGGGCTCTCGTACAAGTAGTTTCGGACCAATGTTGTGTTATTCGTCCAGAAATATTATTTTATATTATCTTAATTAATAGCTTCCCAGAAACCATATGTAAGAATAACGAGATAAATAATAATAAAACTAAAGCTGTAACCATAGATCTTGTACGGTATCTCAACTCCATTTTCATCGAATACAATGATGACTACTCCTTCGTTCTCTTTCTCTTTTCCAACAGCGGCAACTTTGGATTCATCTGTTTCATCATTATATTAGGATTATATTTAAGAAATCGAGAGATTTAAAATATGACCGGATATAAATAATAAATATAACGGTGATTAGGGCCGTTTAGCCAGTAGCTGAATTAAATTTTAATTGCTTGGAAATTTCTGCGTTGATATCATTTAAATAATTCTAGATTAGTTAACAACGTAATTTGTAATCTAATACAATTAATAAATTGCATCGTCTTACATATACAAGACGACTAGATAAATCATGTCGTATATTGTGATCAACATAATTAATATAATATAAAACCATTCTTACATAGTATTATAATTTTACATTGAGGTTTATAAGAGTAATTAGAAAAGAGACAAGCTAAATTAAAAGAAACAAAGCTTTAGCGTAGTTACTTCACTACAGGCAAAATTTATCGTACAAAGTGCAAATTATATAAATCGTAAATGCAGGTAAAAACCACCATAAATGTAAAAAGCAATTTACCTTGACGAATCCCATTTTCTTCCACTTTAGTGGCACTCAATTCCCGCAATTTTTGCTGTAACAGAAAGGCACTATTTAAACCCAGTTACGAACCACAAAAATCAAATAAATATTAAATACACACAAACTAAATCAAATACAAATATCTAAAGTTTTTTTTCCTACAATACAAAACTCCAAGATTCAATAATCATACTTCAAGAACAATCATAGAGAAGACTGGTACTAAACGAATAAGTACTTGCAAAACAATTAATAGTAATACACCTCAGTCTTTTACTACAACAGCAAAACTACTTCTCTCTTACGATAACGTTCAAGACCTTCTTGTTACCTCAATTCCTTAATAATAGAAAATATTATAAACAGAGTACAACTAATGCCATGTAGCACGCTTTGGTTGTGAAACTAAATAAAAGTGAGATTAATTTTATAATTTTATTTCTAACTAACATCGACTTCCTCGTCGGGCTGGGGTCTATCTGAAAAATTATAAAAACGTAAAGGCAAGATCTTGATATTATTACACACATCAGCTTCATCATGTTGATGGGACTTAGATAGCATAAAGTACTAATCTTGTTTATAGCTCAAAGCTATAGCAAATTCCAAGTCAATTATTAATAAAATTTAGGCTTTATTGAGCACTAAGATGGATTAAAAACATAGACCTGTCCAAAGAAAAACCGGCTAAATGGTTTTGGACCAACCAAAACTGAATTTTTACGTACCCATCCAACGCAAGGAACAACGTACACAAACATATAATAATATAATATGCATATATTTTACAAAAAAGTAAACCTGTCTGCTTAATCTACTCTATGAATTGCTGAAAAGTACGCTAAAAGCCGTTGGATTTTCCTTAGAACCTGACCCTGCAGACAGTAGGTAAAAATGTTTACTTTATTATGAATTAAAGATCATATAATAACGATTTAAACGCGAACCTTCCCTCTCTCGCAAGTAATTCTCTTGTTCCAACTGCTCTGCCCTCTCAACTGAGGGTGATCTCTCTATCTTTCCAATTATCGGCTTGTTTAGCTTCACGCTTATCCTCGCTGATCGGGCGACTTTGTCGTCTATCAATTGCAGCTTTTTTAAGTCATCGTCTTGCCAAAAATCGTCTGATGACATCTATGCACAAACAATTCAGATCGTTGTTTACAATACTAAGTAAATACGGAGTATGAGACTATCAACTTTAGAAAACAATGTTAACGACCGATCACGATATAAGTTAGGGTACTTTCCACTAGTGATGTCTAGATTACTGCACTACCAGCATTAAAGAAATGTCACCAAGTGTTAATTTCTGGGCCATTCACTACCAATAACACCATATGTAGTTCGTTAAGACGAACCAAGGCGCACGGAAATGGAGGTCGAACCTGCGACCGCTCCCACGAGCGCCGCTATGGACCTGACAACGAGGCCGATAGGGACTCGGACGGTTTCCTACCGTCCGTTCTCGTAAAAGGGCAAGACACGCCCGCAGTAAAGAGCGACCCCGCGGTCGCGTAAATTCACCACGTCCGTCCCCAACCGTGACACCGGCGAAAAAGCCAGCGGCCGAGCCAAAGCCACCCCGACACCTCGGAGGTTTTCATGACTGAAGGTAAGGCCAGGCTCCACCGGTCGTGATTCACGACATGGGGCACTGGAGTCTTGTCCTTGCAGGCTATCGAAAGCCAAACTCACACGCATAGGCATCCGGGTCAACGTTGAGACCTCGGACGATTTTCGTGAACTTACTAAACACCTTCGCGAAAATAAAGTCGCATTTCATACTTTCGCGTTGCCGGAGGACCGCCTCCTGGAGTAGTTATTAGGGAGTACCCAAAGAAATCGATTTAGACGAGGTCAACGCGGACCTCAAAAACAGGGTTACCCGTCCATAGGGTGCGCCGTATGCACCAACCTAGGTTCAAATTCGAAATGGACCTTCTTATGGTCGAGTTAGATCTCCCTCCGGAATCTCCCCGAGGATAATCTATATTTAATATAAACTCAATTTGTAACCTGACCGGCCTGCGGGTCGAAACTCCCCGCAAGACAGGACTAGTTGCGCAGTGTCATAACTGCCAAGATTTCGGCACACTACGCGTAACTGCTACGCTCGCGCGCGTTGTGTTGAAGTGCGCCGGTCAGCACCACTCCGGGTGCCCATGACTAAAGGACTCTATCGAGCCACCCGCGTGCGCAAATTGCGAAAACCTAGGTCATCCGGCAAGTTATAGAGGGTTGCGCTACGCACCAAAAAGACAAACGTGTGCAGCTTTTTCCTGCACCTGCGCCGGTTGTTAGTGCTTGGACAAAGCCGTTTTAATTAAAGCCACCGCCATATCTCAGATAGCCGGGGCAATAAATAGCAAGGAACCGACCAGGTGGGCCCCACAATTACGTGCAATAAATAAGCCGTGCACCTGCGCCCGCGCCCGCCGTACCCTCTACCTGAGCCCGTCTTGCTAAACGCATCGCACAAAGGGCCCGGTAATTACGTTAGACCGCCGCTCAACGAAGTATTAGCAAAACACTTTAAATTCGATCAAGCAGTTATTATGTCCAAATTGTACGATTTGGACTATAAAATGCACCTAGAAACCGGCCCCATGGAGAAACTCAAAGTCTTGTTCGCTCACGGCGAAATTTCAGACGCGCTCAGTACATTCAAAAACTCATAAAACCGAAACAGACACAAGTAAGTAGGTAAATCGAATTAAGATGGCTACCAGCATAGGTAGGGTAAAACCGCGCTCTCTAGTCGTATCGTACTTAAACGCGAACGGCCATAAGAAGCCGTCAATAGCCAATCCTAGAATCAGTGGCTATAACATTATTAGAAACGATAGGTTGTCAGGACCGCTGGGTGGTACACTTATATACTACAAAAGGTCATTCCATATCGCACCATTAGAAACACCTACATTAACTAACTTAGAGGGGACGGCATGTCCTTGTTTCCATGTACCTGTCCCCATCTAAGAAGTTACTTAGATCCGACCTAGAGTTGCTTCTCGGCCTAGGTCCATCAACCATTATCGCAGACGACTCAAATAGCAAACATCCCGACTGGAATTGCATTACGCCAAACACAAATGGCAATAAATTTCTGGAACTCGAAGAGCCACTCAACATAAATATAATAGCTCCTTGGACCCCAACTAGATACTCAGACTAAGGCACAGGCGCTCCTGGCACTATAGACCTGCTATTAGTTAGAGACGTCTCGCTCGATGTCGTATCGATAGAGGCACTCTGTGAGTTAGACTCTGACCACTTGCCGGTCGTATTCAAATTGGGTCAAGGCGCCGGTGCGGTCTCTACGACCAAAACCGAAACAAATTGGCATTGTCTTGATCTAAAACTCAAGGCTAGGACCCCCAAAGTTGCCCTAACCTACCGGTGGTTATTGATAGTGTAGACAAAGCGTATATTGCCATCGACAGTATCACAACGCATATCTCATCAGCCATCGACGACTCCGAAAGGACAGTCAAGGTTTCGGGTGACCGCAACTTTGGCTTGCCGTTCAGTATTCGATGCCTAATAAGAGAGAAAAATGCACTCAAGCGGGCGTTTTATCGCTATCCGTCCGAGTCAAATCGATTTCGCTTTAGGCAACTTCACCTGGAGGTCAGAGATAGGATAGAGTTACATCACAAAGGCTCATGGTTAGGTCTGACGGAAGACTTAGTGCCATCGCCCACTGACTATTGGCAGTTGGCTCGACGTATGAAGTCGGAACCCCGTGACGCCATGCCGCCATTATCAAAGCCAGCCGGGGGCTTATTAGCTTTTGACGACTTCGAAAAGGCCGAATGCTGAGCCGATACGCTAGAAGATCAATGTACACCATCTCGCGCACGCGTCGACGCGGCCCACCTATCGGAGGTGGACGGCCTAGTTAATCTTAGGGCTGCCTACCACCAGAGGGCGATATTTTAGGCCAGTGACCCGAAGGAGGTCCGCGAAGTATTAAGGGTCTTAAACTGAGTCGGCACCAGGCCCAGACCGTATCTCAAATGGAACATTAAAATACTTGCAGGCCCTATTGTCTGTGTTTGGTCAACATTTTAACATTTTACTAACGACGTGTACTTTTCCTGATGCCTGGAATGAAGCCATCGTCATCGGTATTCCAAAGCCGAACAAACCTTCTAACCTGCCCACGAGTTATCGTCCAATTAGCTTGCTCAATTACTTGGGCTAACTGAATGAACGCATAATTCTCTTCCAGTTGAAAGACCACACCTTCTCCAATAACCTCATCCCAGACGAGCAATTCGGTTTTCGTCCGAAGCACTCGTGTCCCAACCAAATCATGAATGAATTCCGTCAGGCGATTTACAAGGTGTACACTCTCAATGTGCCAGACAGGCTGGTTCACATCATCCAAGCCTACTTGTCGAATCGCTCTTTTCGACATTGAGTCGAGGGCACCCTGTCTACGAGCCGTCTGCTCCAAGCGGGCTTCCCTCAAGGATCGGTCCTATCCCCACTATTATTCACGCTCTACACGAGTGACATACCAAAACCCGACGATGTGAATCTAGCACTATTTGCTGATGACACCGCAAACGATTAATATAGTCGCCAGACCGTCGGCGTTCCGGTCCGTTAACCAATCGTCGACGATCCTTAGGAGACATAAACTAATGCCTAACTCACGTACCTTCTGTACCTGTGGCCTTCATTTTTAGCAAAAAAGGTGGGCCACCTAGTTCGTGGGGACGGGAGTTTCTCGCGAACTCTGTGTTAGATGAAGCTTACTATAGACATGAATCTGGAAGCATAACTTAAAGAATAAAAAAAAACACCATATGAATGCCTTTTATAAATTATAACGTTAAGTAACGTTCATTAAAAAGACTCCATATATAATTTAGGTCAAGTATAGTTAGCTGCATATATCATAACAAGAATAAAGTGACAGCCTACTTTACAAGCTCTCAGACAACCACAAGGGAGATATATTCATGAAAAAAAGGCAAAAGGGGCACAGCGTATTATTTATCTTATATGTCTGTTAATTATTTTATAAGTGTTTAATGCAGAAAGCATGTAGTAAAATACCTTTGTAATAGATAAAAAAATAACAAGCGTTTTATTGAAAATATACTAAGAAAATGCATAAAAAACTTACTTCTTCAACAACAATTTCACTTGATTTTTCCATTTCACTCTCCACGCTCTCTAAGCCAGTCTCAGGAGCTTGCCCTAAAACAATGTTAATATTATAAGTATTTTTTTCAGAAAGTATTCAAACGACACGGTAAACCTAGCATGTGAAACAAGAAGTCAGTTCGTTACGAATAAATAATAAAAGATATCTCTTTAGTTTTTAATATATATTTTTTAGAGTCCGACCGAAACTGTTTTCCGGCCGAAACCGAAACCGAAAGTTCGCGTGGCTTCAGTTTCGGCCGAAACCAAACGAAACCGAAACTCACGTGATCAAGTATAAAATTCTTAAAATACTAAAATATGGAGCTTTTTATGCCTATTATTTTGGTTTATTTTAGTCATGGAATGGAGACAGTATATTAATCGTGTGTTAATCGTTTATTTCAGTCGCTAATAATATTTTATGTAACAAAATATTAAAAATATATAAATTTTTTTTCAAATAAATTTCTCTTTTTATTAATAAATAAATTAATAATTGTGACTGTTGCATTAAAGACTAAGTATTGGTATTTTGAAATCTTACTAATTAATACTTTGGTTTGTATTTGTAGTAAAAATGAGATAGAATATAATGACTTTGATAGCTTAATTATTTATTTTTCTACATAATCTGCGAGTCCACACCATCCTCACACCAAATCCAGCGTTCCAAGTTTCCAATTCCTTTAAAAAGGATTGTCTTGGTCCTGCAAAAGGTCACCACGGCATCGTTTACTTGTTATATATAGTTTTAACACATGTTTCCTCTTAATTATTGTATCAATTTAAAGAGAAGATCAAAAATAGCTAGGTGCCAGATCTGGTGAATAGGGCGACGCTCAACCAATTGTACGCTAGCATGCTGAAAGGTGGCCATCGCTAATGCTAACCTATGTGCCGGTACGTTGTCAAAATGAAACAGCTCGCCAGTGCAAAGTTTGCTTTTTTTATCATTGACGGCATTTCTTAACCTCGGTATTAAAGCTGCATAATCTGTAATGATGGTTCCATGCTCCAGGTAATCAAATTACACTTCTACATACAATATCACTCCTGAGTCCTAAAATATTGAGGCCATACCCCGGTCAGGCCATATACCACGGCCACGGCATGAATATCCTTCAGGATAAACCCGTGTTTCTTCCACTGCCACAAAACTAGATTTAAAGTTTTTAGAATCTTCTTAAAACTTGTCCAACGATATCTTCGAAGTCGATTTTGTTTCTTATTCTCGGCACCCATCTTGCGGAGACTTTTCTCACATTCAAAATTTGTGTTAATATGCGTTGAGTACCTCTATATGAAACGCTCGTTTCTTGGATTAGGTATCAGATGGTCCCCGAACAGGTTCCCGCTTTGTCGTAGCGGTGGGGCTCAGTACCTGCGGCTTCCTGGGTTGGCTGCGGGAAGCTAGAGGAACCTGGCCGGCCTGAGGTGTAAGGCCGGCCGTGGAGGAGCTGCTCCAAGCGGGCTGAGCAAGCCCGCTTCGGATGCGCCTTTGGAGGGTGCGAGGGGTTGCAGGAGGTAGACGTGCCGCCCTTCCTGTCCCTCGCAACCAGGGTGGAGTCGCGGGAAGAGGAGTCGGTATTCCGTAGGCCGCTCTCCTATCCTCCGCGACTCGAGGAGGCGCACCGCTGATGCGGTGTGGAGGGCCGTGAAAGGAGGGGACATTCGGCATGGTGTCGTCGATCTCTCCTCCTTCTGCGGCCGAAATGGAGCTAGCGGCGGAGCGTAACATCTGAGCCGCCGCTGGGGGCTAGGAGTTTGGTCCTTGCGTGGTCAGGGAACTCCTAGCTCCCATGGCCCCCGAGTAACAGATTCGGGGGAATCTGTTACCAAACTACAGGGGCCGAGACGAAGGGCGCGCTAGTTCCGACGCGCCCAGAGGGAGGCAGATGGCCGTAGGGCCGAGATGGGGCTGCTTCGGCGGCCAGCGCTGGTGGGGTTGCAGATGAGTGCAAAACGTTCCTGTGACCCCACCCTAAAAGCGTCAGGAAGGAACAACGTGGTGGTTTTAGTCGGTGCGAGTCCGACATAACCCGTCTTTGCCCCAGAGGACGGGTATGCGTAGGCATTCCACGGTAAAAAAAAAAATAATAAATAAAAAGGTTTCAGATGGTAATTCTTTAATCGCTAAAACAGTTTTTGGGAATATGGCGCACATTCTTATTGTTTCTTGATGATTACTGGCTTCGATGAACGTCTGCAACCATGTTTGTCTTCCGTGTGCGTTCTCCCTACTCGAAATTAAGAAGCTCACTTTGCGACAGTTGATTATGACAGAGCAGTCTCTTTTCATGTTGCCTTTGAACCGCAGTAAATCGCTTGCGTTGTTAACTTTTTATAACAGTGGTTTTTAATGACAAGGTCACACTTGGGTTTCCTCTTTTTTCGAGAACATTTCGCCACACATAGCAAACAAATGACTACATTCAGAAAAAAAATAAAGAGACTAGAAGATTTTTTTATTAACACAAAAAATGTCTGAGCTACAATTTCCAGTATTATTTGTATTTATTCATTGGTTACCAAGTAGTATATATTTTGTTCTCACTACTATTTGTTCCTCCTCGTCTTTCTAGAAGAGTCATATTTTTTTTGTCAAACTTGGAATGTTTGTCTGAACTAAAATCGACTGATCTGAGCTCGATTGTAGCAATGATACATTTAACTTTCGCTACTATTCCCCGGGCGTTTTATCGCTATCCGTCCGATCAAACGACGCTAAACTTCCTGGAGGTCCAAAAGATAGGATAGGTTCATCGCAAAGGCTCGGTTGGTCTGACGGAAGACTTGGTGCCGCCCCCGGACTACGCGTGGCTCGACGAGATCGGAACCCCGTGACGCCATGCCGCCATTATCAAAAGCCAGCGGGGCTTATAGCTTTGACGACTTCGAAAAGGCCGAATGCTGAGCCGATACGCTAGAAGTTCAATGTACACCATCTCGCGCACGCGTCGACTCGGCCCACCTATCGGAGGTGGACGGCCTAGTTAATCTTAGGGATGCCTTACCACCAGAGATCGATATTTTAAGGCCAGTGACCCCAAAGGAGGTCCTGCAGATATTAGGTCTTAAACCGGTCAACTGAGGCCCAGACCGTATCTCAAATGGAACATTAAAATACTTGTCAGGCCCTATTGTCAGTGTGTTGGTCAACATTTTTAACATTTTACTAACGACATGTACTTTTCCTGATGCCTGGAAATAAGCCATCGTCATCGGTATTCCAAAGCCGAACAAACCTTCTAACCTACCCACGAGTTATCGTCCAATTAGCTTGCTCAATTACTTGGGCAAACTATATGAACACATAATTCTCTTCCAGCTGAAAGACCACGCCTTCTCCAATAACCTCATCCCATACGAGCAATTCGGTTTTCGTCCGAAGCACTCGTGTCCCGACCAAATCATGAATGAAGTCAGGCGATAGGCCTGACGGAATTCATTCTGAACGGTCTTCATCAATCCAAACCCTGTATCACAGGGGCCGTCTTCTTCGATGTCGCAAAGCATTCGACAAAGTCTGGCACAATGGCTGAGTTTAGCAAGTGTACACTCTCAATGTGCCAGACGTACGCCCTTCTGTACGTGTGGCCTTCATTTTAGCAAAAATGTGGGCCACCTGTTCGTGAGGGACAGGGCTTCTGCGAACTCTGTGTTAGATGAGCTTGCTATAGACATGAATCTGGAAGCATAACTTAAAGAGTTGAAAAAACACCATACGAATGCCTTTTATTAAATATAATGTTAAGTAACGTTCATTAAAAGACTCCATATATAATTTAGGTCAAGTATAAGTTAGCTGCATATATCATAACAAGAATAAAGTGACAGCCTACTTCACAAGCTCTCAGACAACCCAAGGATATATGTTCATGAAAAAAAGGCAAAGAGGAACAGCGTATTATTTATCTTATGTATGTTAATTATTTTATGAGTTTTTAATCATCATCAAATCATCTCAAAACATGCTAAATGCTAAAACTCATACTAATACACTGTAATAGATAAAAATAAAAGTGTTTTATTGAAAATATACTAAGAAACGCATAAAAAACTTACTTCTTCAACAACAATTTCACTTGAGTTTTTCCATTTCACTCCACGCTCTCCAAGATAGTCTCAGGAGCTTGCCCTTAAAACAATGTTAATATTATCAGTATTTTTTTCAGAAAGTATTCAAACGACACGGTAAACCTAGCATGTGAAACAAGAAGTCAGTTCGTTACGAATAAATAATAAAAGATATCTCTTTAGTTTTTAATATATATTTTTTTAAATATAATCACCGTAATTTCCATAATTTATGGCAATAAACAAAAATCTAATTATCAACCAACTTGATCTTTGCCGAAAAAATGTTTTTTTTTAATTTTATTCAAAACTGCGTAGATATAGAACTTTGCCGATATGAAATTAAATCCTTTAAACCTAATCATCAAATTTGTTTTTAAATAAAGCCATCACATTTTTAAATCATGAAACAAGTGTCACGCAAGTTGAAGAGATATTACGAGATTAAATATTTAGATGTATACAATGATGTGACTATATTGATTGACAACTATATAGTGACGAGTGGAGCACTTTTATGTTGTAAACGTAATATTTCTGCCTTTCTTCCGTGATCATCATACATACCTTCTTTGTATCCATTCAGGTAGTTGACATCCTTTGAAGCATCCATACGCGCTAGTAGCTTGTACGTGATGAGGAATTGTTCGACTGGTATAGCAGCCGAACCGCCTTCGGCTCTTTGGTGAGCGTCTCACAGACTAATACCATCGTGTGTGTCAGGGTCTAAGGTTAAATGAGATAAGAATTTAGTATAAATATGGACTTCTTAGACTGAGTATAAAAAAAAATAATAATAACTAAAAATCCCGAACTGCAAACTTAAAGTCCGCTTCGGCACATTAAATGTGGGCTCACTAGCAGGGAAGACATTGGAACTCGAAGATAGGGCGGAGTGGAGAAAAAGTATAATAACAGCTGACCCCACCACCATGAAGGATACTAGCTGGGAAGAGAGAGTGAGATGGACTTCTTAGTCTATGTGTAGAGCAGGCTTCAAAGACGTTATTACGTTTTTACTTGACACTTATATTGTTTATATTTCTTGTATTTTTCTTCCTTTACCCAATTTATATTTGGTCAGAATTTGGTTTACCCCGGTATCCCAGAAACAGTTTTAAGCTACATGCCTCCAAAACGGGAACTAAATTCTAAACATTGAATAGATTTGAAAGACGAAAGATATTAGGTAAGATACTGACGTCTTAAACTAACCTGACAATGGTCAAAGATAGTCAAGGTGACTATGCTATTTTTTATTTTTTAAGATTATACGTTTAAGCCATTTATATAACTGTAAAAAGAGCATGAAAACAACAATAACACAACCCAACTGTATATCTAGTCGATTCGAACATACGATCTCTGCCATTTATAAAATTTTAAAATTATGAAAATTTCAGGAAGAATCTTCTTCTTTTAAACCATGAAATGTTTCATTAAAAAGGGCGACAGGTTGCAAATTTAATATCTTTACAAGGAATAGAATAGGAAAATGCTTTAAAAAGTAAAAAGTCCATGTATTCTGTAGACAAAAGAAGCTGATGACGAACGCGTCAAAATCGAACTAAAGTCAAAGATAAATATTTGATTATAATTTGTATGCATCCTTTGAAAAAATACCTTAGTCAGCATCCCTCCTGCGACCGCAATGAAATGTAGGAAAGGAACACTCTCCGCTCTCATATATACCTCACAGAGGCACATGATCCTTTTCAACTCCTCCTGATCTAGACAGAAACCCTGCCAAGCTGACTTGAGTGCTGATAGTGGAACCTGGTCAAAGCTTGACAGCTAAAAGCAATAACAAAAAGGTATTAGTCTACCTAAAATGATATGTATAAGATATATAACGTAAGACCACTATTTTATTTTGACTACGGCGACTGATCTATATCAGTTGAGTGCCTTCTACGCAGTAGATAGGATAGTGCATTAACAGAAACACAGCGCTTCCCTCCTTGTCATAGACCGTTGGGATGAAAAACCGCCACGACCCGAGAGCTGAATCTTCTCCGAACCCTCCGCTATCCAAAACGCA
Source organism: Lamproptera curius (assembly GCA_029286875.1). Lineage (NCBI taxonomy): Eukaryota > Metazoa > Arthropoda > Insecta > Lepidoptera > Papilionidae > Lamproptera > Lamproptera curius. The sequence goes on from JAGSMT010000089.1 coordinate 1,352,359, forward strand.
AGCCTATACAAGGGATGCGGTATATTACTACTAACCTATTATACACAAGGTCTTTTGTATCTCTGTATATTGTTCTAATTTCAATTTTTTTACGTTTAAATCTGCCTCACGTGTGAGTAATTATTTTTGTTATTTTTTATTGTCTACTACTATTAACATTTTACGTCTTGTTTTTCCAGCATATACGCTTCCTACGATGCCCTTCAACGGAACACGGTATTATTTTCACACTACTAAAGCAGAAAAAAGCACCGCAGTGGCCCCCTGCCAAAAGGGGACCTACCACCTCGACCTGTATATATGATACAAACCTGTTGAGCAAGAACCCTCAAACATCCCCTGGTGAGACCGCCCACAGTACAGAAGACTGGATACTCCAAGCGTTGCTTCACTGGCGGCGGACGATGCTCCGCTAGTGCGTTGAAATATTCATACGACCAACGGAGCAGATCGTAGGGTTGGGTCTTGATTGCGGCTAAAATCGTATAAATCGTTATATAATTAGATTTTTAATAGATTAAACTTTAACCAACGGTGAACACCGTTCTCGTTCACACTAATTTTACAGTTTAATTTAATAACTGTCTGACCGTAGTTAATAGTTATCACCAAGCGCTTTTGAAACCGGTATTCGCAACAGTAGGTTTGAATCCGTCTACAATTACAATTTCAACAACATAACTGCTTTTGTGTTGTTAAACTAAACTCAAAACAAGAGTTTTTCTTGTGTATATGCAATAAACTATTATTGTTTTTTTCCTTTAACTGCGTTTATTTCTAGGTCTTTTTGGTTTTGTCTAATAACCGTATTTCCTGTTGAGTAAAATGATACACTCATTAGATGAGTACGTAAAGTCTGTCCTACATCTCCGGTAGTACATCTCCGGTAGGTTATCCCCCCCATCGGGCTACAAAAAGGTAATTGAAAGAAGAGAGAATCTGAACTTAAGCCTAAGCTTTACACCATAATATTTCCTAAGCAGATGACTGAGGACTAAGTGAACATCTTCATCGTCAACATAAACTACTGATCAAAATTAACCTTTAACGTCAACTACTATAATCTATCGTTTAGCTCAGTCAGATTGAAATATGGCGTCGTCATTAAGTTTTAAAGTAAGAAGTTTTCATAAAAGTGAGAAATATTTACACTTAATATACAAAATAGCAACCCATACTAACTCCATGCTTAATATAATAAATGTAAAAGTAACTCTATTTGTCTGTCTGTCCGTCTTTACTGTCTAAACCACTGAAACGATTTAGATGAAATTTAGTACATACTTACAACTGATTATGAGAAAATATATAAAAACCTTACTTATATTGTACTATACATCATATTTCAATACACGTCGCGGACATGTCTCCCATTCCACGAAGACTTAGCCGCGGGTAAGTAATTTAAAATAAAAGGAAGTAGCAAAAACACACATTCTCAAATAATTTTATTATGAGTAATTATTTTTATAAATAGGAACTGCTAATAACGTACCTTTGCAATAGCACTTGAGTATGTAAGGGAATTTTGGTGGAATAACAATCTGCTGCGAACAGTACATTTGCTCGATTAATTCCGGCATTTTGCTTTGCCCGTCCTGTTTTAACTATCACAGTAAAATCTGAAAACGTAGAAATATCACATGCGTAAGTATTAATTTAATATACATATTTAGACAACTTTAAAATAACAATTCCCATTTGTAAGAATGTACAAACAATTTATTAACTAAGTAAAAATAGTACAAAGAAAAATATTTACCAGACAATTTTAATGTTATTGGTGAAATAATATTTAAATAGGTATCACAATCAAAGGCAACTTGCATCAATGAAGCACGTTTTCTCAGAGGTTTGTTTATAAGAGCGTTGCCAAGGCAACGACTGAGTGAAGTTTAATCAATAAGTGCCTGTTTTTATTAAGTAACCCAGAATTAATAACAGAACTAAGGACAACGCATAAAATAAGCTTTAATAAAAGGACTTAAGGCTTAATTTTTCCTCACAGTGATTTCGAAAGGAAAAACGAGCCGAGAGAGAGAACCATCACAGAGCCCTTTATCCCTTACTAGCGACCCGCCCCTGCTTCGCACGGGAGCCATGCTGATAGTAAAAAATATAATTACAATATTAAGCATGTGTTACATATATAAACCGCCCTCTTCAACCACACTATCTATTTAAAAAAACCACATCGAAATCCGTTGCGTAGTTTGAAAAATTTAAGCATACTTAAGGATATGGAGACAGAGAAAGCGACTTTGTTTTATACTATTTAGTAACTAACAAGTGCTCTCTTTTAACAGTCTTAAAGCAAATATACCGAGACAAATAAGACTTGGAACGATGGAACCAATAGCAAAGAAATGGCATCATACGTCGTTTGGATTAAAGATGTAATGTATATAACGATCTATTAACGCATAAACTTAAAATCTAACGGCATCCGTGCGGCACTATTTCTTTGCTTAATTTGCATGGTATATATCAATTCCAAGTGTTAATTGGCTCTAGTATAGTTGGTTGTTACGAATTAATTCTGTTAATGTATTATGATATTAAATTTAGGTAGAGGTTAGATAATTTTAGAAAAACGCACTCCCTATTAAATATCTCTGTCTCCTGCATTTACTACGAATGCGATGATATAATAATAATTATTAATTTATATAGACAATAATGATTTAATAAAATTAAATTACGGATATAATCGTGTTTATTTAAATTTACAATTTTATCGACGTTTTTATATACAGAGTTTTGTTCATCTGCCAAAGTTTTTTCCCGGCTACTGTTATTTCTGTGATTTGCCTATTTATTTGTCCGTTGTACAAATAACGATCGTATTGTATCTACATCATGGGACGAAGCTAGGAGGTTAGCTATTAAAATATCTATTCCATAAGTTACGATTAAAAGTAGTAGTAGAAAAATTTATGTGTAAATTATTATGTAATGTCATTTTCATTTATAATATAATTACATACCTAAGATGTTTTAAAAATAGCACATAAAGAGAAATAACATTGCAATTACAATATAACAGATGATATTTAAATTATATAGATTAAATAGCGTAAATAATACGCTGTATATAACAAACATTTTTTATTGTAATAAATTTTTCAGTCATTTTTGGACTTTTTCTTAAGGTTTTAAATCTTTAGGCTGCCTCCCTTTTTATTTCAATAATAATGTAAAGAAAGTGTGTTTACGATTTTATGATTTTTAAAAGAAGTTTTAAAATGCGAAATGCCTGGTGAAAGAGTAAAATAATCTATTCGGAATTGACAAGCATCATTAATCGAGTAAATCTATTTCGTATTTATATAAAACGCCGTTTTGCGACAGAACTACGGGCAAAAATTTTAAATACGAACATATTTCTTAAACAATCATCAAATTTACAAGAAATTGGCATCATCTATTTCATAGCCACTAAAAAAGTATCATGTGTTATTTTTTAGACACTCTGTAATATTTACTAATAAAGTAGAAGATTTTATTTGATAAACTAATTTAAACAAAAACTTTATAAACCATACAGTATTTCTCAACTCTCTATAGCCATTTTTTAACCAGTGTATTTGAGTGAGAAAATTACTATTTGTAATCAACATAAAAATATTTCTATTTCAATGGAATTTTTAGGAGCTATAAAACTGTAATAATTAGATTGTTATGCAAAAAGAATGTCTAAATTAATTTCAACCTTTATGTACTACAATTGTTTAAACTGCCATCTACTGGCGTTACAAGAAACTACGTTAAGTATACTGATCACGTGGTGAAACCTGTTCGCTATAAAAAAAAACAAAACCTGTTTAGTCGGGGTGACGTTTCGCCACTGTTTTTATGTTAGGAGTTTTAAGAAGAATTCAGTGGAAGTTGTTGTTTAAATTTATAATTGCTGAGTGAATTTAAGTTTTGTTTGTAATCAAGTTCAAAAATTTACATCGGCCGAAGTATAAACGAGGTCTGCGCAGTAAACATTGATAATTGACATTTGAGACGGCACGATTTGACGGGTTGAATGAATCCAGTGTGATAGTTCTGCGATTGTATCACATTGAGTTGAATACAAACACGGAAAAAATGCGCAAGCGGTGATACCGACTTTGCGGCATTTAAGTGAAGTGAATAATTATGTATCTGTGCGTGGGTGTCCCGTTGCACCAGATTAGTGACCCAAAATAGTTCAAAAGAAATGGGTGACAGGTTGAAACACCCATTTAAAGTGAAAACAAAAACATTGGTGATCTTATGAAAATGGATGTAATTACGGACTTCTCTATTCTGAGTAAGTATAAATCATTTATATGGGCAATATATGCGCATACGCAGCAAAGAAATTTCAAATAAAAGTTGGTTTCAACATTACTTTGTTAAAAGTGTGAACTTTTTCGTAATCGATGTTCGCATCAACTTAGAAATTGCTTATAATATGGATTTTCTTGAGGAAATGTCCACTACTGTACCAAAAGCCGGAAAAGAGACAAGCGTACGGCCTACTTTCTATAATAGTTAACTTGATTTATAAATAATAATTTATGTCGCCATAGACTACTTTGTGGCCAGTTATTAGATGCGATCGGTTTCAATTCTAGGCTATAGCCAATAAAATAAGAAAACTTTCCTTAAACAGTCACATTTTTTGCTAATACTAGAACAACATTATATTTATCTTATTCGCGTTCATGTAAAGTCAATGTTCGTAAAATGATATCTTTAGCAATTTCTTTCCTTTTACTAATTCTAAGAATACGATAACAAAGCTTTTTACGTCGGTTATTTACCATCTCTGGGATCGCAAACTTCGAAATTGATTTATTTTATCGTCGCAGGTGACATTAGTAGGTAATTATTAAAATTACTTAAATATATCGCTCCGAAACTTATTCGAGTTTTGATTGCGAAATGCAATTGTTAACATAAGTATCTTAAGTGACATATCATTATTTTATATTCAAATATAGTTAGAGGGACTACGTTTTTGATATTTTATTGGTGTTTGAGTCTTATTTGTCTGTTCTAAAGACTTATGTTACCCCCATTAAGGTAAAATACCTATCGATTGTACCATGTCACAATATACACGAGTATGTCTAAATCAGGTAAACCATAGCAACGCTATGCGTCTTGGCCTTGCTTTCCCATTGGTTATATATCATATTTGTGTCAACTATTCAGAGTCAATCCACCAACAAGACAACTGTATGTACATGCGACGCCATACGTTTTCTATGGGTTATTTTTAGTTCAGGTATATTTGTATTAGTGGCAGAATATGGCTTAATTGTCGATTGATGACTGTACTAAGTTTCTACTGTCATATTACAGTTTTATATGTCGTGTGTGAAGATTTAAATAAACAAGAACACTTGGCGTACATAGGCAGTACCTTTACAATGAGTTACATTGTTTATATTTAGTCTATAGCTTGTTTGGTTTAAGTACAACGTAGCAAAAACCATTAAAAGGTGTTCAAAATGTATTTAAATTAAAAAAAAATACGTTTATCTTTTAAGATGGCCTGCGACTAAATGAAAATAATTCATCTTCCGGTCGAGAAGCCCGTGTCTTAACGTTATATTTGATAGTAACATATCGCGCAGTCATCTTTATTGTCTCGTCGGCTGGCCCCTTGAGAACCATGTCAAGGGAAGTGTAAGGCATTACGCCTAATTCCTCGCCTGCATCTCCCAATGGGATCACAATGGACGATGCGGGCAATGGACGCTCCTATCCCGATAACACGTCTATCCGGTCCCCATTATATACTTGGACGTACGTGGATCGCTTTGTGCGGCCGAATTTATTGTGGACATATTGTACGTTACAGTACGCAGCAGAAAGTATTGGTCATGCGCAGGTGATCTATTATACAGTATGTAGAAAAAACTATATTAAACATGCATAGATTATAATGTTTTATTCATTATGTAACGATAGTTTTGGCTGCATACTGTATATTGGCATGTAAAAAGTCGGTCCACCCACCAACCCGCATTGGACCAGCGTGGTGGATACGATCCAAACCCCCTAATGCCTAGCGGTGTATTAAGGAAGGCCTATGTCCAGCAGTGGACTATCAGGGGCTGATGATGATGTGATAGATCTTGGTTTGATTTCTTTTACAACTTCCTATTGCCTATTTCTTACATGCGTCAAATCGTAACATTAATTTATTTGAAAAATATAATATTTTTAATTGTACGCTTTAAATATATATAATACTAGCGACCTGCCCCGCCTCCGCACGGGTGCAATACCGATATCTGTAAAATCTATTGAAAAATCTATAAATTTATCTGCGTTTTCCTACAATATTATGCATGAATAATACATATAAACCTTCCTCTTGAATCACTCTATCTATTAAAAATACCGCATCAAAATCCGTTGCGTAGTTTAAAGGATATAGGACAGAAAAAGCGACTTTATTTTATACTATGTACTGATAAAGCAAAAATTTTAAACCGGTCGTTAATAACACTTAAGGCTCGCTTGAACAAATCTTGAAATCAGCAAGATTTTTCAAGAGAAATAATTAATATGGCGGGGGTTTTTTTCGCTTCCATCTAAGTCGAAATTTTATTCATTTTGCAGGTTATTAAAATCCTTTTTCTTTTTTGCATAATTTGCTCATTAACTTATGTGAAATATTACAAATATTCAACTCGGAAATGATTAAGGGATTTTGTAATTTTAAACGGAAATATATGTTTTAAAACGGATAAATTCACGAACTTTCAAGAACTTATGTACAATGACTATAGTTTGAAGATGGAGAGAAAAGGCTACGGCATGTTTAGCATAGGCACAAAGTCAATTTGCTGTTTTTAACATTATTTTTACTGATAAACGCTTAACACTATCTTGATATTTGTTATTGATCTAAGCACTTTCATAGTAACTTATTTGTTTTAAAAATCGTTATTTTCACATGACGCAGAAACAGGGCTGCATGAATTGTATATTCTATTACACCTCTCATTCATCATTCATCATCATCATCAGCCTGTGATAGTCCACTGCTGGACATAGGCCTCCCCTAATACACCGCTAGCCATTAGGGGGTTTTTGGACCGTATCCCACCACGCTGGTCCAATGCGGGTTGGTGGGTGGACCGACTATTTACATGCCCATCCGACGCATGGATCATCTTACTTTTCAGACAATTGGGTGATCGGCCCAAATTGCCCTAACCAACTAGGAAACGACAATGAAAATTTGTTGAGTCCCCGCAGGACTCGAACCCACGACCTCCGGTTTCTAAAGCACACGCTTATACCACTAGGCTAGGCATTACACCTCTCACACTCGATTATTGAAAATTATAATTTTTAAATTAAGTACGTCTAACGTACGAAAAGAAATCTTAAAATTTGTGTTATATCAAAGAAACGTTAAGTACTAAACTGTCAAACCGTATGCTATTGGACCTTGACATTTGTTTAGTGATGTCATACGTGAATCACGGATAATATTTATTTTGTATCAATCAGCGCATTGTCGTCAACGTGAGTAAAAGATTGACCTAATACTAAATCCCATAGATTATCCCAATATATTTAAATAGTTTTTTCATGTCGTTCTGCTCGTATAGTATGAAGCTACCAATGTACTACAACAGTAATAGTTCACTATTTAACGTAGTTCAACGTGGACGGCGTTTATCAGGAGTGAAAATCGTCGTCACAGTTTGAGGAAACATAAGCTCTTCTTAAACTTATTGTTTCTCTTCTTTCAAACGTCATAAGGCAAAACTTAACAAAAACATCACGACAAGGATGTATTCCATAAATATCATCGGAACTAGCTCAGGAAAGATTTTTATGACAGGTTTTTATTTAAGCATTAAAATTAACCCAATTGTAATTAAATCACAATTGACAAGTTTTATAGGTACTGCTGATAATTAAAAGGTCTCTAAAAATTGACACTCATCTTAACTTCCAGTTTTAAGATCCAACCTCCCTTCAATAGTGGTGTTTTGGATGCCCAATTTATTTTGAACCTCGCGGAATCTTGTCTAAAAACAGTTGAGATAATTTAATATTATCGACCATCTATATAGTGTATTTTAAGTTTAAAACATTATAAAATATGAGAACACTTTTAAAATAATTGAAATAGAAATATTTTATTGATTTTATATTGTAAACACACCACCTGGGTTTACATGAACTTTGATTGCGCCAAAACGTAACGCTCTGATTGGTTTTCAGCAGCCTAACGTTAGTTGACACGCGATATTGGGCAGCTTTCGGGAAGCTTAGACGTATCCTCTTGTCCGATATCCCTCAATGCCTAAAAACTAAGGTCTTCAACCAGTGCGTGTTGCCAGTGATGACCTACGGAACTGAGACGTGGTCCTTCACTGCTGGCCGTATGAGGAAGCTCAAGTCACTCAGCGAGCTATGGAGCGGCTATGCTCGAATTTCTCTGCGTGATAGAGTTCGTAACAGACATCCGCAGCAGAACGATGGTGACCGACATAGCTCGCAAAGTTAGCAGCTAAAGTGGCAATGGGCCGGCCATTTAGCTCGTAGAGCCGATAACCGATGGGAAAAAGGTTCTCGAGTGGCAGCCTCGTACTGGCTATCGCAGAGTAGGACGACCCCACGAGATGGAGTGACGACCTGCGCAAGTGTGCGGGAAGTTGGTGGATGCAGGTGGCGCAGGATCGTACTTTGGCGGCTCATGGGGAGGCCTATGTCCAGCAGTGGACTTTCATAGGCTGATATGATGATGATGATGATGATTGGGCCAATGGGAAGACGACATTGTAAGTCTAACACAATCAAGAGTTAGACATTAGGCTTTTACGTGAATACCGGATCCTATTTCACCCGTGTATAGACTCGTGATTTGCGTTTTAATTAATCTTAAATAAAAAACAATTTTGAAGATCTTCCTCAAGAGATCACAAATTAAATCATATAACGATAGTGTTCAACGCGTAGCAAAAAATTCCTGCGGTAGATATCAATTAATATTAACGAGTTTTAATCGTCGAGATTTTGGCATTCCTGATGTGTATGTAAAAAGGAGGAAAACATTGTTTAAAATTTTTGTAAGACCCAAATCTTGCTAACAAACATTGTATTCGTTTAATAGTATTTTTTTTGTTATTGAATTACAGAAACTTGGTACTTGGCTTCAACTATTATGTAGCCAATTTAAAGAAACTTTGTAAACTTTCGTAAACAAAGACCGATGTCTAAATTGGCGGCAAAAGGTTAGGCATTCTTATAAGAGAGATTCCCACCTATATATTGACTTAGCGACTTAAAATTCGGTAGGTATTTTCCTTTCGCCGAGTAGAGGTCAGCTAAGAACGGATTTTACAAATTCCACCCACAAGGGGTTGGGGTTGCTAGTTTATCTACATATAAAGAGATTCCACATATATATTGACTTATCACGATATCTCTGGAGCCTTAAGCGTAGCGACTTAAAATTCGGTAGGAATATTCCTTTCGCCGAGTAGAGGTCAGCGGATTTTCACGAAATTCCACCTACAATGGGACCTACGGGATTGCTAGTAACCTATGAAATTTAGAAGATGGCTGCGGTTCACCAATAACAACGCGTTTGCTTCTTCCGCCATTAGTGTTTAACATAAGATTTGTTTACATTTAGTTCGAGTTTTAATTGTATATATTTTTCGCGTTAGTTACATAAAGAATGCAGCATATTGACATATTGTAGTAATTTAACTGGCTCGCCGCCCTTAAGACTAGTGCTTCTTTTCGCCTGCGAAGTGTGTTGTACAAGCATTGTAGTAATTAGGTTAAACGCACCGTAACTTATGTTATAGCGAGGTATAAAGTTATAATTATTCTATGTTTATGGTTGATAGGAGTGTGTTATGTTTACAAAACTTAAGGCATATTTACTAAGCATTTTTGTAGTTATTAATAAAATTACTGTTAAATCTACTAATTTACGGATTTTTCGCGTTACTTAAATATATTTATTCCTGAAATTTCGGATTCTTTCCAGCATCCATGATCACGGGCAGACTAAGTTGGTATATGTCTGTATCTCTATTAGAGATCATCAGAAAATCCGTAAATTAGTGGATTTGATATGTATAATAATCGCGTAAATAAAAATAAAAAAAGAAATTACTGTTTTTCGACGTACAGCAGTATTAACAAAACTTCGTTATATACGTGTTTTCTAATTATATTTCATATTCTAAATTAAAGTTTGAGTTAATCTGAATAAGGCATGGAGTCGTTAGCAGTCAAATGGCGTCAATTTATATTTATTGAACATTTTGAGGAAACGCACTTGTTTTATTTTAATAAAAAACCCGAGTCAAATCATCATTTGGATTTACTTAAACAAAGTGTAAGTAATGTCTTAGTCAAAGCGCATGAACTGAACTTGAACTGATATTCAAAGGATTGGCACTCACTGTCTCGCTCGTCTTGTTCTTCCTTTTAACCACAACAGTCAAAATGAGCCTTATCTTCATTATTTTTGAGCATATTTTCATTGTTGTTACATCATACAACCAGTAAATAATTTAAAGTCCATACATAGTGCAGTATAGTGTAGAAGTACTGACCGATTCATATTTAAACGTAAAGTTAAAAAAAAATCGTAAAATAGTAAATAGATTAATAAGCTCTGCTCGCTGTGAGAGATAAACAAATTCGTTTTGTATTTCTACTGATTGTTTGTACGTGTTATCTGGTGTAAACAGCAGAGCAGTCCTACATAGCAATAGCGTCCATGAGCTTATCTCTGTTTTGTCGTCGAGCCTGTTAGCTTTTATTGTGATTTTGATGCTGGTGCGTGCGGTTAAAGTATAGTTAAGTCATTTTAGAGTCGGAATAATAGTAATCTATCTATATATATAAATCAATTGCTGTTCGTTAGTCTCGCTAGATAATAAATAGATATGTAGATTAATAAATCGAATGCAGAAGATAAGATCTTTTATTAATCGACTGTGGTAGTACGAAGCCTGCCGGGCCAACTACTAGTGTAATAATATTCTAGACGAACAACGCAACATAACCTAGTCCCAAACTAAACACATCCATTATTATGAAAACTAGATCAATAACAAATACATAGACTTACCTCCCTTTTGTAAATAAATACATAATTTATAGCTAAGATAGATATAAACAAAGTACTCCATAGCACCGAAGCGGCGTTGTATGTATTGATGCAACGAATAGTTGTTTGGCCGGATACCGGATACCGGATATTCGGCCTCATCACCGGCCGAATATACGGTATCCGGCCGCCGAATGTCGGCTGGATATAATAAACGATACCTACATTTTAGTTTGGCGGCAGGCGCGTCATGCAGGTTTTAACCTGTTTTTATTGTTCTAGAACTATTTTGAAATAGAAAAGACGATGTAAAGTGGTGGCGAAGGGAAAAAGGCAGGGACTTCTTCTATGAAAAATCATTTGCAAAGCAAACATCCCGACAAGTCCTCCGAAATTTACGGTGGTCCACTTTCAACTTCATGCGGCGGAAGCAGAACTTTTCCTTCTACGAGTTCATTTGCAAGTCGGAGCGCTCCCACGCAGCTGGCTTCAGATCAACAATTAACTTTGGCAGAGACAGTAGAAAGAAAACAGTATTGGGGTATCAATGACCCAAAATCTAAGAAATATAATTATTTAATTGGTGAAATGATTGCGTTAGATAAAGAACCATTATCAATGGTAGACAGTATTGGTTTCAACAGGCTTATGCGTAAGGCAGCTCCTCAGTACAAAATCCCCAGTCCTATATTTACGACTGAAAAAAGTACACGATATTTATGACCGAATCAATAAAAAAATATGGAAAATACTTCCAAAGCTGCCGTGGTGTCTGTTACGTATCTGCCTTATATATGACTTGTTACCACAATAATGAAAGCTTTTTACAGCCCACTGGATATCTCCTGAATTGAAACTGGAACATGGCGTATTGACAATGAAACGCTTTTCAAGATCTCATACCGCGGAAAATATAGCAAACGAACTGAACGTTATTGTCGCGCGCTGGAACATTCCTCTGAAAGTTTAAAAAGTAAAAAAATACACGTTGTTGTGCACGATAGTGGGGCTAATATAGTAAAAGCAGGGCGGGTGGCTGAATACGATTCTGCTCGATGGTTTATTCACTCGCATCAAAGAGTCATCACAGAGTCACTATGAACACATCTCGATTTAATGGAATGTTGGACCGCTTTTAGGAGCGAATTGTAACAATCCATCGCACGCTGACCAGCGCAAAAAACGAAAGCTTATCTCAAAAGAACTTAAGTGAGAACATCAGTTTGCAAGATATCAGTCACGTTGAACCCACTTTTACAGTGTTTATTAGAGTCAAAGCGGACTGTTTCTTTATACACTTGCTGACACGATAAAAAAGTAACTTTGACTCTCATCAGTGAATCTTAATGGAGCAATGCACAACTTTTAACACTTCGAAGAATAATGAAAATTATCAGATCGTTTGATTAAGCCAGTTTTTCGAAGTCATAGACGTTTTAGTTTATGAAGTACAAAACCAGTACAAAAATGAACTGCACAGGAAAATACCGAATGTATGTTGTTCATGTTTTGATGTCTTTAAAACTGAAATAGATCAACGTTCAACATCTTCACGACTGATCCAAACATTTACTGAGCTTTGACATTTATGTGGATCCAAGAACTAACCATTTTGGAAATAAACAGAAAAAGCTCAGACAAAGCGCTTTTCGGAGGAACCTAAAAAATGAGTTGAGGAGAGATTAAAGAAGGGCAGGCAATGGTGCAACTGTTGTTCATGAAATATTTTGGGATTTCTTTTACGAAGTCGCTCAAGAAAATAGTCAAACCGAAGATACAACAAATAGTCAACGAGCTTGACTTTTACCTAAAGATTGTCCGAGTTGATCGACCATTATGCATGGTTGGCAGCAAACGCCAATCAATTCCCAATGTTGATAAAATTTGTCCAAATATATCTGTCCTCATCGTGTAGTAGTGTTTGTAGCGAAAGACTTTTTTCAGTGGCAGGACATGTATATGAAAATAGGAGGAATCGTCTGTTAACCAAATGTGCAGAGAATCTCGGTTTCAATCACCACAATTTGCTATCAGTTAATAATGAATATTAAAGTCTCTTTTTATTTAGTAAAACTTTTTATTTCATTAAAATAAACATACGATACGTTACGATTGGTTGAATGAGGTATCCATTCAACCAATGCTGATCATAGGAATTCTCAACTACTTCAAATGAGGCTTTTTGATAAGTTTGAATTGTACGTTAAAGGTAATATTCATAAACGAATATTGATTATTTGTTGTTATGTTCTTGTATATGTTAAATACCAATCAGAATCACTATTCGGCATCCGGCCGAATAGTGCGCAGGTATCCGGTATTCGGCCGGATAGTGGCCGGATAGGCCGGATACCGAATAGCAACCGGATATCCGTTGCATCTCTAGTTGTATGTATCCTGTTATTAGTCGAGAGTTACTAAGTTTTTCTGCGTGTTTATTATAGAAACTCATACCGCTTGTACAGCTTGTACCATGATTTAAATGTGTTATTCTATAGTTTACTTAAATTAGACTCGAATTAAATATATAAAAACGTATCCATAGCGACGAAGGGGTGTCATACGTATGGTGTTGTTAGTCGACTGTCGCTTATAGATATCGGTGACAGTTCATCAATAATAACGTTATCTGGTCGTTTCTCGTTCAATTCGTTTAATTTTATGGGTTCATCATCATTATCATTATCATCAGCCTGTGATAGTACACTGCTGGACATAGGCCTCCCCAAATACACCCTGTCCATTGGGGGGTTTTGGACTGTATCCCACCATGCTGGTCCATTGCGGGTTGGTGGGTGGACCGACTTTTTACATAGCTTCTATGGGTTACTTTTTTACATTCATGATGTTTAACAAACATCTGCCTCCGTAACCAAGTGGTAAGGGCGCGTGCTGTAGAAACCGGAGGTCTTGAGTTCAAAGTCTTGAGTTCCTGCAGGGTACTATAAATTCGGTTAGATGTAAATTGTTTTGCTAGGTATAAAGTTTTTATATTTCATATGATTAATGATGTACAAGGACTGACTTTTAGTGTATTAAATTTACTAGTTAAGAAATTCTCATGTTCATTGTAAATATTTTATTTATAACGCTGCAGACTCTTTTTAGTGTCTATGGTTACGGGTCAGACTCTTGGAATACGCGACTCAATGTAGTTAATGCCTTTGAGAATCCGCCAAACTATATATATATATATATATATATATATATATATATATATATATATACATATTTACACTTTTGATTTTATTTTAGAGTAGTGAAATGGTTTAAGTTATTCTCGACGCACTTTGAATTGTGTGTACTTCTCACAAAACTAATGGATAATCGTAATACTACTCTAGCTTTCCTATTGAACACGTTGATTGATGTTGTTGCTTAGTGTTATCATCACACGAAGGCGTGGTCTTAATTGCTATGGAAACCATTTGTTACATAAGTTCCATTTCTTATTTGATCTTTGATTTTTATCGAACAGTTAATGTTAAAGAGTTTACTTTTCACAAAAATGTTATATTGCTTACAACGAAATTTGATTTGTTTTATTTTTCATTATATTATAAAAAGATTTTATACAGATTTTATCGCTTTTATTTACAAGGATAAGAGGACAGACCGTAGTTCCTTATTGCGATTGCTGAAGTAAGATTGCTTGATCTTATTTATACTTATGATTGAAAGTTATTTTGGGTACTATTTTTTATGTAGGACTGGTAAATGTTATGTAGGTCAAATGACGACAAGTTTTGTTTTATATTATGCCTGCGGCGTTGGTAAATTGGAGAACCGTTATGTTGTATCGGTGACAGTTCTAAGGGCATAGTATCTGAACATGGTTGGTTTAAATTAAATGTAGATGGTAATATCAGGACAATTTTTAGTCGGCGCTTTGATTCATAAAGCATAAAAATCATATTAGACAATTAAAAACGTATTTCATAATGCGTTTGTATTTCTTTTCATTTTAATAAAAAAGAAATAAAAAACATACAAGTAAAATAAATAGGCAATATAATCAGATGAACAGATAATTTATTGTATTTACACCATACACGATGTAAACATGATTACAGGAAATATTTATTTATTTGGTACGTAAAAACATCTCGAAAAAACTCAAAAGAAACAAAAACTAAAAGTTTGCTTATTTTCAGCCTAACCTTGCCTTATAATTCAAAAATAAAACATCCACGTAAACTTATTCGAATTCTTCTATTGAACTTATCAATTTTCCCAGATTCAATTATATAAGAGGTTTTGTGACATGCACCTTTAGAATCATCACACCGGTTTAAACTGTTGTGATGACTCTAAAGATGATTCTAAACTTTACGTAGCTATAAAACTTGTTTCATAAGCGTAATCTTCTATATCCATGAATCATGAACAGTTTAACAGCCTCAGGTACATATAAATCATCAATTGACATGTTTATAATATCCCGTGTAACACTTTCGCTTGGTCACTTTACGAACGTAGTGCGGTTTCTTCGAATGTCACTTGCTTTGTAAACAATGAGCGTACATTTAAAAATATGTCCTCCATTAATCGTCACTGTATGTTTTACGGTTAGATAACTTGTGTCACTTTGTTTGTACTTGTCGCGGTGGTTTATGTATGTACTGGGTTGTATTTGTATATTATTTGTATATTATTGAAAGTTGACTAAGGCAATACTAAATTAGATGTAATGAAATATTCACAGCAGGGTTGAAAAAATCTTTGGCTTATATATGGTATACTAACTGTGCCCGCGACTTCGTTAGCGTGGAGTAGCGAGGTGTATTCGTATATTCTGTATACGTATATACTGTTTAGCTATATACACAAAGTGTATTAATTTCGTATGTTTATAATTAGAAACAATGTTACATGATAATACTTCGTCTTCAACAATGACAAACTTCCATATTGACTTTCATCCTTCATTTCAACCTCAGTTCATCCACGTAAAGTTTGATCGTTAGACAAAAAAAATGGTCATAGTTTTACGTTCGACGATGTCGAATTTCTTAATGAACTTTTATCTCCCATTTTCAACTCTTTTAGCTACTTTTGCCGTGATAACTTATAGCTTATATCCTTTCTTAGTATTGCCAAATTTCCAATGATCGGTTCAATGCTTTAGACGATCAAAAGGGACAGACAGATAGAAACACTTTAGCATTTATAATATTGGTATGGATAAAATATATAAGCATCGTCTGTATGAAAGCATAGTCATCGTCATCATCACTGCCTCCGTAGCCTAGTGGTATGGGCGTGTGCTTTAGAAACCGGAGTTCGTGGATTTGAATCCCGCAGGAATTCAACAAATTTTCATTGTTGTTTCCTAGTTGTTTAGGGCAATTTGGGCCGATCGCCTAATTTTCTGAAAAATAAGATGAACCATGCATCGGATAGGCATGTAAAAAGTCGGTCCACCCACCCCGCATTGGACCAGCCTGGTGGGATACGGTCTAAAACCCCCTAATGGATAGGGGTGTATTAGGGGAGGCCTATATATAGTCCAGTTGTGGATTTTCACAGGCTGATGATGATGATGAATCATCGTCATGTGTTCTGTCGCGTACAATGCCTTGTAGCTTTTGGCTTTATTATAATAAAAATACAATATATTTTTTTCTATTTTTGTAATAAGTTTACAGTATTCAAGTAAACGTCGATAATAAAGGTCGTAATAAATAATACTCCATACTTTAAACAAGTTCAACTCTAGACATTGCATCATTACAGCTTAATATATTTTTACGTTCCTTTAACGAAACTCGATTACGATAAATCTGTTTTGTTTTAATGCAACTCGATTATGATATATCTATTTTATTATAAAACTAATTTTAAACTCTGCATTCTTTGGGATTCGTCAGTACTTTTGAACACTGTTTCTGTTAGGCAAAAGGTTGACGTCGTTTATTTAGAGCCATTAATATAGCCACGCTAATGTTTCTCAGTTTTCTTTGAGCGCACATAATAATTAGAGGCATGAAACTAATTATCAACTTGTCACGCGCTTTTAAAACTCACAACCAAACCGGGTTGTCCTTGCTGTCACAAATTGACAGACACACAACTGTATGTTATTATTACGACCATGCAACTATGCTGTACTTAGAATTCCTGCTGCATAATGGGCAAGTTCGTTGCGGCCCATGATTCTTTATTATATGATCTAATAGGTTGTTATACTTTAGTTAGTATATTGTTGATTAATGCAACGAAAGTCTTGAAAATGCACATTCAATTTATTAAGAACTGTTATGCATTAAAGTCAGTCTAGTAGTTTTGGAGTTTATTTTATTCCTCTTACAAAAATACAAACTTTCTTTATAATTGTAATATAGATTTTATATTTTAACAATTATTTTGGCATTAAATGCATTATCACATAAAAACGAAGGCTATAATTATTACTAAAAAAATAAAAAAACACTTGTTATTATGTACTATTACTAAAATATCTTTAGTCTCATTAGAATTGACATTTTTAAAAAATATTCGTTTATGCAAAGGAAAGACTAAACACTAGTTTCTCATAATACATGTGTGCGTGGTATAGTAATCACAATCGTCCTGTTTAAAAATTTGTATGAATATACGTGCTTAAAAAGAAAAAAAGATATTTTTACGTTTATGGATATTACAATTTCCTAATTCTAGCATATTCATCAGTATACTTTGTTTTAGTTTTCAGATTTCAGTTTCAAGTATATTCATCAGGAGATATTAAAATATATCAAGTGTTTGCGTAGACATGGGTGCACTCCCTCTTCACTATAAGACCAATGAAACTGAGTTGCCAAGTCAGGACAAATATCAATTATCTATTATAGGGAAACTCGATTGATTTCTAGCGGCAAACGTCGGATAATAAACTATATTTGACACGAAAAAGCTATGTTATATTTGTATTTGAGTCTTGGTCGTGGCTTTGGTATAGAAAGAAACAACAGCAAGTTTTTGAAACCCTGCTGGTTTGAAACTTTTCCTCAAGTTTCTGAAGCACAAGCTCTTGCCACTAGTACAAGTGTAATTGGCGGCAGTTAGGTGAAATATCCAACTTATTGAAAACAATATACTCTGCCTTTTTTTTTACCTAGCCATTTTCCCAAGTTATCACAGTTTCGGCGTCTAATCAAACCAGATTAACCTCAATAGCAGCTTTTACACAGAACGACTGGTATCTGAACTCCAAAACCCCAAAATTTCAACCGATATGTTTTTATTTCGATAAATAAGTTTTGAGTGAATTTGAAGGATCTGACATCCTATATCAACTGCCGAAGATGGCCTTAACAACCAGAGTTTTTTTCATGCCCATATGACGCATGAATCATCTTACTATTCGCACAGTATTATTAATGATATGTAACTTTAACAATTTTCAAAGAAAAATAAAAAAAAAATGAGATTAAGAATTATTATCCTTTTTTTATTTTGAAATCTGAAAACGGCGGTAGAAATAGATATCTCGTAACATTGAAAAACTTAATCTGCGGCCACTCAGAAATAATAATCAATATAAATCAATCAATCATAAGATACCATTTTTGTAGAGCGGTAAATTTTCTCGTAAAGGTAAAGCCGCTCGCCCTCCATATAAGTTGTCAAGACTTACTTAACCAACGCATGACACTAGCAAAGTTCAACTTCAAGCCGGAGTCCAGTAGAGTTCGCGCTCATACCACTTGCAAAAAGTCTTATCTCTTTTGTGACAGTTTAGTCGTTCAGTTGAATCGTTTACGCGCAATTGGTCGAGTGGATATGCTAAATTGGATTCATTCCCGCAAATTGCGGGACACGGGCAATTCTCATCGGACTCCACGGTTTTTGTGAAATTAGTGAATCACTCAAAAGGTTGTAGAATCTAAAAGATTATCTGATATGGTTATCGTTTTGTGCAACAAGTTGAATGATTAAAGACGTCATTTACGAAGAAAGGTTAAGGTTATAAGGCATACTATTTCTAATGTTGATTAAAAGGATGTGTAACTTACAATTTTTTGACTCTTTCTAGCGATAAAAATCCATTCAATCTGTTAAATAGCGATAATAACTTGTAACATGATGGACGTTAATATTAAATATTTCGAAACGAAGTAGATTGATCTTTATAGTAAAAAAAAAAAATAAAAGATAACTTCGTCATTTCGGCCTGTGACCATTTCCCTTCAAATGGGAACTATTTCATATTATGTTATAGAGAAAAAAAAATGAAATGGGTTATTATTACCAAACGTTAGTTTTCTCAAGCCGTTCGGGCTGTGAATTCCATTCAAGGTGTACTTAACCGAACCTTACACAGGTGCACTCGACTATTTAGCGCAGTGCACAAGAGTACAAACTACGCGATATTAGTGCCTAAGGCGAACACTGCTTTACTATTTTCACTATTATTACCATAGTGTTAAGGTTTATTTTTAGTAGTGGCTATCATTCACTAAGATAGATAACCACGTGTACGGCTCAAGCACACAATAGTTTACGTCTATTTCCATTTTGTTTCACAGCTCCCATTGTCTCTATTATTTTTTCCTTCATGGGAAAAAGGCCGACGCGTTGATTGTTCTTTGTTACGTACGACCCGATTACACGCCACATTCGAGTGGACGTTAATGTTTACTAATCTTTAGTTATCATTTTCAGTAGGGCAACATTATTATTAATGAAAAATTAATACAATTCGCAAAAATTTTATGCGTTAGTAAGTAACCTTTGTATCGAATGTGATGAAAGAATTCATATCCTAACGCTATCATTGTCTGTTGTTATCATTGTCTATTGTTTTGATATGGAAATAAAAGAGGAAAAAATCTGTTATTACTTAAAGAATTTTATGAACAGATCGATTGATTTCGGCAATCAATAATTCTTGTAGAAAATTTACCGCTCTACAAAAATGGTCTCTTATGATTGATTGATTTATATTGATTATTATTTCCGAGTGGCCGCAGATTAAGTTTTTCAATGTTACGAGATTTATCTATTTCTACCGGCGTTTTCATATTTCGAAATAAAAAAAGTATAATAGTCCTTAATCTCAATTTATTTTTATTTTTCTTTGAAAATTGTTAAAGTTTGGATAACTCTAAATAAGTACCTAAAGCGACATATGAAATAAATTTCAAAAATGTAAGCAAAAACGAGTGAAGTTATGCGCGTGATATTATTATTAGTTATTAGTTTTTCTCTTACGCAAGTATTTCCCTTACCATAACGCCCCATGGACCGCTCGTATTGCAACCTTATGAATATAAACTTGAAACCTATGCTTCAATTGCTTGTATCTTATAATGAAATACTTAAGCCAATTCTTTTGCACTAATGGTAAATGTAATTCTACGCTTTCGTAACTAATCTTGGCTATTCCACGTCGATATCATTATTTGCGAAAATGTATTTGAGTAAGATAAATAAAAGTTGTATTATAGCCCTTGTGTTTTAATGCAACATTTCAAAAACCAAATTCGGCCAAACTTCACTCGCATACCGCATGCATGAACACATATAGAGTTATAGCCGGAACGTTGGTATGCAGTTATTGTTGGGATTAGTACATAATTTTGATTAGCAATTGCATAAGTGATTTCAATACTGTTGCACTGTAGCTAGGCATGTCCGAAATGGTCGTATTCATTATTATGAATTGATTTCACTTAAAATTCCTCTAATTATATGTCACTATGTTTACGTTACTTTTGTAATAACACAAACATATGAAGCAGAAAAATTCAGAGTTGAACTTTCAAATTTGATTCGAGAAAACGATGGACTTGAACCAGCTATTTCCCAAGTACTTATCGTTTTCAGAGCAATAATGTGAGTGAAAAACGGTAAGTACCAACTAACTAAAATACCATATGAGTATAGCGCACACACATAGGCTATAGAAAATTCTGGACGGATTTTGCTTACATTACTTGTACTTGTGACCAATCATCGGAGATATTGGGAAAATTGTAAACTAGTTAATCGATAAGACCCATAAAGCTCGGCAAAATCCTTTAAGTTATTTTCTTGAGACTTAAATCTAATGGGCTGAAAAGAAGTTCTTTATAGATTTTTGCCGCTTTTATCTACATTACTTGGGTTGATGGCCAATCATCGGAGGTATCGGGAATATTGTAAAATAGTTAAAACCTATAAAGTTTTTTTTTATTAAATTCTAAAAAGTAAATGCAAAAAAGATTATTTTACTTTGATATTAAAACCAAGACAACGTCAATAACAAGAGGGTGGGACCCTACGGTAATGACACGTTCTGCGACTGCTGTAACTGTGAACTTGTTCAATTATTCACAATGTATAAAATTTTCTGTTCCGTTCTCTCATATCAAAAATAACGAATCTATGGATTCTTTAGCTATTACTTAGGATTAATGTATCCTTGATTAATATGTATTTAATTTCAAGTTACCTTCTAAAGTTAAACATTGACATGTTGCGTATTATTTGGCTGAATGATTTTGACATTCGAAACTCTAAGTTACGCATCAGAAAACACCAATTATAAACATCTACGGAGTTATGTCTACTCTTGCGAAACAATTTCATAGATTGTCAAGTACTTTAAAAATCAAAAAAAAAAATGAGCACAGATTTCAAGGTGTGGCGGATTTCTTCGAATCTGCGTAAAAAAAGGTTTATGCATTATTGCATATCTAGCTCCGTTACAATAAATAAATTTTGTAACAGCGTGTCAAGTTCCAAGTCACCGTGGTTACACTTATAATTGAAGGTTGACAGTGATCAAGGCCTCGAAATTTGTTTCTTTATTGCCGCTATTAAGGTATTTACTCCATTTCGATCTAATTTACTGTTTTGTAACAAATCAGTTGTTCATATATAGTAAAACTGAAGTATAACCGGGAATATAGCTGTTTATCGCTACATAGTGTAAAATAAAGTCGCTTGCTCTGTCCCTATACCCCTATGTATGCTTAAATCTTTAAATCGGATCGGGCTTTGATACGGTTTTTTTAATAGATACAGTGATTGGAGAGGAAGGTTTATATGTATAATTCATGCATAATATTGTGGAGAAACGATGATTATATAGATTTTACAGATATCAGTATTGCACCCGTGCGAAGCTGGGGCGGGTCGCTAGTTTATAATTATGACTTAATACTATTAGCATTATCTCTAATCAATTATTGTTATTAACTTATATCATAGCCAGGAATTTAAGTAAATAAAGGCCAATGTGAAACGATAATGACGCCAGAAGAGAGCGCCTTATTATTAGTCGATTTCCGCCATGTTAAATCTTTACGCTATTCTTAAGTAGTAAGAGCGCGAGATGTTTTCCCGCCAATTTCACATTACAACAGGTATGCTACGCAAATTTTATTATGTATATAACGCACGTATACTGCGTCAAATAGGAAATGGAATTTACGTTGTTATAATGATGACACTTATTTTAAACAACATTGGGCTTTGTGGTAATACTAAGCCGTAAATTGCAATTTATAGCTCGTAAAAAGCTGGTTTTTACTTATAATATACTATCCATACTCTCTGTTCTTTAGCTGTGTTACTTTCGTATTTATGAATCGATTTTCTTGGAGTAAAATGTAACCTAAGTAAATGTTAAGGATAATTCTTTCAGTAACACAGGTTACTAATACATAAATGGAAAGCTACAGCAATAGCTTTCCATACACGAGAGAATATGAAATATTCGCCAGCACTACAGTTTTCAGTTTTTATTACAGGCACACACAAAAACATTATAATCTTTTCTCTTTATAATATTAGTATATAGATCACCTATAGATCTTTACCCACAATTAATTGAAATTTTCATTTGTTATACGTAGAGTATAACAAAACGGTTAAATATATAAATTTTTCACTTTAACTTTATCTAATACACTCAATAAGGTTTAGTATCAAGGCTTCCTAGACTTGGTATCTAAAACAAGACTTATGTCCCCGAAACCAGTACAGTAAATCGTGTATGCATTTTCCGAAACGTTGAGAACAAAATATTTTATACTTATACGTGCGTCAAATAATGGTATAACTGCGTAAACGGTCGGGGCACGACACGCGACGTTTGATGGACAATGCGCTGTCACTATAGTTTTGTACATGGTGCTCCGAAATATTCAACGAATATGTGGACGGAAGGAAACGGAAACTGACAAAAGTTAAATTGTTCACCGGAGCCGAAAAATACAATTTATAAAATAAATATTTTGGTTATACGTTTCATTATATTCATAAATAAAGCAATATAACAAAGAAAATAACTGTTATTTTGCATAAAAGTTTTGATACAAAAAAATATTTTTTTGAGTTGATGTATTTCATTTACACCGAAAAATAATAACTGTTTAACTTACTGTAGGTATAGCGGTATCTATGGAACATATATGAAACATGATGCAAAAAATTGAGTAATTTATTTGTGTAATACCATGTCTTTATAAAAAATAAAACATATTATTATTACTTTGTATACTTTTATATATAAAGCCAAATGAATTTTGCGCACAAATAACCATTTTTTATTTGTAAAAAATGATTAATCGTGAATCTCAAGTAATCTACTTTCAATATGGTAATAGTGGTGGTTCAATCTTATTTTGGCGCAGATTTAGCTAACAGGTAATTTTTTTAAAGTTTTGATAAAAAGTAGAGTAGTCCAGTCTAGGAAGAGCTTTGCCGCGATCGGGGCGTGCTGAAGGTCCACTTTGGGAATCTTAGGCTGCTTGCTGAACTTTACATATCTTCAAAATATTTAATCACCTCTGTATACAGTGACCTCTTTATTTCTTAACAAGACGATCATAACTTGGTCCTGATAATAGACAGAATGTAACGTCTCTTTACCCAACACATGTTTCAAACCGTAACACGGTAGTGTTTGGTCACTACTGCTTTGCAGTAAAATTTATGTTAAAAATAAGAAAAATTAAAAACAAGTTACTGAAATTTTTTTCGTGTAAGCTTTAAGATTCGAATCCAAGTCTTGTATTTTCTATGCCATAGCTCAGAGTCATTCGGGCAATAATATGTATGTGGTTTTCCTGTTAGATTTTAAGAGTTTAGTACCGATAAGGAAAACTTAAGCCGTTATGTTTTTTGTCCCTCCATGATAAGCGGGATTGTGGTGTCAACTCCACTCGCTCTCACTCACCAACAGGAAAACGGCTTACTCACATGTTCCGTCTCTGTAACAAACTAGATTAAAAATAAAAATAACCGTAGCTTTCCCATTTTCATAAAACGTAGCTAACTGTCTAAACGTCGTCATCATCATCATCAGCCTGTGTTAGTCCACTGTTGGACATAGGCCTCCCGTAATGTACGCCTTCGAATTAGGGGTTTTTTTGGACTGTACCCCATCACGCTTGTCCAATGCGGGTTGATGGTCTGACCTACTTTTTACATGACCATCCGACGCATCTAAATCGTACTCAGCGTAATTAGTTAGTCGTAATGAAAACTTCCGGTGGTAGGTCCCCTGTTTAAGGAGACCATCTGTGGTGTACCACTCGCGGTCTATTCTCTGCGAAGCAGAAAAGTGCTAACACTGTCGTCTCGCAGTTTGAAGAGCACCGAGCCAGCGTTTTACTAAACGAGACTTCAACATCCTATGTCTCACGTGTAGCAGCGTTGGCGATAGCCACTGGCATTACGCATCGTCCATGGGCGTCGGTGACCGACTTCCATCATGGCCCTCGACTGCTCGTTCCTGCGTATGCCATAAAAAAAACCTAATATGTTTTAACAAAATGTTCGCTTTTTCCGTTTAGAGCTATAAGGCAACAGACAAACAGACATACACGTCAAACTTATAACACCCCTCCTTTTGGGTCGGGGGTTGAAAGCATGCTGTAATATGTTAAATTGGTTAGTTATGAAATTAATTTGTTATATGTAATAGTACTACCAACCCGCATTGGAACAGCGTGGTGGGCTACGTTCGAAATACCCCCTAATGGAGAAGGGGTGCATTAGGTTGGGCCTATGTCCAGCTGTGGACTGACACAGGCTGATGATGATGATGATGATATATAGCAGATTCGCACACTTTTATTAAATTTTAACACGTTTTTACTTTAGATACATGTGACATGTACGTTTACATTCAGCCTTGACATTTCGCAGTCGAGAATATCCTCAAAGTGACAGTTGTCTTATAGTTGTTTTTTAATATACTATAAATATAAAACATGTCCACCCTTGCGAAGACAAAACAGACCGCCAGTTTATTACTACATTTAAACCGTTAAACACAGTTTTATGTAGGATACTACTGTTATGTACTTTTAAATATTAAAACATATAATAAAACTCGACATCACCTTAACTTACATAAAAATATAATAAATAATTTAATAAAAAATCTATAAAATATGGTTGACACGAATTCAGTTGGATAGTGTATCCTTCAGTTATATTTTACTGAACTATGCTAGCTATAATATTGATGGAATTCAATCCTATAAATTGTAATTACGTCTCATCAGTAGGGGATTTTGGACCGTATCCCACCACGGTGGTCCAATCGTGGGTGGTTCGCCAAAGCCTCGTCCGTTATTCGGCAGGTGCATCACGTGCAGGTAAGGTTGGCTTGCGTTCCGAAAATGTTGTTTGGAGCCCCTTACACCCCTGCGTTGGCGTGCATTAAGGGAGGACTATGTCCAGCAGTGGACTGACACAGGCTGATGATGATTGAATGAAATTGTAATTTGTTGGTATAGCACAGTATTTGAGCAATATATTTACCTTCAGTTCAATCAATCGTTGCAGCTGTTTTGATTGTTTTGTGTCTGTTTAATATTGCATATCTATTTTAGTGTATACGGTACGTTAAATTATTTTCTCGCAAGCTTCAACATTCGCGCACCCTGTACTTGGTGATTATCAAGGAATGTCAAAATTGACATTACATAGGAGAGCCATAAGCCGCGATTGGCCGGTCCAACCCCCCCGGTTAGGTTGCGGTTTGCGGGTTGGTCCCGCCCCTAGCCGGTAGCTAAGCGACGTTTGTTCGATGGGATACCGTACGCAGCCTTGAAATGAACCATGGGCTGGTGTGACGTAGCGTTTACGAACAATGAATACACCATGAGTTGTGTCTGAAGTTCACGATAGCGTTTTGTTTAGATCTATTTTCACTGTACGTTCTTAAATCAAAATTATGCCTGCTTATATACTTAATGTTGTAAGATTTGTTTGTTTTTAATAGGGTCCGAAAGTACTTAACCGATTTGAAACATTTTTTGAAACATGTTTTAATACTAGAAAGATATGTTATCATTGAAGAACAGGCTACTTTTTGCCCCAGGAAAATACATTCAGCCGAAGTCAATCGGACTACTAGTATAAAATAAAACTGCATTTGTTAGTACTACTCAATTTATCCGTTTGAATTTTTTACCATGGTTTATATTTCTATGGAACCTGACACTGTTTTTTAATTTCTACTAATTCGAATTGATCGCTTTCTATAAATAGATTTTTAATATTTAGTGCTCCCGTAAAAGCAAGTGTATATTATTTTTAACACAAGCTTCGGTGCCCTTTGAACCGGAATGCGGATGTGTTTACGACACTGCATTGCAGGAAAGAAACACACCGTTTGAGAAACTACTTATTCGACCTGTAAGCCGAAATCCTTTCATCTAAGTAATTAATAGTTTTTAAGTTCACCCAAATGTTACATACCTATAACTGTAAAAGTGTCCGGATTTTATTGAGTTTCATTTGTTTACAATATTCCCGCCGGCATAGTTTGTTTGTATTATCTATGGCCACACATCAGACTTTTCTGAGCGTCGTTCTATTAAATATATTTAAGTTCTTTTTAAATCGTTAACAAAACCAAATAAGCAAAGTATTTAGCGGATTACAGCAATTTATTTAAGTTTACTTTCGCGTGACGCCGCAATTAATTACGAAACGCAATGTTTTATGATTTAACGATCTAATGAATGCTTTGTCAATGTTATTTATGGATATCTCGTGCAAATTTCGCCTCGTTCATCGCTCGCCTGTTTGGTATTTGAGTTTAAAAGTTCAGACTTTGATAAATCTGATTAAAATTGGCCACGTTTCAAAGTTTAGTTAGCGTTAAAGGCTTTTTATGAATACTAGAATCGCGAAAATAGTTAGCTATTGGGATGTTATATCATTCTGCTTAGATTCGATTTCCAAGGTCAAGCTTTCTGTTGTTTTTGTTTTATGTAAGTGTCGCTAAAAGCTTTAAACTATTTAAAATAGCCATGTAGTGGTCGTGTAATCCTTTTCGGGGCGATCGGGAATTTTAATAGTCCTTAGGACTTCATATTCATTGACCTACAACCCGGAATACAATTTCCGCAATAATACTTTGTAGCACAAGTAACCGGTGATGCTTAAGAAATCGGTCCTGTAAAAAGGAAACCCACCAACAACAAAACACCCTAAAACCTTTATTTTTACCGGTGGTAGGTCCCGTCCAGGAGACTGTCAGGGTGGGTACCACCGCGGTGCCTAACAGTAGTGTGAAAACACTGCTGCGTTCCGGTTTGAAGGGCACCGTAGCCAGCGTATTTACTGGGTAAACGAGACTTAACATCCTATGTCTCACGGTAGGCAGCGCGTTGGCAATACCATTGGTATTGCTAAGTCTATGGGCGTCGGTGACCACTTCCCATCAGGTACCCGACTGCTCGTCTGCCTGCGTATGCCATAAAAAAAAAACCTCGTTTGTTTTGTACTCATTCCATATAAGTATAACTTCACTACCAGGTAAATGTGCTGACAATATATCTTTTTTCAGGGCGTTCACCTTATAGTAAGCGATATAGATATACTCCGCCTGTAAAATGGAAACTTTCAGTCATTCAACTACAAACATAACTTGCTGTCGTATGATAATTTTATGCAGCCGCTTCGTGTCGCTAGTTTGAGTATCAATCGATAGTTTTGATATTCAGTGGGGGAGGCGAATTATGGCCTGGAGCCACGTCAGCGCGTCATGAGATGGTCGTCATGGTTACGGGCCGTTTGCTCAATATCCACTTGTTATGAACGGTGACGGGGAGGTTTTTTATTTCAGTATATAGGTACTTAGCTACTTTATATGGTGGTAGGTCTATTCTTTACAAAAGACCGTCTGGGGAAGTAACAGCGCGGTGCCTATTTGAGCCGTAAATCCGTAGTGTAACACTAATGTCTTCTGACTTGAAGGGCATCGTAGCAAGCGTATTTACTTGAGTTTTAGCGCCTTATACTGTGTTTATTATGGGCAAAGCGTCCCTGACCATCAGCTCTCGTCGCTTTAGTTAATAAAAAAATAATAACCCATGTCTCGATATGGAGAACTAAGTATAAATATTAAAGGTCAAATGTATAAGGTACTGGGAGGTGATCTATCGGTTACGTGTCCAGTTTCTGCAGTGGAAAACACGACTATGATACGGTTCGAAGGGCAGGGACAAATGTGTTTATACCTAACTGTATATTCTCATAAATATTTACTTTAAAAAAGTTCTTCACCGACCTTTTCAAAGTAAATATGTACGAGTATTCTTTTTTGTGAAGCACGTGTTAAAACGCTTACAATTATTATGACACGATATCATTGTATCACAAAACATAACGATTTCCGATCGGGCAATGGAAAATGCGCCATTAAAAAATGTACACGATTGTCAGTACTTTTCCTGCACGCACATAAACGGACCTCTTCCGCTATCCAAGTCGAAGTTGTCACGCGAAATGAATATATTATTTTTGCATTAGACGTCGTTTAATTTCCGCTGTGGTCTGTTTCGTGTTGAAAAAATTATGACTAAAGTAAAACTTTTAAATTACTCCTGAGTGATGTTTGACGGAACTAGTAGAAAACGATGAAATTAGAAAACATATGTCAAAATCGTTATTTCCTATTAGAAATAGGTTTCTTACTTGCAATATGTTTAGTGGTATAAAAGAGACGATAACGTCTTAATATTTTTATTACGACAAAAAATGTTGTGTTAGCCAAATGATAGCTTAAATCTGTATAAAAAAAAATATTTCGGAAAAACGTGAGGTGATCTTAAAGGTTGAATCCTGTTCATGGCATCCACACATCGTTTATATAAATTCTACATCTTATTCAGCTTAGGTTACAGGTTTTTAAAACTTTACTTTTGTCGCCTACAAATCTAAAATATTAAGAGGTAGAAAAACAAAGTCTCAACTGTAAGTTAAGCCGATAAAATTTGGTTTAATAGTAACCTGTTCATTGCCGTACAAACTGGTGGTCATAGGTTCGAATCGTGCAGATTTTTCAACTTATTCTTCGTCTTTTAGACTTCTATTCCCAAATACATTGAGAAAGCTGTATTTAATGGCCTCATCCGAGGTCAGTCCTGTCTGATTCTTATGTCTCGCGGGTCTTGTCTTATAAAGACTGTCAAATCAAAAGTGTACTTACACTTGTGTACTATGTGTGCAGGCACTTGTGCCTAGTAATAAATTACACGAATAGGTAACTTGTTCATTTTATTAAAATATAAAAAGCAAATAATATTGCAATAAACTTAACAAAAACGTCCTATTTCAAACTTACGTTAATTGACAGTACTATTTTTATTATAATTAGTTATCAATGTGAATGCATAGTGCTATAAAACATTTTGTGAAATGTTCAAACATTTTTTATACAATTTGTTTCTTATTAAAATAAATCCAATTAACATGTCGTATATTTTTTGTGTATCCGTAATGACAAGTACTTCCCATTTAAAATTTTTATTTTGTGTCTAGACCTGCGCAATAAGAGTTATTCAATAAAATGGGTATTTTGTTATAATTTCCCTTGACTGTACATTTTATGGGGACAACACAATGTACACTCCTGTACCCGTCGAAAGCGATTAATTAATTTAAAGCTAGATTCACGTACGTTCACACGGCCCTTCTAACGCGTACATCCGCTTCAAATACGTGGTTGCATTGCCCGACCAGTTCTATGCGGTATAGCAAACGAATATTAATGCTGGGACAGAATTTAATGTTGTATTAATAGTATTTATGGTGTTCCGTTTAATCTTTGATTTGTAACGTTTCGAACACTTCGCAACCTATATTTCCATTAGTCACCAGAAAGATAATCCAGATCTGGTTCCTTGCAGGATTTGAGCCCATGACCTCCCCTTTGTGAAGTAAATAACAATACCACTAGGTTTATCTATAATGCCGTGCTCATAATACATCAGTTTTAAGTGACATAACGTGGTACAACATCTTCGCACTTTTTTAAGCGCTTCATACACGAATTCTGTAATCTTTTAATTTATTTTCATTGATATAAGGAATAAGAATTTAAATTCCGA
Source organism: Lamproptera curius (assembly GCA_029286875.1). Taxonomy (NCBI): domain Eukaryota; kingdom Metazoa; phylum Arthropoda; class Insecta; order Lepidoptera; family Papilionidae; genus Lamproptera; species Lamproptera curius. The sequence goes on from JAGSMT010000089.1 coordinate 1,382,773, forward strand.
CCCCGTATTGTTTAATTGAGTAGCATAGACAATTCTAGCACTAATGCATGATACACCGCAAAGTAAGAACTCAAGAACATTTTTTAAATAACATATTAAACAAGTAAAAGTTACACTTTGTACATAGTACTGTTATTTATATTTTAGTATGTTCTTTTTACCTTTAATGATACATTAATATGAAGGTCAATGTAGAAAAAATAAGCATAAATTAGACACCATTTGGTTGCTTAGTCATCTCGTAATTCGTATAATTAATCATACTTTTTCTTTATAACTCATTTTATGCTCTAGATAACGTAATCACATTCACCAATTAATTATGTGTTGCTGTTTGTTAAACGAGGTGCCCAATTATAAAATTATGATTACATATTTTAATTTTGCCTCAGTTTTAAATGTAACAAATTTATCATTAGAATTGGTTAATTTAATTGTTGTCGAAGACAGAATTGCTACCAACACTGTAATTGGTTGAACATTTATAAAAAAAGTCAGATCTAGAATTTATGCGAGTAAAGTATCCGATGGCAACGCAGTGGCGACATACGTCTGGTTCTTATTGATTAATTTTCATCAAGATGTCAATCACTGAGTGACAATTGACTACTGATGATACGTACAACGCCGATTTGACGCTATGGGTGAAGTTTTAGTTCAATCCAATTTAAATATAGTTTTCAGACATATATTAAGGGCAGTACATGTAGACGCATCCTTATTAAAGTATTGTCACAAAGCTACTACCTGTCATAACGCTTTGTCAGCATCAGCTTTCTTTAGTGAATTTCCTTTCAAAAATATCACCACAAACGGACAGACAGTAATTTAACAAAAGGCCGTTTTTTGCGCACAACGGTATTACCGTTATGTAATCTCGATGTACAAAAACAGTTATTTTAATGTTTTTTAACAATTTTATTTGTCTGTATAGATTTAAAAAAATCGGCTGTTTACCTACTGTCACTTCCCACGCCCACAATTTTCACGGGGTCGCTTTACCTTACCTAGGGTTGTCGGCAACCTTTGCCTTACAAATATTTGTCGTAATTACCACAGTTCCGTTTGTTCGCCGAACTCTGCCACGGATACGTCAATTATGCGACTCCATTTAATAAACTTTGCATCACAAATGGTTCGGTGTTGTTAGTCCCCGTGTGAATTTACTTTGGGTTATATTTGATAGTTGGCCTTGTAATGGTTGTTTAATTCGTTGTTTGTGGATTCGAAAAGTTGGGTATATTTTTATATTTAAAGGTGATTTTCATTTAAGGCATGGTATTAATGTAATCAAACCGATATCACGTTAATTATATATTAAAGGTATTTTACAAACCCATTGAAATCAATCTCCACAACGGAATAAATATTTTATTCGAGCGATACATATGTCATCAGGATATTTAAAGGCGCTGACATAATTTGGATCTACAGAACTTATCATCATCATCATCAGCCTGTGTTAGTCCATTGCTGGACATAGACCTCCCCTAAATCACCGCTATCCATTAGGGGGTTTTGGACATGTATCATCAGCCTTTGATAGTCCACTGCGGACATAGGCCTCCCTAATACACCCTTTCCATTGGGGGTTTGGACCGTATCCACCACGCTGGTCCAATGCGGGTTGGTGGGTGGACCGACTTTTACATGCCCATCCGACGCATGGATCATCTTACTTTTCAGGCAACTGGGTGATCGGCCCAAATTGCCTAACCAACTAGAAACAACAATGAAAATTTGTTGTGTCCCGCAGGATTCGAATCCACGACCTCCGGTTTCTAAAGCACAAGTCCATACCATTAGGCTACGGAGGCAGTTCCACTAGGCTACGAGGCAGTTAGGACATGTATCATATTAATTTTCAGACAATTAACAGACCAACAGGTGATCGGCCCAAATCAACGGCCCAAATTAAAAGCCCCTAACCAATTATGAAACAACAATTTAAATTTGTTGAGTCCCCGCAGGATTCAAACCCACGACCTGCGGTTCCTAAAGAACACGCCCATGCCACTAAGCTACGGAGGCAGTTATAGAACTTATAGTAGTAGAATTTTAAGTAACATCAACAGCACAAAATAAGCATTCGTAAGTCGTCGAAATAGCTCGGCTCATCCTATTGAACGTGGGGCGTGAAAGGTTTCATGCTTTCGAATCAAGCTATTGCACGACCACCACAAGGTTGAATGAAATTAATGCAACTTCGGTTTCAACTGTATCTGCAAATGGGTCAATATTTTTAACGTGCGATATTTGTACGTCGAAATACAAACTTGGCTTAAAAAGCACTGCTATATAACACATGACTATGTTATGTCTATTTATTCATTTGTAGCGACCCGCCCCTGATTCGCACGGGAGCTATGCTGATTGGGAATATACCTACAATATTAAGCATGTGTTATACATATAAACCTTCCTCTTCAATCACTTTATATATTAAAAATAGAGTCCGACCGAAACTGGTTTTCCGACCTAAACCGAAAGTTCGGCCGTGGCTTCAGTTTCGGCCAAAACCGAAACCGAAACCGAAACACGTGCTCCAGTATAAAAATTCTCAAAATACTAAATAAATATTTGTACTTTTTATCCATTAATCTGCATTAATTAAGAGATTAAATGTAGACACAGTATACTAAGTGAGTGGTTATTATTTATTTAAGTTGGTATACATTTTTCTTATATAAAAAATATTAAACATTTAACAATTATTTTTCCAAATAAAATTCTAACATAAGTATCAGTCATTAATAAACAAATTCCTAATTGTTACTACTGCATTAAATACTAAGTATTGGTATTTTGAGATCTTACTAATTAATACTTTGGTTTGTATCTGTAGTTTCGAGGGGGAATCAAAAGAAGAGAGAATAGATTGAATATAATGACTTTTGATAACTTAATCATTTATTTTTCTACATAGTCGGAGACTATGCAAAATATATCTATGTCGCCCTGCACACAGAGTCCAACCTTTTTCAAAGGCTTTAATCCATTTATGAAAGAAAGTTTGTCCTGTAAAAAGGTCTCCAAAGCTCTTTTACTTGTTATAGTCTGCGCACGTGTTTTCTCCTAAGAATTGTTTCAATTTGTGGACAAGATGAAAAACAGGTAGGCACCTGATCTGGTGATTAAGGGGATTATCAACCATTTGAAAGCTAGCGTGCTGAATGGCGGCAATCGCTACTGTCAACCTATGCGCGGGTGCGTTATCAAGATAAAACAGCACGCTCTTTCAAAGTTTTCCTTTTTTTATTGATGGAATTGCTTAACTTTTGAATAAAAGCCGTATTATAACCTATAATAGTGGTTCCACGCTCCAGGTGATAGTGTTGAATAATATGAACAACTTAACTTCCGAGTCCCAACAATATATTGAGGCCACAAACTTGCCAGCCGATGCCACTGCAGGAAACTATTCGGCAGAGCCGCAGAGCACACTCCTCCAATGTCGAATCGCAATGAATATTCTGCGTCGTAATTTTTTTCAAACATAGGTTTTAGCCCGCACTTGATTTTTCTCCATTTTGGAGAACACGTTCAGACACAAAGCAAACAAATGATTCAGAAAAAAAAAAGAAAATCGGGTATTTTCTTTTATTAACATTTCAAATATCTGAGCTATGCCTTCCAATATTTATTTTCTTTGTTACCAGGAATACATAGGTATGTTCTTCATACTACTTTTTGATCCTTCCTCGTCGTTTTCAAAGACTCGTCAATCTATTTTAGTTACCTTCATTAACAAAGCTAAGTAGAATCTTTGTTTAAGGAAACAAAGTTGACTAGAACCGACTAATCTGAGCTCTTAATGTATCGATTATACAATTTACTGTAACAACGATTTTGTTTAATTTTTAATTTGTTTAATTTTGATAACACGACAACTTCTGAAAGCAGTTTCGGTTTCGGCAAAAGTTTCGGCCAAATTCGGCCAAAACCGAAACTGCGGCCGAAACCTGACTTTTGGCCGAAACTTGGCCGAAACCGAAACCGAAACCGAAATTTCGGTCGGACACTAATAAAAACAACCGCATCGAAATTGCATTGCCTAGTTTGAATGATTTAAGTATACATAGGGGTATAGGGCAAAGAAAATGACTTTGTTTTGTACTATGTAGTGATAACTTAAACTCATGTACACTTATTTAATATCTATTTGAGTAGTTGCCGCCAAAAACAGCGGTTTTATCGTCGTTATTTAATATTTAAAACTTAAAATTTAGTCAAGCTTTTAGTTTATTCTATTTTCTAAGTCTCTAAGTTTAATCTTATAATTAAGCAAGTACTAAAATGTTTTGGAACGCATATAGATTAGCAAATATTATCTTATTTACATTTCCTAAAGGGAATCAGTACTTGAACCATTACTTAAGCTTTTAACGCCTCGTAAGCTTTAAGTACTGTCAGGATGTTTGTTCATGGGCCCCCTTGTTTGACGATCGGTAGTGTGCTTTTAAAAGAAGATATCCAGTCTACTTTAGACGCAAATACTAATTAAACTGCGTTTGAATGGTTTATAGGATAACAGATATGTTTTTATCCTGTGATGACAAGTCAATGAGGACATATTAATTTTTCAATAAAAAGTAACTACGTAAGCCCATAGTTATGTAAACGAATATACAACACATAGAGTGCAGATTGCCTCCGTAGCTTAGTGGTAAGGGCGTGTGATTTAGAAACCGGAGGTCGTGGGTTTAAAGTTGGTGGTTTGTTGGCAATTTGGGCCGCAATTGTCTGAAAAATAAGATTATCCATGCGTCGGTCCACCCACCAACCCAATTGGGACCAGCGTGGTGGGATACGATCCAAAAACCCGTAAAATTGAGAAAGCGTGCATTAGAGGAGGCCTATGTCCAGCTGTGGAATAACACAGGCTGACGATAGTTATAGACTGTAGTGTACTGAGCAATTGGTACCTTTGTCTTCCTAACCATTTTTATTCTTATTTATTCTTATAGGATTTGCTTAAAATACGTAAATTGCATCCGATCGATGGATTAGTTATCAGTATTTTTTATGCTCTGAAGTCTTATACTCAGATTCTTAAAGGGTTCCCAATAATCTTGACAAACGAGACAGACTTATTACGTACCCGTCCGAAGCATGGATCTTTATGAGTTTAAGATGATTTAATAGCGTGCCCATGCTACCTTTACCAATTTTGTTATAATTACATTATCGTTTCCCCGCAGAATCGAAACTAATTTAACTTATAACTAACTAATTTTAATTATACTCTGTTTATAAAGTAGCGACCTATTATAATAATATAAAATTACTCAGTAATAAGACTTAATTATCTTATTTTTGACTACATGAGACGATTACTACTAAAACGTAAATAGAAAAAACTATTGGAAATGAACATATTTAATTAAATTTATTTTGAATGAACTATATATGGCCTCGAGATTCATTACTGTGCTGGCAAAATATAAGGTAATATTTTGTTGGAGTATCTTAACGATTATCATTATGATTGATGTTCAACTTCGGACGCAACTAAAAATATTTAGACTCAATGTCGCTAAGTTTTACTTCGCCGATTCTTTTATTTTCGGCATCCTTTTCAGTTTTGTTTAATTAATAAGTAAGTGTATTCTATGTTGAATAAATAATTGGATTATTAAAATTGTATGTAGAACTAACAAGTAAGGCACAGAAACGAGAGAAGATCTACAGAGGTCCTATCATTGAATCATTGTTCAATGATTGACAATTTTTACAGCCTGACTTCACTTCGTTGCCATGGTCACAATGTTTACATTAATTCTACGCGTAATTTGGCTCACTTTAGTCACATCATCGTGAAGTTTCAACTTTTCCTACGGTCAGACAGACCGTTTATTGATTGTTATTATCGAGTTCGTTTCAACAGAACGCGCGCATGCCAAACTGGAACAGCTGCTGTCACACACCACTTCACTTGGTGGTCACCTGATAGAATGTTCAAAACTTTCATACGCCTACCACGCATGATGGCCCAAAAGCAACGGTTGTTACGAACGTTACACGTTATTACACATCGACGCACTTGATTTCATCTATTTTAGTACTGTGAAGAGTATAGATTTGCGTTTTGTTTGTGACCAATAACACGAAAATCATTGAACACAATTTCAAATATTCTTACGCATATAATGTCTAATATTGTTGTTTTTGTTTATGTGATCAAAAACACAAAAGCAACTGGACGGATTTCAAAAAAATCTTTTCAGTCCCACAGCTACATTACCGAGTACCGTAGGTACATTTTCGTTAATACTAAAGGATACGATCTAAAAATCCTCTAATGAAGATGCGTGCACTAGGGGAGGCCTATGTCCAGCAGTGGACTTACACAGGCCGATGATGATTTATTACTAGAAAATATATATATGTTTATATAAATGGGCAAAAATACAGTGTTACAAATAACAGAACTTTCCTATGGTCCATACATCCAATTAAGATATTACAACTCTACTCTTAAAATCCCCGTTATAGTTTACAATCGCCTGACTTTAAACATTTTTCTAAGAAAAAGAGACAAAAGCTAATTGTTTCGTGACGATTGATGTAAAAATTTACCGAAACAACAATAGTTCGATATTGAAATCAGTTTTTATTTACTTAAACAACTTTTTATATGAAAATAGACACACGAATTCCAAAGCAATCTATCACTTTTTGTACATGTAATATAATTTTAAAAGTTAATCAATACATTAAACTAGATCCGTGATTAAACTTAGATCCGTGATCAAGTATTGTATAATGCAAAATTTAATTGAAACTCGATTTCATTTTAATTTACATTAATAAATAGATGCCTCGACTTGGCAGATACACATATCACTCTATATACAAATAAAATTAACCTACTAGAAGTTTACGCATAATTAATACTAAATTATACTTCATACCTTTCATAAATCTCGAAGCCTTCTACAACAAAGGGCTTTCAGTTTTCATTTACATCGAGAATTTCGCCCTTCATTCAAATTAGGAATACATAGCCCCCGTGAAACCGCGGTTTTTCAGTCGCTCAAACTGGAACGTCATTGGTCAGTCGCCTCGCTTTGGGCCACCATGAAAACCCATGAAAATAGTATATCCGTCTCGCTCTAACACAGTGGTTTTACGTAGCTCCGTCTCTCTCTACACCAGGGGTTGAAATACCACGCTGAGTTCACCGCCAGTGCCTTCCAAGATTAAACAAATGACGGACGCGTTTATCTATTGAAACTTTTAATTACGCTGTAATTAAAAAAAATTATAACTTTAAAAAAATAAACAGTTAACTTAACGACGAAAGTTGAACAATTGTAACGAGTGAACGGTTCGCCGGCCGTACTAATTTCACTGAAGTGCCATCGAAAGTGAAAACGGTAGAGCATTAAAACATAACGCTCTATCTCTGATCGGCTCTTGGAAAGGTTTACGATCTCTGTCAGTTTATAGGTAGAGTTAGTTATCCCGTGTTGCTAAATAATGTACCTTAGAGGGTTCATCGTGGACGCTACGTAACGATTGGTGGACTGAAAATGATAATTTAACCTTAAAATGGAATATTCCTGGCACATGGAGGATCCGGGCAACCAGGAGAGTGCGAGAGCGAACAGGCTGCAGGGAAGAGGTCAAGGTGAGAATACAGAAGAAAATCTATCGTTGTTACTGATGGTCTTGGGAATTTATCGCTTATCAATAAAGTGTTTTAACCTATTTTTTTATTTATATATAACATTTAAAATATAACAAAATATAGAAAATATTGTTGACGAAACGACTTTACATATAAGGCAAAATTTTTTTGTCTGAAATGTAACAATTATTAGTTAACGGCATAAGTGTGGTTGAAACGGTATTCCTTAACATAACTATGATACTTACATACGTTTTATATAGTAATTTATTATACATACTGTACTTAACGTAAGGTGTGTTCTAAAAAAAAGTAAAACTCTAGTGGTCTAATGAGATTTTTTCTTTCTTTGTTTTTTAAGTTTTATATTTCCTTATGCGATAGCTTTTTTTAATTGCCCATGGACATTGGCAATGCAATTGATATCACCAACGCGCTGCCTAGCGTGAGCCATAGGATGTTAAATCTCGTTGCCCTTCAAACCGGAACGCAGTAGTGTTTTTACACTACTGCTTTGAGGCGAAATAGGCACCGCGATGGTAACGACCCAGACGGTCCCCTGTACAAAGAGGACTACCTACCACCTGTAAAAGTGAGTGAAAAAAAAATAGATTTTCTATTGCTAAGATTTACGTAAATAGTTTTAACGCCGATTTCTTATAATTCTGTATGTCTATCGAAAAAAAAAAACAAACAAAATAAAAACTTCGACGTTTTCCGCGAAAATAATTCTGGTTAACAAAGAAAGCGGCTATAACCAATCTTATAGCAGAAATTAGTTCAAAACATTAACATTGTTAATTATCTACGACGCCATTTCGTTAATCAAGTTATATCTACTCCACATCTTGTTTGGTTGCGCTATATAGCAAGAAATAGAAGTAAAGCGTGCTATTATTTTGAGAACTCTACTATATTTGTCTCCATTTCGTTCTTGATATATATAACCGTATATTGATAACCTTCATCATCATCATCGGGCTATGTCAGTCCACTGCTAGGCATAGGCCTCCTCTAATGCACCCTACCGCTTCCGATCTTCGGCTATTCCCATCCAGCTTATATCGGTCACTCTGCGAATGTCGTCACTCCATCTTGCCGCAGGGCGTCCCACTCTGCGTTTGCCGATGACCTTTCCTCGCTTATTCTTTTATTAGTTTGGATAGTTTGAATAATCAGTTTTGTTTGTTATTATAAAAAATGAGCAAAGTAAAAAATAACAATGAAAATAAAAACATCATCATGTTCGAACTACTATAAGACAGTTTAATTTTCAGTGTTAGATTATTTTAATGTTTATTGAGGGTTGACTTGTATTGTTCTCTTCAGAATTACGAGGCCACATATAATTAACACTTAACCATTACCCTAATTATTTAATAAATCAATGTTTCAAGTAGAACTAGTTATATAACACTGGAAATATTGAAACTGATTTCACCTATCATTGTAATTTATTAACCTAAAAGTCGTAGGTACTCTTTATAAACGGGGACCCCCTGGATGCCCCAAATCATAAGTCTAAAAAAACTCTACGCGTTCCGAGGTCGATTTTCGGGAATTGGGAAACAAGACGATGTTCCATATCTCAGAGTCTGACAAGTTCTGGAGTCTTACTCATTTAATAAGGTCTTAAGTCAAAGAAACACATACCAGCGGCCGTGGTCATGTCACGTCTCGAGAATTTTTAGTATTCTTAACGTCGGGAAATAAAAATGCTAATAAACTTGATAAAATCCGTAAAAAGTCCATTTTATTTAATAATGTATACGCGTAAACAAAAGAATTAATTATAGATCTTAAGTAAAAAAAAAACAGTTCACGATATTTTTTATGCGGAATGTTGCACACTCAATAATTAACCTGTTCGCGTGTTCATTTAAGAGTATAGAACTCTAATGTGAAACCATGAAACGTCATAATTCCACCTCCTACCTTTATATATTTTGAATTTTTTTTCTCATAATCCACTAGAACTAACACCCGATACGTCATGACGTGAAAGATTAGCACAAAGCTGTTGTTTCTGCAATATTCATAACTTCAAATTCGCGGCTTCAAATTTTTAACTGCCAATCCTATCGAAAATATATTACTTTCAGTAGCGATTCATATGTTTAAATAAAACTATTATATTGTATTAGGACTACTTCCTTAGCCTAGTGGTATGGGCGTGTGCTTTAGAAACCGGGTCGTGGAAGTGGGAGGTCGTGGATTCGAATTTTGCGGGGTCTTAACAAATTTTCATTGTTGTTTCCTAGCTGGTTAGGGCAATTTGGGCCCATCACCCAATTGTCTGTAAAGTAAGATGATGTACGGAGTTTTGATACTATCGTTATAAATATAAATAATAACCTCGCAAAAAGTTAACTTTCTTATCTTCACGTATCATTGGAAATTGTCCTGGATTTTTACCTTTACAGCACATATAGTAAATAATCAAAGTTTATTCCGCTTATCTCTCTACCAACAGATCCCTTACTTGTCATTCAACACGCTTCTGATTGTGCAGTCCAATTTCCACACGCTCTGATGCTTTTACGTCATCAAAATACATCTGACTGTTTTGAAATTATCATCGGCACATATTAATAATAATGCGTCGCCATGATTATGTGTAATACGAGGCGTAGTTTTAAGTAAGTACCGTTTTGGAATTAATAAAGACGTGCAAAGACATCGCAAGGATTTTATTCTTACATGAAAGCCTGCACCTTAATCTACTTTTCTACATAACTTCCGTGAATATTGAGGCACTTGTCATAACGTGGCACCAGTTTTAGAATACCCTCATTAAATTCTGCCGCCTGACTTGTTAACCACTGTATCACAAATATTTTGACTTTGTTATTGTCTTGAAGACCTTGACCACCAGGAAAAAATGGTAGGCGCTGGGCGCCAGATTAGGGCTGTACGGAGGATGTTCCAGAGTTTCCCATTCAAAAGATTTGATGAGATCTTTAGTCCGATTAGCCACATATGGATCGGCAATGTCAGGCAGCAAAACGATACCCTTACTCAACTTGCCACGTCTTTAGTTTTGTATTGGACGACTGTTTCTGGACTATCCAATGTATTCAAATTTATTTACTACGCACTTATTTACAGTCACATTTAAAAGAGGCTTCGAGATCTTAGTTTGGGTTTTCCTCCTTCCTCCAATCTAAATTCCCCGTATTCAACTTAATTGAACCACAAATCTAAAGTCAATTTATCAGTTAAAGTCTTAAAAGCTAAAGTTTTTTAGGTGACAGTCGCTGAACAACATAGATCACCGGACATTTATTTATTAGTCTCCAATGAGACGTGACAACCAAACACCCTGTATGCATTACACCTGGCACTGGAACCCCCACCTGCATCAAGCGCACCCCACACTGAACAGTATCGTTTCTATTAACGACAAATCACGCGGTTCACTGAGCAAGCACCGGCCCCATACTAAAGCTAATTTGTTAACATAATCGTGTGAAAAACAACCCCAACGCCATATTGTTCGTCCGACCGTGAAAACGCCTGTGCATTTCGAATTTTTCGGCGATTTCCTTTAGTTAATATTTGAATTGGCCTTGAGCCTCAGTTTGGTTGGTGTGTGATGTCAACTTTAGAAACCGAGGTCAGTGAGTTCAAATCCTAGCAAGTGGACTGTGTCACGAAATTTTCATTGTTGTTCCATAGCGTGTTAAGGCAAACATGGCCTGATCACCCTAACTGTCTGAAAAGTCAAGATGATCCATGAGTCGGATCGTTGCTATGTAAATAGTCGGTCCACACCAAGCCCGCTACTGGACCAGCGTGGTGGGTTACGGTCCAAAAACCCTCTAATTGAGGCCTATGTTCAGCAGTGATTATACAAGGTTGATGATATGATGTGAATATTGAATTTTAAAATATAAGGTACATTCCGTACGAGAAGATACAGTGTTTATATAAACAATATCACTATTTAATAATAAATAGCACTACGGTGCCTATATCTATCGCAAAGCAGTATTAAATTACACTACCGTCTTCCGATATGATGAGGATGAGGCCGTGTAATTGGTCTCTGGGCTACAGATACATTTTTGGCGTCTTACGTTACGTTTCCTATTGATTGAGCGTATCTTTTACCATCTTGCTTATCTCATTGCTTTAATTATACAGAAATAATGTCATTAATACTCTTATAGATGGACATCACTGGACTGACAATAACTTATCAATATTAATCCTAAGACACGGGATGTCACCTGTTGTTATGATGTGTAAATGAGAATACAGTAATTAAACAAGCCGTTGTACCCTTTGAACTAGAACACAGATATCTTGTGAAATTTCTTATTTGCGGCAAAGACGGCACTGCGGCACTTACTTAATTAATCCTACTTAAAAATGGGACCTACCTCTTCCAAGATCAGCTTTTCACCGAGCATTTTTTATTTCAACCTTATTTCATTACATCCTTTATTGATATTTAAAAAAAATGATATCGCCTTAGAAACATTAATATGCATTTTTTATTTAAAACATAATTTAGAAAAAAATACGTACATACAAAATATCCTAACAAGTTAATGTTGACATGTTTTGTCATGTACTTATATTTGTATATTTATTTATTTTCAATATACTCTAGTGCATAATAGTTTTTTGCACTAAACTAGATAGATTTATTAATTAATTAAACTACATAGATTAATAATTTAGGTAATTGAGAAACATTTGAATGTTATTTAAAAAATATAATTAAGAAATCTGGAATAGATTAAAAGATGGATTAAAGGTGATAATATCAATTTCCTGAAGAAATAAGAGGGATTTGTAAAACCTTTTTAAGTGATATTTTATGTTAATTATTTTCACAATTAAATGCATATAGTCTAAATCAGCTAAGTAGTTGTTATTTATACATAAAATCAACAAAACAAACACTTGATTAAAATTATTCCTAAAATATTCCAGTCGACTTAAGCATAGTATTGTTACGCAAATTTTATGACAGAAATAATATTTTGCTTGTACTGTGATTGTGTGAAAAATATAGTAAAATTCCAAATACCTTTAATAGGAGATCTGAGCAGTCTTAAGTGGTCACTATAGTATAATTGTTAACTAAGAACGCTAACAAGGAAAACTTAAAACCTAACCTTTCCTGGTATAGAGCTTACCATACTTTTACTTTAAGGAAAACGAAGTTAGGTACTGCTATTAATTTCATATTGTGCCATTGAATATTGCAAGCAAGGTAGAATCGATAACTGCATTAACATAATTTTTTACCAGTTAAAACGGGATGTTAAAATTATTTCTTTAACAATTGACTTTTATGTTAAATGTTAATAAATATTGAGTAAGTATAAAATTGATTATATTTATAACTAATATCAAGGAATGTTCTAATGACGATTTTTTAAAACGTTAGCTTGGACATTTATTATTTACTAGCAAACCCCTAACCCCCCTTGTGGGTGGAATTTCTTAAAATCCGTTCTTAGGTGACTCTACTCGGCGCAAGGAATATTCATACCAAATTTCAAGTCGCTACGCCTTATGGTTCCAAAGATATATATTTTATATAAATAAATTATTTATATTCATCATTACTAAGACGATCGTTCCCTTGCTTCTCGCTGCCAACTTGAACCGGGTCACTGCACGGATCCCACCTGGTCGGGGGTCGACCAACACTCCTTCTTCTCAAACGCGGCCTCCACTCCAGAACCTTATTGGCCCATCGCCATTACATTCCTCTGATTGTATGACCGGCCCACTGTCACTTCAACGGGTTAACCCTTGGCACTATGTCGATTATTTTAGTTCTTTGACGGATGAGTTCATATGGCCAAAAATGTATAGATTCTTATAGATTATATATTAGATTATTACATAGATTATTGTGCAACTATAATATATTGTAGTACTTATATGACTTTACAAAAAAAACCTATTTAAATTTATGACATCAAGATATGCTACTTATTTGTGTACTGCCTAAACTGTCTCATACGTAACATACTCATAAATTTATTTAAACTATTAATGATAGTGTCGACTCTAAGTTTTAGCAAACATCTCAAGATTGGTTGTGATTTCATTTGTTTTGACAGACGATCCTCTTTTTTTACCATTTTTTTTACTTCAGAATGAGTTTTTGCCAACTTTAAATTAGGAATGAAATAACGCTCTCGGTAAAACCATAATACATCACGTCCGCTTGAAAAGTAGTACGTCAATGTAAAAAAAACCAGTGATTTTCCTCAAATCCGTTGCTAACGAAGATAGTCGTTTACAAGAAATAAATGCTTTTAAAATTACAAATACGTCTAAAAATATTCAATGCTTGAGCTAGAACTCAAGCATTGAATATTTTCAATTCTTAGACATAAAATTTCTGGTGGTTTAATGCGTCGCTATCAACTTTTACCGGGATTCTATCATTAAAACTAGTATTTAAAATTTTTGTTCTATATTTAAACAACCGTACTCTTACCATATATTTATTTATTATACATATTTGAATTTTTCTTTGTAACGTTTAACTTTACTTTAATATTATGAAGAGGAAAGATTTGTTTACTTGTCTTGAATAGGATCAAGTAATTTAAAATCTCTGACCCGATTTTGTAATAGAATGTATGAATAAAGAATGTTTAAATTCTTTTATCAATAGAAATATATAGATATATACTTGGGTAACATAAGCAAATTTTTACCCCAGGAATATCCATCCCAAAACTCTAAAATAACACAGACAGTGCCGTGGACGGCTGCTAGTTAACTATAAAATTGAACAATTCAAGGGTCACGATTATTTGCTAAATTTTGTTTATTATTTTTATGTTGAATACAAATGTTTCTGTTACACATAATAAAGGTTTGATCGCTTTTTTCTAGTTTAATGTAATCTTCCCAAACAGGAGCGCGGCTCATTTCTCTCTCTATCTAACTATACAATTAGTAGTTTATATTTTTAGAATTCGTGTATAAAGTAAAGCATCAGCGGTCATACGTCCGAATTCCAGGCATCCTATGTCAGCCGTTCACCTCAATACCTTTCACTCGCCTAGTGTCGAACAATTGCAATGCACCAATGAATTATTGAACGCAGTATGCGAGCAGTGTGTTAAAACTACGCATTTTCTCTCCGTCCAATGCGTTGACTTGAATCTTGATCGATTGCTCGAATGAATAGGCTGTATCGATTTTTAAGCGAATTATTTGTAGAAACGAATCTTTATTTGAGCTTATTTATGTGATGATTTATAACCGTAGTGGTATAATTGCAAAACCCTTCGTAGCCTAGTGTTATTATCCCATTCTTTACAAACCAAAGGTCCAGAGTTTGAATCCTGCTATGAAACTCTGTTTTACCATTTAGTTCGGGCATTAGACGGAAAAATGATCGACACACCGGATCTGCAAAAGATAGATATCGCTCCCGTTTGTCAAGTTCGTCAAACAACAAGGACGTCAGTGCTTTTAAATTTACTAACATCTTATTAATCAATCGAATACGGAATAGATTTGGGTTGCGGACGTCATATGACCGTCGCTCCGTCTTGAGACTGCTTTAGATTGATTTTAGATTCAAATAATACAGGGTAGGTTTAAAACTGGCCTCATAATTCATCATCATCATAAGGGTGTTAGTCCACTGCCGCACATAGGCCTCTCCTAATGCACGCCTTCACCATTAGGGTGTTTTTGGACTGTACACGCACGCTGATCCAATCCGGGTTGGTGGGTGGACCGACTTTTTACATGCCCATCCGAAACATGGATCATCTTACTTTTCAGACGGTTTAGTGATGGGCGCAATTTGTTTTAACTATTCATCATGACCTCATAATTGTTAGGGAAAATAAAAAAAAACTGTTATTTAAATGTGTTTTATTTACGTGATGGACAAGTTACCAAACAATTAAATCAAAATAAATAAGCTAAAATGCAATTTCTGCAATAGCATATGTAAAAATATAAACCTAACTGTGGTTAAAGAAAGTGGATTATTTGAAAGTGGCACCTAGTACCGGACATGCTTTACTTGCAAATCTTAGTACTAAACAGTCTTAATGCATCTGAAACTGATCACATATACATATATGCGTTTTAACATTCTCCAATGTCATCACAGGCTTCATGAGCTCATCCATGGCAGCTGCAGCACTGAATCCAGTCTTTCTCATTGTCCTATGAGCACACTATGCGCGTAGATTTTTCTGTTTTAAAAGAATCAACTTATAGTTGGTTTTTTAGCTTTTGTTCCTATTTTTGTTATTTTAATACTATGCCATGTTTCCCTTATGTACAGTTTTTGCTTTTATTTTATTCCCTATGTTAACTCTTTCACGGTTTTCCTTACTACCAGTTAACATGGATTTGATAAACCTTTTACGTGGTCAACTAATACTTGTTCACACTCAGGTGAAAGTTTTTAAGTTATATATAACCATAGCTGTGTTGCAATGTCGGTTCTTCTGGTAAATTTAAAGGCTTATATTTCGTCACGTAGAGTACTTTTGGAAGTATTATGGTGCAAGGAAGCTTCTCGCTAAGGAAGTTCTTGTTCTTGGTCCTTCATAAAAACTTAGTTATTTCGCTCTGTAAATTTTTTGATCCCTTTGCCCTTCTTTTTCTTCTCTATGTAATATTTTAATAATATTCATCTGTCCTCTACAAAATCGTGTAAGAACAATTACAAATTGTATAAATATTGACTAAAAAAATTATGTTCAATGTCCGGCGTTAAAAGACTAGATGTCGTCCGGTAGGAATGGACAAATAATCATGGTAATTATTAATTCGATTACAGAATTATTTAAGAAATCTTTTAAAACTTTAACATATTAACAGCAACAATAAAACGCTATTTTATTAAAAATAAACACAAACTGTAACACTTATCTGGATATTACTTGACGAAGCGCCTTGCCGCTAAAAACAGCAAACAACTAATATCTTTGTTGTCACATGCGTCACTGGCGAACCCTGTACCGTGATTTGGTTTTGATGCGGGCCCTGCGCATCTTTCACGTGCCCTTAAATCGCTCGTGTTTTATTTTACCAATAATATGGGTGTCCGGTACTTAGTGAACCATATTTACTGGGTTCTTCTCTTCTAGTCATTTTTCAACCATCGTGAAATTGCCTCCTGATCATTATATTGATGTTAGACAACTTTTGTGGAAATTGTGAACATTTTTAACTCAAATGGGTTAAGCTGAATGAATCATTAGCCACTTAGCTCATATTTCTATTAGCAACAATGATATATAAGCAATGCAAAGCTTTGATATCATCATATAATATTATAGTAAAAATGTCTATTCGTACATTCTGCGAGTATTGCTACAGTATTACAGCACATACGAAAAAACAATCCATAAGACATTTTTCTAATTTCTCTTTTTCTTCAAACCAAGACCCATTTGATCCAGTAACATGTGTCCTCGTCCTTTGTGAAATTTTTAACTAAATATCCCCCTAAGGTAATCTTCTTTGAGTTTTATGAAGGAATTATTTCTATCTAGAAACAATAATTTAATCGAAAAAGATCACGGGCCTTAATAATTTACAAAATCTACAAATTTATTACATATCACAAATTATCGTTTAGCTTTGTGGTACACATTTATTATAGACACATGTTCCTAATTTTTTAAATAATCGGACTATGTGAAACTGACGCATTTCGCATTAATATATTCCGTTGTATGCATACAGGTCGTTTAGACATCCTTGTTACCGCTCGTATTAGTATTTTGATCTCCATTAGAAAATAATCATAATATTACAGTTTTAACTTAAATTATTGTCGAACGGGTATTTTGTCATCGTTTAAGATTCAGTAAGTATTGCGTTTGATGGGCATTTTAAACATTGTTGTTATGTCTCTCAAATTAGATAATCAGAAGAAAAAGTGACACTTCTTTTCTCAAAAAAATCTGTCCTATTTACCTACTTCAAAAAGATGGAGGTTCTCAATTCGTCTGTATTTTTTTATGTTTCTTACCTTAGCTTTCGCCTGGGTCGAACCGTTTTGAAGGTTTTTTTTATTATTATTTGAAAGCTGTTCCTTCCCGTTTGGTACCATAGCAGTTTGGTTCAGTTCTGACAGTGGCATACATGAAAAACTGAATTAGTCTGAAATTTACATTGAGCAGATAGCTCAACAAATGGACAATTAATAGCTCAATATCACGCAAATCGATTTGAAGTCAGTATGTTTTCTTTATTATCTAATAATTTGAATTTATTATTGTTTCTTAATTATTTCGACGATAATGCATATTATGCGACGGATGGGCATTTAAGAATTTGTCATTGCATGAGTCAGTTGTGTCATCTAAATTATTACATAAAAATAACTAACTAACTAACCAACTTAAACATTTGATCCATAAACAATCTAAGCGATACTTATATTTATAATGCCGTAACATACTTATTCTGTAAGTAATTAATACATTTTCTTTAATAAAAATTACTTTATAATATGATAAAATATATAGTCCGCTTAGCAGGAAAACTGAACGTAGCAAGGACCGATGTGTTATGATATTTAATCCTAATAAGCGTATTTATTAATCAACTTCTAGAATACAAATTCAAATTCGAATATCTTTATTCAATATAGAAGTTTACACTTGTTTATTGATAGTCAAACACACTACCACCGGTTCGGAAAGGACGCCTCAGACCTGAGAAGAACCGGCGAAAAAACTCAGCGGGCTATTTTTATGTCATCTTTTAAAAATAACAAACAATTTGATAATTCGGCATTACATATTATGCAATTTTGAAACAGGACCTGGAGCAGAGCATTCCATTACCAGGCTGTGTTATCATTTAAAAATTCATTAATATCGTAATAACCTTTAACACATAAACGTTCCTTGACTACCTTTTAAATTTATTAATAGTTAAATTATGAACGTTTACTGGGATTTTGTTGTAAAACGTATACATTGTGCCATAAAGACTTACTTATTCTTCGCTGTCTAGTTGCGGAAGAATTAAATTCTGTTTGTTTCTTGTATCTATGTTATGTGCATCACAATGTCTTAGGAAATCATCTCTATTTTTTTGACATATACACCTAAGCATAATTCGAAAATATTAACAAGAACGCACTTTAATTTATTGTAAGTATCCTTTGTTTACTAGCTTAACTAGTAGGTTGAAATAAGAATCCTGCCATTTCAATTTTATTTCAAAAAACATCTAAAGATCCTTGGAAAATTTATGTTATATAATCGTATATAACCAAAGAGTCATAAGAACTACCCCAATGCAATCCCATGAGGATTGGATGAAAAGTGGGTTATTTCGTGGGGTTCGTTGGTAATCAATTGAAACTTACGATGTCTTGGCATCAATAGAGTTTTACAACAGTCTTCGTTAAAGGAAACTCCATGCCTCATTTGGCTCGGGTATAATCATAATTTTAACTTACTATCAAATCGGATTTTTCGCGTTAGTTATATATATATTTATTCCGTTTATTATAGACGTTTCTGATTCTTTCCGGTATCCATGATCACGGGCAGACTACGTTGATATATATCTGTATCTTAATTTTTTGGAATAACCGTCAGAGTTTTTATTTAAAATTGACATATCTTTCATTTTCTTAATTTTGAACATTGGTTTGACGAAAAGTGCTTATGTCGTCCTTTGACTTTGTAGTTTTTATATATTTGGGTTTCATTTTTGAAATTTTTGGTTACCAGGAAAGTGACAAAGACCAACCATCCTCTGTATTAAAATTTGGATACTTTTTAATTTCTATTAAGCAATAGAAATTTAAAAAAGAAAAAATCCAAAAAAAAGACGACCTCTTTTTAGTAAATTTTAAATTGCATTAAGCAACGAGACCAACAGTATGTTCACATAATATAATAATAAAATTGTATTTAATGACAAATAGATTATAATCGAATACAATTATAATCAATCAATATTACATTTTAACGATAACGAAGGACCAATACTCGGATATCGCTAACGAGTATTTGCTAAAGATTATTGAGTAATATGATAATTCTAGTAAAGCGCATAGAAAAATTCTATTACGCACTTGTAACACGTGTTGTTTTTCCACAGATATTATAAACGTTTATGATTACTTGAATCAACACGTGCATAATTATTTAATTACAATTAAACGGGCACACATTTATAGTAAGTTTTCTTACAAAGTTTGCAAATATTTAGATCATGTAATGAATCGAATTTTAGATCGAATAGGGAATTAATTGTAAACAATAGCGATAAAACCCGTATTTTTTTTATTTAGTAACATCTTTTATTAACCAGTGTTAGTCCAGTGCTGGACTTAGACCCTTCCAATGCAAGCCTTCTTCGTTAAAGGGTTTTTGGACCGTATCCCACCACGCTGGTCCAATGCGGTTGGTGGGTGGACCGACTTTTTGCATGCCCATCCGACGCATTTCATCTTACTTTTCTGACTATTGGGTGGTCGGTCCAAATTATCCAAACCAACTAGAAAACAACGATAATACAAATTTGTTTCCCCTCGGGATATGACCCCAGGACCTCCGGTTTATGAAGCAAGGGCCAATACCGCTAGGCTACGGAGATGCTTTGTTCTGTACTAGTAACCTACCACGCGAATAACTTTATGTAACTGTATCAGTAATTATTATAGGGTTTTAGCAGTACTTGTTTATTTTAACATTTTCCTTACCCTTTCGGTGTTAAATAAATAAAAACATAACTCATGATGTTTTAATTATGTTCTAATGAACACGTGTACACGATACATTGTTTATCTTACTATCGATTATGACCTCACTTGAACACCCTGAACTTTTTTCGCTCGCTTGCTGGTAATGTTGGGTTATGTCAGCCTCTCCTAAAAAAGCCTTATGTTCCTTCTCGACACCTATTTAGTGTCCCTTTATCACTAAGCTCTTCCCGATTTCACTTGCCCTGAGCGTTCGATCAGCTTTTTAGTCAATGAAACATTTTACCTCCTTTACCTACTATATATATATATATTGACTCATCACAATATCTCTGAAACCTTTCTGAAATATTTCTTTCGCCGAGTAGAGGTAAGCTAAGAACGGATTTTACGAAATTCCACCCACAAGGAGTAGTCAACTGCCTATATCGAAGCCAAAGGAAGGATCCGTAGAAAATAGAGACACTGAATTTATAACTTATCAGCTCTTAAAAAATTTACTCGACTGGCATCGGCCACTGATACTAAGCCACAACTTTATGACTGTCCATTTTTTTTCAGTTTCGGCTCGTAGACAACAGGCCAATACTTACCGTACAACCAGTTACAGGCCAATACTTTTACACTTTACAAACGAACAATCTAACATTCACGAAAAGAAAGCCTTATTCTGTTGCACTAGTGAAGGGCAATTGAATATTACATGCATGTATTGAGATATTTTAAGGTCACGTAAATCTATAACGATTGTCTAAAGCGCTTTTTTATAAAAGTCTGTAGTCTGTAATTAAAAATTTCTATTAGACCTATGAATTTCCGCATATTTTATATAGTTTTAATTCTGTTAGAAATCACGCAATTACGCAATATGTATCAATCGCAAGTGGGTAGCAAAACGTCGGCTATTTTCTATAATTTTCTAGGAATGTCACGGTACGTTGGCCGTATGCTATTAAAGGTGTGTGAAAACGAATTTTTCACGGCACAACTATCGACAGTCTTCAATCGGCCGTCGATATTAGTGTTGTCAAGTCGTATTTTTGTTATCTGCGATTGTATATTGGGCAAACGGTAGGTTTAATCTCTTATGTTAGTATTATTCTTGTGAGTAGAGTGATCGCTATAGTTATTTCAATGGTTCTCATCGATATTTCACGCCTGAAAGTGACAACTTTCGCTGTGCTAGTTTACGTGTGTGTTTTTTCGTATTATTTACAATGTGTTACGAACCTCAGTTGCAGCGATCAAAAAATTTTAAGCTATTTACTTACATATATATTATTTTTAAACTTAAAATTTCAAATTTGCCGCAATCAACTTCCCAAAAATAAAGCTTAACCAGATGCCATATATATGCATTATATCTATGATAGTCTTGCCACGTAATAACATAAACTGCAATGTAAACCTTGTTATTTTATTCTTTCATTGTGTCACTGCGTCAATACTCTAGTATATATACATAAAAAATAACTTGAAATAAAAAAAAAACAATACAGACAGATCTTATTGATTCGCAAGTATATACTTGGTTTATTAGTCAGCAGCGTGTTCCTATAAATTGATTACGATATCTGTATACTTTTATAATATTACAATATAACACTTTATATACGCTTGTGTATATTTAAATATTACTTTCATTGTCAGGTCCGGGACTGATAGACGAGTTGGAGGCGTTCATGGCCCCCGTCGGCGAGAGCTGCTACGCGCAGCAACCGCTGGACGCGCGCCGAATCGGGTAATTGATCGTAAAATGTTCAAATATCTTTTATACGTAAACCTAGAAGGATAAAAAATAGGATAAACTAGAAGTATATAATGAATACCATATAATCGACATAGCTTCGTATAAATAGCGTTTTTTTTATTTGGACTTGAGGGTTGTACAGATGTGCTACGCTTTTCATAAAAAGTTTATATCTTTTGTTTATACTTTTTTGTTCAACATTTTTAGAAGTTACTTCCACATCGTATAAAATTAATATACAAGTGCATGACTAAGTATGCGAGTAAGTATTTATTATTCTAGGTATTTTTCAATAAGATGGATTAAGTATGAAGCCTGTCCGTGTTTGGCATACTACTTTCCCTCTTTTAGACATATCTCCAAATATTTGAACCACGCTAATTGTCGAAAACCTCAGGGTCTGTTTATCACATCTCTCTTTAAAGGAAATATGTACCAGTCCCTTTAACATATTAGAGTTGCAGAGATCATATCTCCATATCGAGACAATGTACTTTCAGGGGCCACCAACTGCCAGAAAGTCCACCGGACTCCGGATCCGAGAACCCCTACAGCCCGTCGGAGAGCCAAGTGCCCCACACGATAGCCGTGTCCCAATCCGCCCTTGGTGCCGACTATATGCTGGTGCATGACCACATACCCACCCACGAGATCCTCCAGCAGAACGGCGATTATATATACGAGGAGCTCAAATCGGACAACCTCGACCATGAGGTCCTACGAAGCAATCTGAACGATGTCGTAGTCCTCCCACAGGACCCCGGGATAGTCGAGTTGGGGATAAGGACGGTACGCCACGATTTGAATCTGGACACGATAGGCTATCAGAGTAGATACAATCAGATGCGTGTGGACCTGCCGGATATGGACCAGGGGTTAATGAATCCACAGCTGGTGTTGAACCACGAGGGAGCGACTCTGACTCCGGTCTACACGAACCTTCAGGAGCCACCAGGCAAGAAGAGGAAACACTCGCAGGACATTAAATGTGAGCCAGGTACTTTGAGTTTATGTGAATGGTAAAGGTTGGACGCTTTCAAAAAATTGTCCGATGTATTTCAGTTATTTACTTTGCTATTACGAGCAATTAAGTAATGTAAATAAGTTACAGATTTTGATTATGCATTGTAAATGGTTAATTGTTGTTTTTTGGTGAAGAGGGGTTTGTCGACAGATAAGGTTTTTTAAAACTTTAATTAACTAACAGTCATAAAACTGAGTGCACTTGATCCATTTACTTAAAAGGTTACTAAAAGTAGTCAATAGTTATATTCTAGAAACTTCTTTATATTTATTTGCGCTAAGTTTTTAGTTCAGTTCCTCTTGCAGCGGCGTTGTCGCCGGAAAGCCACACAGTGCGACCGGCCCCTCCGTCAGTGGATGGATCGGAAGCAGGTGATGATGCTCCAATGCAGTGCATCAGGTTCTCTCCATTCCAGCAAGCTTCTTGGCACATGCTGTACGACTGTAATCTTAAGCCGCTGTAAGTTTAAACTTGTAAACTTTTTGTGTGTGTGTGGTCGTTTATTATTATAATCACGCGATTTTGGACCACACAAATGGTAATGATTTCTGGTGGCATAAGATGTTTCTTTGGAAACTGACGTGCAGACAGCCCGGTTAGTATTCTTTAGCTATTTCCACAGTGTAATGTCTTATAGTCCGGTCAATTTAGACCAAAAATGTGAAGTTACATAAAGTCCCGTCAAGCTGAATTTTGTGAAGTTGTTCAAAACATAATTATAAACAATGTCTGGAAGTTCATTCCCTGTAAGGAAAAAAATTAATTCAAGGTCAAAGGTCAAAAAAATGAGTCTCATGATTTTCAGCAAAACGGTAAGTTTTATCATAAAAGTACCTCAGATAAAATTGTAGATCATAAAATTATCTATAAAAATTTATCAATACTTTTTTCTTACGAGCCACCGTTTCTGAGATATAACGATTCTAAAAGTTATAAAAGTTGTTATCGTCATAATATGCACACGTTTCCACGCCACCTATGAGGTAGTGTACTTAGCGCGTTTTTGTTAACGTGGTTTCCCCAGTAGGCCTACTCCACGGGTTGTTTGTGATCCTGTTTAATGTAAAAATTTTGCAAAATAACGGAAATTTTCAAAGATTGGGAAAGATAAAAGCGATGTAAATGAAAAAAAGTGTTGAAGTTTATTCGTCTTATTCGTAAGTTTCAAATTCTTGTTCTTCTTCTTGATCTTCTTCTTGTTCTTCTTCTCCTGCTTCTTCTTCATCTTCATTTTGGATGCAAGTAAATGGCGTCAATAGCGATGTATCGCATGATACTTCGTCGGAGTCAATCGAATCCTCTATTGTTTTTGATTCAATATTAGAGCACGACCGGCCTTGACAATTTGTGCATGCCAAAGAACAAGACAGTCCGACTTTTTTGCAACCACATTTAGCACTGCATCCCTTTTTGCAGTTGCAAAAATAATGTTTAGCAGTTTTTCCGGCGCAGGTGGAAGTAAAGTTTGAACTGGCTCTAATATATTGTTGACCAACTTCCAACCCAAGTCTATAGGGTCTAGCTGATAACCAAGCCACACTTGAACTTGGTAATATCCTCAAAAAGATGTTGGTGAGCAGCCTTTTTTCCTTACAGGGCAATGATGGGAACTTCCAGACATTGTTTATAATTATGTTTTGAACAACTTCACAAAATTCAGCTTGATGGGACTTTATGTAACTTCGAATGTCTAAATTGACCGGACTATTATGGCATTCTACTTTGGGGAAGTGCGGCGGATACTAATACGATATTTGTCCTCCAAAAACGAGCTATTTGAGCGGTTTATAAACTGGGCCACTAACAATCCCTGAGAAAATTGTTCACAGAGATTGAAATACTAACCGTTACTTCTCAATACATATTCAAAAACTTTATGTGTGTGTAGAAAAATAGAAATGATTTTCGCAGGCATTGTGATGCACATAACATAATACTATAAACAAACATAATTTAATTCTTCCAGTAACTAGACTGCGAAGAATAAGTAAATATTTCATGGGACAATATATACGCTTTTACAACAAAATCCCAATAAACGTTCAGAGTTTAACTATTAATAAATGAAAAAAAGTGGCAAAGGAACGTTTATGTGTTAAAGGTTATTATAACATAAATATATAAATGATAACACAACCTGGTAATGGAATCCTCGCTCCAGGCTGTATCAAATATAATATACGTATAATATAACTGTATGTAGCTTATATGAAATTTATATGTGTATATGACTATTTTAAAAGTTGACAAAATAGGCCCACTGAGTTTCTTTTGCCGGTTCTTCTCAGGTCGGAGGTGTCCTATTCCGAACCGGTGGTAACGTGACAATCAATAAGCGAGGGTTAAACTTCTACATTGAATAAAGATACTTGAATTTAAATATAATTTGTTTACAAATTACCTAATTTCTTCTTGTGAGTAACAAGAATATAATCATGGCGCAAAGCACTGAACTATCAAGTTATTATAAAGTGAAACAATGAAAGTAATATATTTACTTATTAAAATACGTACATATTTAGACAATTTATTTTTATTAACGTGGAAGGTTAGCGGCAACAGTTTACTCGTATAAATTTAACATGTTGCTTTCGCATTTATAAACCTTCATTGGCTTGCGCTTATAAGGTATTTAGGTTATGTTTTAAAAAAACAAAACATAACTTGCGAAATTTGGTAACTACATGTACATACTACATTAGGTATAAAAATTCGTTATACTGTGAAGGAGAACAACCATACGAGATACTCTCTAGGGGTCCTTCAGAATTCCAGAATTGATTCAATACGGTAAAATAGTTCAGATTAATACTCACTTTAATTTAAACATTCTCTTTTGTAATAGCAAACTCATAGCATCAAAACGCATTAAATGTAAGAAAATCTTTCGCCGTTTCAGTCCGACTCCGTCGTACGTGGTAGGCGCGGACAAGGGGTTCAACTATTCTCAGATAGACGAGGCCTTCGTCTGCCAGAAGAAGAACCATTTCCAAGTCACCTGCCAGATCCAAGTGCACGGCGAGGCTGAGTACGTGAAGACAACGGATGGCTTCAAGAAGATTAACAACTTCTGTTTGCACTTCTATGGCGTTAAGGTAAGATCTTCTCCCTTCTTCTATCATGCGCTTTTAGATCAATTTCTTTTTTCATGCCGATCGCAGGCGCGATTGATTTCTATTGCTATAGGAATAAGTATTTTTGTATATAATAACATCACCTCGTTACTTCGTAATTTATTGTATCCCGAAATAAAACTCGCCTATTTAAAATTTTCATTCAGGTTCAACATATTTTAAATCGTTGCCATAATAGACATGAAAAGCAAACCTAATATCTTTATGGTTATAATAACAAATTTGACCTATTAGGTGCCTCCAGCGGCGTATAACCTAAGACGAGCGAATTTCTGATGTCGTACCTTTCTTATGGCCTTAGCATTTTTTTTACATCAGACACAAGTATAATGCTGCTAAAATACCAAGCAAGCCTGTGTTGCTGTGATGTCATATATTTATTAATGTATATTTGAAATTTTGTTTCATTCAATACTTTTATTTACAGGCTGAAGACCCAAGTCAAGAAGTAAGAGTGGAACAAAGCCAATCGGACCGAACAAAGAAACCTTTCCACCCAGTTCCGTAAGTGTAACAGAATTTTGTGCATAATCAAATAGACCTTAATGATTGTTTATTATAATAACAGTAGAAATTTTGACGGAAGTTCAGACGGTAAAGTACATAGTAATTATAAGTAAAAATAGATGCACGACATTAGTTTCGCCCTATAAATATAACGAAGTTATCTACAATCAGTAAATATAAATATTTAGATGCGTCCGTAACCTACTTAAATTGGAATAACAATGAAACTGTCTTATCTTTCCTCTTTAAACTAACCATTTTGAAACTAGGATTCGCTCTCGGCTGTTCTCGTCTCAATTTTAAACAAATCAAGACTTTTTTTATTTATTTTTCTGCCGTTTTAGCTTTTCAATAGCAATTGGCATTGCTTGTTGAAAGGCAACGGAACTTGGCACTCGAATTAATTAATTGATGTGTACAACAAACACATTTAAAGTCATAATTTTTTATTCAATTTAGGCTCTACTGGGTGCTTATGGACGTCAAAAATTTTCCATTTACCATTTTCCCCCGGTTCACAAACTCAGACCCATACTTCATACATATATGAGAATAAAGCTATTTTATGTACATATTGTAGAAAATGTAGACATTCTATTTATTTAATCTTTTTACATTAAGAAAAAATGTTTGTGTATAGGTTAACGTAATACTGAACATATTATCTGCCAGTCAACTTTAGAGTGGTGCCGAGAATAATTGATAGGTTCTCATTGCAGCAAAAATATTAATGATGTCGGTGTACCTTTTTGAATAAAATAAATTTATAGATTTTGTTTACATAATCATCATCGTCAGCCTGTGATAGTCCACTGCTGGACATAGGCCTCTCCTAATACACTCCTATCCTTTGGGGGTTTTGGACCGTATCCTATCACGCTGATCCAATGCGGCTTGGTGGGTGGACCGACTTTTTACCTGCCCATCCGATGCGTGGATCGTCTTACTTTTCAGACAATTGTGTGATCAGCCCAAATTCCCCTAACCAACTAGGAAAAAGCAATGAAAATTTGTTCAGTCCCCACAGGAATCGAACCCACGATCTCCGGTTTTTAAGCACACGCCCATACTACTAGCTCAACGGAGGCAGTTTACATAATCTATAAGTCATATTTGACTCTGTTTTCAAATATCACGCTTTTATGGAGCCCCTTGGCTTAGTAGTTAGTGATCCTGACTATTGCGTTTCGATTACCACGGGAAATATTTTGTGGAATGAGCATGTGTTTTTTTCGTGTCTGTTTGTTTGTATCTATATTACATAATTATATTAATTTACCAAAAAAAGGTAACTTAATGTATTTATCAGTGGTCTGTACAAGCTTTACTTACTAGAGACAGTGTTGTAGTATCGTTCCAAAAATATTATATATTTTTTTATTTTCCTAACAGTGTCGAGCTTCGACGCGAGTGCGCCAAAGTGACCGTCGGTCGTCTACATTTCGCCGAAACGACCAACAACAACATGAGAAAGAAGGGCCGTCCTAATCCGGACCAGCGACATTTTCAGTTGGTGGTAGCTCTAAGGGCACATGCAGCCCACGACGAGCTAATGATCGCTGCTAGCGCTAGTGATCGCATCATCGTACGGGTGAGTGCTGATAATTATTTTGTTTCGTTTAAGTTGAGTACCCGCTCGGCGTAGTGGTTAGTGGCCCTGACTGTTACACCAAAGGGCGTGGGTTCGATTCCAACCGACACCTTCGTTGCTATGGAATACGTTTTTTTACCGATTTCGACATTTATTTGGCACAAGCATAGTGAATTGAGCCTAACGACGAGTCTGGAAGAAGCTTATGTTATATGTCGATTTCTTAGAATAAATATATACAATTTATTCATACATTGATTTGAAGTTCTAAGTTCAACTATTTATATTATAACTTCAGCCTCCGTACAGGTAAAAATGCATCAGCAATCCAAAAAGTTTTTTTTAAATTGTTTACCTTCTTCATAATATTCAATTTTCGGTTTTTTTCTTTATCCGCAGGCATCAAACCCAGGACAGTTCGAGTCGGACTGCTCTGAGAACTGGTGGCAGCGCGGCGTTTCAGACAACAGCGTGCATTACAACGGCCGCGTCGGAATTAACACCGACAGGCCTGACGAGTCGTGCGTCATCAATGGTAACCTATGACAAATATGTTCACTGTATCATTCCATTTAGCCTTGTTTTCCCGAGCTCCCCCTGGTGGCTGATATCTATTTTATATCTATAGCTTGATATCTATATAGTAATATGTCCCTGAGCCTAATGTGCCAATTGACAAAGGCCTCCTATAACATTTCCCATTATTATCTGTCCCTTGTTGTTGTATTCTCCAGTTGGGGCTCAATCTGACCGCCGTCACATGTCCATTGACACCTGACAAGTCGTGTCTCAGTAATTACGCTGGCTACGGCCCTTCAAACCGGAAGACACTAGAGTTTATACGCTGCTGAACAGCGTCAAAAAAGGGCACCCACGTTCTCTTGTTAAAAACACCTATAATCTTGAGGTCGTTGTTCATTTGGTGTTTATTTTAATTACAGGAAACTTGAAGGTGATGGGACACATAGTGCACCCGTCGGACGCTCGAGCCAAACACAATATTGAAGAATTAGACACGGCGCAGCAGCTACGCAATGTTCAGAGCATCAGGGTTGTCAAGTACGAAAATAAAAGCTATCAGTTCGGCTTATTGTTTCGTTTGTTTGCGCGAATACTACACATTATTGAATAAAAGGACTTTTTACGGATTTTATTGCGTCGGGAATTTAAATATGTAAAATAAACGCTGTAAAATCCGTAAAAAGTCCATTTATTCAATAACATCAGTTCAGCTGTTAATCTTATTTAATGCCCTCTTAAAAAAAAAAAAATATATGTTTGAATGGTCTTCGACGCCCATAGTCATTGGCAATACCGATGGTATAACCAACGCGCTGTCTACCGTGAGACATAGGATATTAAGTCGTTTGCCCAATAAATACGCTGACTACGGTGGCCTTCAAACCGGAACACAGTGCTTTGCACTTTACCTAATTTCAGGTTGATCAAAACAGTTATTCTCAACGCTGCGTCATAAATGACACTTGTTAAGAAAATTGACGAAGTATACTTTTATTTTAAATTAATTTGAGGTTGAACAACACGAAATGGTATCAAACGTCCAGCGTTCATATGGATCTGATTTATCCAGTTTTACTTTATAACATTTTGAAACATATACAAATTATCTATTTCATCATAAATAATTTACACAGATTCAATTACGACCCATCCTTCGCCGAGCACTCCGGCCTTCTAGGCCACGACCCCCGCAGGGCGGCCCCCCATGCTGACACGGGGGTCATCGCGCAGGAGGTGAGAAGGGTCATTCCCGAGGCGGTGAAGGAGGCAGGGGACGTGACCCTGCCCAATGGGGACACGATACCAAAGTTCCTGGTGGTGAACAAGGTGAGTGGTGCCGGCTGCGTGACCAGGGGAGTACTTAGCCTTCAATGAGCCTTCTCCTTCCTAAGACTTCTTGCGAATGTAAAATCGGCGGTGGTCACTTACTATCAGGTGAGCGACCTTCTCGTTTGCCCGCTACGCTTTAAAAATACCCTGGCTGATACACAAGGGATGTGTATCGTGTGTAAATGCTGTAAAGTGCTGCGTAGATCCCGCTGCTGTGTTCCGGTGTAAAGTGCTGCGCAGATGAGATTGATGAACGAAAAGTGGCGTTTGACGTCTTTAAGTTAACGGAATGTGACGTCTTACGTTGACTTTTTAATGTTATTGCAGTATTGCTGTTCTCGATGCTGCGTGACTACAAAATAATGTTATAAATGTTAGTATCAAATAAATATAAGTGAAAAACAATAAGGTTTTCGAATGTTTAAATTTTCACCGAAATGAGAATTGTGAATTTTAATATTGTGAAGTATTTATTGCTTTCTTTTTTGTATTTTCCACGATTATATACAGATTATTTCGTTGAGTGACGTCGAGGTTATTGGGCTTCATATCGTTTGAGCAAAGATATCATGGGGCCAGCATATCCAGACTACATTACCTATAACAGTTTTTACTTGGAACACTTCATCTAAGATCTATTCTACTTGCAATCTTAATAGGTATCTATGTATTTATTTTTACTAATATTATTGTAACAATCTATTCACAGGATCGGATTTTTATGGAGAACCTGGGAGCTGTGAAAGAGTTGTGCAAAGTAACGGGACACCTGGAGTCTCGTATTGAACAACTTGAAAGGGTCAGCAAACGTCTTCATCGTCGGGACAGCGCGAGATCTAGTCTCAGTAACGGTGAATATAATTTTTTTTTTTTGTATATTATTACTATTCGCAGAATTATTTTCTAGTCAATTTACAAGTTGTTATATTTCACCTTTGAGAGCGAAAGAGTAAACTGAATTTGATGGATTGGCTATCCGTAAATTTTAAGGCACCGTCTTTCTTAATTTTACATCACTTTCGAGACGATTAGGTGGTTTGTTCTGCTTATAAAACCAAATAGATTTCGACCCATGTGCTCACGTTTGTAAAGCAAATGCCACACGCATTACTACTAGCGTAAGAAGCTAGTAATACGTTGCATGTGCATATACCTGCGACCAATTTTAATTTATTTTATGGCTCCTATGACATGGAATATTTTTTATTTTATAAATACAACGCGAAATATTTCTTATTACAGATTCCCGTTTCTCCGCACTGTCCACCACCTCGAAATCCTTCTACAGCGACGGCAACATTTCCATAGAGCAGATACGCGACATCGCGCGCAACATCCGCCGCCACGAGTGTTGCCACAAACTGAGCCATAACTCCCCGAAATATACCAGGAAACAGTGCAAAAACTGCCACGGAAACTACACTAAATACGGGAAATATTACAACTACAACAAGACCTGCGTCAGATATCATTCAAACAAGGCGGACAAAGACGACAGCACAGACCACTTTCCAACTTACGTCAGCACAATAGACTCGAATCCGGTGGAAAGTTGCCAGACGAGAGCTACAGTATTAATTCGAAGCAGAAGGACTCGTGTCTATGGCTGAGGGACGAGGACAGTCTGCCGTATGGCAACACCAAGCTGGCGTTCTGCTGCAGGCGGAAGGACAGGTTCGGCGACGCGAGCAGCGAACTGATATCGAACAAGTTCTTACAGATCGTTATAACTATACTGATATTCATAATGGCGATATGGTAAGCCGAATATTTAATTTCGGCTGAACAATAGACAGATTATTATTAATAGTTGTACCAAATTTATAGGCATATATCTTTTTTCGATGTTTTTAATTCTTTAATTCGAACCGAGACGAAACCTTGGGCTTCAATTTCAATTTAAAGTTAGTGTAGTTAGCAACCTCTGGTGTAGGGATGTGACGACCCCACCGTCCACTTGACGGCGGGTTCGCCTAAGAGTGGGACAAGGCAGATCTAGAGTTCGAGTGCAATTATTTAATTGCCAATCTGCCTGCTCAGCGTGGCAATTATGAGCAACTCTTTTTAATGGCACCAACAAGATCGGCCGTCTGGACGTTTCATTAAAAAAGACCTATGTCCAACAGTGGACTGCTAAAGGTCGATTTATGATGATGATGATGATGACCATCATCAGCCTTTCATAGTCCACTGCTGCACGCCCTCCCCATTAGTAGGTTTTTAGACCGTATCCCACCACGCTGTTCTATGATGCTGGTTAGTGGGTGGTCCGACTTCTTACATGCCCATCCGACGCATGGATCATCTTACTTTGCAGACAATTAGGTGATTGGCCCAAATTGCCCTAACCAACAAGGAAACAACAATGAAAATTTGTTGAGACCTGCAGGATTCAAACCCAAGACCTCCGGTTTCTAAAGCACACGCCCTTACCACTAGGCTACGGAGGCAGTAAGTATGATGATAATAGTTAGCAAATAAGTGGCGTACATCTAGCGTTCTTATTAATATAGTGATATCAAACACTAAGTGACAGTCAACTAACGACAACACCATACGTACAACGCAGCTTCTTTGCTATGGGCTGTCTTCTTTGCTTTGCTTGATCGTTGGTTTCTTGCTTTTTGCTACTATAAGTCACTATGTTACAATGCTCACTTTTTACACAATTTATATTCCATTTTTGTTACAGCCTAGTGGTTATGACCGCGTTATACTTCAGAGAACACCAGGAGCTATTATCCATGAAGGAGATACGAATGCACGAGAAATTCTCCAACTACCCGCATTACGGAAAATTCAACGTCAACGGCGGACCAGCGCATAGAGCGCCACCTCCCGACCAAAACCAGATACAAGTATGTTAATAGTTTTAAAATTAAAATGAAATAATGTATTGAATCAGGCTATTCGAGCTCTTAATTTGGTCGATACTGTTTTAAAAAAAGTGTGCGTGTACTAGCTTACCCTCGTAAGAACTGAAACTTCTTTATGAAGTTATTTTTCAAAAAATAATTTACTATATGCAACTCTACAGAAAATGGTTAAATATAGTTAAATTAGATAAAGTTTTATAAAAGGCTTTTATTATCATAGACATAAATACAAATTCTACAATTTTATCATTTTAGCTTATTACTACAAAGATTATTATTGAATTTCATTAATTGTAATAGAATTATCATTAATTACTATCATTGATATCGTTATTATATATTTGTGTTATTAATTAAGTATACTTCGAATCACGCGTGGTAGGGATAAGAAAAAGATGGCGCGTAACGGAAAAAGGTGACGCGTAACGAAAAAATGTTACACTAAAATTTTTTCCAACCCCGATAAAGAAGTTTCACTTCAATATTTTATATGTCTAGAGGGAAAGTCGAAGTTATAAATTTTCCTATAATGTCTCATTCTTGCGAGAACGAGACTTGCATTTGTAAATCCATTTTCCACTCATTTGGCTTTCGTTAATTTATGAGTCTTACAATTAATTTAAAAACAAAAAAAAATTAACCGATTATAAAAATATTATCTTTTTTTTTAAATATTGTAAGAAAGTACTTGGCAGTAGATAACCCTTTTTTAAATAACAGTAAAATTGTGACATTAATTGAATCGTGTTTCTTATTTTGACAGAATTTGAAACCGTCACAACACGTGGCTGCAAAGAAAACAGCAAAAGGTAAGAAAAGAAATAATCAATTATATGATTCTTGTTAGCCGACTATTACGGTTTACAGATTAATTGACAATAGTGCGGTTACTTTCGGGAATAAAAAAATCACCGAATGCCATATAATTTCGTTTAAATACATTCTATTACATTCAAAATGTAATTTCTCTTAAGTTTATAATAATACTAGCGACCCGCCCCTGCTACGCACGGGAGCTATTTTAAATGAAAATATATCTCAAATATTAAGTGTTATACATATAAACCTTCCTCTTCAATCAATCTATCTATTAAAAAACTGCATCGAAATCCGTCGCGTAGTTTAAAAGATTTTTAGCATACATAGGGATATAGGGACAGAGCTAGCGACCTTGTTTTATGCTATGTAGCGATTAGAGTACAATTCTACCATTTACTATGTTGTTTCTTTGATGACACAAATCGTGTTTTTATCAGAGAAAGGACCCCACAAAACGACCCAAGAGTACACGACCACCCCTCCAGTGGAGACCCACTCGACCACGGCGGTCCATGCGTCTAGGAACTACGTCAGGAATGTACTAAGTAAGTTTGAATTGTTAATTTCTTGATATCAATAGCAATAGGGTAGCTAATGAATCATAATTTACGATGTTTGACTAACAAACTAATAAAGGTATGGAACTGATGGTAACAATGTGAACAAAGGCAAGGAAGTGGCGTCGCGTATGGCGTTTTTTTGTAGACTGTCGTTCAATGGTTGAATTTAGTGAAAATCTATGTAAATTAATAAAAATGCAGTGTATGTTTGAAGCAATAAAATAACGATTTTCAAATTCTGTTTGTTCTGGCTAATATCTGGCTGCTCCGATTTTCATGGGACTTTCTCTAAAAGATAGCTAATGTAATTTAGGCTACATCGCGGACGAAGTTGCGGGCTACAGTTACTTCATTACTATGAATGCTAGCCTTATGTCGCCACTTTCGCTGCATTGTTTAAGACAGTTGTCACAACAATGAATATTTACAAATTTTGTCTATATGTTTAACTCATTATCAAACTAGGTTTTAGGACCCTGCAGAGACGTAACATCGTGTTCGTACATAAATATTAACTTTGTTATTTCCAAGTTAGTAATAGCAATGTGGGCTTTTTAATAAATTGATGCTCTAACATGATCTATGTATCTGACCATCGCATTACATTTTGTTGATATCATGTGAAGTTTACAGTAAACTTTGTTTCTTATTTAGTTCTGGTAAAAGCGATTTATATATACGAATATTCTGATCGTTTCAAAGAGTTAGGGTCATTTTATTTACATTTTATCTACCAAATGTTGGTTTTGTTTCTTATAAAACTTGTTTAACTTAGATATGGAGCAAACTCCGCAACCGCTTCGCATGGAGAAATTGGTTGCTATGAGCAGGATCGCTGACGTCATCGGCGGCGGTTGCACCTTCACAGTGAACACGGACAACGAACTGGATGCAGAGTGTCAGGTATATTGATATGAAGTGTACAATCCTTTAGAAGTGCTTTTCAACACATTTGAATTGTTACTTACGAATACTTTTGTTAAATAAGATACGATCTTGTATATTTGTGGAAAAACCAACATGGCATTCACATTATACGCGTTGTGAACTGTGAAAATATATAATAACTGGGCTTTTTTTTTCACGCAAATTAGAACACCTTGTTGCATTAAATATTTTGTTTTGCCTTGAGTATACTGCTGTCCATTGTTTATGAAAATACTATCTCATTTCGTTCAGGTGAAAAAAAAGGTTTTAATTCTAGTAATCAAGGACAAAAGGTAACAGTTATAAAAATATAGTTTAACAAGATAAGTCTTATTTTATTCTATTTAAAGAGAAACAGATTCGAGAAAGTGTGTAGATAAAATTTTCCTCTTAAATTAATTTGGTTTTTCAAAATCAAATATTTATTTTATTGTGTTTTTTCTTATCGCTGCATTTAAAGGGAAAGTCGGACGCATCAAGATGGATCACGTCCGTGTTGGTGAGGCATTGTATTATTTCAAGAGATTGTAATGTAATTAATTTTTACATTACAATTGGACATATGGTAAATTAGAACGATAACTAGGAAGAATAGCATTGGTTGACCTTTAGCGTGATAATTCTGGACTCGGTTGCATCCGTACCTAATTCTGATCCGATCTGAGTCTAGAAAAAGACAAAATTAATAAATTGATTGATTAACTATCTGACCAATATCAACGATGGGACGGGCGTTGTTTTTAATAGATTATATGCTTCCTAGTGGCCATCTCGGTGACAATTCATCAATGAGAACAACAGTTTGTTGCAAAACAGTTTTCAATTTGTTGATTTACATAAAATCCTAGTTTTCTTTGGCTCAGATATAGGTATATCTTCTAGTAACATTCGTGTCATTTGTTTTCTCACAAAGTATTAGTGCTTTTTAACTATAATATGGTATACTGTTCATTTTTCCAGTCTTGCGGCCTAGATTCGCCGCAAACCTACGAGAACCAGGAGCCATTAGAGCGGTCTAACTCGGAGAAAGACCTGAACGACACCCTACGCTCACTCGAGCCAGCACTCAAAGAAGTACCAAGCATCCCCGTCGTCTTAGAGAAGAATAGTTCAGACACACTCAAAGCTGACTCTTACCAGAGTCGACTGAACGAAGAGATATTAGCAGAATCTAATCTTCTGGACCCGAACAAGCAGAACGGAACAGAAGTTAGACTGAAACGTGAAGTGAGGGAAGTCAAGAAGATGAGAAAGCGCGAAACGAATGAGGCTTTATTGAGAAGTAGCTCCGAGGAGATGACTTTGTCGGAGCAGTCCGATGAGTTGCCGTTGTCCCAAGGTAAGCTTGAATTGATTATTGTACAAACTTTGTGAACAAATCAACCGATATGCGTAGAATTTTTGCAAGCAAAGCTCCTTATTTAAATGAAATTTCTATAGATTAGAGATTAGTTTTGATTTTTATGTAAACGACGCTACTCTGCAATATCGCTTAGTGTATTTTACATTTTGATGCTTTGTTTAAAAAGATTTCATATATATTTGGCTAAATTTATTCATAATGCGGTTTCAATTTTAAACGCGTCCTACAGGTATACCGATCCTTAATTACGTAAACAATATCGACAGGGATTGTAACACTGAATTTTTTCCGATTTGTCTACAAATATGTCGTATGTTTGTGCACACATCCTGTCCAATTTTGTATAGTACATCTAAATATATGTGTATTTGATTCCAATAACAGACTTATTATCCACAGAATGCGAAAGCGTCGGTGTCGGCGTTTCAAGCAAATCTGTTACGAACTCTTCGCTCTTCGTGGAAACGGTTTGCGCAAGGGGCGTTTACAACTATTCCTATGGGATACCACTATCCCATTGTCTGCAGCACAAACATGTCGCTATAACTTTCAGGTAAACATTTAAATTATTCAGTTTTCTGGTAGAATTGAAGCTATTTTGTGTCTTAGAGGTTGTGTTGGGTGTTTATTGGTTTGATCGTTAATGGAATTTTTCGCTTTGAAATAATTAAGTTGTCCGGACCGAACTCTTAAAGATCTTGATATATTTATTTAGATGAGAAAAAAAAATTACTGAATGAGAATAGCTGAGTGTGAAAATTTGAAAAGTCTTTCAACTTTTGGCAAATCTTCACTACTCCTCAAGATAACTTAATAGTAATCTATGACTATGTTAAGTCTGAACCTTCGGCATTCATTTTATAAGATATTTTAATTTGATTTGACAATTTTTTCGCTTTAAACTTATTTTTCACATTTTCTTCGTAGAACATCCAAACTCAAAGAGGTGCGCCTATGCGACCTGCGATGCAAATACGACACTCCTAAAAACTGCCAGTTGAACAGAGACATTGCCAAGCCGTTGCCAAGTGGAGACACGTGGACTGCAAAGATGACCCTCGACTGCAACATGGACCGTCACATCAAAGTCAGAGCTGGCTTCACGCCCCTAAAGGTCAGTTAGATAAAAAGTAGCTACTGCCCGCGTCTTTGTCCGCATGGTAATATAACGATAGATTTTACAGACCCTTTATAGAAAAGTAGCTTCATTTACTCCCAGTTATGTCAGCTATTATCCAGTAAAAGTCCCGTCAAAATCGGACCAGCCATTCCAGAGATTAGCTAGAACAAACAGAGACACAAAAAATTAACAAAATGTTGGTTCGATGTATGTATCCGAAATGTCACAATGCAATCGTTTAAAAACGCTTGCGTTGACGTTACAAGCAGACACTCCAATTCTATTTATTTGTAAAGATTATAATTTTAAATGATATTGTTTAATTAAAACGGAAATTTATTTTTTTAATTCTGTTCACAGGACCTGTGTTACTTAAGCGCAGATCAAAAGATACCATTCGTCGAGTACAACATACACATATATAGAGATTGTCGTAATTGATTTATGAGAAACGTAATTTTTAATACAATTTTAGTCTAAGAAATTAATATCCTAGAAAAGAATTGTATGCATACATTTAAAATATATCTTCGACGTAACAAATTCATTAAACTGTGTGAAGTATCTTTGAAACTTTTACTTCTAGTCATAACAACTATAACTTCTATGCACGGACTTCTATGGATTATTTATTAGCACTATTTCTTTTAGACGTCATTTTTAACTGTATGCATACATACATAAAATATCAGTAATTATAATATATTATTATAAATCTATCGCCCGACGTTTTCTTGGCCGATATAGAAGATCGACCTTTGTCGCTTGTAAAAGAAAACGTAAAAAAAGCTTTTTGTCGCAATATGGCGGTCGTTTTTATTTTATTAGTCGGACTATAAAACATAATTTAAGGCAAACAATCATTCCAAAAGTGCAATTGACATCGTTTTCCGTCCCAATTGAATAAATAATAATTATAACAATTACTTCAGATTTATTGTCGTTATCTGACACTTGTATTCATTCCATTAGCCTTAAAATTTTAGGACTTCGTTGTATAGTTTATTTAACTGCAGTTGATAAGCAAACAAATATTTGGTCTTATACAGGCAAGCCATTTAAATCCGTTAAATTGCATAAACGTTTTCAAAGAAAATTATTTAATGAGTTAAATATAAGATGAAAATCTCGTCCAGTACCGTATATTTAATGAATTTTGAAATTATTTATATCTTACCACATATCATAAAGTTTTTAATAAAAAAATCGTTCAGCTATTACTTTATTAGTATTCATACGCATACACGGAAGAAAACTGAAACGTAACTGAGAAAAATCTAATAGTCCACAATTGAAAAAAAAAAATTTGATCATAATTTTATTCATTTATTTAGTATAAGATTAAATATAATAAAAGTTATGATCAAAATATTCATTTTTGAATTGTTCTTTGGCTCTGGTGGACATTTAAATTTTTTTCCGTTGCGACGTTAGTGTTTTCTTTCGTCGACATGTTTAACATACAATTTTACTTTATGTACAAATAACCGACGTTTGTCTCCTTTCAACATATCGCTTAAGTAATAACATTGAGAACGGATGCTCGTGGCCCAAGAATCTCATATTTGCTTTAGTCTACATTTGAAATCTAGAAAATATTTAGTATATATTGAGCACTAATTCTAGATCTGCGCCGTCTTCTTTTCTTAATAATCCAAGTCGCAATGGATTTGTATTTAAAAAAAGTGTATCTTTTGTAGAGATAATTTTATATACTGGAATATGCAAAGTTTAATCAGTTTATACTGACTAATTTGCCTTATTAAAATTCATAATCTTAGTAGGTGCACTAATATAATGCAACGGTGACATTTTCAACGCATTGGTTATATAAGTCCATTTAGTTAAGACTCAAAAATATTTTATTTATTACGTCATAAAATACGTGGATCGTATTAAATGTTCTTACACGATTTGAATAAAGTGTTGTTATAAATTAAGATTTTCACCTTATGAGGGAGAAATCAAGAAACTTTGGTGCATATTATATAGTCGTGTCCAATCACTAGTTCTAGTTTCGAAGGAATTGTAATAGTGTGTTTTAGATTATGTAATTTTAATAAATCGGTGGTAGCTATTTTTTAAGAGACCAACATTTCACTACATGATTTTTAATGTTTTTTTTTTGTACAGTTTTGAGGTTTTCGGTTTTTGAATTTTAATTAATTTTCTTGCTTTATATGGTATTTTCTAGTTTAATCATAATTTCGTAAAGTAAAATACTCAATATATTTTGTTTTTAGCGCTATTAAAATGTATGGTCTTTATTTAGATTATTGTTTTATATTTATAATATATGGTATGAATTGATACATGGTACATGGTATTTGTAACTGGTTGATATTTTTTCCTTCGAATATATTTATAACATTCCACGCCAGTACTTAATTAGTAAAGTAAGAAAATGAAATGTTCAATGTTATCCTTTTTTTTTTCAATTAGCCCGTTTTTTGTTACGTAATTAACTTATATTTTCATTGAATCATTTTAGAGTTCTATTTTATATCTGTTTTTAAATAAGTAGCGTATAACTATAAAAAAAAACTAGTATTTTAGCATAGATAAGTAATATTTTCTCCGTATTCGTTATTGAGGTAGTTAAGCTTAGTATATATTGTCTTGCCATGTTTAGTAATCTCATTTAACATCACAATTTATTATGTAAATGTCTAAACAAGAAATGTGCATATATTTCTTAGTTTAATTAAATGCAGTTTAGTCTGTTTTTGTTTTATTACTTGCAATAAAACCTGATTAGCTTTTAAGAGTATTCAATTATCATCGACAGTAAAAAAAATATCAATCTTATAAAATAATCGCAACCATTTTGGAAATGGAATTGCAAAGTCGTATCGATATAATGCCGCCATTGGACATCCCTACACATTAGACGTGGGTCGTTATGTCACTTTTAAGAAAGGACACGTAACCGGTTACGTGGACGGCATCGCTTGTTTTAAAACTAGTTATTTTTATAACTAGCTACTTTCATCCAGCTACTGTGCATACATAAGTTTCACAAATATACGGTTACATACAAAACGAAAATAACGGTTTCGTGTTTGATGATTTTCCCAATAGTTAAATCAATATATTTACTTTTCTGTATACTTTACTCCGGTTTACAATTATAAAATGTGTTATTGATTGATTATTGTTTACTACGAAACTAAGTTTTCAATAAAAATGACACTACTGGCGTATTTAAAATTAAATTTTATTGTTACAATGACGATGATTAATATTTACTGTTTATTTTTAGTTTTGTTGTGTTTACACTTTTGAACGATTTTATTATAACTATCTTACACTCTTATACACACCGTGTCTTTCACTCTTATATATACCGTTCAGTTTTAAATGAAAAGTAAAATAAAACAAAACAAACATTTTTATTTAAATAACTGCTGGTTTCCCGGAATCGCAAGGCATTATTTGCCAACAGGGGTCACTCGAATGTGGTATCTATGAGTATAAGTCATATCTATGAAAACTAAATGTTTCACTTACAGCGAGTGACGCATTTAGTCGGCTCTTGCTTACTCGGCAAGTCTCGATCTGCCATCTCTCTCGCTCGGCCCGTCGGTAGGCAAGATGCGAAAGAAATATATCGCTCTACGCTCACTTAACTGACGAACGAAGACGACGACGGCCGAGTTCGCCCGAATAACGTGTTTACAAAAATAATTAGTTATAATTTGACACGAAACGGTTATTGCGTTTCATTACGCGTAACCAGTTATTGTAACTGATGACGTGAAATAACGCTCACGCCTACTACAAATACACATTGTATACACATTGGTAAACCTACAAGAGGGTTATTCCTTAAACCACGACTTAAATTTATTTTATAAATAATGAAATACGAACAAATTAGAAATGAAATAAAAAAAGAACTGACATTATGACCTTTCCCATTTTCACACCCACAATTTTTGAACGGCTTGACCGATTTTTATGATGCCACAAGGGGGCTAATAATAACTAGTCATATTCATACTATTATGTTCTCATCGTTTTAAATAGAAAAATAAATTGAAGAATCTGTCCAAAAATGTGAAAATCTCAAATAATTACTTTGTGACTATGAGATAGTAAAATCGACAAAGTAAAAAAATAAAACCGAATGCTCTTAATAAAAGATTTTCTCGCACCTCGTTATAATGAATAACCTAAGAAATAAAGTGTGTAATGTAAATATCTCCATTTACATATAATAAAATGAGACTAGTTGGGAAGCGGTAGCCTTTACATGAATAAAAGAAATATATGGAACAAGAATATTGTTTCTTGTTACGAAATACATTCTGGATTTTGTGTACACGAATATTTGCAATTGAGGAAAACTAAACACAGGTACGAAGCGCAACATGTAACCTGTATGTAAACATGCCCGATGAACGAAATATAATCTGACGTCATAGGGTCGAAGTTTGCTAAACCTTAAATTTCTTCTTTATAAAGTCTTTTTAGAAATAACTGTAAGAGAAAGGAAGTTGTAAAAGTAACGTGACATTGCATGCAAAATTTAAAACAATGCATTACCATCCTAAATTGCTAATTGGAACCCAATAAATAAGCTATAGCCGCAGCCGAACTGGTCTCAAACTCGAATCAAAATTCCCGCTTTGTTCAGTCGCCCGCGCGCCGCCGTCGTAAGTGGACTGCATACGTCTTGCGTTCGCGTTGTTTGCGCTGTTGTTTCTCACTTTGTATTAAATACAAATATTAAGGTATGTATATCTTTCATTTAGCATAAGAAATACTGCACGTACGTTATATTTGTCGAGTTATTAAATGGTGAATGTTTTACGTTAAGTTTTCCATCACTATTGACTCATTTCTCTGACGCTTCAATTTCTTTCACCGAAGACCGAGTAATTTACTCAATATATGTATAGTGTATGTTAAACAATAATAGTTTTTTATTATGCTTATGATACCTAATAAGAACTACTAGTGTTCTTTTGCAGAAAAAAAATAATAATTCATATAGCGGTCTGTAAAGTTTTCATATATTTAATATGTAAATTAATCTAAAAAAATTCATTACTCTCTCTTCGATTCAGTATTTTTGTTTATATTAATAAAATATTTGCTATATATCTAACGAATACGTAAAAAGATTTGAGACAATATAATGTTATCCGCGAATGCAGTCACTTCATTAAGTTTTCGCCGTAATCGTAAAATATGGAAGTGCTCTTAGAAAGTTTGCGTGTTTTTTAAAGTTTTGTATTCGAGAATCATATCTTTGACTTATTCATTATAGTAAATATATTGAATATAGTGCGTTGACTGATTATAAACCTGTTTAACTTTCTTTAACAAAAATTTACCTAGTGAGAGTCTTAATCTGATGATACCAGATACAACCTAACACTAATATAAATGCAATACGCAAAGATCAGTCACCTAATTTTTGGAATAATGAACTGAACTTGCCATAATAATATAAGAAACAACAAAACCATGAAGTGGCTCTCCAGATTGACCACAGAAGCGATTTAATTTAAAATTAGGTATTCGTTTGGCGAAATAAATTACCTGTGCTCCGTTAACTTTCTTGTTTTATTTTTGCAAACGCATAAAAAAGACATTTAAAACATGGGCAAAGATAAAGTCGAGTTATTTTTTTACAGTTTCCATCTACAAGTTACCACACTAGGCTTTCTAGTTTTTACAGTAAATACACATGCTTGTGGCTATTTGCATTGTTATATTTACATAAGCTGGTTGTTCGCTTAAATCAATGACTCTGCGTTCAACGTTGTACTATTGTTAGTTATTTCAGCGTCCAGTAAGTTCTAGAAGAATCCGCTTTCTTAAAGTCCTAAAAGAAATTTATGAATTCTCTTTAATACTGAGAAATGTTTATGATTTTTTTCCATCGTTATACGACGAAATGCTGAAATAATAAAAAACAAACAACACATACAGCGGTAAATCGTCACAATATTCCGTGAATAACATCTTTAATACATTTCACAAAAAAATAACTTTATAAAAAGGTGGCAATCCCAGCAACAGCTATAAACAATATGCAAACTCGAAAAAGGTACACTTGTAGATATAATTATTTTGAACCCGACGATCGGAGTGGAAATTTTTATCGATGTTTTTTTTTATCTTCATGATGCTACGCAACGATAAGCTTTAAGGATTTTTTAATTTTTTCAATTGCAAAAAGTAAAAGAAGATTTTACAATTACTAGTTTTTGCGGTTGATTAAATACTTAATTACAAATTTACTTAAGAAAAGGTTCGCCAGAGAATAAGTTATTGCACCATTTACATTTCGTTTTTCATAGATCGAATTGTTTATAGATTTAATCACTATTTATGTAGAGTTAATTTCGGACACTAATAATAAAAATCACGATATGATTCATCATACTTTTTTAACTGACTTCAAAAAAGGAGGAGGTTCTCAATTCGTTTGTGTTTTTTTTATCTTTGTTACCTCAGAACTTTCGCCCAGGTGAACCGATTTTGATGTTGTATTTTTTTATTTGAAAGCTGATGCTTCCTGTTTGTTCCCATAGCAATTGTGTCCAGTTCTTGGCAGTGGCATCTTTCAAAAAACTGAATAAGTCTGAGATTTACATTAAGTATGTGCTCAACAAACGGACAATTAATAGCTCAATATCACGACAATCGATTTCGATGATTCTTTTTTATTTATTTATTAGAAAGAACATGATTCAATGGCAGTTTGATAAGAGTTTGGTTGGGTTAGGTTGCTGATAATGGGATCCATAAAAAAGCGATGGAACTCTTCAAATCTTAGAAGCAAATTAACGATACTCGAAGGAATCTTTCATCGACTAAAACGATACTCGAAGGAATCTTTCATCGACTAAGGGCCGTCCGTAAATCACGTAACGGTCGAAAGGGGGGGAAAGGATGAAGAGGGATTTTGGTTAGGGGAGTTTTTTACTTTTTAGTCCCATTTTTTTGTTTTGAAATAGTTTTTTGTTCTGAAGTCGGTTTTTTTTTGTTAAAATTTTGTTATTAGTTATGAGCTGATCAGATAGTATACTAATATTATTAAGAAGAAAAGAAAAATATTATTTAGAATAGTCTCCGAAAGAACCGAATCGATTTTAAATATTCTTTTAATATCATATATAT
The DNA here is from genome assembly GCA_029286875.1 of Lamproptera curius. Classification (NCBI taxonomy): domain Eukaryota; kingdom Metazoa; phylum Arthropoda; class Insecta; order Lepidoptera; family Papilionidae; genus Lamproptera; species Lamproptera curius. The sequence continues at coordinate 1,427,756 of JAGSMT010000089.1, forward strand.
TTTCTAAAAAGGAAACGGGTAGAGCCATGTACGGGCTACTATTTGGATGATATTTTAAACGGAACACATGTTTCGTAATTGTTGCCATTAATTTAAAAATCAACCAAACACCGACACTTTGGAGATTTTAAATTATCGTAACCAGGCAAATCTAATGCGCGGCATACAAAAACTTTATAACAATAGCACAAGGCTGCCCTCTAATAAGGTAAGTTCATTCACTAACTATGTTCTATAGCGTTGAATCATCAACCAGTTTGAAATAATTAAATATGCGTAGTTAGCAGAGAATTTCTCAATGACCTATCAAAGTAACCATAGAAATAATCTTTTAACTTCAAAGACTTAAGATTAAATTCTGGAACAACAACACTATCTTGTAAAAACACTTTCCAAATTTAATAAAAACCTTACATTTTTCTATTGGAATGGGTAGGAATTATGAGAGTGATAAATATTGTAAATAATGCCAAAATTTCCGGATAAAAGTAGAAATCAAACCTACACCGTAGCGTGTAAGTAAATTCTCTTAGTAATTCAAACACAATCGTCGCCATACTTTGTAACTTATGAACTTATTTTTATTATGATGTATACCACGCGCGTCGGTAACAGTGCATTCGATTCCGCAGCACCAATATCCGCGTCCTAGTTTTCCTTGATTGTGAAACCCAGGGGTCTGTCTTACAAGGTTTCCTGAACTCCACTTTTCCACTTCAGCCGTCGTAAACCCCTGGAAAACAAACAGAAAAGAGAATTTAAAGAAAGAAAGAAGAGATACACTTTGACTCTAAAGAAGTAATTGTTTATATGGGTGACCCAATACGGCTACAGAGAGGATTCCCTCAACCATCTCTTAAACGTCAGGTCAATCTAGGACTTCCAAACCCTTATCATTTTTAAGGAGCAACTGTAGATTTTTTGTATACCGGCGGTTCCAGCTTGGTCACTTCACATATCCCAACGCATAATCCCTTAAGCATATATTTTCCATCGCCATAAAAAATGTATTTATCGTACTTGAACCCTCCTCTCGGAGATCCAGTAACAGTATTTTTTAGGACTATCTGTTGTGTCATTCTGATTAGGTGATGCAGAATCCTTAAACTGTGTATTCACAATCTTGAAGTAAAAATTTTAGATCAACCATATCATTATTTCTCTAAAACCAGGTTGGACCACGTGTTTACACCGCCTACCACGTGATAAAATAGTAATATCGCAATACACTTTTTTGTTAATATTTATTAGTTTTATGAATGACGTTATATATGCCCTTGCTTGTAAACATTGCATCTCAAGAATCTAAATAATTAGGGTAAGGAGATATATTGGTGATATAAGTAATTTGGTGATATTTTTCAAACACTTTTGTATGACCGCGTTAGCGAATTGCTACAAGTGTAAACGGTATAAAACCTTTTCACTCGCTCCGGTAATTTGTCTCAGCGTTTGGCGAACAAAGCAACTCGCTAACGCGGTCATACAAAAGTGTTTTAAAACTATCACCAAATTACTTATCACAATATATCTCCCTTTACCCTATTAATTGACAACTACAAATATATAGGCTAAGAGCTAGAAGTAGATTTATGATAAAATAAACAATAATTGTATCACTTCGTTTAAATTTGCATAAATCAATATTATCAATTTATCATAATTTCATAAATTCAATACTAAAGTTATGTCGCAAACAAGTTGCACACGTGACCGCATTTTAATGCATACTAGCAAGTACGCATTCAAATACTTCTGTGTTTCGAATGTAATACAAAATAAAAAGTAGAAGGAAAACGATACATGATAGACATACAAAAATTATAGAATGGATGTAAACCTTATTAAGCGTATTCACTGGGTAAATGAGACTTAACACCCTATGTCTCACGGTAGGCAACGCGTGATACCACTAGTATTGTCGATGTCTATGGGCGTCGGTGACCACCTCCCATTAAGTGTCCCGACTGCGTGGGCAATAAAAAAAACGTACGACACTTCTTGGTTAACATCCATTCTATCTTTTATGACTTGCCTATAGAGTAATACTGAGTCTAGGAAACATCCTACGTTTCAGTGTGTGCAGCGGATTGTAGCGTCTCTGCTACTTTTTTACGGACAGAGCGCATCACTTATGAAGTGGATGTTCAGCTTCACGCGTCAATTCCAGTTAAAAAAAATTGTAATATGAGCATTACACGTTAGATATGACGTCCATACATATACTTTTTATTCAAGGTTATAAACATACATAATGGATTTTATAGATCGTTGTTCTACCTCCGCGTAAGTGTATTTAGAAGCATATTGTTAAAATGTAAAGGAGACTGCTTTAAAGAAAATTTTACGCTCTAGTCCTCACTATCTACTATCGAAACTCATAAAAATCGTAGTTCTGGCTATTTTGTACACATTCTAGTTCTGGCTATTTTGTACACATTCTAGTTCAAAAACAAATTTAAATTTTCCACCAAATGGCAAATATAAAATAAGTATTAAATAATATTAGCGCAGAGTTCTACTTTCAAAATTTAAACTTATCTTTTATTATATTCTTTAAATAAGAATTCCAGTTCTAGAAAATATCAGTGTCACACCCGTACGATGCCGCGTCGTTGCTATGGTTTACTTTATTAACACCAACTTTGGGTGTAATTTAGTTAAACTATAGAAAATTAGACTACCTCCGTGGTCTAGCGGTATTGGCCCTTGCTTTATAAACCGGAGGTCGTGGGTTCGAATCCCTTAGGGAAACAACATTGCGTTATCGTTGTTTTCTGGTTGGTTTGGGTTGGATGATCCATGCGTTGGATGGGCATATAAAAAGTCGGTCCAACCTGCATTGGACTAGCGTGGTGGTATAAGAGCCCTAACGGAGAACACGTGCATTAGGGGAGGCTTATGTACTAACACAGGCCGATGATGATGATGATGATGATTATAGAAAATTACACACAGGCTTATCCTTTTAAATAACGGTTAGTGTTGCGAGTTATTATTTCTTATCTTAAAAAATTACATAAAGTGGCTATAAAAGTGTTCACACCAAATAAACTATACGCTTGTCATTCTTGAAGCCAAATCAATGATGTTGTGTAATGCTTTGTGTAAATACGTCTTCAAATTGCGTGACGCCTTCGGCCGTGTGTATTGTTGATCTAAGAAGTCTAAAGGTGAATTACATTTAACACCATTTTGTTATTCAATTCAAATGAAGATGCTGCAATAGGTTGATAATTATCTATTCTTAATGTGTAAAAAAGAATAGCAAATTACAAAATAGTGGCTAGACGTGCATAGGTGCAATTTTCTTTAGTATAGTTAGTAATATTTCAGTTGCTTGAATCAGACTAACCGCCTCCGCGGCAATATCGAGGGTGTCGACGTCACTTGTTACGCGGACGACAACCTCGTCACTGCCCGTGGCATCAATTTTCGCAGGGCTGCGATTCTTGCCACTGTCGGGGTCGCTCAGGTAATTGGGCGCACCCGGCGGCTAGGACTACCTCCGAGTGCAAGGAGCGCAATTCTCTGCGCCCCCTTGCATTACAGGAGTGAGAGCTGCGGCTGGACCACCCCAGTGCCGGCCGTCAAACAGTTGAAGCCATACGCCCCGTTCTTAAGTGGTGGCTGGAAAGAGGCACGGCTCCCTAACACTCCGCGCGACGGACATGGCTGTTTCGGGAGGTACCTGTGCCGCGTGGCCGGTAGAGAGCCTATAGAGGAGTGCCACCACTGTGGCGTATGTGCCGAGGAGACGGCCCAAAACGTGCTGGAGGAGTGCCCAGCCTGGGTCGGGCAACACCGAGAGCTTTGTAGTGCCGTGGGGCACGACCTTTTGCTTCCTGCCGTAATGCGCAGGATGTTAAAGAGCGAAAGGTTGTGGGGCGCCGTCCTTGCTTTCTGAGAGGACGTGATGTCCCGGAAAAAGCCTGCGGAAAGAGGCAGGGCCTACAGCGCCTGGCGATCCGCAACCTTCCCCTGACACTGAGCCCTGGGCGGCCGACAAGAAGGTGTCCGCCGCCCAGAGAAGGGCAGAGAGGGCGCCGTGCTGTTTGTTCCGGCACGCGCCTAAAGCGACGGTCCGGTGTCCCAACACACCGGAGCCAGCGCCCGGCCTGGCTACAGCGACATGAGAAAGGAACAACCGTTGGTTTTTAGTGGGTATACCGGCCGCTCCATCTTCGTCCGGAGAGCCTCACATATCCTGCCGCCCTCTCACTCTGGTGGCAGGGAATCCTAAGCTGGATTTTTCCTACGGCAAAAAAAGACTAACCGCCTCCGTGGTTTAGCTGGTTTATTGAGCCTGTTCGTTTAAAACTTTGTGTTATCGTTGTTTTCTGGTTGTTTAGTATAATTTGGTAATTATAAGCACAAGCGCTATATAGGACGTCCAAAACATTCAAGAGAATTTTAGTGAGCATGTAAAGGTAGACTAAACTATTAACCATACTAATTATCCAACTTGTGTAGCTAATCGTATAGATAGTGCCTTATATCATTTGAAAGCGTTCTAAAAGCTTAATGATTTAATGTTAAATATATATTCATATGTCACCTGTAGATGAATCCAAAACGTTTTCTGGTTCGAGGCACTATAATCTCATTTAAATGTAAGTTGGAGTAAAACAGTAGTGTCTCATAATCATCTACAAGAATGCATCGTATTTGTGAACTTCAAATATTTCGTGACTTACGATGGTGACACAAACATTATCATCTAGAAAAACTTGTACCAACTTAGACTTAGTGTAAGTGCTTGCTTTAGAACGTTCGGGGTCGTGATTATGGTACTAGTAATCATGCAGGTGATACTCAACAAATTTTCATTTACAGCATTGTTTCCTATGTTAGATATAGTAAGATGAGTCCATAGTATCGATGGGCATGTATTAATCGCCCACTTTCACTCATACGCATTGGACCACGATGGTGGAACAGGTCAAAAACTCCCCGTAATGCAGTGTTAGGTGTGCTAACGGAGGAGGGTCGTCAGCAGTGGACTAACATCATACTGTCACTAGTCGTAAAATAAATGAAATACGTGTATTGCGCCTATCTCACCACAGCATTGACCACGCTGTGATGAGTCACTATACGCATAAGATCAGTTCATTATTCGTGAGTTAAGTACAGTTACTATTATTGCACAGTCGAAAACAATAAATACTATATAATATAATCAACTTGTTTTTTTAACTGACGTTTGTCTGCAGTCACTTGTTTTTTTGATTTATCTATTCTGATTTCCGCTATGAAAACACGTGTTAAGATTTTCACTTGTACTGACTAGTAATGTTAAAAGAATATAACTCTTATATATATTACATAAATTATGTTTTTGAAGGAGTTACTTGTTGCTTTGTAATTGTGTTTAGTGTCTATCCAACTTACTGATTAGCTATAAACACTAAATGCTTATGATAAACATGTAGGTTGACCACAATCATACCAGTTAATAAATGAGACTTTTTTTCATCATCATCATCATCAGCCCGTGTTAACCCATCACTGGACATAGACCTCCCCAATGCACGCTTTTCCATTGGGGTTCTTGGACCGTATCCCACCACGTTGGTCTAATTTGGGTTCGTTGTCGGACCGACTTTTTACATGCCCAGCCGACGCATGGATCATCTTACTTTTCAGACAATTGGGTAATCGGCCTAAAATGCCTTAACCAACTAGGAAAGAACCATGAAAATTTGTTAAGTACCCGCAGGATTCGAACCCACGACTTACTGGTTTCTAAAGCAACGCCCTACCATTAAGCTACTGAAGGCAGTACATAGTTTTAGTGCATTTTTTAATTGTAAAAAATTGCAGACAGGAGCAAGGAAAATCAACGTTGTGCTTATGTCTTAAAACTATCTTGTAAAAAGGCGAATGTGTTCCAGTTTAAAGGTGCTGTAGCAGATAAATTACGAGACGAACGAGACGTATTATTCAAAGTCTGAGAGCGAAGATTGGTCTTGCTGTCTTAGGTGCATTCATTTTGTTTCGTTGTTTAATTTGAACAAATAAATTCACGGTATGTATCATCCGATAATTTAAATATTGTCTTGAACGCAAACTCAAGGCTATGGACCCCAAAGTTGCTCTAACTACCGGAGGTTATTGATAGTGTAGACAAAGCGTATATTGCCATCGACAGTATCATAGCCATCGACGACTCCGAAAGGACAGTAAAGGTTTCGGGTGACTGCAACTTTGGCTTGCCGTTCAGTATTCGATGTCTGATAAGAGAAAAAAATACACTCAAGCGGGCGTTTTATCGCTATCCGTCCGAGTCAAACCGATTTCGCTTTAGGAAACTTCAGCTAGAGGTCGAGATAGGATAGAGTTACATCGCAATGGCTCTGCGTTAGGTCTGACGGAAGACTTAGTGCTCATCGCACACGCCTATTGGCAGTTGGCTCGACGTATGAAGTCGGATCCCCGCGACGCCATGCCGCCATTATCAAAGCCAACCGGGGCTTGTTAGCTTTCGAGACTTCGAAAAGGCCGAATGCTTAGCCGATACGCTAGAAGAAGGCTTAATGCTTAGCCGATAGGCGTACATTGCGTACGCCATCTCGCGCACACGCCGACGCGGCCCACCTATCGGAGGTGGACCGTCTAGTCGAACTTAGGGCTGCCTTACCACCAGAGGGCGATAATTTAAAGCCAGTGACCCCGGAGGAGGTTCGGAAATTATTAAGGGTCTTAAACCCGGTCGGCACCTGGCCCAGACCGTATCTCAAATAGAACTCTAAAATACTCTGCAGGCCCTATTGTCTGTGTATTGTCAACATTTTCAATATTTTACTATAAACTTGTACTTTTCCTGATGCCTGGAAAGAAGCCATCGTCATGGTATTCCCATGCCGAACAAACCTCTAACCTACCCAGAGTTATCGTCCAATTAGCTTGCTCAATTGCTGGGCAAGATATGAACGCATAATTCTCTTCCGGTTGAAAGACCACACCTTCTCCAATAACCTCATCCCAGACGAGCATCGGTTTTCGTCCGAAGCACTCTGTGTCCGACCAAATTTATCGCCTGACGGAATTCATTCTGAATGGCCTTCACCAACCCAAACCCGTATCACAGGGGCCGTCTTCTTCGATGTCGCAAAGGCATTTGACAAAGTCTGGCACAACGGTTTGATTTACAAGCTGTACATTCTCAAAGTGCCGGACAGGCTGATTCACATCATCCAAGCCTACTTGTCAAATCGCTCTTTCCGATATCGAGTCGAGGGCACCTGTCCACGAGCCGTCCGCCCAAGGGGCGTCAATGTTTGTAAATGGAGTATAAAGTCCAATGGTTTCGTAATGGAGAATCGACGTCAATCCCGATAAAAGTGTAGCAATACACTTTCATCGGTCTAGATTACGTCGGATTCACGATACCCCGGTCCTCAACCCAGGCGTCAGGATAAGGCCACGCGCGGGCCGACACCAGACACTAGGGCAACTAAAACTTTACGGCCAACCGATCCCATGGGAAAGGAAGGCCAAATACCTAGGCGTGACCTTCGACTGCAACATGTCGTTCAAAAGTCATATTCAGGACGTTAGGAGAAAGGCTTTGTTCGTTTCGACTAGACTCTATCACCTAACGAATTCTAACAGTAAAATGTCGCTCAAATATAAACTTTTATTGTACAAGGTATGCATACGACCAATCATGGCTTATGCATGCCAAACTTTTGCTCACGCATCCTCCACACTCCTAAAGCAACTACAAGTAGTTCAAAACAAATTCATCCGCCGCGCCACTGGGGCGCAGTGGTACCAACGAAATGTAGACTTACACAGCGACTGCAAATTGCCGACACTCCGCGAGCACTTTAAAAAGATAACTCGCAAACACATTGATAAAGTAGTCAACCACAGCAACCCTCTGCTGGTAAAAGCAGCAACGTATACGGCCGATCCAAACGCGTCTAGTCAAAAGCGTAGACCGCGAAACGTTCTTCTCGACCCGGACGAGGAAGGGGTCGCCGAGACTCCGGACCCAACGGGGGTCCCGACATCCAACCTTACACACCACACAAGTAGGGATAGCACACACTCACCTGTAGTTCGCCCTCGCTTACGAGCACAGCGACACACACACACCGCGTATACTAGATACACCCGCGTTCCAGGTCGGTTCTCACCGCCCCAACAATCGATTAATACAGTCGCCAGACCGTCGGCGTCCGGTCCGTTAACCGATCGTCGACGATCCTTAGGAGACATAAACATGCCTAACGCGTACCTTTCTGTACGTGTGGCCTTCATTTTTAGCAAAAATGGGCCACCTAGTTCGTGAGGACGGGAGCTTCTCCGAACTCTGTGTTAGATGAAGCTCACTATAGACATGAGTCTGGAAGCATAACTTCAAGGATAAAAATAAAAAAATAATAAAAAAAAATAATTTAAATAAATTCTCTTTAAATTGAAAATCAGATGCAATTATTCTGCAACCAAAATAACTAATAAATTACACTAATTCCAGGACTCGTAGTTTAAGTATAATTATGTATTTGACAGCGACATTAAAATGATAGTTTTATACACTGTTTTACACTAGTCAATGGGTTGGGTTCATAATATGCGTATATTTTGCTTTTTAAAACTCGTAACTCCATCGTTATCTATTTTATTAGCAATCATATACTTGTTAAACTTAATTTTTATAGCTTGACAGTGCAGTCGTTTGAAACTTTTTCTGGATGGCATCGTAAAATGCATGGATGGCGGTAATAATTTTCAAAAGAATTTAAAAACCTATATTTAAACGTCGGAACGTATGAATAAACATTTCTTTTATTTTAACACTTTATTAACCGTATGTAAGCACTGTGGTTCTTTTATGTTCACGCTAATTGTTTATACCACGATGTAATAATAACGTTAAAAATTATTGATAATCTTTCTAACATTATAATAACAAAAAACAGTAAACAGATTTTGACGAAACATGAACGCAAAGTTTGTCAGTATGAATGTTTGTTACCACTAACACAAAATTCCACAAGATTTTAATGAAACTTCAATTGATATAGATTATACGGAATAATATATAGACTGCAATCAATAAAGATATTGATAAAGTTTCAGATGCAAACCGGGGATAAAAGCTAGTACTGCAATTTAAAAGTCCAAAGAAATCTATTTATTGGTCAACCACACAACGAATACGTGTTTGATTTATTTATTTTAGGCGGTGGTATACGTAAACGCTTTGTTTCCATGCGTTGATGTTAAAACGCCCTGTTGTATGCTTTTATCGTTTTTATAGGACAAAAATGTAAATTTGTTAATATAAATGACTAGCAATCCGTCCATGGTCTGGCCGCTTTATTTTACATATTTCATTGGACTTCTAAGGTAAAAAGTAGTTAATCAACGTAAATGTAGCTTTCTGATTGAAAGAATTTTTATAATTGGCACAGTGGTCTTTGAGTTTTTCATACAAACATACACAAAAATACAAATCTTTTCCTTTTATTGTTATAAATAAAGTATTTTAATTAATAGTGTTTTTGTACAAAACGGTGAGATGATGGGAATATTGACTGATGGCATGAATACGACTGGCCGTAAAAAAATGCAGCGTAAGACATCCATGAATCGCTAGTCATAAGCAAAAAGAAAAATGTTGACTATTAAAATTAAAATTTCTCTATTCGATATACAGGTATTATTCTTGCTTAATAATTGTCGGTACCTAACCGCAAAGAATAAGGCGCTTTTAACCTGAAAAGAACACTATAAAGAAATTCAGTGGCGCTGTTGCACTATGTACACTTTTTAGCTATTTACATTCAATTTATTTTATGTTTAAACCATTTGAAGAAATCTAAAGCGAATATTTTATTATATTCCAAAGACAACCATATAAATATAAAAAACGGAAATGCACTAATAGTTAAATTCTTCCCGTTTTCTGAGATTATGTTGTAAAAGTCATCCCAACACGATTGCTGGATGATGTTTAATTTTATATTTGTTTGTATTTATCTAATGTGTATTATGAAAATTATAGAAATTCATTGCTAGGTAAATGTGAATTCTGCATACATTACAATAAACATATTTTTCAAGCAGGTGATTGTGTTTTCCTGTTTGGCTAAAAATATACTGACGCAGTTTTATTGATCTTGTTACTATGTACTATGAAACATGAGTAGAATCATTTTATTAAACCAATAGTATAATTAAATAAAAAAAACAAAAATTAAAAATTGCCAATTGTTATATATCATTATAAGCAATAATATATCTATGAGCTTTGTTTGGTTTTATTAGGTACTAGAACCCCAACCCCCTTGTGGGTGGAATTTGAAAATCCGTTCTTAGTGACCTCACTCGGCAAAGGAATATTTCTACCAAATTTCAAGTCGTACGCCTTATAGTTTCAGAGATATCGGATAAGTCAATATATAGCTGAATTCACATATTAAGTATTATATGATAATACACAAAAGGCAAAATAAAAGTAATTATTACTTATAGTGAAAACAAAATAAAGGAGATGACTGATCAAATGGAGTATAATCTTTAGAGGAAATGGACTTTCGTAGGCGTATCAAAAGTTATGCAAATTCAAAAACAATTATGATAAATCTATCCTAGAAGCCCGTGGTGAAAATATTTGCCTTTAAAGAATTTTGAAGTTTAGTTTTTTTTGAATAAAATAATTATTGTATTTTCTTAATTTCTTTTTATCAGCGTCGTTAAAGTATTATTATATTTAAAGATGGGTAAGAAAGTTAAACAACCATAAAATATGAAGCATTTCAGCAGGTCATTAAACACCGACCAGAAACAACTAGCAGAATTAAACCCAGACCTGCGGTTTATAAGGAGCTAGGAACTAGACCACGGGGCGGTTATTTTGTGTTATTTCTATTATCTTGTCCACATAAAACTTAATTCATTAATCACCTTTTCGACTGTCAAAGTCTACATTATTACTCTGTTAATACAAATTGACATAATGGGTATGATTTCTTATACTAGAATATACCTTTACCTTAAAGATTAATTGACAGGGCAAGAACACATCTTTTATCAACGAATATTTAGTATCGCTTATCTGACCCATCATTAACCTTTTATACATACTATAGATACATTGAGTCGAGGTGCCTATGCGTCTATGATTTTGTCTAGACAATAAGGTAAGAGAAGATAAGAACCCTATCCGTCTCTGGAAGAATAAAAAGAGTTAGCAATAGGAAGTCTAATAGTTGAGCCAAATGGATTGTCGTGTCATGCGACGGATGTGATGAAAAGTCGGTCCACCCACCAACCCGCATTGGACTAGGTTTTAATATTGTAACAAATAGTATAAAAGTATCTTTACTACGCGCCATTTAGTTACCTGTTAATAAATCAGTTGCTTGAATCAGACTAACCGCCTCCGCGGCAATATCGAGGGTGTCGACGTCACTTGTTACGCGGACGACAACCTCGTCACTGCCCGTGGCATCAATTTTCGCAGGGCTGCGATTCTTGCCACTGTCGGGGTCGCTCAGGTAATTGGGCGCACCCGGCGGCTAGGACTACCACTCCTGTAATGCAAGGGAGCGCAATTCTCTGCGCCCCCTTGCATTACAGGAGTGAGAGCTGCGGTTGAGCACCCAGTGCCGGCCGTCAAACAGTTGAAGCCATACGCCCCGTTCTTAAGTGGTGGCTGGAAAGAGGCACGGCTCCCTAACATTCCGCGCGACGCAGGTTCACTCGGGACATGGCTGTTTCGGGAGGTACCTATGCCGCGTGGCCGGTAGGGAGCCTACAGAGGAGTGCCACCACTGTGGCGTATGTGCCGAGGAGACGGCCCAACACGTGCTGGGTCGAGCAACGCCGAAAGCTGCGTAGTGTCGTGTCGTCACGACCTTTCGCTTCCTGCCGTAGTGCGCAGGATGTTAGAGAGCGAAAGGTCGTGGGGCGCCGTCCTTGCTTTCTGCGAGGACGTGATGGCCCGGAAGGAAGCCGCGGAAAGAGGCAGGCCTACAGCGCCCTGGCGATCCGCAACCTTCCCCCCTGACACTGAGCCCCTGGGCGGCCGACAAGAAGGTGTCCGCCGCCCAGAGAAGGGCTTAAGAGGGAGCGCCGAGCTGTTTGTTCCGGCACGGCGCCTAAAGCGACGGTCCAGGTGTCCCAACACACCCGGAGCCAGCGCCCGCGGCCCTGGCTACAGCGACATGAGAAAGGAACAACCGTTGGTTTTAGTGGGTATACCGGCCGCTCCATCTTCGTCCGGGGAGCCTCACATATCCCTGCCGCCCTCTCACTCTGGTGGCAGGAAATCCGTAAGCTGGATTTTTCCAACGGCAAAAAAAAAAGACTAACCGCCTCCGTGGTTTAGCGGTTTTGGGTTAAAAACTTTGTGTTATCGTTGATTTCTGGTTGTTTAGTATAATTTGGCAATTATAAAAGAAAGCGCTATTGCCCAGGAAACATTCAAAATTTATGACGCAGAAAGGAGACACAAACTATTACCAACAATTTACCAACGAGTAGACTAATTAGTGCAGTGCCTTATATCTTTTTAAAGCGTTCTGAAAGTCTCGATGAATTTAATTTAAATATGTATTCATCATCGTCAGCCTGTGATAGTCCACACGTTTCTCTGGATTACGAGGCATTGCATCTCATGTTAAAGTAAAGTTGGGTAAACGAGAGGTCTCATAACACATCTCAAGTGTGTTTTCGTATTTGTGACTTCATCATTTCGGACTTCACGATGGTCGCTAAAACTAAATCAGAAAAACTGCCTCCGTAGCTTAGTGGTAAGTGCGTGAGCTTTAGAAACCGGGGTCGTGGGCTCGAATCCTGCGGGAATACTCAACAAATTTTCATTTATGTTACCTAGTTGGATAAGTAAGATGATCCATGTGTCGGATGGGCATGTAATAAGTCGGCCCACCCACCATACCGCATTGGACCAGCGTGATGGGATACGGTCCAAAAACCCCCTAATGCAGTAGGTGTGCAGTAGGGGAGGGTTACGTCCAGCAGTGGACTAACACAGGCTGGCACAGTCGCTAAAACCAATAGAAAATAAACGTGATTGACCCGCTTTGATGACAGTCACTTTACGGTTAGAGTATCGGTTCAATTTCCACAACGGGAAAATATCGTGATTTAAGATACATTTTATTATTATTGTTAAGTTGAAAACAATAAGTACTTTAATAAATACGATTAACTTTGTTTTTTTTTAATGGTATTGTGACTTGCTGTATTTGTTTTTTTTTGTATTTACTCTATCATTTCTGATTTCCGCTATAAAACACGTGTAAGTTTTCACTTGTACTGACTAGTAACAGCTTAAAAAAAATATATACCTCTTATTTTCGTATTACGTAAAAGTATGTTTTGGAAGGGAGTTAAGTATGTTGCTTTCGTAATTGCGTGTTTAGTGTCAATGCCCAACGACTGACTGCTTCTACATGCTTATGATAAACATGTAGGTTGGCCACAATCATGCCTAGTTAATAAATCAGACTATTTTTTTTTCATCATCATCATCATCATCAGCCTGTGTTAGCCCATCACTGGACATAGGCCTCACGCCTCATGCACGCCTTCTCCATTGGGGGTTTTTGGACCGTATCCCACCACGTTGGTCCAATTTGGGTTCGTGGGTGGATCGACTTTTTACATGCCCAGCCGACGCATGGATCATCTTACTTTTCAAACAATTGGGCCTAAAATGCCTTAACCAACTAGGAAAGAACCATGAAAATTTGTTAAGTACCCGCAGGATTCGAGCCCATGACTTCCGGTTTCTAAAGCACACGCCCTTACCACTAAGCTACGAAGGCAGTACATAGTTTTTAGTGCATTATTTTTAAAATTGTAAAAAATTGCGGCAGATCCCGAAAGGAGCAAGGAAAATACAACCGTTGTGTTTATGTATTAAAACTATCTTGTAAAAAAGGCGAATGTGTTCCAGTTTAAAGGGTGCGTAGCCAGATAAATTACGAGACGAACGAGACGTATTATCCAAAGTCTGAGAGCGAAGATTGGTCTCGCTGTCTTTAGGTGGATTCATTTTGTTTCGTTGTTTAATTTGAACAAATAAATTCCGCACGGTATATATCATCCGATAATTTTAATAAATTCCTCTTTAAATTGAAAATCAGATGCAATTATTCTGCAACCAAAATAACTAAAAAGTTACACCAATTCCAGGTTTCGTAGTTTAAGTATAATTATTTGACAGCGACATTAAAATGATAGTTTTATACACTAGTCAATGGGGTGAGTTCATAATATGCATATTTTGCTTTTAAAACTCGTAAATCTCCATCGATATCTATTTTTATAAGCAATCATATACTCGTAAAACTTAATTTTTATAGCTTGACAGTGCAGTCGTTTCGAAACTTTTTCTGGATGGCATCGTAAAAATGCATGGATGGCGGTAATAATTTTGTAAAAGAACGGTATGAATAAACATTTCTTTTTATTTTAACACTCTTTATTAACCGTATGTAACGGCACTGTGGTTCTTTTATGTTACGCTAATTATAATTATTGATAATCTTCCTAACACTATAATAACACAGAAAACACTAAACAGATTTTGACGTAACATGAACGTAAAAGTTTGTTAGTATGAATGTTTGTTACCACATAACACAAAAAATTCCACACAGATTTTAATGAAACTTAGTATTGATATAGATTATACGCCGGAATAACATATAAACTACAATTAATAAAGATATTGATAAAGTTTCGGATGCAAAGCCGGGGATAAAAGCTAGTACTGCAATTCAAAAAGTCCAAAGAAATCTATTTATTGGTCAACCTACACAACGAATACGTGTTGCGATTTAGTAAAATATGTAGCGGTGGTTGACTTGTAAACGCTTTCGTTTCCATGCGTTGATGTTAAAACGCCCTGTTGTATGCTTTTTATCGTTTTTTATAGGACAAATAATGTTAAATTTGTTACAATATAAATGACTAGCATTCCGTCCATGGCTCTGGCCGCTTTATTTTACATATTTCATTGGACTTTCTAAGGTAAAAAGTAGTTAATCAACGTGAATGTAGTTTTCTGATGGTGAAAGAATTTTTATAATTGGCACAGTGGTCTTTGAGTTTTTTCATCACAAACATACACACAAAAATACAAATCTTTTCCTTTTTTATTGTTATAAATATATGAGGTATTTTTAATTAATAGTGTTTTTTGTACAAAACGGTGAGATGATGGGAATATTGACCTGATGGCATGAATACGCACTGGCCGTAAAAAAATGCAGCGTAAGACATCATGAATCGCCTAGTCATAAGCAAAAGAAAGATGCTGATTATTAAAATTGAAATTTCTCTATTCGATACAGGTATTATTCTTGCTTAATAATTGTCGGTACCTAACCGCAAAGAATAAGGCGCTTTTAACCTGAAAAGAACACTATAAAGAAATTCAGCGGCACTGTTGCACTATGTACATGTTTTAGTACACTTTTAGCTATTTACATTCAATTTATTTTATGTTTAAATTATTTGAAGAAAGCTAAAGGAATATTTTATAATATTCCAAAGTAAACCATATAAATATTTTTATTATATTTTATTTAACTACAGGCAGACGAGCAGTCGGCCACCTGATGGAAAGTGGTCACCGACACCCATAGACATTAGCAATACCGTGAGACATAGGGTGTTAAGTCTCGTTTACCCAGTAATGCGACTGCTACGGTGCCCTTCAAACCTGGAACACAGCAGTGTTTTCACACTACTGTTTTGCGGCAGAAATAGACACCGCGTGGTATTTCCACCAGACGGTCTCCTGTAAACAGGGACCTACCACCTCATATATAAAAAAACGGAGATGCACTAATAGTTAAATTCTTCCCGTTTTCTGAGATTATGTTGTAAAAGTCATCCCAACTGGATTGCTGGATGATGTTTAATTTTATATTTGTTTGTATTTATCTAACGTATATTATGAAAATCTAGAAATTCATTGTTAGGTAAATGTGAATTCTGCATACATTACAATAAACATATTTTCAAGCAGATACGATTGTGTTTGTGTACCCTGTTTTGGCCAAAAATATACTGACGCAGTTTTAATTGATCTTGTTATTATATACTATTAAAACATGAGTAAAATCATTTTTATTAAACCAATAGTATAATTAAATTAGAAAAAAAAACAAAAATTAAAAATTGCCAATTGTTAAGTATATCATTATAAGCAATAATATATCTATGAGCTTGTTTGCGTTTTATTAGGTACTAGCAACCCCAATCCCCTTGTGGATGGAATTTCGTAAAATCCGTTCTTAGCTGACCTCTACTCGGCGAAAGAAATATTTCTGCTAAATTTCAAGTCGCTAAGCCTTATAGTTTCAGAGATATCGTGATGAATCAATATATAGCTGGGAATCTCTTACATATTAAGTATTATAAAGATAATACACAAAAGGGAAATATAAAGTAATTATTACTTATAGTGAAAACAAATATAAATGAGAATGACTGATCAAATGGAGTATAATCTTTAGAGGAAATGGACTTTCGTAGGCGTATCAAAAGTTATGCAAATTCTAAAAACAATTGGTGATAAATCTATTTCCTAGAAGCCTGTGTAAAAAATATTTGCCTTTAACGAATTCGAAGCTTTAGTTTTTTTAAATAAAAATAATTTATTGTATTTTCTTAACATCTTTTTTATCAGCGTCGTTAAAGTATTATTATATTTAGTAAGAAGGTAAGAAAGTTAAACAACCATAATATATGAAGCATTTTAGCCAGATCATCAACACCGACCAGAAAACAACTAGCAGAATTCGAACCCACGACCTGCGCTTTATAAGGACGCTAGGACACTAGACCACGGGGGCGGTTATTTTGGTGTTATTTCTATTAAAGATTGCAAGATTTCTAATGGCGTCTCTACGTCCACATAAAACTTAATCCATTAATCACCTTTCACATTGTCAAGGTCTACATTATTACTCACATGTTAATACAAATTGGACATAATGGGTATAAGATTTGCTTATACTAGAATATACCTTTACCTTAAAGATTAATTGACTAGGTAGCAAGAACACATCTTTTATCAACGAATATTTAGTATCGCTTATCTGACCCATCATTAACCTTTTATACATACTATAGATACATTAAGTCGAGGTGCCTGTGCGTCTATGATTTTGTCTAGACAAGGAAGTCTACAGTTGAGCCAAATGGGACTTTGTCGTGTCATGCGACGGATGTGCATGTAAAAAGTCGGTCCACCCACCAACCCGCATTGGACTAGCGTGGTAGGATACGGTCCAGAAACCTCCTAATGGAAAGCCCTATGTCGACCTGTAGACTAGCACAGGCTGATGATGATGATGATGATGGACTCTGTATAAATATAACCAACGCTACTCATAGCAACAAAGTAGAGTCAATCAAATAGTATTGTGACTAGTCGGCTGTCACTCAGTGATTGACATCTTGGTGACATTTAATCAATGAGAACGTGACGTAAGACGCAATTTAAGTCTAATCTACTATTACTATTGACTCCATACCAGAGAAGAGTTCATATTTTTTGCTAAATGTAACCCAAAGTGACGCGATGGCCTCGCACGAGCTTACTCGAGCTAAATAAGATCTGAAGCTGACGTAAAGAAAGACTTCTCTCAAACTCGACTGCCGTCAAAACGTTGAGCTCTCTTATTGGTTGAAATCCACCAACGAGAACTCAAGCACAAGTTTGTGTGTTCTCTATTGGTGGACGATAGCTTTAAAAATAATTGGAAGTGTCAACGTATAAAATGCATGTCGCTATACGTCGCACTTTTAACAAACAGTCCCAGTCTTTTTTGAAGAAAATTGTTTTATTACAAAATAAATACGATGCGAAAAGCTTAAATAGTGCATACGTAAATTATAATATGGATGTGCTCAGAAAAACATTTAATAAACTCTTTTACGTTGTTCGCGTGATCATAAAATGCTTTTTATAGTTTCGTGTAAAAAGTTTGCAACATTGCATACAAGCAATGGTTTTTTTGACTGGCCATCAGCGATATTAACACTCGTTCCGATGTAATCTAATAAAAAATAACGAAGCGTTTAAAAAAAAAAAACATTTACAATCAAATTAGTTGCATATCGCGTTCCGAAATATTCCACACGAACGAGGCTCAGTCATTGACTTTCCAGTCCATTCGAGAAGCTGTTTAACCAATATGGCGTCGATAACCGCGCGTCGTTTTGGCATCGACTTATCTTGAACGCCGTCAATTCAATTAGTTAGTTAATTATTCAATTCTTTAGTATCGACAAATTATTTTACTACCGCATGGCATATTTCGCTTGAAGTTATAGTGAAGGAAAGCTTAATTACCGTTTTCTATAACATCATAGATAATTAAAAGCTAATGAGACGGTTTAGTAAATAAAAGGCCAATAACTAATTAATTAATAGATAATAGCAATACAGTACTAAAAAGTTCAGTTCGCTTAGATCTTTTTTCAAGTTAAAAATAGATGCTAAATTAAAAACTGAAACATTTATTATTGCATTGATAAGATAACCAAGAAACCTACCTAACCTTTTCAACAATAGTAACAGGGTAACAGAAATGTCTTTTGGTTTAAAAAACTTAGTACACACGCATAAACAGATAATAAATTAATAATAACCAGGCTGACTGTATCGATTTTGTTAAGGTAACGCAATCGAAATTACGTATTTGGTCTCTTACATAACAGTACCACGCCATTCATGCAAGATGTTTTTTAAAATGATTATGAAGCGGAAATGTTCATGCTCATTACATCGCCGTTCAAGGTCTTTTAAAAAGAAACACGCAACCAAATTAAAGTAGCTTAATGTTGTACTTATAAAAGCCATGGCATGAACGCGGTATAATACAAGTAATATCTTTCCTTTGTTATATATTTGTCCACCTATCGAATTTTCTCTGTACCACCCAAAGGTTGTCTGGTAGATAATGCCTTTTGGCATTAAGTTCGCCTTGGTACTTACTTGTGCATAAAGATTTAATAAATAAATAATAACTAGTATAATAATATAAAAGTTCGTGTTTGTAACTATAATGCTTAAAAATGGGAATTTTGCTTTAACTTTACAGTATCATAGCTTATGATAGAAAAAAATATTGTTCATAATTTGTAATAAATTTTTCTTCGGGAACGAAACTGCTGGCTTTGTATGGTATTGTTTGTTTAAAAACTTCTGGATGCATTGTACAATGTTTCTCACGATATTTAAAACGCCTGCTTGTAATGAAATTACTATTGTTTGAACGATATATTTTACACGGAGCTACTGGCATCTGACCTTCACAATCCAAAGTCGTTAATTACATTCGTTTGATGGATTGTACCTGTACCAAATGCGGTATGAAGCCATTGTAAACATGCCTACGGTTTCTTTGTTTACATAGATTCCAGATTTAGTTTGGCTTAGGTATAGACTTTAGAATATTTCAAGGCATAGGACATCTATTAAATGGTGTTTTGTATTGTGTCTTCTTTACAATCAGGACTATAGTTATTAAACTTGCTGCGTTCCGGTTTGAAGGGCACCGTAGCCAGCGTATTTACTGGGTAAACAAGACTTAACACCCTATGTCTCACGGTAGGCAGCGCGTCGGCGATACCACTGGTATTGTCAACGTCTATGGGTGTCGTGACCACTTCCATCAGGTGGCCTGAGTGCTCGTCTGCTGCGTATGCCATAAAAAAAAAAAAAAAAAAACATAATATTCTGCTCTGCTAGTTCTTTCAACACGTATAATAATTTTTTAAGAAAAGAAAGTTCTAAAAGAAGTAAGGTAAGTATTTAAAAAAACTTAGTAAGCACTCAAGCACTTCATATCAATTTTAATACGAATTATTTTTGATAGGTGGTCGTGATTTTTTTGCTAACTATACAGTGTAAAACTAAATATGATAGATATCCTTTTCAAATGTGAAACAAACGTAAAGTAATTTTTCGAACTACTTTCGTCTTCAGACTATTGTTTATGGTTTACTCTAAAATAAATCTTATCATTATAATTATATTAATAATCAAATACTAATGACCGAAGGTAAGTCCGTATTTAGAGTTACCGTTATGTCACCGAGGTGTACCAAAGGGAGTTTCCGACGCGTTAGAGTTCGTTGAACCGGTTACCGGATAATTTGTTTGTTCAGTATTAACTTTCTTAACATCGCATCGATATTGAATCGATTCATTTCGATTTACACTCTCCAATATGTTGAAAACTCGATCATTTGTCTCGATAACTTGACCAAACGTCAAAATTTCATTTAGTATGGTCGTATTATTTTGTTATTTTTATTGAATTTATATAGAAAGCCACAGAGTGAAAAATGAAGTAGAATAGACCCCAAATCTACTTTAACGTAAACAATGAACTGATTACAAAAATGCAATGGAGTGGTCGTTATTATAATGATAGTCAAATGTTTAAACCGGAAGTCTCTTTACTAAGAAAACATCTCGTAAAATCGTCATAAACTCGTAAATTTCACTGCTTGCTTTGATACATTGAAAATTTGTAACATGGTACCTTTAAAAAAAATGAGAAGTTTATGTTCGTTATTTTTTAAAATGTTCAAATGTATAAAATTAATATATAATTTGGTAATATTTAAAAATGTCATAGCCATAAAAATTCTCACGTAGTTTTATAGTAATAATTAATGATTATATTTTTTCACATGATTGTTTATTTTTTGACTCCGGTCCCGCGCGATATTCGCCGATTGACTCTACATAATACACATTTAGGGATAGCACCGAACGCATTTGTAGTTCGCCCTTTCTTACAAGCACAGCGACACACACACCCGGCACATACACACGCGTTCCAGGGCGGCTCTCACCACCACCAGAAACCGATTAATACAGTCGCCAGGTAGTTGGCGTCCCGGTTCGCAAACCGAGCGTCAACGATCCTCAGGAGAAATAAAAGCCTATACAGACATATTTCCTAACTCACGTACGTGTGGCATTCACGTTTTTTAAAAAAGTGATGGTCGTCTAGTTCGTGTGAGCGGTAGCTTCCCGCGAACCCTGTGTTAGATGAAGCTTACTGTAGACAAGAGTCTGCAAGCATAGCTAATATTTAATTTTTAAATTTGAATTGCACTAACACCTATGTTAGAGGCTGTAAACTTATTTAGTTAATTCGTTACAACTGTTATATAGTTTACTACAATTGTTTGTTTTAGAAATAAATAATGGTTTATTACTTTAGTACAATGACTTAGAAAACTATGATTGCTTATTGTAGTCGATTGAATCTATTCATTATCGACGGTTGCTAATTACTGTAATGAACGGTTGGCCTTCTATGTATCTATTTAAATCAATAATAATTATCATATCGTACGTCATTACTTAAAAAGAAACGTATACAAATAAGTAAGCAAGAAGTACTTTTATTTTTAAACATCGTATTAGGGCAAAAATTATTTTGGGCAGTAACTAAATGTAGAGCTTAGGCTTTAAAGATAAGAAAGTAGAAAAAGTTTCGGTATTATTAATATACAACGTGATTTTTCGTATAGTGCAAACCGAACAGTACGATGTTCAAAATTAGTCATATATTCTAATAAACTGAAACCAAACTAGGTTAACTATTGTTCGGAAACGCAGTTAAATTCAAAGACCATATTTTCGCTGAGACAATTATGCAAGAAATAACGCTTGTAAACGCTTGTAACGTTCTCGGCTTTCATTATTTTTATTTATTTTTTTGTATAATATATTTTAAAGTGAATCTCTTGTTGGCGTGTATAAGCTTTGTACTAAACGAAAAATCACGTTGTAAGCAAAATACAGGCATATTAGTAACCGTTCTCGATAATAAGACAATTGTTTTTCTGAGAAAATGTCGCCAAGAATTTTGTGTCTATAGTGCAGTAAACCCACTTTCCACGCTCCGCTTGTCACTTTCCTTTGTAAAAGTGGCCATATGCGATTAAAATCTGTGTAAGGCAAAGACCGCTTTCCAATTTAAGCCTTACAAATCCAGGTATTCAGCAGAATTTTTTTATGTTGTCAACACTGAGGCATACAGTTGTTACAGGCAATGTTTTATATTTACCAAGAACAATAAGAAGTTTATGCAAAATAACTTTTATTAAGTGTTGAAGTGATTATGTTTTTTCTTTCATTTATTGCATAAAAGCCTTGACACATTGTTGTTTCTAACAAGGTCCGTAAAGATTTGCTCTTACTGCGTAAATATTGCAATTTATTACGAGTTTTATTCAGACATATTTAAAGTAAATATAGAAAAAATAATTTGCAGTTTGATATAATATTGATTTCTATAATTATTAACATTAATAAACTACCCGAAACTTGGTAACCAATGAGTGCAATTAAATACTTTTTTTAATGTTTTATTTACCCTTTTCTTTTTCTGTGATTTATCAAAATTCATAATTAAGCACTCGTTCGAGTACTTAGCTGTTTCTTAACTCATGGTAAAAGTTTTTTTAATTGACCCAAAAAACAACAGACAAGAATGAATGTAACTTTTTATTGAAGTTGTGTAAATTTTATTTTTAATTGTCTTGTTATTGCGCATATTTTCGCATTTTTATATCTTTGTAAATTTCTTATTGTTATGTTCATTTGTAAGATTATAATATAACAATTACAAACGATAATCGTTAAGAATAAGAATGGTATAGAAGAAAACAAAACGAAATTTAGACATTTTAGAGTTCGTTTAGTGGATTTTATGTGCAATTTTCAGAACGATACAAGATCAATTGATTTGGGAGGTTTCATACATCTATCGCCTAACATTAAACAGAATGAATAGCTATAAGAATAAACTTTACATTCTTCTTAGTTTCAATTGCGTACTAAAATTTTAAATTCTTCATAAAGATTTGTCCACACAACTTTGAAACAAAGTTGTCTAATATTTTGTTTAGTTTACAAAGCTATGTAGATATTTGAACAAAACTATTTTAGAATTCATTATGTAAGAGTTACTCTAACCATCATTTTAATTCTTATTATATTAATAAGCAATCAATTCTACGTGCATCTTAATAAATACTATGTAAAAAATACAGGTGTCATGGTAAAACCTAATCGGTTTGATTGTTTTAAGGTAAAAAAGAAACATTAAGAACAAACGTAATAGAGTCTTGAGACTTAGCTTTCGATATCTTTTCACGGTTGTATAAGAAAAATTAGGGAAACGCAAATTTAGACATAACACACATTGAGAATTGACGTTTCTTGCCTTTACAGCGATCATATATAAAATAAATAGTAAGATCATCTTAATGTGGGATACATTTCCTGTAAATGTATCGTAAGAGGTTTCGTATACTTTAAGATTACTATTACTAAAATTTTTTCGTCTGACAGCAATGAAAACATGTTGTTGAACGTGTTTAGAATCTTCGTACATCACATGTTTCTGATTCAAGGTAATGTGTTGATTTAATATTTTTAGATGCACTTACGTTACAATAATGACCGTGGAAGGTGAACGTAAACGTGAACTTTAAACCCTCTGAGATTCTAGATGCCTCGTAAGTGTGGTGATTTTCCGACGATAATAGCAGAATTTTTTCTCTGTGATTAATGGCTTTAATAGACGATAACGAAATAAACAAATAAGGAATCGTTTATCGATTAGAAGGCTTGAGGCTACTGTTTTTATTTTTCTTAATGATCTTAGAACGCCAAGACCGTACAGCCTCCGTAGGCTAGTGGTAAAGACTTCAGAAATCGGGGGTCGTGGGTCCGAAAGCTGCGGGGACAACTTTTCATTGTGTTTCCTAGTTGGTTAAGGCAATGATGATTTGATCATCCGATCGCTCGTAGAAGTGAAGATGATCCATGTCTTTGGATGGGAATGTAAAAAGACGGTCCTGCGCCGCTCTTCGGTGGTGTGGTTTCGTCTCCACAGAGGTGAAGGAAGCTTGGGAGGAACTCGATTTGTCAGGTACACTTTGTGCCTCCTATAATATCTCCTGGAGCATGTAAAAGTCGGTCCTGCGCCCCTCTTCGGTGGTGTCGGTTATCCGTACCATCGGGCAATTTGCGCGTACATTCGTGCACTGTAATATCTCCTGCGCAGTTGCCTGATCTCTAGTACAGATCGGCCGCCGTAGGCAGATTCGACTAGAAAGACATTAGGTAGTTTATTAGGTTTGACACTTATAAAAGTACTTTATGATTAAGCTGCTTAAAATAGTAAATTTTAGGTATAGTATTATCTTGAAATTTTAATATATGGTCTCTAATGGGTTACACCCAAAATATAACTGACTGATGAGTCAAATATCCCCATTTATTTCTTGTAGTGTTTAGATAAAGTTATTACTTAGCTTTTATTTTTTAATACATGTACTTACTAAAACTTTTGAAAATTAAAAATTTACTAGTAAGTTTCTTTCAAATACAGAAATACCTTTAGGCATACATATATCTACTCGATCTTTATATATCTATCTACTCGATTGCCTCTCTTTGTTTAGCCACATTACGTACCTATAAGGCATAAGAATTTATTTTCTTAAAAATCTAATTAGAATTCTTTGTTATTTTAATACTTATTTATTTTAATTAGTGATACACCACCTTTTTTGTATTTTTCTCGGTCAATATTTTTAAAAACCATTGATTTAAGCTAAAAAAATTACATTTTTTCTTTTGATTTGACGTCAATTGATCAATTACAGAATGGGTTCAACCCAAACAAATTAAACAACATGATTTAAATTGTATAGAATAAAATACAAAATTGGTGCATACATTAAATAAATAAAGCATCAATAATAATAAACAA
Organism: Lamproptera curius; assembly: GCA_029286875.1. NCBI lineage: Eukaryota > Metazoa > Arthropoda > Insecta > Lepidoptera > Papilionidae > Lamproptera > Lamproptera curius. The sequence goes on from JAGSMT010000089.1 coordinate 1,452,574, forward strand.
TTAAGAACCCATTTAGATACTAAAAAAAATTGTACCCATAAAAGTGAAATTGTTGACATAAGCGTCATTAACTAGCCGCCAGAAACTCTGATAAGAAAGTTAGGTTATAGTTGTTGTTTATTTACATTCAGTATTCTTTTTTTTCAGACAGCACTTTGTCTTCTAGAAATATTTAAAAATGGCAGAACAGTCGCAAGTGCGCGCATTTTATAGCGGAAGAATTTTTTCATAACCGGTGGCACGGGTTTTGTCGGTTTATGTTTAATTGAGAAGATATTAAGGACAATACCGGATGTGGGCAAATTATATTTACTTATGAGACCGAAAAAGGGGAAGGAAATTTCGGAAAGATTAGAAGAATTCCCTAAGAACCCGGTAAGTCATAAAAAAATTGTACTTGTGTTTATTTTCATGTACAGATTTTTTGAATCACACTTGATTGCTATAAAGAAAAAATGAAAGTGCTGGGCGACATAAATACTCTTAATTGAGAAAATATTATTGTTTATTTTTGCGCCAGTTATGTAATTAATGTTTACATACTTTGTTCTGCATTACGAGGTTCCCTCTAGTGTTGTAATTTACATATTGCATTTATAATGGATTTTCATTGAGAATAAACACTTGTGGAAAAGTTTTACCTGCATTATTAATGCCATAGTTTATTATAATTTAAAATATTTTAACCATTAAAATAAAATGAAATTTACATATTTTTAAGTAAAAACAGTCAGATAAATACAAAATGCTACAACATATAATTTAATATTAATTCTCACATTATTGTTACATCCAATTAAACAATTCTATATATTTTTCCAGGTCTTTGAAAAACTTCTGGAGACTGAAACAAAAGATATATTCAAGAAGTTGGTGCCAGTCTCCGGCGATGTTGGTCAAGAAGAATTAGGTCTGAGCCCAACGGACAGAAAAACTTTAATTGAAAATGTCAATGTTGTTATACATTCCGCTGCTACCTTGGACTTTGAGGATAATTTAAGGCCTACAGTGACTATTAATGTCCTCGGAACAAGAAGAGTTCTGCAGCTGTGTAAGGAGATTAAGGATTTAAAGGTAATATAGTTCAAATAATGTAGGTCTCGGTGTTACAGGGTATCAACCATGGAAGTATCATCACAAATCCTAATTCTACAGCAAAACATTTGTGTCCAATTATGTTTGTTGATATAAAAGTATTTTGACACTGTTTACGATGGACTTTAGACTGTTAATACTGATTGCAGATCTAATAAGCATTTGACAATGCATTTATTCTTAGTATGGCAAGCTCCAGAGAATGTTTTATTTTACTTACACTGCTATTTCACTGTATAGATTGACTGGAAGAAATAACATATGTTTCTGAATTAACACTTGTGCTCTTGTGACTCTCTGTGCATTATTGAAATAATATTTTTAATGTTAAACTATACTTCATTGTGTAGTTATCTTGCACATGTCATACAAAATTATAGTTGTAGTCTACCATCTCTACTCAATTCTAAACATCTTATATTGTTCTATGAGTTATATCTGGCTTACTGCTTTTGACTTGTTGTTTTATGTTTCGATTTTCCAACCTCCTTAGTATGTGACTTGTACATCACTTTTAGAATTTCTCCTGTATCAAATGTTTTTTTGGATTAGTTAACTCCCAGTCTAATATATTGTATATGACACTTTAACAGTCTACAAAATAGTGAGTCTTAAATATAATAAACACTTAATGTATTATATAATACATTTCCATAAATAAAGTGTCTTGTGTATTCACTTGGTGAGAATAATAAATATCAAAATATTGAATAAATAGTAAGTAGTCTTAGTTGGTTAGGGCAATTTAGGCCGATCACCCAATTGTCTGAAAAGTAAGATGATCCATAAGTCAGATGGGCATGTAAAAACGGTCGGTCCACCCACCAATCCACATTGGACCAGCGTGGTGGGATACGGTCCAAAACCCCCCTCCTCATTAAAACAAGAAATTACAAGTATGATATTTATTAACATTCATTAATGTAAAATACTTGCAATTTCTATTCTATACTTACAGGTTATGGTGCATGTTTCATCTGCATATGTAAACTCGTACCTAACTGAAGCTCACGAAAAGATTTACGATGCTCCAGAAGATGTCGAAAAAGTTATATCGTTAGTTAAAACTATGAATGATGAAGCCTTGAATGAAATTGAATCCCAGTAAGTTGCAATATCTTTTATAAGTTATTCAAAATAACTTATTATTTATGTTTGTCATAAACTTAGGATTGTTTTATTTCCATTTTGTTATATTCAAGTGTTAGAATAAATCAAAGCAGAATATGAAATTTAATATAAACAATATACTGCCATATAAGCATTCCTTTGTGGGTCAAGGAATGCCATTTATTTACTTAATTTATTGCTTCTAATAAAATACATCTCAATACTTTACTTAGTTTGAAAATATGAGACTTTTAGAATATTACTTTGAGATCGTTTAGATGCAAAGTAAATTTTTTTGTACCTATTAATATTGTTAGCTAATTATTAGCTTTAATTTCTCTAAATATCTTTATATATTTAGAATTTTATTGCAATACTAAAAAATGCTATATTATTGCAGGGTATTAAAGAACCATCTCAACACATACACTTTTACCAAACACTTGGGAGAACATGAGGTGAAGAATTGTTCTGACCTTTTCCCTTGCACAATTGTCCGTCCAACAATGAGTAAGTATTATATTTTCATTGTTTTTCATCAAGAGATTTTAATGTGAATAAACTTAAGTAACTGCTGCCTCCTTAGCCTAGTGGTATGGGCGTGTGCTTTAGAAACCGGAGGTTGTGGGTTCGAATCCTGCGGGACGCAACAAATTTTCATTGTTGCTTCCTAGTTGGTTAGGGCAATTTGGGCCGATCACCCAATTGTCTGAAAAGTAAGATGATCCATGCGTCGGATGGGCATGTAAAAGTCGTCCACCCACCAACCCGCATTGGACCAGCGTGGTGGGATACGGTCCAAACCCCTAATGGAAAGGGTGTATTAGGGAGGCCTATGTCCAGCAGTGGACTAACAAAGGCTGATGATGTGTGTGTGTGTGAAACTTAAGTAAAGCCTTGGAGTATGCAAGCAAAACTTTAATTTTACCATTGTCATAAGTGAAAGCAAAGTTATATCTGAATTGTCACAAAGAGGACAATCATTAACTTAACCATCTCTGACTGGTTTGTTCTAAATGAATGGCTTAAAGATCTAAATATGAAACATTTACCTGATAAAGCAGTTTATTGCTTCTCATTGTAAAATTTTAAGTATTTTAATACATTTTATGATATGTGTTCTATTATTTCAGTTGTTGCATCATGGAAGGAACCTGTTCCTGGCTGGACTTGTTCTAAAGTTGGCCCTCAAGGATTCCTTATGGGTGCAGCTAAAGGTAAGTTTATTTCATAATTAATGATATCATCATAATCAGCATGTATCAGTGCACTGTTGGACAAAGGCTTTTTCAATTAACACTAAGGCCACTTATCCCTTGCTGCTGTCAACTTGATCCGGATACTGCACGGAGATTGGCATCCCGCCCCTGGGGTCGAATGCTCTGTCTTCCCAAACATGTCCTCCACTACATAGCTTTAATGGCCCATCGGTCTTTTGTTCTTTTGACCATATCATCAAATCCCACCGAGGATCATGGACTCTGTGAATATATACTGGTTACTTACAAAATGATTATTTATTTTTTATACTATATTTTTGTTTACAGGCGTCGTTCGTCGTCTGCCATTGGCTAAGCAGAACATAGCCGATTACATACCAGTGGACGTTGTCGCCAACCAATTGCTGGTCGCTGGCTGGCACGCGGCGAAAGAGAAGTATGTAGAATCTTACTTGTGAATTTTTCTATTATTATTATAAACGCTTTTTTTTTTAATAATTAGCGCTTCAGTATCTAGCTTTCAACTTCATAATCTTACATCTATGTTTTAATCAATAGATAGAAGTTTTGTTTGAATATATTTAGTAATACATAATCAGCCTGTGATAGTCCACCGCTGGACGTAGGCCTCCCCTGATACACATACATTAGGGGGTTTTGGACCGTATCCAACCACGCTGGTCCAATGCGGGTTGGTGGCTGGACCGACTTTTTACATGCCCATCCGACGCATGGATCATCTTATTTTTCAGACAATTGGGCGATCGGCCCAAATTGCCCTAACCAACTAGGAAACAACAATGAAAATTTATTGAGTCCCCGCAGGATTCGAACTCACGACTTCCGGTTTCTAAAGCCCATACCACTAGGCTACGGAGGCAGTTTTTATTTGGTAATACAGCCTTAAAAAGCGTGACTGTATAAACTGATATTAAGACTTGATCATAAAGGTAAAACCAAATTCTTCATTTATTATATAAATGCTTTAGAAGCTACCATCGTTACAGTAAGTCACATTCTGTTTCTACACAAAGGGATATTTGCGGTAAGGGATACTTCCTTACACCGCAATTTTTACCATCAATTGAACGTCGTGAAATTCATGATAGCGATTATTAATAAAACACTGTCTGCCATGTGATTGTTTACAAAATGTCCACTTTGAATTTCAGGAGCGGTCTGACCGTCTACCACTGTTCCTCCTCGACGCAGAAACCGTTCCGTTGGATTATGCTCGAAACTCAAGTGAACGAGCTGCTGCACAAGTACCCGTTGAAGAGTGCGGTTTGGTATGTATAAATGAAATTTCATTCAGAATACGTTTTTGCATGTTTGATGCAGTTCTTACTCATTACTTTCGATTTGTTACGCGAATACATAATATATAATTGAGTTTACAAGATTTTGATCATTTAATTATTTTAACCTTTTTTGGTTTTAATATAATTCAAATAAATATTTGACTCATTTAATTATTTTAACTGTTTTGTGATTTTAAGACCGACTTTAGAATAAGCTAGATCTGATTCTGTATTTTCACTTTTATATATTTTCTTTTATATAACTATCCTTGGAAGGGCCTTAACAGAGTAGAAGTCTTCATCATAGTGGTTTTACAGTTTCTTTTTTGGAGAAATTTTATATTTTGTCTTTTTTTAAAGTATACCGTCGACTAGGTAGCGTATTTATGTCTTCTATTTACATAAATAATAAGCAAGTAATTGTTATTTTTTGCTTTGAGACATAAAATTCATATGAACAAAGACGTAATCTTTTTCATCTATTCAAATAGATAAAATTAGAGCGTCAATTTGTAACATCAATATAACTTCATCAAAATAAATAACGAGATAACATATTTTTACCTTTTTGTCTGTCTGTCTATTTGTATCATCTCTGATATAACTGGTCCGATTTTTATGGGACTATAGGACTGGAAGATAGCTCATGTAACTGGGAGTATCTTATTTATTACAATAAACATTAACAAAGTTATCTTTCTATATTTTACTACTCGGACAAAGTGCTGTGCAGCAGCTAGTAAACAATATGACCTTTTTTTCAGGTATCCTCGTCTCGAATTTGTCCCTTCGCTGTGGCTGTTCCGGCTGTCGGCCATCTTCGTTCACTTCTTCCGGCGATACTACTCGATATGATGCTCAGAGTGACCGGAGGGAAGCCAATGTAAGTACTAGTAAGCTATGGAATTCGAAAAAAATAGTATCGTATAATAGGAAATAGAGAATTTTAATTTTTTTTTTAAATTGATTTATAATTGAACTCCGTAGCTTAGTGGTATGGGCGTGTGCTTTAGAAACCGGAGGTGGCGGGTTTGAATCCTGCGGGGATTCAACAAATTTTCATTGTTGTGTCCTTGGTTGGTTAGCGCAATTTGGCTCGATCGCTCAATTGTCTGAAAAGTAAGATGATCCATGCGTCGGATGGGCATGTAAAAATAAGTCTATGCAGCACCGTTTCGACAAATTGTCAATCACTAACAAAAATTTCAATCACTCAGTGACAGTCAATTAATAACAACGCCTTACGTACAAAGTTATTTCAAAGTTTTAAAATTTTCTCTCTTTTTATTAAAACTAAGACTAGCAACTGCTTATATATTTGCGATGAAATTAAATAAACACTTTATTTGACCACCCGTTCGGCGTAGTGGTTAGTGACGCCAATTATCACGCCAAAGGGTGTGGGTTCGATGCCTACCGCGCGAAAAAATATTGAAGTGTTGAACATAGTGTTTGTCTCATGTCTGGGTGTGTGTATCTATATTATATATATTTACATTATTTACAAAAAAAAAGTAAGTTTACGTCTTCATTGGTCTATTTTCCATAGTACAAGTTTTGCTTAGTTTGTGAATATTAAAATACTAGCGACCTGCCACTGTTTCGCGCGAGAGCTATGCTGAAACATATAAACCTTCCTCTTCAATCGCTAGCTATTAAAAAAAACCACATCAAAATTCGTTGCGTAGTTTCAAAGATTTCAGCATACATAGGGATATAGGGACAGAGAAAGCGACTTTGTTTTATACTATGTATAGGCAGTATTTAATTTGAAATTGTATATTTTTATATGTATCATTATTTATTTCAGATTGGTCCGTCTCCACAAGAACGTGTGGAACTCCCTCGGACGTTTGGAAAAGTTCATATTTAACGAGTGGCGCTATCACAATCCTAATACGAGGGACTTGAGCAAATCATTGAACAAGACGGACAGCGAGCTGTTTTATATAGACATATCCAGTATTGATGTGAGTATAATAGCTGGGTTTTGTAACTGAAGTCATACTGTCGTTGCATGCTGTTGAGGATTGATGTAAAGGAAGCTCTTTAAGGAGACTAGAGCTTTAGAAGTAAATTGATATAGTGGTCATCATTCATCATCATCATCAGCCTGTGATAGTCCACTGCTGGACATAGGCCTCCCCTAATACACCCCTATCCATTAGGGGGTTTTGGATATTAGTAGTAATATGTGATAATTATATTCTCTGAAACGTAAAATCACCTATTGGTTTTATGGTAAGAGCCTACTTGGTTTAAGAACAGAGGGTTTTCTCGGAATCAATTTTAGTCAAAGAATACTAGACACGTAAAGTCTGGATGCATATCGGATCTTCAAAAAGAAATAAGGTAGGTAACATATTTCTCAGATGACAGGGTCATCTTTGGCAGCTGTTATGGGATGTTATTGATTTCAAATTTACTGACATCTGATTTATCCATCGAACGCAGTTTACCTTTAGTTTTGTGGAGATCAGATGCCAACTGAATAGAATAAAAGCTGACGTCTTGATATCTTGGTAAAAGTGAAAGAAATCAGATATATTTTTGTAAATTAAATAATATTACTACTATATTGCTCAAACTCTTTATCTCTCGTATAAATGATAAATACAAAAATCCCCTTACTAATCGGAACAAGGCGGTATCCACTCACTAATATTAGCTAGCAGAAATATGCACCATGGTAGAACTAATAATTATAATAATGTCTTCCTAATTATTTCTTTTATTTACGCGATTATTATATATCTCATAGAGATACAGACATATACCAACTTAGTCTGCCCGTGATCATGGATGCTGAAAAGAATCCGAAACGTCGGGAATAAATATATTTAAGTAACGCGAAAAATCCGTAAATAAGTGGATTTGAAATGTCTTCCTAGTCGATCACAACTACAGCGACCGTTCTATATTAGAGAGGCAACGGCTAAACTGCGCAGGAGTGCACGACACGCACACTGGGTCACACGCCCGCAGGATACGAACCCGCGACAGTGGGTATGGTAGCACTACCATAGCTCTATAAACAGTATATCTAACCATTAAGTAATGTTTGTGTATTATAAAATATTTTGTTTCCTCAGTGGATCGAGTACTTCGTAAAATTACACGTGGGAGTGCGTCGTTATCTGAACAGGGAGAAGGAGAACACTTTGGAAGTCGCTAGAAGCAAGGACACTGTGTGAGTTTGTATATCTATTCTGGTTTTGTTTGAACTTGAGTTTGGTTAAAACATTTATACTACTTGACTTAACATAGTATGTAAAGTGCAAATAATAAATAATATCTATCAAATAAAGGCCTTTTTGGATTTAAAATTCTAGATTATACTAAAATATATGTTAAAACATTTTTTTTGTACTATATCACTGTATAATAAATATTGATCTTTTTTGAAAATTCTGTAATTAATTTACTGTTGCTCTGAAGTGACAATTTTTTCTCGTATGACACTACATGACCTGACTGATGGTTATTTTATACTAAGTTCAGTTCTTATTATGATTGCAAAAACATTATGGTTACTGAAAACTATGTGCCATAATTTATTACATCATTAAAAAATTAAATGATCCTATATCAAATTTATTATCATCCCCTCGTCTGTCATAGAATCTTTGGACCCAAAACTAAATGAATGTTAGAGTTAAACAAGTTAATATAAGTTAATAAGTTTATATGCCTTGTTTCAGACTCCTCGCGGCTCACGTAGTATGGCAGATACTCATAATAGCTTTGCTCTGGTACTTCGTCGCCTGCATCACCGGTTTGACTATGACGGGCAGCGCATGGGCGCCACCTATCATCTATATCCTGTACAGTTTCTTGTAAAAACTTAAATTCTATCATTTCCGCGAATAACTATCTAACAAAAGGACTGTTACGTATTTTAATGCGATCATTAAAGTATTTTGATTCACGGAAATGAATATACATAAGATAAATTGTTCTCTCTTCTATTATGATGTCACAAAGTTCCATGTTCATATCTAGTTGTTAAACTTTTTCTTTTTGTGTTATAAAACAAAAAGATTACACTATCTATGGGTCTGTTATCCCTGCAGTAAAACTGTATTGTTATTATCATTATTTAATGCGTTTTTTAAATTCACATTTATATTTTAACAACGTCAACGTTTCGAGCATTTAGTAGCGGTTATAGTCACTGGACTCGATGCAAATCCGTTATAAGGTCTTTTATGCAGAAATAAAACTATGGTAATAAAAACTATGTTAAAAGCTTTGAGCATATTTCCAAAAGTAATTGTGCGAATATAATTCGGTGATTTCGAGACTTGATTAATATTTTTTACTCGATAAGGGATGTGCAAGACATTTCTTTGATACTCGCTATCAATGGGTCTAGTAAGATGTTGAACATTTTTTGTGGAATAGTATGTGATCTGAATAAAAAACATTTAGCGTCTTTGACTTTGTTTAAAAAGCTTCTAGATCATATTTAGTTTACTGTAATAACCACCCTGTAATCTATATGGTAATGCTTTGCAATCTCTTATTTAACGATACGGATGATTTGGTGTTATTTCTATAAGAGTGTGAGACATTCCAGTATTAAGTTAAGGAAATATGCTTACAGTTGTACTTTAGAGGGCAGAATCTCTTTTTTTATTTGTTACTAAAACATTTTTTGATTGGAATACATAAATATTTGAACTTTTTTATTATGTGGTACATAACAATTTACTAAATATATACATATTTTTCCAAAAAATGGTTTTATTGCACAAATTATATCCTTTTCTAGAGTTATTTGATACTTACTAAATGTTTGAATTCAAATTCAAATTATCTTTATTTCTAAAATACGGTAAATTCAGATCTTAAACACACATTTAGTTCTATACGCATTTCACCACATTGGCATGCAAATCATTTATAACTTAAAAATATATAACATCAATTTAAATAAAATCGAAAGAATTGTTACACGCATTTTCAACTGAATGTCAGATAGAAATTAATTACGAAATATTGACTAACATATCATAAGTTATAGTACATTGATAATAATAAAAAATATTATATAAGTTTAACAAAGCTAACAAAACAACATAAAATATACAATATAAAATAAAAAAGTCAACAAAATTGTCCAGATATTAACGGATGTCTGATGAATGAGAAGATTATACGGTGTGTTTATTAGCAAACACAAGAAAGTTTTCCAAATATATTTTTAGTATGTGGTCAGCTTATTTCGCTTAATATCTGTAAAAATTTAAAAAGTTTTAATGTCATGGATTTGTGGGCGACCGACACAATTCGTCATGAAATAAGAACCTACCACTCTATTAGCTTCGATAAAAGTACAAAAAACTAGGAAACTTGTTCAAGCCTTAGAATATATATAAATAAATAAGTGAACAATTTTTTTTAACAAGCTAATTTTTTCTGTTAATAAATACATATTTTATGGATACAAACACCCAGACACTGGCAAAACACTTTTTTAAATATAGTGTTTTTCGAAGGATATCTGACTGTTCGATTCGGAAGGAATCATCAAACTCACACCCTTTGGCAGCAGTCACATACTAACTAATACTTCATCAAATATATTGGTTTTTAACTTATTTAATTAACTTTAATACAATTTTTTAGAGTAAAGTAAAACAAACGGAAAATAGGTATCAATACATTTATTACCTCGAATCACATTACACAGTTACGTTAAGTTTAATCGACATACAATAACACACAACAGTTTCGTTACAACGCGTCTTTTAAGTAAACAATATATCTAGCAAAGGAGGAATAAGTACTTCACCAAACATTATTATAACTGTGATGTCAAAACGTTTACTATAAAGCAGCGGATTTCATATTTAGCAATCAATCAAAATCATCCCTAAACAAATATAAGAGAAAAACCTCAAAGATGTTCGAGCAGATCAGCAATGTATACAATTTTTTTACTTAAAATAAGCTTATTTACCATATTGTTAAATGTTTAATAATGAATCACTTTACACTAACTTGGCATGTGGCATATATTCGCAATATTTGCAAAAATAACTGCATAGTAAATCATATACTAAACACAGGTGGTCATATAAGTGTCAATCAAGAATTTGAAAAGCTTTAAAAGGTTAAAAATCCTATATAGATTATATACGGGCCTCCCATCAATTTGAAAGCTTTAATTGCCGCTGTTAGTTTTTGACGTTGCATAAATAAACTTTACGTTTTATTTCACTGTTATAGACAATCTCTTGTAAACGCGTGCTTGTGACATTATTAATGATTATCCATAATTAAATAATCAAGTTTTAAACAAAAAAAAGCGATTTTAACTTGTCAACTCAATTGTTGATTATTACGCTTCGGATATATAAGTTTTGTAATTTTAATTACATCATTCGTACTTCAATTATGTCAGTTCGTTTGTAACAATTACCATGTTATATAATCCAGTATGCATTATATCAATTCCTAACATATTATACGCATAAGTTGGTTGCTTGAGCATGCTCCTCTAAGAAAATATATATATTTCTTTTCTCTTCAAATGGACGGTGATCATAAAATCTAAGATGACAATATTATAAAAGCTTTTTATGCTTTTAGCTTTTATCGTTATTAAAAAGTCAATTTTAATCCTTATATGCGAATACGAAAAATATCAAGCAATATTGTGATATTTAAATATTACATTAAAGTAATTCTTTTTGGAATATATATATTATTTTTTAAGAAATAATTACTATTAATTTTTAACGTTTAGAAGTTTGATGATAATTATTTAAACTTTTTTCAATACTGTTCAAATATTAGAAGCGTCCTTTACAAGAATCAGTTATTAATAGTTAGTTTTGAATATTATAGCATATTTATTACAATTTTCTAATGAAATTTCATACACTAACATTAAAAATATGTGTTTTACTTTACTCCTTAACCATGCTTAATGCTCCACAAAAACAAACATTTTAAATAATATTACGTGCATTTTGTAGGTGAAATAAACATAATATTAAAGTGGCTAAAGAATATGAACACGCAAAATAATCATTGGAAAGCAAAAAATGCTCAAAATTTTTTTCATTCCATTATATTTTAGTATAAGCTCATGATATCCCAAACTATGTTATATGGTATGATAAATTTTCGATTTCTTACATTATAAATATTTTGAACTAAATCAATGATTTTTTGTACTTGTGTTTACTACATTTGATTTACAATTTGTAAAAATGCATCTGCTATATAATATAGTAAGAATAATGCAATACTGAAAAACATAAGTTATCAGCTATGCTCAAAAGCTACACTCAGTATTCACTCAAACTTAGCTCAGATTATTCTTAGCAAAGTAAACTTAAAAGCCAAAACTGCGAAATACATTTTCAACCTATAAAAATGTAATGCTTTAGGCAAAGTTTGGCATAAGCTTCATAACAATTAGTCTATAAGCAAAAGGTAAGTAGGTGTGAAGTTTTTATATATTTTTTTTTACATTTTACTAAAATTATCATAGTAGTTCTACTAAAATTATGTCACTAACGAAGAAAATACTAGTAAAACCCAGCAATGATGGGCATCCATCAAAATCTACGTATTAAGAAATAAGTTTCATAATAGTTCGTACAATAGTTCTTTTTAATTAATTTTTGTACTACAGTAAATATTTTTCCTTAAATCTCAATAATGAACGTCAATAATCATCTACTTGATCCGATACCCCCTTACCACAATAGACATGATAAGCACAACATGTTAACTTACAGCTAATATTAATAATAGGTTTTCAAGTTCGATTAAGAACACTAAATAGCTGTTAAGCTTTAAATTTGTATGATGTAAGTCCAAAAACTATCTAGCAGTAGCATAAATGTTTATTAATAAATAAAAAGGTACGTTAAATGTAAAAAAAAATAAAGAAAACAATAGTTTTAATGCATATAAATGTTACTGGACGGTGTTATTTTAGAATTTTGTCACATTAACTTAACTCAATACAAAAAAATTGTGACTTTAACAATTATTATTATGTTAAAGTCAAAGTGTTCTTAACCGAACTTAAAACATGTGTAAATAATGCACATTAATTCATTTATTAGCTAACTTTCTCCGACCAGAGAAGAGAAACCAAAGTTTCCATTCCGTCAGAACACTATTAGTACTATTGAACTGAGAGATTCCATTGTACTATTATGATTTGTGATTATGACATTGTATGATTTTGTGATTTGTATTTGGTTTAAATGCAAGTTATTTGTTGAAGACTAGTATGTAACAAAGCTAATGATAATCATTTATAATCGAATCAAAATAATTATTCACCTTTCCAACTCTTATTGGTTGATCAAGCTGACAAACTTTAAATAAGACAAAGTCGTTGGTTAAATTAAATTGCTGTTCATACAGAGCTACATTGAGGTTGTCATACAGAAAATATCTAAAATAAACTAAAATAAAAGAATACTTATATATTAAACCTGTTGATGCTTATAGAAAAAAAAATCTAACATATAAAGAGGAGTATAATTAAAGTTTAAACAGCCATAGAAATGCATCAAAGAAATCTCTTACAGATTAAATTAAAAAATGAATTAATTTGAGTTACATAATCTATATTGTGTTGTCTTTTGTATTAACTGTGATGTATTTACTGCAAATGTATAGAGTATCGAGTCTATTATTATTGTCTCTGGTCAGAATAACAGTCAGTCAGAGTGATTTGGCTCTAAGGAGTGATGTCTTCGCTTCATGCTCCAACTTTATTCCTCCTCTTGTTCAAAAGAGAATTGTTGCTCTGCTCCAATGCCTTGATTTGTACCTGAAAAACAAGCATTTATTATAATTTTATTAACTAAGGTTAAGATCTATTCCCGTGCTGCTTAAAGATATCTCAAACTGAGAAAAATACATTGATACCGTTATATATTTTGTGAAGAATTTAGCGATCAGAGAAAAAAAAAGGTTCCCCTGAGTTTCTTACGCAGATTTCTTGCAGGATTGCCTTTGCTAACCGGTGCTAGATTAATAGACAATCAATAAGAGAGTGTAATGTTTCTATTTTGAATAAAGATGTTCGAATTTGACTCTAAAAAACTAGAAAACAGCAGTGAAAAGTTTCTCAGCCTTCTACGGATAAGAACCCCTTATGTACCATTAGGTTACGGAGGCACTTAAAAGTACAATACCGTCATAAAACACTCAAATATCACCACACCTGGTCATAATCGCGATCCAACGCTCGTATTTGGCGCCATCAGCCAAACTTTGCATGGTCAAAACCATATCTAAACTGTCATAGGTTGGTTTCTGGTTTCGTTTACGTAAACTCTATATATATTACACCCGACTATACAAACTTCTGCATTTTTGTCATATGACGCTTATTTATTTTTTCACATCACATCACACACATACATACATCATCAACCTTAGATAGTCCACTGCTAGACATAGGTCTCCCCTAAAACACCCCTATCCATTAGGGGGTTTGGACAGTATCCCACCACGCTGGTCCAATGCGGGTTGTTGGGTGGACCGACTTTTTACATGCCCATCCGACGCAAGGATCAACTTACTTCTCAAGGATCAAATTGCCCCAACCAACTAGGAAATAACAATGAAAATTTGTCGAGTCCCCGCATGATTCGAACCCACGGCCTCCGGTTTCTAAAGTACACGCCCATACCGCTAGGCTAAGGAGGCAGTTTTATTTATTTGTTACCTGGTCGTAGTCCACGCGCATGGTGGCCAAGGAGCGCGTCATCTCGTCCTGCACGTCGGCCCACGCGTCGCCCGCGTCCCGCAGCAGCGCGTGCGTGTACAGCGGCGTCTGCGGCACCTGCGTGTACTGCCGCACCCACGGGCTGGACATCACCTGAACGAGGCATTCATTCATTACGGCCGGGGCGAACAAGATATGCCATCGTTTAAAACGATCATGTTGCAGATGAAAGATTCCATCGAGTATCGTTAATTTGCTCCTAAGAATTGAAAAGTTCCGGCGCTTTTTCATGGATTCCATTATCAGAACCTAACCAGACTCTCATGGAACCGCCATTGAATTACATTCTTTCTAATAAATAAATAAAAAAGAATCATCGAAATCGATTGGCGTGATATTGAGCTATTAATTGTCCATTTGTTGAGCACATAGTTGATGCAAATTTCAGATTTATTCAGTTTTTTCATGGATGCCACTGTCAGAACTGGACCAAATTGCTATGGGACCAAACGGGAGTCAACAGCTTTGAAATAATAAAAACAACATCCAAATCGGTTCACCCAGGCAAAAGTTCCGAGGTAACAAACATAAAAAAAATACAGACGAGTTGAGAACCTCCATCTTTTTTTTTGAAGTCGGTTAAAAAAGCATGACTCATGTAACGCTACCTCGCTCTGAGCCGTTCCATTTAAGGCTCGAAGTGCGAGCGAGATCGCGACATCTGTCTGTCTCTCCTACTTGGGCGATCGATTTGCCCGCGAGGACGGCTGCTACACAATAATACATTTACATGTTTTCGTCTATGTAACTTGATAAATCCAATTGTAATTTCCATTTACCTCCATCTATATATGTTTTATTTATTTATCATCAACGAGGGCAGACAAGCAATCGAGACCATTGATGGAAAGTGGTCACCGGCGCCCATAAACATCCGCAATACTAGAGGTATCACCATCGCTCTGCCTACCGTGAGACGTAGATATATACATATATTGATATATACATATACAGATAGATAGAGAAATGGAACGAGTAAGTACGTTTCATTCGCTAAATATTTACGGTTATATCGTTGCCCTTCGAACCGTAAGACAGTAATCTTTATTCGTCACTGTTTTGCGGCAGAAATAGTCACAACACCAGACGGTCTCTTGTGAAATAGAGATCCACCATATTGGAATGCCGAGATTAGGCCTTGCAATCGACTTACACTGCAGTAATTACAATCCTCACAATCAGACTTATGATTATTACATAAAGTGGTTTTATTAATTTTATTCATCTTTTACAATTACAAAAGCATATCTATACATCTAAACAAGTAAATACAATTGGAGTGTCTGTTTGTAATATTAAAATAACCGCTCTCTACTACATGCATATGTATATACGGTATACATACGAATGTATATAATGTATATACGGTGCACATACCAAAATACATCTGTCTGTTTGTTCTGGCTAATCTTTGGAATTACTGGTCCAATTTTAACGAGACTCACTGAAGGATAGCTGATTTAACTGGTAGTAACTTAGGCTATTTTTTTTTTATACTTTACCACGCGACCAAGTGGCGGGCTACAGCTATACTACAATATAGTCTATTAATTTACCGAAATACTCACCTGGTGTATGGTCAATCGTTTCGCGGGATCCACGGAGAGCATTCCCCTGATGAGATTCTTCGCTTCTATGGAACGTTAGACCACTCCGGCTCGGGGAAGTCGTACTGGCCGAGTCTGATTCTCTGCGAATAGAAACGATCACATTTTTACGACCCGCTTAGCGCAGTGGTTAGTGCCTAGTGCAAGTTCCATTCTCACTGTGGGAAAAATATTTTTTTTATGAACTTAGTGTTTTGGATGATTTGGATGTAAAAAGTCGGACAATCAACCCGGTTCGACCAGCTTGGGATATGTCCATAAACCCTCAATGGACAGTGGAGTATAGGGAGGCCATGTCAGCAGTGACTATCAAGACTGATCATGATGAGTGTTTTGTCGTGTCTGAGTATTATTATTTAAATACAAAGAAAAGAATCAATGTATACGTCATAAACCCAGCTGCTATAGGATAAACAATGTAGTACCAGTCGTGGTATCCAGCATGATAAGTATTTTATCATGTCTACATATTATGTCAATAAAAAAGTAAGTATGATTTCATATTAATATAATTAAAGCTTATGCCTATAATTAGTGACTAAACTAACGTTACGTTACGTACGTCGTGTGATCCAGCAGGAAAGAATTTCCTATACTACAATATAATAATTTATGGCAAGGTGAACTATAACAGTGAAGTTATTCTTATTAATAAAATATAAAGTCGCTTATGCCTGAAACTAATTGCGAAAGATGGCTTTAACAACCCGCACAGACTTATAACAGACTTATTACTCTTTCAACAACTAGGTAATCGGCCCTTAGTGCCCTAACCAAAAAAACAACTTTAACACCTACTTACCAGGACTTAACAGACGCTAAGACGCAGACTCTTATCACGGAGGATAGTCTATTATTCGACTTTAAATGAAAAGTACTAGTAGTAGATTAGTACTTCATATTAAAGTGAAATATAAATGAATACCTTTTTCATCCCCGGAGATATGGCGAGACCGTGGTTTGAATAGAATGGCGGAACCGCACAGATATGTGAACGACATCTAGATCCAGATATCGCAGGACTTGTCATTACAGACCAGGTACCTTCTAATCCGAAAATACACATGAGATATTATTGGAAACTAAATATGTTGATAAACTAAAATATCCATACTATTGTGAAGACTGATCAATCAGTAGTAGACGCTCGATGTCCTTCTAACCGGAACACACTAGCATTTTCAAGTATTTCACGAAACTTTATGTATATATGTTGTATATTATTGTGAATACGCATAATCCAATTTTATTATTGTATCTCATTATTTATTGTAAAAAAATATAAAAATATGAATTAAAGTACAAATCGTCAATTAAAATATCCATTATCATTTTAAATATTTTTTTACGGTGGTAGGTCCCTTTTACGTGGGACCGTTTGGGTGGTACCACAACGGTGCCTGTTTCTACCGCTAAAGCAGTAGTGTGAAAAACACTGTGTTTCGGTTTGCAACTGTAGAGCGTTTTACTGGAAACGAGACTTATAATCTAAACTATGACTCAGTGTAGGCAGCGCGATGGTGATACTAGTATTGCAATGTCTGGAAGTGTCGGTGACCACTTTCCATCAGGGACCGATGCATGTCGTCTGCTCGGTACGCCATAAAAAATATATACTATAGTATTGGTAGCTGTTTTATAAACTGGAGATCATTGGGTTGTGGAGGTCGTATGCCAGGCGTTTTGCGTAAAAACTGTTATTCACGAAAACCTGGATAGATAAGAAGGCGACGACACGATAACTGGAAAATAGTTAGATCGATGAAAGTTACTTTAAATCATTGAAAAATTAAATATATATATTCGTAAAAGAATAATGAATTTGATTGAATCACCTCAGGAGCAACATAGTACGGAGTGTAACAAGGTGTCTGCAAAGTATCCGCCTGCGAAAGTGTCTCTTTAGCGAAACCGAAATCGGTCAATTTCAGTATGGCGTTAGGCTCCATGCCCGTGTAGAGGAGGTTCTCCGGTTTGATGTCTCGATGGGCGATGTCAGAGTCGTGGAGGTGTCGCACTGCCACGCATATTGAATGCATTATCTGGAAGGAGAGGGACTTATAGTTAAGAAGTTTTAACGATATATACAACGTGATTTTTCGTTAAGTTCCATTTTTCCACACTAGAGTTTCAACTTTCAAATTATGCAATCTTTGTATATTAACTGCATTTTGGGACAAAAGTAAACCTGGTTTGAAAATCAGTCCATTGGAATATGTTACTGATTCTGAATAAACTACTTTCAGGTTTGTACTAAACTAAAAATCACTTTGCATAACCTTAAGGTGATGTGGAAATAACGAAAACAATGTAACTCGTAGGCAAACAGTTATAGTTCCTTATGTCTTTCTTCAAGTGTCGTACCAAGTGGCAGGTCCCTTTCTTTACAGGGGGCCCGTCGAATAGTTTTTCTTTATGTAATTTAGTAGTAATTAAAAACTACTTACCTCTGCAGCCTGTCTCTCAGTAAAAGCACCCTCTCTGTTATCCTGGATCCTTTGAAACAGCTCCCCTCCATCCATACATTCCATCACCACAAGCAGACATCGCTTCCCGCCGTATGTGTTGTCGTAGACGTCTATTATCTGGAAAGATGAAAAATTGCGTAAAACAAAACGTAAATTGTCTAGAATAACACAACATCATCTAGTCCGACACATCGGACTGTGTTTTACAGAATAATTACAGACTGATTTGCAATTGAAAGAGATGCGAGCGATGCGTAAAGAGATCGGAATTATTTATTAAATGGATTACGTAACAGCTTCCTGTTACGCTACTATTTACTCCATTCATGATCATGTTTATATGAGGACAAATGGTTTTTATGTGGGAATTTTGATATGACTGAAAGCATGGATTGTGTTTATACTAATGTTATTGTTGTCATATGTATTTCAAATATTAGCTAACTGCATCCGTATCCTCGAGGTAAGGGTGGTATATGGTATGCTTTACAAAGATGAGGTGGTAGGTTCGAATCCTGCGGGGACTCAACAAGTTTTCATTGTTGTTCCCTAGTTCATCATCATCATTAGCAGCCCCTATCCGTCCACTGCTGGACATAGGCCTTTCTTTCAATGAACGCCAACACGGCCGATCCCTAGCTCATCGCTGCCAACTTGAGCCGTCTACTACACGGAGATCGGCATCCCACCCGGTCGGGTGGTCGACCAACGCTCCGTCTTTGCGAACGCGGCCTCCACTCCAGAACCTTTATGGCCCATCGACCATTGGTTCTTCTGACCACGTGACCGGCCCACTGCCACTTCAAAGAGCTAATCCTTTGCACTATGTCGGTGACTTTAGTTCTTTGCCGGATTTATTCATTATGATTTTTTTCCGACAAAGGAACTCCGAGCATAGCGCTTGCCATAGCGCGTTGAGCAACGGCAAACTTGTGGACCAGTCCTATAGTCAAAGGCCACGTTTCGGCTCCGTCGGTCATCACCCAGTTGTTTCCTAATTGGTTAGGGCAATTTAGGCCGATCAGCCAATTGTCTGAAAAGTAAGATGATCCATGCGTCGGATGGGCATGTAAAAAATCGCTCCACCCACCAATCTGCATAGGAACAGCGTGGTGGGATAGGTGCGGTCCAAAAACCTCTAATAGAATCGTGCATTAGGGGAGGCTTATGTCCAGCAGTGGACGCAAAATTTGATGGAGTTTTTTATTTATATTTTTCTTTTATATCTTTTTTATGAATTTTATTATATTTAATGTATTAATGAAATATCATCATCAGCATTATTATCGAAATTAAGTCATGGAAAAACCGTCAACAGTAAATTATATCAAACATCAGGTAACGATCGTATTAAAAACTCCAGATAATATTTTTCTATGTAAATTCCGGCGAAAAAACCCAAAACGAGAACGTACACTGAGTCCCGAATAGCGCTGTTATAAAGCGTGTAATTCACAACAAAATCGGTGGCAATGCCAACTCGTTAAATGCGGAAACATAAATAGTCGATTCGGCCACGATATCGTACAAAACGAACCTGATATTTGCCAAGCCTAAAAGATTACTATTAAACGTATCATTATGTACTAGTACATATTTGTTGCAGTTTTATACGCAGCTGAATTCCTGATTTTATTTCTTGTATCCGAGTAAATAAGCCATAGAACTCGTCACACAAAGTTCGAGGTGGAATCTTCATCGATACCCTAAAGTCAGGTGATCTTACTGGTTAAACGTCCTTTGGTATGACGTAAAATGTACACTGGTTATTTAAGATCCCCTTTTGGCTTGAGATCGTCTGTAGTAGGACCCCCGTGGTGCCTATTTCTGCCTCAAAATAGTAGAGTGGAAACACTTTTGTTTTCCGGTTTGAAAGGCATCGTTGTCAGCGTAAGTACTGGGTACAACAGACCTATCATGTCATGTCTTAGGTCGGCGTTTGGATTTGCAGCGACTTCCGCTGCATTTTGACGTGACAACGTCATAAAAATTGGTTCAAGATAGAGAGGCACTCTCGAAAACTGTGTCACAGTGCCGCTCACGCAACGCTTTCAATAAGCTTCCATAAGAGGAAGTAAGTGAGGCACGTGCACTCTTACTTGTTTTACTTGATCTTTCTTCCTACTATCGAACTACTAATGAATATTCACATTACAATCATTCTACCACTAGACGTTGTCACGTATAACTTTCGCCCGTATACCGATTTTACAGACAGCCAATTTTCTCATGGGCAAGAAATCATCAGGTGCATGTCTTGCTCGTTTCGTCACTCCAAAGAATACATAAGTAAGAACGCCGATAGAACGCAATATTGGCGCTTTTAGCTTATGACATTAGATTTTGCGTACATGAAT
This sequence comes from Lamproptera curius, assembly GCA_029286875.1. NCBI lineage: Eukaryota > Metazoa > Arthropoda > Insecta > Lepidoptera > Papilionidae > Lamproptera > Lamproptera curius. Next base: position 1,473,504 of record JAGSMT010000089.1, read on the forward strand.
TCCACGCCTTCTTATTCTACTAACAAAATAAATACGAATAAAAACCACTGAATATTTCGGCTTGAAACTGTAAGAACGGCGCTAAACAAGTCAAAGATGGCAGGCGATAATGTATTGCCGCTGAATTCTGTGACACAGTTTATACTAGCGCAGACTTCAGAAGTTCTGCATACCCATGTAACCACAACTTATAAAATGAAGATTACTCATCATTATTCATTATTATTAATTATTGCACATGCGCAAGAATTTTGATAAAAGTTGTTGCGCACAAACAAAAAGACGCATTTTTAATGAAGGTGGGTGTGGAGTCTTTTCATACAAAAGGATATGGTATATTTGGTCCATCAATTTAAACAGAAGGGGTGCCTGTATCGGAGAAAGCTGCATACCATCGTATGCGCTTTATGCGTTAATCTGTACTAATATAATACAAAGGGAGTATTTGTATTTTTATGTGAATGTTTGTAATGAATAATTTCAAAATCTACTGCGCCGATTAAAAAAATCATTACAGCTACATTTACCTTGAGTAAAATAGGTGACTTTGATAGCCTTTATATAGCTGTAAATCTATAAGAAAAATCGGAAGTGTAAATAACACACTGCGGGTATAAGACTTACTAGTAAATTGTTGCATTCACTGGTAAACCCGGGCATTATTAGATTTTTATACAAATCTTATAGCATTGAATAAGTTTCCGAACTGCTTGTGATAGAAAGTAATAAAGTAATAACTTATTTGTTATACCAAAAAAACATTGTATACAAAATAATAAATACGGTGGTTTACACGTGAGGTATTACCAGTTTCGCTTGAATGTTATATTTTACAGTAATACTTAAAAACTACCGCGTTCCGGTTCGAAGGTCACGTCGCTAATTGCAGGCGTCACTATGCGAACGTAACATTACAGCATAATTATATTCAATGCATACAGCGAAATATCGGAGGTTGTAAATGCACCTTACACGGATTGCGAATGACCTTTACCATCAGATGAACGTCTCGATCGAATCATTGAATTTTAAAACTAAACAATCGGGTGCGAATCGCGTTCACAAATGAGGGGTTCCGTATCTTCGTAAATAACTTAATACTGCATTGAGCTATTAACAGTCGAGTTAAAATGGCCAGAACAAAACATATTAATTGAAATAAGTTTTTCAGGCATAAAAAATAGATATCTCGTAGGAATGTGTGTACGTATGTTATATAGGGGAAGTACGTACAAAATGACATATACGGACAAAATGACACAGGCATGATATTTCAAATTTGTCGCTTCTAGTCCGCATAGACAACTACATCACGTGACTCCAGCCGGTAATACTAACCTGTCAAAACGTGAACTCGACAAATCTTTCATTTGGGTGTCAAGGCCGAAGATAAACTTTGGTAAGTTACGATTTTTTTTTAATTGCAGGGAGTTTGTGTAATAATATTATGTTTTCATAATGTTATCTGTTGTTTACGTTTGTTACATCCCTTAAGTATTTATTGTCGCGATCAAATAGTTTTTTCGTAAATAATAATCATTTTGCATTTATTGTTGAATTTTGTTTTTATAACGCTTTATGGACAAAATGACATACATATGTAATGGACAAAATGACATAGGTATATCGTTTTGTCCATAAGAACTCAATGAGTTCATTGTAGGTACCCAATACCAGTTTCTCGTTAATCAGCTGTTAATTTCTTTACAGATATAACAATGCCGCGTAATTATAAGCGCAAGACTGATCGTCAATCCTGGAGTGAGGAATCAATGCGTAAAGCTATAGAAGCAGTCCGCAGTAATAAAATGGGCTGGCTTTTAGCGTCGAAGACATTTGGAGTGCCACAAGCAACACTAAGAAGACATGCTTTGAATAGTAACAAAACTTTGGAGTCCTCTGCAAAGGGTCTAGGATGTTGGAAAACTATTTTTACACCTGATGTGGAAAGAAAATTAGTTGAGCATTTGAAATTACTTGAATCTCGTTTGTTTGGACTGAACGAACGTCTGTTCAAGAATTAGCTTTTGAGTTGGCTGAAAAAAACGAACCTGATATTGGCCAAGCTAAAAGATTACTTAAACGTATCATTATGTACTAGCATATTTGTTGGTGGTTTTATACGCAGCTGAATTCCTGATTTTATTTCTTGTATCGAGCAATAAGCCAGAACCTGTCACAAAGTTCGAGGTGTAATCTTCATTGACGCCCCTAAAGTCAGGTGATCTTTCTAGCTAAACGTCCTTTGCGATGACGTAAATGTACGCTAGTTATTTAAGATCCTTTGGCTTGGGACCGTCTGAGTAGCATCCGTGTAGCCTATTTCTGCCACAAAATAGTAGAGTAGAAAGTCAATTCTGTTTCCGGTTTGAAAGGCATCGTAGTCAGCGTAAGTACTGCTAAAACAGACCTATGCGTCATTTCTCAGGTCAACGTGCGGATTTGCAGCGACTTCCGCTGCATTTTGACGTGACAACGTCATAAAAATTGGTTCAAGATGGAGAGGCACTCTCGAATACTGTGTCACAGCGCCGCGTTCGTAACGCTTTCAATAAGCTTCCATAAGAGGAAGTAAGTGAGGCACGTGCACTCTTACTTGTTTTACTCGTGCTGCTCTGCAGGTTGCTTAAGTGAAAGAGAGACAGAGAAAAAGGGAAAAAGGGTTGATCTTTCTTCCTACTATCGAACTACTAATGAATATTCACATTACAATGATTCTACCACTAGACGTTGTCACGTATAACTTTTGCCCGTATACCGATTTTACAGACAGCTATTATTTCATGGGCAAGACGCGTACATCATCAGGTGAATGTCTTGCTCGTTTTGTCGCTCCAAAGAATACATAAGTAAGAACGCCGAAGGAACGCAATATTGGCGCTTTCAGTGTATGACATTAGATTTTGAGCCTACATGAATTCCACGCCTTCTTATTCTACTAATAAAATAAATACAAAAGTTTTCGTTGACAGACCGACAGATACGTTTGTTACTTTAACGTAAAAACCACTGAATATTTCGGCTTGAAACTGTAAGAACGGCGCTAAACAAGTCAAAGATGGCAGGCGATAATGTATTGCCGCTGAAGTCTGTGACACAGTTTATACTAGCGCAGACTTCAGAAGTTCTGCATACCCATGTAAACACAACTTATAAAATAAAGATTAATCATCATTATTCATTATTATTAATTATTGCATATGCGCAAGAATTATGATAAAAGTTGTTGCGCACAAACAAAAAGACGCATTTATAACGAAGGTGGGTGTGGAGTCTTTTCATACAAAAGGATATGGTATATTTGCGTCCATCAATTTAAACTGAAGGGGTGCCTGTGTACCGTGAGAAAGCGCATACCCATCGTATGCGCTTTATGCGTTAATCTGTACTTATATAATACAAAGGGAGTATTTGTATTTTTGTGTGTATGTTTGTAATGAATAAATTCAAAATCTACTGCGCCGATTAAAAAAATCATTACAGCTACATTTACCTTGAGTAAAATAGGTGACTTTGGTAGCCTGTATAAAGCTCAAATCTATAAGAATAATCGGAAGGTCTGCTAGTGCTTAATGTAAATAACACCCTGTGGGTATAAGACTTACTAGTAAATTGTTGCATTCACTGGTAAACACGGGCATTATTAGATTTTTATACAAATTTTAAAGCATTGAATAAGTTTCCGAATTGCTTGTGATAGAAATATGTTGTAAAACTAGTAATAACTTATTTGTTATAACAAAAAAAAAAACATTTTATACAAAATAATGAATACGGTGGTTTACACGCGAGGTATTACCAGTTTCGCTTGAATGTTATATTTTACAGTAATACTTAAAAACTACCGCGTTCGGTTCGAAGGTCACAAGGCAAATAACTTAATACTGCATTGAGCTATTAACAGTTGAGTTAAAATGGCCAGAACAAAACGTATTAATTGAAATAAGTTTTTCAGGCATAAAAAATTGATATCTTGTAGGAATGAGTGTACGTATGTTATATATTACGGACAGACAACGGAAGCATGATACACATAATAGCGCTACAGAATATTGGTCTGACTCGAAACTCCAAAAAACAAATGGAAATATAGGTCAATAAATATTCTCAGCTAGTTTTGAGCTTTCCATTAGTTAGATAATACGTTACCTTTTTAGATATTCAAATTCAAATATCTTTATTCAATATTTCTATATTGAATAAACATATTAATAAAGATATTTAATATAGAAATATTGAATAAAGATATTTAAATTATTACACTTCTGTGTAACGCTCGCTTATTGATTGTCAAGGACGCTACCAGGTTACCGGTTCGGAATAGGACGCCTCCGACCTGAGAAGAACCGGCGAAAGAAATTCAGCGGGCCTTTTATGTCATCTTTTAAAAAAATGAAATATACATTCATATGAGCTACATACAGTTCTATCATACATTTTTAAATTTGAAAAAGCCTGGAGCGAACATTCCATTACCAGGCTGTGTTATCATTTATAAATTAATTTATGTTATAATAAACTTTCACAGATTAACGTTCCTTTACTACTTTTTTAAATTTAGTAATAGTTAAATTCTGTACGTTTACTGGGAATTTGTTGTAAAAGCGTGTACAATGTTCCATAAAACATTTACTTATTCTTCGCAGTCCAGGTGCTGGGAGAATTAAATTATGTTCGTATGATATGGCAAAAATTCAAGCATATAAACTACTAGCAACCCCCAACCCCCCTTGTGGGTGGAATTTAGTAAAATCCGTTCTTAGCTGACCTCTACTCGGTGAAAGGAATATTCCTACCAAATTTCAAGTCGCTACGCCTTATGGTTGCAGAGATATCGTGATGAGACAATATATAGGTGGGTATCTCTTTTATATATATTGAAGATTGACTTTATCCCTTTTCTGAGATGTGTACAATTGGACCCAAAGAATAAGACGGGGAAAATTTATACAACACAGTATTTTCCTACACCATGTTTGGAGGACGAAAATATATAGCAGCTCAAGGCCTGTTATACAGAAACACAAATTAACCATCACGGAAATCTGTTCTTAACGCTTCTACGAATAAGGGTCACAACAGCTCGTCTTAGAGTTGCGAATATAACTCACAGACGCAAACAAGTATCACATTATCACAATACAAACATTGTTACGCCGTTTCTATATATTGCGCAACAAGTCCTCTGATGGCGACAACACCATATCATACTATGTTGCAATATTGTAACTGATCGATATTGTATGATAGACCTATAGATTAGTGATAACGATTCAATTTTGACGCTGCTTTCATCGCATTAGATGACACCTTTGTGTTAGAGTATTCGGGTTCGCCTTTTTGAACTGCCTACGTAGCCTAGTATTGAGCTGGCTTACGATTTAGAAACCGGAGGTCGTGGGTTCGAATCCTGCGAAGGGTCAACTTTTTACCGTTGTTTCCATTTGGCTAGGGCAATGCAGCCCGCATTTTCATATTTGATTACCCGATTGTCTAATAAGTAAGACCATCTATGCGTCGAATGGGCATGTGAAACGGGCATTTAATCTCTCATCGATCATGTCGCTGATCCGTCCCATATGACCATTAGAGTAACGGAGTCGGGAGTGTACCTGTGTCTGCACTTGTGCACTATAATATCTCCTGCGCAGTTGGCTAATTTCTAATATTAATCGGCCGCCGCAAACGAAATTGACTTGGAGAACATTATTATTATTCTCAGGTTTTATTTCCAATAGATTAGGCTATCTGGGCTAGGAATGAATGTAAACTAATCTGATATGACAAATGGCGCCAAAAGGAAATTCCTTCTCATTGGTGAATCGCGACTATTTGTAATCCCCACGCGATGTTCAACCTATAAGAGTGACCGACTTTTTGGCGCAAACTGACTTTGACATTACACCTTATTTACTATAATTCTGTCCTTTGATTGCTTAGACTGTAGTAAAAAAATAGCATTATTTATTTCATCATCATCAGCAGGTGTTAGTCCACTTTCCATTTCAGTCGGAGGAGAATATGTCGTACTTACTGTTTTATATTTTCGATATTTCCGGTCATTTCCGAACCGGTAGTAGATTATTTCAGGTTCAATTAGAGAGTGTAATGATTCTATGTTGAATATTAACTATATTTGGCTTTGACAAAGAGTTCCATTATTATTTGATATCAAACAATAATGTACGTAAATAGTATTGTAATTGTTCCCGGTAAATTGTCTTTTTTCATAAAGTAAACTGACTATTGCACCTTGAAAAAATCGGCGTCGTTACATATGAGAAGTCATCGATAAAACTATTCTATACCTTGGAAAACGCTTTTATCAAGAGTTGACTTATAGTTCAATCAAAATGGACTTGGAATAGATGTAAATAAATTAATGCATAGCCAACCATCTATAAATTGCGTCACACGTGAAAGGGAAGGTAGGAAGCGACGAAGTATGACTTTGTGTAATAAGGGGGCGGGAAGGAATATTTCGTGACGTCACGTTTTGAAATGTACAATACCAATAAAATTTGTGATGTTGTAATTTATTGTGGGCCCCCAACGATGCGGCGGCGACAAACGTACCTATGACGTTGTTGTCAGTCGACTTTCTTCGTGATTGACAATTTATCAATTAGAACGCTGAAAGTATGACGTCACTTCGTTGCCATGGGTTACATTGACATCTTTCCGATTAGTTTGACTCAACTGAAGTCATATATTTATTTAGGCTCGATTCTTTTAGTTAGTATTTGTACGCGGCGTAAAACCGATTATGTGTTTACCCAGAAACTATATAACTTCAATTAGCTTGGCAAATAATACGATTTTAAATATAAATAACAGTCTGTGTTCATTCGGTATTGGACTAATCTTTATGAATACAATTTATGACGATCTAAGAACACCCCACAGCGGTATAGAAATTATTGTCGCTGTACATTTCGGTACCTTGAAGCGTTCAATGACAAGACACGATCTTGTTGACTCTTGTAGAAAACATTTTAATAAAATGAAACAACGACGAGGAAGGAAATTGATATCTCACCTCCACAATGTGTATACATCCGCTCGCTCTCCAATGCAGCTCCACTTCCCGCCTAGCTTTCGCGCTGTCGTGTAAAACCTTCAATGCACGTTTGGTTCCCGTACGCTTCTCTTTGCATTCAACGACCTGGTAACAAAAAAAATAGTACAAATCAATACACTTCCGATATAATTTCCGTAGGTTGTCCGATAATTGAAATTTTGCCTTAATAGGTATTGAATTAACGTATTTTTCACGTAGCTCCATTGACTTCGTCCTTTACTTGCACAATGTGGCCAAGAAATATTATGATAACGCTGAAATAAATAAACCAAAATACAATAGGCGATAAAAGAATCCGACCTATAAATAAATTATTACAAAATTTAGTACAATTCCCATAAGGAGTTTACGAGCTAGCTCATTAACCGCGCCCCATATTATTAAGCATCTATTTAGCATAAACGGAGATAGAGAAGAATTGGTTACACACCAGTCTAAGTAATTTTATTATAACTATAGTGCATGCAATGAGAAATAACATCGAAAAAATCTGCCTTTAATCCACATATTCCCGCTTCCATAACAGTACACGCTATGTTTCTGATGGCCATGTAATTTTAAAGTTGTTTGCTGTATGAGAGCCTGATAACAGACGGAACCGACTAGAATGAAGTCTAATGACAAAAAAAAAACAAAATGGCGCTAAAAACATACCAATCGGTTGACCGCCATTGGTCGATTATCGTGCGACGTTCAACCAATGAAAACCCTCCATTTTGGAGCTAACTGATTTTGACATTACACTTTGTTTACGTTAATTCCATACATCCAATGTAAGTTACAAATATTTGAACACTCTAAAGAAAATCTAAAGAATTTAAATTATCAAGCGCACAGTTCATAATTATCACTCACTAGAAGAATGCAATACAAAATCGTAATTCGATAACGTTACTGAATAAAGAGCAGTTGATTCATACTGCCATAATGTTATTCGCAGAGTTAATTGATCGGGTAATAATGATGCCAGTAAATATAGAAGTTACGCGATCGTTCACTGGTCCAAAATATAAACGAGTTGAGGGTGGTTCTAAATTGACTTTTCCATGACCAATCTCGATTTATATACGTTTTTTTGTAAAGTACCGCAAGTGTACGTTATGTAATAAAGCTGTAGTTAAATAATTCAAAATAGGTTGCTGCGACGTTTATTACAGATATTTATAAAAATATTTAGGAATATTTTAAATTGAGAATAAACGCAAAGTCGAATGTGAAGCATTGTATATATAATATAAATTAAATTGATACAAAAACAAGAACTGAAATAACGATGTAGGTATTTTTTTTTGGGAGTTTTTGATTTAAATGTTGTTCTATATAAAAAACGAGTTTTTCCTTATCTATGAGTAGTTTTATTGGTTTTGTACAATAATTTTAGTCGTATCATTCAGGTTCTTGTATTATAGCTCATTGTGTTTTAAATAGAGATTACAAACGCACTAGCAATTGATGGTTCGTAACATGACTAGCGCCTACAAATGACATCAACGGCCGCGTCTTTTGGTAACGTTGACCTTTCAAAGGTCAACCTTCAGTTCACTTACCTATAATGCGATATATAATTACAGTACAATTGAGGCGTCTGCTTGTTACTTCTAAAGACTTTCAGATGTCTAATAAGTGGTTTATTATTCGTATTGTAAGTTCATTCTATTATAACTAACTGTATAACTCATTCTATCATAGAAGACTGCAGAACCGTTCCTGTGGCCCACTTAAATAAAAAAAACGCTTGGTAATACATAAGTCCAAAAGTTTTTGCAATCCCCGCCGGAGCAGCTAACAGAAGGTAGATTTTTTAGAAATCGTGTCGAATTTGTATGTTCGACAGTTGTTAATATATAGCACATATTTCATAGTTTACACTTTATTTATATAAATATATATAGGCTATGGATACTGTACTACAGTATGTACATTGTTATTTTGCTTTAGAGATTAAGGAACATACATACATACATTCTTTACATCTTTTTATAATAATAATAGGATAATTGTAGATTATTCGAATCTACACGGATACTATGCGTGCATAACGAACACAATACGTCACGCATGACCAAACAAACGATGACTATTCAAAATTCATTAAACCGTCTCGACTTGAGTGTACATTTTAACTTGGATTCGTCTGAGAATGCATCGTCATTAAGATAAAAAGATTGTTAAGAAACACGCTGAGCACGTCAAAGCAAAATTAGCAAAATAAACTATTTCTAAATCTGTTTCGACCTTGCCTGCGGTTATTATTAGATAAATTCGTAAACATTTCTCTTCACGAAATTACGCGGAAATGACATGACGTGCACAACCAGAATCGCAAAAACTTATTATGATACTCTTGAATTAATTTAAGCCTTTAAATGTTTGAAAATATACTTGAATATAAAGCTGTTTGTAATATTTTGGGTACAAATATAAGTCAAATACAGGAAGGCTATAATTAGGCCAATTTAGACTCGGAATACAATAACCCATGGCAACGAGAGGCGTCATACATTAAGCGTTATTATTGACAAATTGTAAACGACATGTCAATCAATGTGTGACAGTCTACTAATACCAACGAATCATTGCTTTGACCTACTAAGGTACGTCTAAGGAAATGCCGCTAAGCATATTCCTGCTACAAATCAATAGTGTGAAAACACCGTTGCGTTCAGGTATAAAGGGCACCATAGTCAGCGTAATTACTAAGTAAAAGAGTCGTTACAAACATAGTTTTGGGACTTGCTACAAGTCCGTTCGCGCTAAGACATTTTACGCCCAATTTCCTGGGTTCAGAGTATAATTTACCATCAGGTGAGTGTCCTGGTCGTCGCCACTCAATTAACCATCCTCCACACTAAGATACGAGCAGCTAAATGTCAGTAAATGTCAAAATTACCTTTAAAGTAATTGTCACTATGAACACGAAAATAATAAATGTGCACTCGATAAAGCACATTTATCAATATTTCTAAACTTGGGTATCATGAAATTAGGGAGACGCTTGCGAGGTGGTTTTTTACTCCTCGATAATATCGATTGCAATAAAAACTAAAAATATGTTTAAACTTGTACGGAGATATGTCCAATAAATCATGACGATACCCACAATAGTAATTATAGACCCCAGTCGTTGTTTCAAAACCCAAAATTCAGTATTACACACATGTATGCAATATATTTTTTCAACGCGGAGTCATTAGTTCGCTCGAAACGCCATGAAATGACGCTCGATAAACATCGCAAAATTCGCATTAAGGCTTGCGCACGGCTTATCTACGAAATATTGGCAATACTACGGCGTTTACTAATCGATACAGAACAAACTGGTTTCGTACATTCGCAACGTCACTCTGAATCATTTATGCGGAACATCTATATTTCTAGACGCACCATATAGTGCCATACTAAGTCATCTAGATTCCATATGTAGTAAGTAAACCGAATGGCCGATAAAAACAGACACGAGTTAAACACTAGGTTCATCATAGAAATTTTTTGAGCCAAATAAGATTTGGAATTGATGTAAAAACTGTAACCTATACTAATTAAGAAGCTAAGTATTACTTTCTTATTGATAGATCGTTGCTCCAGAAAATATCGTTGAAATAAAAATTCATGCGTACGACGCCATTTGTTGCCATGGGTTACAACATTTCGTACCATTCCAAGCCTTATTTAATTCCGACATAGGTGAACTTTGAAGCAATTATCTAAAGCTGTGGGCACCTCTAGTATTTTTAACGCACGATTCACCGCCACAAATTACATCCGACGCACGGAATAGCCCACTTTATTGCTTGTAAACGTAGTGCGATGGCTTGATGAATTGACGCATTCGGTCGGTATTGTCCAATCACTCGATAAAGATAATGATTTTTTAGAACTACAAGGTAGTATGATAACGAAGGCGAGTGATAATACATTAAAGACATGTATAATAACTGACACTTAACTATAAAATACATCACTAGTCATTATCAGTTCTGAAGAACTAAAGAAAACTTATAGGGTTTTCAGATTACACTGCTTAGGACATTGTATTTAGTACGAGAGACATTGTTCGTGTTATATATATATATATTGTGTTAGTTGCTTATTTGTTTGATGATTTATTATTAGAAAGAACACAAGAGAGTACGTTACTATAAGGAACATTCCCCCAAGTTATTAGTCTGGTCCATAATTTATTAAGTTTTACCTCAATGACAGTTTTTACGCCAAGCCACAGGCATCTGACCTCCTAGGCCCAAAGGTTAATTGTATTCAATGGATAAATATTTATCAGTTTATTTAAAAACACTGACGTGCTATCACGACTGTCGAAGATGGTCTTGACAACCGAAATCGGCTTTTCTAATCGCCTTCGCGGTCCAGCGACATTGGCCCATGCTTTATAAACTGGAGGTCGTGAGGTCGGATCCGCGGTAAAACACCTGTGTGATCGTTTTTTTTAATTGGTTAAGTTAATTTGGGCCGATCACCCAATTGACTAAAAAAAAAGAAAGATGATTCATGCGTCTGATGGGCATGTAAAAAGTTGATCCACCCACCAACCCAGTGAACCAGCGTGTCCCACATACGGTCCAAAAACTCCCTAATGAGGGAGGCGTGCACTTGGGAGCGCCTATGTCCAGCAGTGGATTAACACAGGCTAATGATGATGATGATGATGATGATTAACCAGAAAATAATGATAGCACAAAGTTATATCACTGCAGGATTCTATTATATTCCACAACCTCTAGATTTTAAAACAAGAGTCAAAACTATAAGGCCGAGGATGCGATTTATTAATTTAAATTAAATAAATAAACTAATTATACAACAAGATACACATTGTATTGATATACATGTATTATTAGTTTATATTAATTAAAGCTAAGTAATATTTGTAAATGAACTCAGGATTAAAGCGTGATCGTTATGATGGTACGACCACTTCATTAATAGTAATTAGGTCATTGCTGTGTATAAGCATTACAGTTATAATGCAACGGCATGATTCTAAATGTATATTAATAAACTGTTACTAAACACTATACTAACTTTAATTACACAGTAAAACATGATCTAGAATCTGCTTAAACAATTTCCAATCATCTAACAAAGCTGATCCAGTTATCTTATTGGTGGAAGTTCGTTTGATCGCTGAATGATATTTAGTGGTTTAGCCTAATTGGTAAAACAAGGACGCTCCTAGCCTTAGTATCAAAGAACATTCGATTTTGTTCGCATAGATTTTCGGAATCTATATAGTTACTGAATACAGTAAAGAAAACATTGAAGGAATGCATTTTTTCTTAATAGTTTTTTTTCTTTCTGCGAACCCTAAGCGTTAAGTGGAACGCAATATGTCCAAATCAAAACACAGCAAACCATGCCAACATACATTTAACGCAAGAAAAAAAATTTAACAAAGATTACTTGATCATCACAATTAATGTAACTTCTTCACGTCCTAGTTGCAGGTATGCCTATATAAAAAATATGTCTATAATCTATTTTTATTTTATTTCTTTTAAAAAGACTTCTGTACTGATTTAAAACATGCTTTCAATACGAAAGCTACACTATCTATTCGTTACCCAGGAAAATGCATGCGAAAAATCCAAAAATAGCACGTGCACAAGCGTGGACTGACGGAAAAATAAAACAACAATGCTTAAAATGACGTGTAAAATTAATATACGCATGTGCTATTCATCCACCTCACATAGGACTCAAGGTGCAAGGGTCTCCGAGAGGAAAACCTTGGTTTAGGTCGTTACTTTGCATTTGGACGCATTAACATACATCAAGGGTAAACGAGATCGCTGAAATTTACCTTTAACCGGTGTTTGTGAGTACATTATATGTATAAGTGCCGTGAACGAGGAAGTATTTTAAACAATTTTGTTTATCACGTTTACATAAAATAGCCTTCGTCCAAAATTGTATCTCGCATAAGTGGAACATCGCATGACGATTAATCATTATTTATTACCTATTAATAGGATTGTGAAGCGTTACCTAAATAGATTCTATATATATTTATTAAGCTAGCTTTAGTTTATTGGGCTAAGTATTATAATATTGAATGAACTCGACGACTTTCGCATACGCTGTCTATGAACACTTCTTGATATATATTTTGTCTAAGACTGACTTTATCATCATCGTCGCTAACTGCATTCATTATCCGTCTACCGTTGGACGTAGGCGTTTTTTAATGACCGCCAAGTAGGCGGATCCCTTGCTACTCGCTGTCTACTTAAACCTGCTACTCAACACGGTGATCGCTATCCCATCTAGGTGGGAGTTGACCAGCACTCCGTCTTCCCGAACGCAGCCTCCACTCTCAGAACCAAATTGGCCCATCGACCATCGGTTCTTCTAATCACGCGACCGATCCACTGCCACTCCAACGAGCTACACTTATCCTATATCTACCGTTTGCACTATGTCGGTGACTTTAGTTCTTTGCCGGATTATTTCATTACTAACTAGCAGTTAAGACTAACTTAGTACCTGATAATCGATTATTTATTAAAGCAGACGAACACTAAAATCGCATAAAAAACGACAAACTAATCTGACATGGGGCAGACGTGTGAAAAGTACAACGGTATCCTAAATTAGCTGTGACATGTGACATAAAACATCTATGACACATGACATAAAACACCAGCCTCGTGACCGCTAAAAACTAAAACTAAACAGGTCAGTCGTTAAAACGTTTTTTTTTAATTTGACGTTAAGAGCGGACACACTATTTATAGTTTTACATAAAATATCATTCGTCAACAGAAAATTGAGCAAACGTTTTAAACTATAGTTCTCTTAAAGACATTGATTTCTTATGTCAATATCATCCGTATATTTATTTCTTTATACGAAATCAAACATGGATTTATATATAACAACTAGCAGACACTGCCATGCGTTGCTGCAGCTAGGATTTACTTATGTTACATTGTAAAAAACATTTAGACTCAAGATAAACGGGAAGAGAATATCAGTCATGGGGACCGCTATGATTTTATTAGATAAATGTTAATTGTAAAAAATACAGTGACCTCGATGATGCCACAGTTACACCTGAATATAATGAAAAAATCGATTGTATTGGTATTTAAAGTCGACAGACTGAAGACGATTAATCAATATATTCGTTCTGTTGATATCGTGCAAAATTCTATACAAAAGAGTTGGTTTTAAAATTACTATAGTTTTTTTAATTCTTAGTTTTCTTTTAAAAATGTTATAATTTTTATGGACACAGAGCACTACGACCAAAAAAATAATTTTAACGTTTTAGTTCCATGGCTATTAAAAAACCAAGCGTAAGGAAACAACTATAATATCGAATATTTACAGTACCTACAATCGTATCCGCCATTGAATATGTCATCAAAATATTTTTTATAAATACGATACAACATCAGTTTTAATTTTGCCCTGTGAAAATCCGACAATTTACAATTTTAAACGCATTTTAGGAAGCTATTTTATTCGTTACTTTTTTTATTTAGTGGCCTGGTATAATTAATGGCGTCATGAAGTTGCATTTTTGTTTTTAACAATAGATAATAATTATTATAAAATAAATGACCAAAACTAATAAGTCACAATCGTTTTGTAGCAAACATTTTAAATCAAATAATAATAGAAAAATAAATCGCAATAAAACAATATTGCGACTATAAATAAAGATGTAGGCTATTCTATCTGTCGAGTTGGATTAAACTGCACATTGTGTGCAACTATATTTTAATAACAAATTAAAATGCACTAAAAAGTACAAAACTCCCCCATTCAAAAACACTCTTCATCCTTTCCCTCTCTTTCGATCCTCACGTGATTTACGGACGGCCCTTAGCCGATGAATGATTCCTTTGAGTTCTGTAATTTGCTCCTACGATTTGAAGAGTACCGTCGCTTTTTCATGGATCCCATTATCAGAACCTAAACAAACTCATATGAAACTACCATAGAATTACATTCTTTCTAATAAATAAATGAAAAAGAATCATCGAAGTCGATTGGCCTGATATTGAGCTATTAATTGTCCATTTGTTGACCACACACTTTATGTAAATTTCAGACTTATTCAGCTTTTTCATGGTGCCCTGTCAGAACCGGACTGAATTGCTATCGGACCAAACGGAAGGATCAGCTTCAAACAACATCCAAATCAGTTCACCCAGGCGAAAGTTCTTAGGTAACAAACATAAAAAATACAGACGAATTGAGAAACGGTTAAGTAGTTTACGAGTCCATCGCGGAGAAACAACGTGACACGTGATTTATATATATTAAGATTATTTAAGTAATTAACGCAAATACTACATTACATACAAACTTGTACAGAAAGGATTTTTACAGGATTTAATAAAGTTAATATGTTCAAAACGTTTAAAGTAGAACATAATTAAAAATTAAATTTTTAAACTATTTTTACGGATTTTACCGCGTTAAAGTAATTAATACTTTACAATCATTTAAAATTATACCCGATTTTGTAAACCCTTACCAGGGTCCATGGTCACGGGACCGACCCCCAACGCGATAAAATCCGTATTTTTTAGTATTCTAGTCAGCAACATAGTATTATAATTGAAAAGGCGATGCAAAACATTAAAAACTTCTAATTTAATACTGAATTTCTGTAAACCACAGTCTCACGGTAATACGAATTTTAGGTAATTTCTTTTTCATGACCCTTCACAAGCGTCTACTGTAACACTACACTTTTACGAGTTAGCTTGGTATAAGTTTTTTTAAACATTATACCCCATAAGTAAGAAACTGCGTTTTAATTAGTGAACCTCAATCGATGTCAAAACACTCAATTAAAATTCAAATATCTTAATTTAATATACAAGTATTACACTTGTTTAACGATCGTTCAAAACGTTACCGGTTGATCATTATTTATTTGTATATCGATTAGTATAGTATTACTTATATTTACCAAAAAACTGTAAAGTATATAAAAAAATATTGGTCGTAGTTAACTTATTTCCATACAACAAACACAAATATTAAAGATTAAAAGAATAAATGTTTTTATTTAACAAAAAAATAACAGGAAAAAATGGAATCAAAAACTAAAAAAGATTTATGGGTGAAACCCAACATTAATATCATATTTCAAAAATTATAATGATATACTCTTACATCAGGGACATCATACTTTCTTCAAAATTAAATAATAAATGACAAAAGCTGATAGTTTAATAGTAAAACCCATAAACGTAAACATTGGCAAAGACTTACTTAAAAAAAGCTTTGACTATAGTCGACGCATTATACACCTGTAATGAATACACCGTTGACGTCACAGTTTGAAAGGTGAAAATTACGTCATCACCGCAGCATTACACCGAATTGCCGTGGAAGGTGACGCATACCGTGACGTCATCCTTTATTTTCGTACGCTATTTTTGTCAAAGGAAAGCTGTGTGGGTTTTATAATTAAGGCACAGAGACGGGCGTCGGGCGCATGTGAATTTTTAAACCATAAAAGGGTAAAACCTTTCAACTTAAATGTTGGACGAAATGTATACTAAACTTTATTTACTTATAATTACTTAATAGCAGCCACTTCACATCTCCGCCTGTGTTATTTTTAGAATGTGATATCATAGTGTACAAAGTGGTAAGTATGTTACTCAATGTTAATATAGCTTTCCATTAATCAAAATATATTTTAATTCGGTCCTATTAAAACAAAAAAATGTTTCCCTTTATAATATCGGTATTGCCAGGATTGCCAGGGCCAAATAAATCCTGCAACGACGCAATATCCTATTGGTTGTCGCCACAAAATGTTAAACGACACGCGATATTTAATCAATGAGATATGTTTTGATTAGAATAACAAATAAAAAATATCACCATAGTTGTAATAACCGGTCAAAAATCAGAAAGAACGATTTCACTTGCATGTTTTAAAAACAGTTTTTGCTATTCAACGAAGCGATTGTCATAATACAGACAAATTTCGTTAAGTTAGCTAAGCTAAGGTAAATAGAACGTAGTTATCGCAGATTTAATCAAGATAAAAATAACTAATATAAGCAGATTTCATAACCCAACATTAAAATGATTCGGATTAGCTCAGTAGTTAATGAAATAAAATTAAGAATAATAATACTACAAAAATTATAAGAAATGACACATGTTTCGTTAAACATTACCTCATTTAATACTTTCTGTTGCTAAAGCAAATATTATACAAGATTAGTTTACCCCACGTTTCAGACCCTAACCAAGGGTCATGGCCAGTGGACAGATTCCCCAAAACAGTATTGATAATCATGTTAAGTTGTTACCACCATTTTACATATAACATACAAATAGTTTTAATTACACATATAACAGGTTTCGAATCGGCTATCTAACGCCGTGAATCAATGATAAGTTCATTGAACAATCCACGAGACTACGTACAAATTGACGTTCAGTGGCGCCTTGGCGGCGCTAGTGTGGCGCAACTGAGTTTCGCACTCAATAGTAGTCAAAGTCGCATTAACGTCTTTGCATTACTCAATACTGCTCAAAGGTTCTTATGAGAATGAAGAAACTGTTTGATTTTACTTCTACACAAGCTAGATTTTCTTTACAGAGTGCTAACAGGAGCTATGAAATAGAGGAAATAGTGAGCCAGTTCCATATAAGAAAAGTGTGCCTCCAATCCATGAACACAATAGTAAGCACTTGTTTTCTTTAAATGGAAGCATAAAGGTAACAAAACCATTACTTAATCTTTAAATACAAAAAATCATTATATCGTTAATACACAATGTTAGTAGCAAATAATATTGTAAACAAAACCTTTCAAGGTTTCTCAACCTAAAATTTATTTACACTCAAATCATTTAATTAACTCGTATTAAACATGCTTACATGCATAGATAGAGCATTTAGGAAAATTTCCTATAAAGGAGAAATAGTATAAAATGATAATAGAATAACTGCCTCCGTAGCCTAGTGGTATGGGCGTGTGCTTTAGAAACCGTGTCGTGGGTTCAAATCCCGCGGGGACGCAACAAATTTTCATTGTTGTTTCCTAGTTGGTTAGGGCAATTTGGGCCGATCACCCAATTGTCTGAAAAGTAAGATGATCCATGCGTCGGATGGGCATGTAAAAAGTCGGTCCACCCACCAACCCGCATTGGACCAACGTGTAGGGATACGGTCCAAACCCCCTAATGGATAGGGGTGTATTAGGGGAGGCCTATGTCCAGCAGTGGACTAAAACAGGCTGATGATGTGATAATAGAATTAAAAGAAAATCAAACCTATTTCAACGCTACAGAGAGGCAACAAAACGGAATTAGGTTGAAGAGCAAATATTAGTTCGAAACAAATCCGCCCGCACGGTCGCAATCTTTCAAACTAGGTCAGGGGAAAACAAGGGACGTAAAGAAAATTTCCACGTAAATATACTTTATAGATAATTTCAAATAAGATAACCTCGAATTTCCTAGAAGTAGGCTCACTGAGACAAATAAGGCATAAAATTTACGTAAACATTGGGCAATTTAAAATACATCCAATATAAAATGTTTGATTGCCGTTGACAAAGTCCTGTTAACGGATACCTCGCCGCTAAATAGTGGTAGTAAAAGGGTCGTAGGAGTCCCCGGCAAAGACGGCTTGTATACCCAATAAAATACCAGCGGTTGCTCTTTTATCTAATCGATTTTTACGAGGCCTCAGGGAACGTGATGGCAATTTTTAGCGACCCCGGCGTGAGGTAACTTTTGAAAGGTTTCTTTCTGTGGGTGCTCGGCCCCCTGGAAGTTCCTTTTAGGTGCCATACCAGAGAGCAAGCAGCACCTCCACTCGAGCCTTCTCTAGACGGCGGACATCGTCTTAACGGCCTCCTAGAGGCGTCAGGGCGGACGATTGTTTTTAAAAGATTAAAGCGACGGAACGATGAACAGTTTTACCTGATGTGCGTCGTGTAATTGTATCACTTATCACTTGATGATAAGTGATACGCCCCAATTATTAGAATCGCAGAAGTTAAAGCACACAAACCAACTGGTTGAATATAACATTATGTTTATATATATATATATGTATATATATAGGCATACTAGCAACCCCGCAAACCCCTTGTGGGCGGAATCTCTTATATACAAAGATTAAGAGAATAAACTCGACATTTTTCGTAACGGTTAATCCGAATTCAAAAAGCAACATCCATTTATAAACTTAACCGTAACGTTATCCTAACATTTTTATTGAACATAATTAAATGCGAAGACAAATGTCAATATTATATATTACACGTACAATAAACATTGCAATATTTATTCAACGCTTGATTGGGCAAATATGACGGTATTTAAAGGTCACTTTATTAGCCCGACCTTGACCTGCGTCTGTAATAACGATAGCTCTCCTAGCAGTATAATTAGTTACTAAAATTAGATGCTATTTCATACAGCTTTATGGTCCGTTACACATAGTTAAAACGCAAATTAGTGTTATCTCTAGAGAAATGTTACGTAAAATGTTTATAAACTGCTCACGCTCTCGACTGTCTCCGTAGATTTAAAATATTAGTAACTGTTGCTTCGTTATCCAGAGATTAGCCAGAACAAACAGACAGATAGTCAGACAAACAAAAATAAAAAAAATATTGTATCGGTTATCACAATGTAATCAGATAAAAACACTCCCTATTTTATTTACTCAAATGTAGTTTATTTGTATCGATTACTAACCTATACTAAATCTTTAAGTAATTGTAACGCGTATGTTGTTTTAATTTATTTACTATAGGCTTAGTGACGTTCCCGCCTTCTCGCCCTAGTTGTGTTTGAATTTTTTTACAATCCGGAGGTCGCAGTCAAATCCTGCGTTCGAAACAACCTTGTGATATCGCACTTTTCTGCTGAGTAAGGTATTGCCCTTACTCAGCAGATTAGTAGACTTACTAGGCAGATTATCCAATTACCTCCAAAGTAAGTAAATCTATACTAGGGACAGTCACGTCATGCAATATAAGAGTTTGGTGCCCTCAAATGTAGTGATATACTGGATGGATAAAAAAATAAGTCGGTAACAACGAGGAAGAATACTACTGTGAAGTTTCATCAAAATGTATTGCACAGATACTACGTGTAAGAGTAAAACTCAATCAATCATCGATCTTTACCAAGTACTGTTTACATAATGAGTAGCAAGAAAGCATTTATTACACCGACTCATAAGAAAATCGCCATTAAAGATTCCTAACTAAACGAACAACAAAATTTTCATCATAACACTGATATCGTTTATTCTTAGATCTTTTTCGTAATTTAATACCATTGTTTAGGAATATACATTTTACAGGCTAATCACGGACTAAAAGATTAATAAATAAAACCTGTAAAAGGTTTTCTATATCCATAGATAAAGGATACATGCTTTACTGGTGGTAGGTCCCCTTTTACAGGAGACCGTCTGGGGTACCACCGCGGTGCCTATTTTTGCCCAAGCAGTGTGGAAAACACTGCTGTGTTCGGTTTGAGAGAGGCACAGTAGCAAGTATTTACCGGATAACGAGACTTAACACCCTATGTCTCACGGTAGGCAGCGCGTTGGCATACCACAGGTATTAGAAATGTCTATGGGTGTCGGTGACCACTTCCCATCAGGTGGCCCGACTGCAGTCTGTTCTGCTATGCCATAAAAAATAAAAAACATGTTGGGAGTTAATATCGATGTCCTCAATATCTGATATCAAAGTGATGAATATTTTTAATGCTCTATTATACTAGGATAATTCATTGGTGCATTTTCATCATGGGGATCTATTACAGGTGAGAACCATATGAAGAAATATATAAACTTAGTGTTTTTTAACTCAATAAAATCAATGACTTAGTGTTTTTAACTAAATTCTTTCTTTAAGACATTACCTAAACAATAAATTACATAATATAAACATTGCGTAGACTATATGTAATTTTAATTATGAGCCACAATAATTATTATTAATGAAACGCAATAAATACATCGATCTTTCTTTATGACTGATAAACACAATTCACGAGAAAATTAATAGAACAAAGCAACAAACAGTGTTTCAAAACATCTTGTTTTTACAGTTATTGCGCACGAAAACCGATTTACATAAGATAACAGAATCAGTTTCGTTTACTTTTCGTATTCTACCTATTTCAGTTCTAAAGAAATATGTTTGTTTCTAATATCCACAAAACTATTCGCATAATTGTATTATCATATTTCACATTTAATTGCACCTCATAAATGCATTTATTGCAGTTGTTCTATGCAATTTACTGCATACATCATCAGCCTGTATATAGTCCACTGCTGGACATAGGCCTCCCCTAATAGACCCCTATCCATTAGGGGGTTTAGGACCGTATCCCACCGCGCTGGTCCAATGTGGGTTGGTGTTGGTCCGGAATTGATGTTGGGTAGACCGACTTTTTACATGCCCATCCGACGCATGGATCATCTTACTTTACAGATAATTGGATGATCGTCCCAAATTGCCCTAACAAACTAGGAAACAACAATAAACATTTGTTGAGTCCCCGCAGGATTAGAATCCTCGACTTCGGTTTCTAAAGCACACGCCCATACCACTATGCATTTTACCATTGAAATAATGTAAATAACACCTCTAGTAGTGAGTAAAGTTATTCACATAAGTTTAGCGGAGGAAAATCAGAGAATCGACGTAAAATTTAATAAGACGGCCCAAGCCAAGGTTTACCTGGCGGCCTTGCACGCTTAAACTTGTATTAAGACGCTGGTGAATTTATTGAATCACTGTATTAGCTTCGCACGGATTAATTTAACATGTTTTATGACCTTCTTTCGCAGCACATGCGACGCAAGACGTTTAACACCTTTTTACACCTTCGGTTACGTTACTTACGTTTTTATAAGGATCTCTAATCTTTTATAGCAATAAACGTATCCTTTATTCTTCAAATCGGCACATTCGTTTTTGAGTTTATTCATTACGAAACACACACACAAAAATGCTTTATAATATTGGTGTAGAACTAAAGTAGGCTATAATATTATCACTTCCTAGGAGATTCCGTATAAGACGTACAGACGGAGTTCTTCAAATGATGAAAAATCCGTCTTTACTGGTAATAATTTTTATACTGTTTATTTCACGCTCGCCTGCACATAAGTATTATTTGAAACACGCAGCCTAATCAGGCCTAAAATTGACTGGTCCATCGTCAATGGGTAGTGGTTGTGGCGACAGATTGGTGCAATGGTGTCATGGAACACCTGGTTTTGTACCCTTGTGTGCCGTTCAACAACCAAGTCATACAACATAAACTATAATAAATAAATCGCAATAAGAAACCTTAGACTTGGCACGACTTTGTCTAGATTTCGTTACTTTTTACAGATAAACAAGCAGCTCCATCGAGACTTGGCTAGTTTTTTACAGAATTTTTTTGGTTGAAAATAACTTACAGAACCAAAGTTTGTCGTCGCTATCGATATCTATATAGATACTTAGTTCATAAAGGGCAAAAATGACAAAACCTGTTAAACGTCTAAAACCGCAGCCTGTGTTGAAAATACTTTAGTACAATAAACTTAAGTATATTGTACGTTCATAATAATATTTTAATACATATATATATCTACATTTATCGCACAATTTTCTCATTGAATTTACAAGTCAGTCTCGTGCATTATGCATCAATAAATAAAGTATAGGTATTTCCATAGCAAACCATCCTAGTACGTATGTGATCCGGGCAAATACTGACGCAATCACAACACAAACGTCACATACGTTCCCATTGTGATAAGGAGATGTATAATTAATTGCATTACATCGAATGCATTTCGCTTACGTCAATATTCAAGCAATAAGTCTCAGGTCAGTTCATTAATTAGTATTGATAAAAATACTGTACATTAAACACTATTACATTTCTTTTAACCGACATAATTATTTTTATTACGATTTTTATGCGAGTTTATGTTTAGATTTCTATCATCCGATTTCAAGGGCACCGTTTCCAGCGTAACTACTGGGTAAACGAGACGTAACTTCTCGTTTTGTGGCGGTAAGCGGATCTGCGGGGTCTTCGCTGCATTTTCATTTCTTATGGGTTGGGAAATTATCACATTCTTTTTATCACTTACCACGGGCGGAACGACCTGTTCGTCTCACCGCTTAAACCAATAAAAAAATCGACTGTTCGTTTAATATACTTTGTACTGTAATTGCTTAGTACCGCCTCTCTTGTAATGATCCATTTGCGAAGACTTTCAAAGTGTTTAAAGCAATTTTTATGAGATGACACCACGACTTAATCATATTTGTACTTTCCTCTGCATTGTCGTCTAATTTTATTGTCAATTTAGGGTCAATGTTTGTACAAACTACATTTTCTAAGGTATTTTTAACTGCGTAAATTCTTCTTAGAACATTAAAATTTATCGTAAATGGTAAAAATAAAAAGACAATTTATGCTGTTTTCGCCTACACTATTAGTTTTTAAAGTAATCAAACATTACCATATCCGTAATACAGTTTAACTTATAATTTTAAACATGAATTGTACGGCAGGTAAGAGGAATACCAAAAATGAGAAACAATATGAAAAACTTGTTTTGTTACATTTCCAACTTTGCCGTTGAAGTATAACTTCTATTGTAAACTTCACATAACTACACAAACATGAGGACCCGTGTTGTTAATATTAAATCATCAAATACAAATATAAAACGAGTCAACGCGCTTCAATCGTGTACAATATGTTTTTCCCTTCAGCCGATAAGAATCTTGAACGAGTTCACGCTTGGAAACAATGATGAAATCGTTTTGTTCCAATCGTGTTATTGGACAAAGTTACAGTAGAACTAAAAGTAGCTACTTTGGCAAGAAAGTAATGCGTTGGTTACTAATAGTTATTTTTTTTATTGGCCATTCAGGCAGACGAGCAGTCAGGGCACCTGATGGAAAATGGCCACCGACCCTCATTGACATTGGCCACCAGCGCTGCCTACCGTAAGACATAGGATGTTCAGTCTTATTTAACCAGCAAATACGCTGCAACGGTGTCCTTCAAACCGGAATACAGAATTGATTTCACACTACTGCTTTGCAGTATAATGAAAACAATACTATGCTCGCAACGCAATGTGTAGACAACGCGGTGGTACCGCCAGACGGTACATAAAAAAGGGAGCTACCATCAACAGTTTTTTTTTTATTATTACACTGTTAAAGCGGTAAACTTAAGACATCAAAGAGTTCATAAAGCAAGCAGTACTCGTCAATTATATTACGTAGTCCATACAACAAATTAAAAAAAATATATAAAAATAGGGTCGTTATGAAAATGAATCGTTCACTAAATATGCACTTTACATTTCGTGTAGGATTACCACGAATACCTTTTCTGTGTGATATTCATTACTTAAAGTAATTGCACATATATAATGTTGCATTTCAAGATTGTCTACATCAACTATAGATATAGTGAGAAAAGATGTTACTTTGTATTTTTTTAGAAAAATACGTTTTAATCGTGCTCTCGCAAATAGCTTCAGTAACAATACATCTTTATTTCACAACTAGTCGATCCAGCAGACTTCGTACCACCAGAATCGATAGATAAAAGATCTAAACCTTTGTATATGATTTATCTATGTACATAAAAGTAATCTGATAGACAATGAACAAATCGTAGGTAGAATTAAGTTTCAATTGGATTTTCAAACAACGCATTAAAAAAAAAACACTAAATTCCGAGATTTTTCATATTTATTTACCTTTAAACCATAGTACTTCCAGAAATAATTCAAGACCACAATTAGCCCAATCGGTTGAGCCGTTATCGAGTTTTAGCGATAGTAACAAACATCAATTCGTTTATATATATATATATATATACGGTCCAAAACCCCCTGATGGATAGGGGTGTATTAGGGGAGACCTATGTCCAGCAGTGGACTATTACAGGCTGATGAGATGAGATGAGATATATATATATATATATAAATGATATTGTTTATTTTAACATTTGATACTAAACAACTAAGATTCATATTAATTGATATGAAAATGTCACTATTTTATATGATCATTCATTGACAGTTCGGGTGTTATCGAATTCCGATAAAGATCTTCGTTTTCCAGAATAAATGAAAATTTTCTCACTACATGTAAACATTTACTTTTCAATTCATTTTCAACAAGAAACTTTTTATCCAGCGTATTTTGAATTTAAATACATCCATTGTAATTTATTTTGAAATCTGTATAATACATGTGCTTATACATTAGATTTTGGTGCCTTGTAGGAGACGAAGAATCATGACTGATAAAAAAAACATTGCAAGTAATGAGCATACCGATTGTATTCGAGAAGACGTTATCAGTGAGTCAGAAAAGCGTACAAGCAAGTTCATTGTCGCCTTATACGACTTGTTGGAGTGGAATAATGCAGTTTAAATATCAGTGCGGTAAAAATACAACAATTCACTGTGATTTTAGTGCAAGTCAAACGGTACGATAATTGTTTCATTAGTTTTTCAGCTTTAGATACATTAAGAAAGAATGATTTATTCGCGTTTTGACTCGGTTAATAAATGAGATTAGTCGATTTTATTTTCAAATGTATACATCATGTTTGCAAATATTATTATATATTTTTATATGTTTGATTTAAGATAGTATCCCGTTTTTTTGTTTTGCCTAGCTTAATAAGCGCGTTTAAAACCTTTTTAACTTCACGTCTATTGTGCTATAGATAAAGGAAATTTTTCAAAAATCGCCGAGTAAGAAAAGCATAATATGATAACATTCATTCCTCCGTCATCGCAAATACATCTATTCGCAAACATAATTTTAATTGACAGCAATTTACTTATTGTCTTAATCGTTAAGTAATAATTGCTTTGATATGACTTAGAATAATCTACTGGACATTATAAGGTAATGTTATACCATTGGAAATCGGTAAGTGTATATACTATCAACCGAAATGATGCCCTATCCAGTAAATCATGAAGTGAAAAAATAGTATATTTATTTTATTTAATAATGTTCTTCTAGTCGAATCCCACTTAGGCGGCCGATCTATATTAGAGATCAGCCTACTGCCCAGGAGATATTGCACAAGTGTACGCGCAAATACAGGTGCACTTCCAATTCCTTCACTCCCATAGTCGGGACGGATAACCGACACTACCGAAGAGAGAGTAAAAGGCGTCCTTTTAACACTCCCATCCGAGGTATCGATCATCTTACGTAACAGACAACCAGGTGATCATTGTCCTGACCAACTAGGAAACAACAAAGAAAAATTGATGAGAAGGATTCGAACCCACGATCTCCAATTTCTAAAGCACATGCCTTTACCACAAGACTACGAAGACAGTTAATAAAAATATAATGCATATCACGCTTTACGGCATCTATCTATCGTAAGTTTTTAATCGCTACATTGCTAAGATTTGCGATAACAAATTTGTCCATTAAATATATGTCATTTACGCGTTGTTATGTGACGATAAGTAGCGGTGTACTTCGAACTGGATACCGGATAAAGTATACATTTATGGCTCTTATTCAAACCGCTATGGCGGTAGATTTCCACAACCCTAAGAGTACACTCCATTGTATGAAGAGTTGTTGTCAGTAAATTTGAAGGTACTCAAGTCCAAGTCAAGACAATCTTTCGCAGTCGTGGTTGGACGTCTATTCCTTTATATTAAATGACACCTAAGCCCTTCATAAAGTACAGCTTGACCTTTGGGTCGTGGTGGTCGGATCGTCAGGTGCTCTGCGTTAAAATTGTTGTTTTTATTCAGGCGATACTTGAATAATCAAAGGCTAATACGACTATTAAATAGAGAAAGGTAACATGTTAATAGAAATAGATATAAACGTAATGAATGTTACATTTTCACGTATTGAATTGTCAGTCAGTCATCACACAAGTTATGAGTAAAGGCTGAAGGTAATCCTTGAAGAAAGAGCAAGTCATCACTTGCTCTTTCTTCAAGGATTATCTTCAAAATCCCTGTCAAAAAGATTTATCAAGGCGCCGTTGAGTCACTAAGACGTCAATGTAATTTTTAATCGATACTCATGAATTGTATTTTATTATCATTTTATTTAAAGCTGATAAAGAGTAAGGAAATTCCGGGTAACTAACCTACTTTTCTATACATAGTATAAAACAAAACCACTTTCGCTGTGTCTCTATATGTGTTTATTATTAATTAAAAACTAAACCTTAAAAAGTACGCAACGGAAGTTTTATGATTTAATATTCATTAATTTCACGATTCTTTTTCACGGAGGCGGAGCCGTGGGTTCGAATCCCGCGGGGAAACAACATTTTGTTATTGTTGTTATCTGGTTGGTAAGGATAATTTGGGCCGATCATCCAGTTGTTTAAAAAATAAGATGATCCCTGCTTGGGATGGGCTTTTAAAAAATTCAATTCATCCACCAACCCGCATTGGACCAGAGTGGTGGAATACTGTTTAAAACCTCCCTATGAGGCCTATGTCCAGCAGTGGACTAACACTAACATTACTAACATTTTACCAATACGAGGCCAATATTTGCACTACACATCAATTATAACTCGTTCTGGTGTAGTGATCGTTAAGTTAACTAATAAGTAATATTATTTAATAATATTCAATAGATCAAACCCGACATTAAGTCGCGCAACAATTTATATTTTTAACATATTCAAAAAGTAATCCAATGTTAATGTATACAACAAAAGTAAGTAAACCTAATTATTATTAATTTCATATAAAAAAAATACAAATAACGTTGTTTTTATTCAGGTTACGCAGAAAGTTAAGCGTTGGCAAACGCCGCGGTATGAACGCAAGTCAATTTGATGTCAAAAAAATTGGCGATGTTTCTAGACAAACCATATCATTGAACCGAATTTTACTCGTGTCAGCAATATAACAAGGCAATGTTTACCGTGAGTTACATACATACATCAGCCTGTGTTAGGTCACTGCTGGACATAGGCCTCCCTTACTGCACGCCATCCCTAAGGGGGTTTCTAGACCGTATTACATTTCTTGATAGTGGTTGCTCTTAACAGTTATAAAATCTTTCTTACTTTCGGTAGCGTGTAAGAGCACTTCAAGTATTAAAAATATGTACAATTCCTTTAATGTACTGTTGTTTAAAAAGAAAAATGTCTTTTGATTAATTGCTAAAACTTCAAGACTTAAGTGCTTTTAAAATCTATGGTAAATTAATAATAAACAAAATATTATAAATAGTACGTTAGAGACGTAATTAAGGCTATTAGTATTACGTTCATAAGCAATTAACTATAATACGATCCTTTGACCAATTTTAACGGATTATGCGAAGTTACCCCGTGGAAAAGGATCAAAGGGTCAAAGATAGGCTCAGTTATAAATAATCGGATCAATTTTGATTAAACCCATTTCAAGCATGTAATTCAGGTAGATTTCTGTCTCACAAGCGATTAAATGTGTTAAGATTTAATCATTAGTCGTTAATTCATTGGTTAACCTTTGGTCATCTAAAAGTGATAAATATTCGCAGATATATAAATAAAGTGGTATGGGCGTGTGCTTTAGAAACCAGAGGTCTTGGGTTCGAATCCTGTGGGGACTTAACAATTGTCAGTGTTGTTTTCTAGTTGGTTAGAGCAATTTGGGCCGATCACCCACTTTTCTGAAAAGTAAGACGATCCATGCGTCGGATGGGCATGTAAAAAGTCGGTCCAACCGCCAACCCGCATTGGACCAGCGTGGTGGGACACGGGCCAAAACCTCCTAATGGTGGTAATAAGGGTGTATTAAGGGAGGCCTATACAGCAGTGGACTATCACAGGGTGATGATGTGATATGAGTTATAAATAAAATATTTTTATGGTGGTAGGTCCCTTGTAACGGGGGTATGGCTGGGGCGTTTCCTCCGCGGTGCCTATTTTTGCCGCAAAGTATTAGTACGAAAACGCTACTGTGTTCCGGTTTAAAGGGCACCGTAGCCATCGTATTTAATAACTGGGTAAATGAGACTGAATATGTCTCTCGGTAGATAGCGCATTGATAATACCACTGGTATTACCAACTTTGCCAGCTTTTCTGGAGGCGGCATTGGTCAATTGAAACATAGACTATATTCTTTTGCTGGTTTTTATGGGATTCAATTATTTCAAACAAGTGTGCCCTCCTACTAATTATCAAACAGGCAAGTGTATCACTTCTATGTTTTTTTTTATGGCATACGCAGGCAGACGAGCAGTCGGGCCACCTGATGGGAAGTGGTCACCGACGCCCATAGACATAGGCAATATCAGTGGTATCGCCAACGCGCTGCCTACCGTGAGACATAGGGTGTAAAGTCTCGTTTACCCAGTAAATACGCTGGCTACGGTGCCCTTCAAACCGGAACACAGAAGTGTTTTCACACTACTGCTTCGCGGCAGAAATAGGTACCGCGGTGGTACCCACCCAGACGGTCTCCTGTAAAAAGGGGACCTACCACGGGTGTGTAGATTAAAAATATTTGTATTCAAATCATATGATGGATGACAACCTGGGCAGTGGTTAATGATCCTGCCTGTTGCGCTAAAGTGTGTGGGTTCAATTCCCATCCAGGGAAAAATATTGTGTGAGGAACATAGTATTTTTCTCGTGTCTGGATTTTTGGTATGTATATAATTTATTAACAAAAGAAAAGTAAGATTATGTATTCATCAGTTATCTAGTTCCCATAGTACATGCTTCGCTTAGTTTGGGACTAGATGATGTTGTCTAACACAACATCATCATGGTCTAGAAATATTATTATTATTAATAATCTTGTCTCTGACGTACCAATTACGAAGCATACATCCATCAATAGGATCCCCATATGTATAAGAATTTCATATCATAGTAGGATTAAATTGCATATTTTATAAATGAGATTGACGCTTTCACATGGGCCGATATTATTTAAGAATACTTATAATAATGGGGGTAGTTTGAAAGAAATCTTTTGCTGATCTAAACAAAGTTAATGGAATGAAGCATAAAGATTGTTTCCTACATATAACCCTATATTCTCAATCTCCTTTAAAAAGGATCACATTGCACCTTCTCTTAGGTTATTACTGATGTTATAAAACAATATAGTTGTGTATATAGTCTGATAGGTAACCTTTAATGTGATCGCGGTAAACAAATGAATAAATATATGATCAAATGAAATATGTTTGCTTCCAACTGTTTGTGGTCTAACTTGTCTATTGTATGCTTGTTACTTTTTAGCAATCCTTGTGTATTGGCTAGTTAAGTCATAAAGTAAGATATTAGTATATTGCCTAATGTGCCAAAGGGCTTGAAGAAAATTATGATAATATGTGGCAATAAGAAATTTGGATACTTCTGTTTGCAAGTAACCAAGATTTTTAGTAAAATAATCTGCTTAACCTTGGAGGCTATTATTGGATTTTATTTCTTACTGACACATTAAGGTCATTTATTTTCTTAGTTAAAAAAAACATGACAAATAAATCTCTCAAAGTACTTTACACATTACTTGAATTTAAAAAATTTCAGAGTATATAGAGTGACTGAAAAGTTATTCATAACGCAAGAATAAGTTTAAAATTTAAATAGATAGATTAACCTACAATGGGGAGGCTTTATATACTGCACCATTATAACTGCCTCCGTAGCCTAGTGGTATGGATGAGTACTTAAGATACCAGAGGTTGTGGGTTTGAATCCTGAGGAGACTCAACAAATTTTCATTGTTGTTTCCTAGTCGGTTAGGGCAATTTGGGCCGATCACCCAATTGCCTGAAAAGTAAGATGATCCATGCATCAGATGGGCATGTAAAAAGTCGGTCCACCTACCAACCCACATTAGACCAGCGTGGTGGGTTACGGTCCAAAACCCCCCTAATGGATAGGGGTGAATTAGGGAAGGCCCAGGCTAATGCCTGTGATTGTCCACAGCTGGACATATTTCGCTTACTTAAATTCTAGTAATATCATCATTAGATGATATTACTAGAATTGAAGTAAGCGATATATATAAATTTAACCTCAGTTAATTAGTAACTATCTGATTTATGCTTGTCACATGAAATTATCAATTATTTCAAAAATATGTATAAAATATTGATAAAACAGTCTAATCTAAAAACTAAAAGATATCAAGATAAAATATATAAATTGTATGTTATGATATAACATTTAGAATAAATTAAAATAGTGTAAAACCAAGTGTTTTGGTGAAAATCAGACATTAAAACACTTATAAAAAAGACAGTGAACTAAAAAGCTTACTACAAACTTTGGATTCAAAACTTTTCCTTTATAAAAAGTGCAAAATAACATTTAAGTTCACCTAATTTTTTGTTTAATTGTGATAGCCAACTTCATTAACGATTTTCTGAGAAAGGATTTTATAATTTTATCGATGTTGCTCTTCTTCAAAATGTATTGTCCAATCAGCCGCGTTATAAAAAACCAGTGTAGAAGCTAATTTTGATCTTTACGTCATGCATGTAAACAATGAAAAAAATTCACCATAAGAGACATTATTCAAAATTACACAAACAAAACAATATTAACTTACCTTTCCATTGATCCCGAGGCCAAGTACCGTATTTGAGATATCATAATCATCAGTTATTGGTGTTGTTTTCGGTGTTCTGGGTATATTATTCATCTTCGCTTCCAGCACTGATAACTAGCATGCGTGAATCCAACAAAACAACACAAGAACACTTATTACAAACTTACAAGTATGGATAGTCAGGACTATTTATTTATTAATAAAGAAGTTACAATCCACTCCGCACAACTTTAGAGTAATCGTAATTTTATCTAATTTTGCACGGATGACAAATCTAGCTCCCCGAGTTGAGCAACGAACGACACAGTGCTGCCAACTAAAAAATTTAACGTTTTGGTTCCACAGCTTAACAATATCATTAAAGGTTTTACACAGATAGACAAGAAAATCTGTACCTAATCGGTTTAGTTCTTAAAAATAAAACACATTTTAATGAAATAGTTTTATATAAAAACAGAGCTTAACTAATACAATTTGACAAAAAAAATATATCCGACTTCAAACCGTATATAACTGCCGTTAAATAACATTGCCTATATAAGCGGTTAACAAAGTGCTCTTTGCACAACTACATTCCAATTTCTGTCTAGTTTAATTTTTCAATGTATTTAATAGAATTCACTGGCATTTTTTGAAGAGAGAACAGATAATTCTTTAAATGCATTTACTTTTACTAGTACTTACAATGTATTATTATAATTCCTCTTAACAATGTTTATGTAAAAATAGTTATCATGGGTTATTCTTAATATATAGACACATGAGCTCCCATACTTGATTCTAGACCAATTCAAGAAGTAAAATAATTTACAACATAGTTTTAGTCTATATAGGTAAAATGTAAATAAACTGAGCAACGATTTATATTTAATCACACAAGGTTGTAATTTTTGACACCATATATAAAAAAACATGCTCCGAAGTGAGTACCTCCTTTTTTGGGTATTGAATCAGACAGAGAGATTTGCGCTTTTTATTTATTTCGATAGTTTGTGTTAGCTTTATTATATATAGCAGATATAGCAATGATCATTTGAAGGTTGGTTTCGGTAGCCTTTAAAATTACTGACAGCTATCATTCTAGAATCAATTTCTATATAGTCAAAGTTTTTGAATTTGTGTTTGATGTTTAGAAATTTTCTGAACTCTTGTTCTATTCATATTTTATTTACTAATAAAGTTTAGTAATTATTTCACCACGAGCCTTTTAACGCAAAAACTATATTTATTGCCCTCTTCGCACTCCGAATTTAGTTATGCGTTCCTTCATTTCTGTCACAATAACTTCACGCTGCCTGCCTTCCAATGATAATTAGTGGTCAATATCAACCTTGACTCTAATGTTAATACCGTAATACCTGTAAATAAAGTCAGGGTATACTAAGCCTAATATTATTAGTTTTGTCACGCTAATACTAGATTGGCTTGTAAAATTGACACAATTTTTTAAATGTCAGATTAGCTTTAAAATGTTGAGCTACGGGTGATTTTAATTTAGAAATAAATTTTCAGTCATGTAAAGACATTACATTATGTTCTATGTCTGTTTATTTGGATTCGTTTGGTCGAATCGACCATTTGGATTAAACAATAGCAGAATGATTTGATATAATTTTCAAAACCACAAGTTTTATTGTAATACCCATTTTTTCTTAGAGGATTATTTTCAATATAAGAGTTGTAATATAAAAATTTAAGAATATTTAAAGCATATGGAGTAGAGATAACAGTAGAGGTAGAAGATTAAGAGGAGTTTAATTCAATACCTCTAGCCAAACAAGATAATTATTTTATCAGTGTGCATTTTTATGAGTTTTGTAATTTAATAGCTCCTAAAGTATGACATTTTTCTCTTTTGCTTAAAGAAATGTGGATCCCTTTTATTTGTTAATTTTTCTCTGCATTATTCTTAGCTTGCCGCCGAGACTTTATTTTACACTATCTTATATCCATATGCTAAGCTATTGCATTGCTTATAATACGTACTTTTACTCCACTTTTGAAATGCTACAACTTATGTGAATGGTTTGTTGTAACCTCATCCAGATATCAATATAATCTTTACAGATTTAAACAAGTCTACGAAAGCAATATTCAAGAAGACTATTTATAGAAAAGAATTATGGACATTTTTATGTTAAGCGCCTGTGAAAACTATATAGCAACTAAACGTGTAAAAATATATATGTATAACTAGGTGAACGAGGCGTATAAAATAGAAGTAGGTAACATGGAAAAAAACTATTAAAGAGCAGAAAATATGTAATATGGTTAGGTGAAAAAAGAATAAATAATTTTTACTTTAATCCGATATTTACGGTTCTAGACTTATAGTTAACTCTGAATTTAGATAAAGAGTTAAGAGACCTGGAAATTGTATTAAATTTAATTTTGATCACTTATGCTTTGGATGACGTGTTTAAGGCCCTAGACTGGACTAGATGTGGCATAATTAACGGCGAAAACCCATACCTTCGTTTTACCGGCATTGTTATATTGTCCACGTCGTTGGTGTGCTTGCAGGTGGTCTTGCACAGTAAAAATAATCCTTCCGACGTATCATTCACGTGACGAATTGTTATTCTTGTCCAAAAGGACAAAACACATGTTCATAGAACACGTTCTTCG
The DNA here is from genome assembly GCA_029286875.1 of Lamproptera curius. NCBI lineage: Eukaryota > Metazoa > Arthropoda > Insecta > Lepidoptera > Papilionidae > Lamproptera > Lamproptera curius. Next base: position 1,507,805 of record JAGSMT010000089.1, read on the forward strand.
TAAACGTTCTATTGGTCATGTATTTTAGTTAAGGAGATACATGTGCAATAAAAGCTGAATTACATTTTTACGTCACTGAAACCGCAGAGTTTGAAGACAACGGTTTTAACCAAGAAGTACTATCTCCCCGTGTGCTGGGGCCGATGCAAAAGTTTGCTATAGTTCAACATGCTATGGAACGCGCTATTTTCGAGGTTCGTGAGGCAAAAAACTAAAGTAACTGACATAGTCCAGAGCTATTGAGATACCTCCCTTTTTACAAGGGACCGTCTAGCATAGTACCTGTTTTTGCCGCAAATAGTAGTGTATAAACGTTACTTCTGATAGCGTTGCCGAGCGTAATTACTGGGTGACCGCGTCATAACATATCATGTCTCGGGGCAGTGAGTGGGTTTTTGGAATCTTGTGCCAGTTCCGTTATGGGCAGGGTAGATGTCACTTACCACCACGTGAAGATCCTGCTCATCACACCGCTGTAGCTAGTAAAAAAGGTTTAGCTTTTTAAAGTGGCAGTGGTACGGTCCTGTAGCCGATGGGCCAATAAGGTTCTGGACTTTTTGAGTGTTTATCGATCCCTTGCCAGGTGGGTTGGCGATGTTCGTGTAGAAGCCGGTTCAGGATGGAGACTAACAGATGGGAATCGGCCGTTTTGGCGCACATTGAAAAAAGCTTATGTCTAGTAGTGGACTGTAAAAGGCCAATGATGATTGGTGCTCATAAATATAATTTAATTTTTTTAAAAACGCCATAGCATAAATGTGTCTAAAGCTCTTGATTTCGAAGAAACATTTTGGCTAAGGCTTGATAAAATTGACATTAATTTATTTGAAAGAAGGTATATTGACAAGATTTTTACATGAAGAAAAACTTGGTCGCGTACATTAAATTAGCAATATTAGATTGTACCAATCCTACGCTTGGACGCATGTTTATAAAACTTACGAATAAAGTACTTAGATGTTCCTCACTACGAATAGATAGAAGCTTCTAGTTATAGATTATATCTGATCTGTCGCAAGTCATGAGAGTCAAGTACAATCAACTATCTTGTTATTTTATTTGCATCCCGTAAAAACTGATACAGAAATCCCCAGAACCTTTTTTCTTAATAGATGAAACTAGTATAAATTTGAAACTGAAAATATTAACTTACAAATGAATATAAGTTCAAAGGTAAATGACCAGATGGAAATAAACATATCTGAGATGCAACGGAGTGAAACCGATGTAAAGTTAATTACACTTCGCTTGCATTTGCGGCGCATACAATTTCGTGTTCCGGGACGGATGTAGTTACTGGGGATGTTACAAAATTGAGACGTTACATAAGAGTTCTCCGTAAAAATGACAGGCGGATTTACGGCTTTTGCGTATTGTATTACGAATTTAAAATGGGTATATAGTTATAGCTTTGATAATATTTGTATTCGTTTTCCTAAATGCTGTATAGCTCACCGTTTTTTGTTTGTTTGTTGATCGTCATCTCCATGACAATTTTTTATGCGTCAAGGCTTCTCAGCTTGACGTATGAGGCAATTTTGTTGCTGTGGTTGTATGGCCTGTGTAGTTCTGTTAAATTATTACATAAACTCCTCTAGTAGTTGCTTGCTGACCTATTGAATTAAGTAATACTAGAACAGACGAACACCCAACTGCCAAAAATTTGTCCTGACCTTTTGGCTTCCACGGTAGATAAGCACCGACGTCTATGAATATCGGCAAAACCAGAACATAAATTAAACCGGTGCCCACCGTGATACATAGGAGGTTTCCTCTCGTTTACCCAGAGTACACACTGGCTACGGTGCCCTTTAAATCGGAACACGGTAGTATTTTAACTCTTGTTTTGTGGCGGCCTAGAGGCTCTATAAAAAGTGGCCTGACACCTCTAATGTAGCGTATGAAACTAAAATCCGCAAGCCTCCTTGTCTTGGGATGTTGCGTCCCGTTGACACATACATTTGTTAGTTAGTTTTCAGTAGCAATCACGTTAGCGTTTGTACACTTTGGTTTCAAGGTGAACGTTCTTCTCTTAAATGCTTTCGCATTTGTAAAATAATTGTGACTCAATAATTAATATGATATAAAATAACACGACAGCGAAAGAGGAGTAACTGAAACATTGTTGGTCCGAGAAGTGTAAAGTAAAACGCAAATAAATACAAAACAATCCGTAAAATGCTTTATGAAGATATCTTTAGATTAAATGAAAATAATGAGTAAACAAAATAGTTAAGGAAATTCTTAATTTTTTTTAATCGCTCATTAGATTTATTACAAACAAGTGAAGCAATAAAATAAAATTTAGTAAATTCTACTATACCTACTTTTTTATTACATAGGTATATCTTGCCTGAAAATATTTTTTTCTTATATCGTGGGGAGGAATTTATTACAGTGCTAAAATCTAGTAACACTTTTGCTTTTGAATTCATTCAAGACTTTACACACAGAATTGTTGGCTATTATTAATATTTATTGTCACTCATAAAGTAAATTGTAAAAGTGAACAATTTCTCAAAGTCACATTCAGTACCGATAGTAGGATCTTGAAGGGGTAAATTTAGCCTTCATATTTCGATGACTTTGTATCATAAAATTTGAAAGATTTACATGTGTAACTTGTGTACATAACGTATACTTAGAAATTAATTCATAAAAATATGTCTTTTAGGAACGTGGTCACAGATCGATAACGAAGGCAAATCAGAAATAAGACTAAACGTGCGGTAATAAAACACTAGTGACGTAAAACTTATAAACATTTTTACACGAGTTGAATTTTTGCTGTATAATCTATATTGATGACGTCTGTAAAAAAGAATTGTCATGTTTCGCGCCAAAATCGACAGATTTCAAAATTCGGAACGCGTCATCCTCACACCGTTTTCCGCTTACAAATTCGCCATCCGCCAAATGCGTGGTGTATTGCACAAGACAATGCCTTTCGGTGGTCGCTGGTGCCGGTTTATATTTCATCTGCATTTGGTACGGCAGTTGAGAGCGCTTTCTCTGCGCGTGACTCACTTTGTGGGGCCAGTAAGCTTTCAATTTAGTATTCGTTATATAATATTACGCTTGTCACTTATAAGTTCAAACGACCCACGATTCAGTGTTTATTATATAAAAACACGCTTGTCATTTATAACTTGAAACGAATCTAGAATTACTTGTATTAGTTTGAAGCTTTTATTGGGGTGCATGGATGTATCATTAATAGACAAATTAGTCGGGACGGTTTGAGCAAAATAGAGAAAGAGTACTATACAAAAAAGAACTTTAACGGTGACGTTACAAAGTTATTATATTAAATTTTAAATTTATTGGTTAAGAATCTATAAATGTATGCGTAAGCTTGCGCACAGACTTACTTCATGGTCAGAAACGTGGTCTCACTATGGGATTGATCTGCAAGTTTGCCGTAACTCAAAAGGCTATGCTTGGAGTTTCTTTGACGGATGAAATTTGTAATGAAATCATACGTCAAAGAACTAGAGTCACCGACATATCGCAAACGAGTCGCCCTGCGAAGTGGCAGTGGGCCTGTCATGTACTCATAAGAACTGATAGTCAATGGGCCAATACGGTTCTGTAGTAGAGGCTGCGTTTTGGAAGGCGGAGTGTTGGTCGACCCCAATCAGGTGCGATAGCTATCTCCGTGTAGTAGCCGGTTCAAGTTGGAGGTGAGTATCAGGGGATTGACCGTCTTGGCGCTCATTGAAATAGGCCTATATAGCATCATTATGTAACCTATGTCCAGCAGTGGACATAGGTTATATCATCATCATCATGAGCCTGTGATTACCCACTGCTGGACATAGGCCTCCCTTAATACACCCCTATCCATTAGGGGGTTTTAGACCGTCACCCACCACGCTGGTCCTATGCGGCTTGGTGGATGGACCGGCTTTTTACATGCCCATCCGACGCGTGGATCATCTCACTTTTCAGACATTTGGGTGATCGGCTCAAATTGCCCTAACGAACTAGGAAACATCAATTTAAAATTGTTGCACCGAGATTCAGTACCACTGACCTCCGGTATATATCACACACGCCGTAACACTGGCTGGCAGGCGGTTATTTAATGATGCCATATAGGTATAGTGTAGACATAACGCCATGGAACTCGTAATTAAACAGTTATTCTTGTCATCGCGCAATTATTTATTTTCGTTTATGTGCTGGCGTACTATTTATTTTGAATTGAATGTAACTATTTATTCATACATTATTTTCACCATGTGCAAAAGCCCCACAGAACATTTGTTATTATTAAATAAATACTGTAGCGGATTTATCGTTATTTTACATTTTAAATTCGACGTTTGAACACTTTTCAGCGGTCCGTGAGTCAAACGGTAGACTGATGTAAAATAAACGCATAAAATCTGTAAAGTACTTTTAATTTAATAATGTAATATTATTTCAGCAACAATAGAAATAATTAATGTTTTATTATTTAAATTACTAGCGGCTTCTTTTATTTTTTACAAAGAAGTGTTAATATTTTTGTCTTAGCGAAAACTTTTTATATTGCTCAAAACGAACTTGGATAATCTTTCAAAAATAGGCTTTATTTAAAATAGAAATCTGAAATTAAATAGCTTTTTCATAGAATTAATATTTTAACACTATCGCGAACTTAATAAGAAATTGATCAGACTTTAGTAATCAATATACGCATGCTAAATCGTTCTATTTCATATAAAGTAAGGTTTGAACCATTTTCTAAAGCATGATGACAAAGTGTTTACTTAATTTTTATCTTTTGACCAAAAAGCAGTTTAATAATATTATTTACGCTGATCTAATGGCCCCAACGGGCTAAATATACGTTTGCGATTATTATGATGGTTCTTGAGCAACACTAGTTAAATTGTATTAAAATTACGAGTAAGTGATATTTGCATTTCCATAATGCATAATTCATAACCAAAATCATATTTAATGTATATGTTATGTGTCCATTCCTAATTGTACTGTTAATTTTTTTGAGCTTTTACCATTCTAAAACGTATTTGCTGTAATAGTTGTGAGTTTGACTTTATATAAGTTAAATGACTATGCAATATATTCGTTAACAAACCATGTAGTTGTCATAAAAAGTTAACAACGGAACACGCTTCAAAAATGTAATATATATAGCGTTTTAACGTAATGTTGGGTTTGGAGTTAAATTAAAGATTAAAAATAGAAAGGTAGTGGTCTACACTAGATTCAAGTATTGTTATAGAATATATGTAAAATACAACCTTTAGTACCTAGACAATAAGGTTTTACATAAATGTCGCTCAGAAAATGACGTCTCGGTGACAATCCAGTATTTAAAACATTTGACATGTGACGTCACTTCGGTGCTATTGGGTTACATTGTTTACATCGATTATGAATAGTATTATCATCGATTTTGTTTGGTTTTTTGTTTTAAATTGTAAAAATAATAAGAATTTAAAACTGGCAACATTATTGACTTTTGATAGTTTCACATTCCATATATCATCAGTTAATTGATAAATAAAATAGGATCAAAAATATGTAATACTACTAGCGGTCCACACCGGCTCGTCGGAATAAATTAAGATGTTTTATAGACTATGGTCTTCTTTTGTAAAAGGGCCATCCAGTATCGAAAGAAATTTCGAAACAGATCTAGTAAGTAGTTCCTGAAAATTTCCCGCTTATTCTTTGCGCTACTTTACTCAGGTTTGAGAGAGAATCCCTATTATTTTGTAGCAATATATTAATGGTGAATGAGTTTTTTTTATTGGCACGGCCGTTTTTTTACATTACAAACATTTACACAGAAAATAAAATCTTTTTCTATATAATATTAGTATAGATTTAAAACTAAGAGTGACAACCCTTACAAAGTTTGTGTACAAACTCGTCAAAGCTTATTCAATTTTAAAATTAAAACGAATCATGACTCAAACTAAAGGTATTACGAGTAAAAAAATGTCGCGTTAAATGTCCGAATGTTCGCTCACCTTTCCCTTCCGGTTGCTTTTTCAGTTACTTCAAAACGATTTCGAGGTCAAATCACAAAAGAGCGGGACCTTAAACCAATCGTAAAGGTCTTCGATCTCATGGCTGAAATCGTAATGTCAACTATAAATTAATCAAATTATGACTCATTATTAGGAAGGTGAAACTGCACATTTCATTCCTTTTTTTAACACTTTTTTTATTAGCTACTTAAATACTAAAATTTACTAAATAACCACGTTCTTTAAAACGCCATTAATTTCTGTTTTTTTACAGGTATAGGAAAATCATTCAAGCTTTTATGAAAATTTGTAAAGTTAGTACTCAAAACCTGGTAAGATTTCATTTTGAAATATGATATAATTTAACACAGCGACCGCTAATATTCATACAAAACTATAATACATAATTGAGGTCTTTCAGTGCGCTTAAATAACATCACATATTATCATAAAAATAATAAAATACTAAAAACTATATCTCAAAAAGATTAATAGCTCATTGTTTCGTTAAAAAAAGGATAGTTGTTAATTAATCTAGGTCTAGAATCCATTACGAGGTTTTAATTATGTAAGGTCCTTCCTCATTAAGTTAATATAAGAATGGTCAATGTTACGCATTAACAAGATAAGCAATTTGTGTAGTCATTAACCGCCTAATTACGAGAGTCATCAAGATGCTCGTCAAGATCTCCTACCGAAATTATGGTTTTCCGGCGATTCATCTTCAAGGCACTCGAAATCCAATTAAATCTTGACAAATGTACGAAATGACAGTAAAATAGGTTAAGGGAAAATGCGACTTTTAAGAGTCACTGCACCTTAAAGCTACATTATTTATATTATCATGTATAGTATTTGTGTAATTAACATTAAGGTTACATTATCTATATCCTATCACAACTTTTGGAATGGTTTGCAATGTCGAGTAACATTTTGTACGGACGTTATGAAATTAAACAAATGTTTAAGCTGTAATTAAGTATCCAAAATTAATACTTAATACATTAAGACAAAAACAGTAATGACGACAGAAGTAATGCTCTCGTATTGGTAAACTGCGGCCATGTTCAATCTCCACGCGATGTTTAACCAATAAGAGTAGCCGATTTTTGGTGCCAATTGAGTTTAGCGTTATTTTTTTAAATTAAACTATTTATGCATTTAATTGACGTCAAAAATTTAGATGTTCGATTTTTCTTCTACATTTGCAGCGTCTATGATTACGTGAAAGAACATGTACATTGTTTTTATATTAGTAAATATTTGATCCAGAGGCCTATTGACGTGGCTATGTAAATTTATGATAACGACGATTACACATTATATACTTATAAGTCTATAGGTGTTTACGGTGCACGCTGGAAAAGATTAAAGATTTTTACTAATCTTTTGACCACATTTTAAATAATTATCACTATATATATACAAAAAATTGGCCATATTCTATTATCTTATATATAATCTGTGGTATTTTAAAGTTTAATTGAAAATAAACGAACCGTTTCCGCGTGCAAGGGTAACTAGCTCACAGCCATATTTTCATACAAGTCGTCCATAAAAGCGGGATTAATATACCTACAGATGCAACACAACAGTAACAATGCGATACACACCGGAACAGTGAAAACTTGATGCGGTGAAAGTGTAACTGAGGTCGGTCGTGATCACAAACGTATGTATATATATATAATAGTGAATGTATATAATAGAACGGTTTACCGAAAGGTTAGAGATGCAATCCGAATCGCTTGAACTGCAGTTGCAAAATTATTACGTTCGCTCTACTGTATACGTTTTAACGAGATGAACGGGTCGTTCATCTGACGGCAATATCTCTATAATGAAAGTATAATAGAATTTTTAAAAGAAATTGAGATTGCATGTTTAATAAACCTTAATACAATTATATTTCCTGTATTAATGTTTGTTTATCGCAATTAACTGCAGGTGCGATTTTCAACAGTGTAAATTTTCATTTTTTTTTTTCAAATAATATTATACATTTCTTATAGTATATGGATTGACTTTCATAAACAGCTTTACTATGCGATTGTAAAACCTATTATATACGTCACAAATAATTACTGAAATTAACAAGGCACGTCATCTGCAATTAAATACAGCTATCCGGTAGTGTTATTTGCCAACAGCTAATCGTTTTGCGACAGACTGCGTGTCCGTACATTTTGCTGCGTAAATTGGAAACTAGAATTTCCTGCTCGTCTATGTAATTACGAAATAACTCAATTAAATAGAGAAATACTAGACACTAAACATTCATTTTTTACTGCTATCCATTTATTCGTTTTATCTAATTATTTATCGCTAATACATCACAGATTTTCATCACAGCCAGCAATATAACACTGAATAGCTTGAAGCTTATAATTATAGAATAATGTTGTAATACTTAAATCCATTAATATTATAAATGGAAACGTTTGTAATAATTTATGGATGTGTGTTTGTTACGCTCACACAGACAAACTTTTTGATGCATTTTAATTAAACTTTTTAAATAGCTTACACATAAAAGTAACTGATATATATACTAACTTCTTTTTAATAATAACTATGTGTTAAACATATAAACCTTCCTCTTCAATCACTTTATCTATAAAAAAAAAACGCATTGGAATCCGTTTCGTAGTTTGAAAGATTTAAGCATACGTAGGGATATAGGGACAGAGAAAGCGACTTTGTTTTACACTGTGTAGTGAAGATTGAAGATTGTATTTGTATGTGTATGTTTGTAATGGAACAAACTCAGAAACTACTATAAAAAAATGCTTTACCTTTAAAAAGCTACATTCACCTTGAGTAGCATAGGATATATACCCTGGTTAAATCTATTTCATAAATCTATAACTAAGACAGGCGGAGCAATGGATGGACTACTAGTAAAGAATAATTTGAGAATATGTAGCACGAGTTACATAAAATATATTAAAAATATCATGAATGTAGAAGAAAATCTGTGACAGAACAGAAGCTTTTTCGGCGCAAGAACCTTTTTCATATGGGCTTACAAAATGTATACCACATTCACATGGTTATTACAAATCACTATCACAACAAGGCTGAAAGTTAAGTAACTGTTGTCTTATTTAAAAGTGAAAAAAGATATAGTGCTGTGCTACAAGTCTAGTCAATGAGAACAATCGACAATCTAGCAAAAACCTTTGAGAAGAGTCAAGTAGAACAATTTGAGGATAAAGTAAAATTCTGTCTGTCGAACTACATCATAGCCAAATTAGAACCGGGAATAGTTGTTCATTAGGGTCTATAGCGTTTAAATGTGGAAAAAAAAGGTAAACGTTACAGCACTAATATAAAACCCTATATCTAACGACATAGATTGCCATGGGTTATTGTTACATAAATTTCGAATCTGATTTGGCTATGATATAGATTCTACGGGGCGAAGAAAACATTGAGGATTCGTAGATAAGTAGTTTAATAGATATTTGAAATATAAAAAAAATAACGACAAAGCAATCACTGCCGAAACCAAAAAAGATAGACTTAAAGTACGTTAAACGTAATTGTACTTCCTATGATTGTTTAAAATAAAATGTATTAATCTAGGTTTAGAATAACCCACAATAATCATTTTAATGTAAACCACACAACCACATTTGAAAATTACAATTGGGAATATTCAACGTTAAAAATGAAAGCAATTAAAATATTCTTCATTCTATGAGCATGAAACATGTCAAACAGAAATTTTAATTCAATGATTATATTAGAGATTTTAAATGCAGAGGCAGATATCGAGAGGTAGTTACTTGCAGAAGGCGCGTTGTCACCCCCATATATTGCGCAAAATAATCATAATTTTACCGGTGGTACGTCCCCTTTTTACAGGAGACCGTCTGGGTGGTTACCACCGCGGTGCCTATTTTTGCCGCGAAGTAGTAGTGAGAAAACACTGCTGTGTTCCGGTTTGAAGGGCACCGTAGCTAGCGTATTTACTGGGTAAACAAGACCCAACAACTTATGTCTCACGGTAGGCAGCGCGTTGGCGATACCACTGGTATTGTCAATGTCTATGGGCGTCGGTGACCACTTCCCATCAGGTGGCCCGACTGTTCGTCTGCCTGCGTATGCCATAAAAAAATATACATTTTATTTTTTGGTTAAAATTACACTTTTTATTTTTGTTTACGCAAATCGAAAATCTTAATTAATTTCTCTAGCCACAACAAGTTTTACGTCGAGTTAGATTAACCGACCAGTGTATAAAGTAGATCACATAATGATTCTAGCAAGTTCTTAATAGTGTTACGCGAACGTTGGGTAATTAGTTTAAACTGCACATATTGTTACATACATTTTTTTCATTACGGAATTTTTAAGATTTCTGATAGGAGTTACATCAGATATCTGTATTGCTTGTTTAAGTGTTTTGGTCTTATTTATGTATACGTGAATTATGGTAGTTTGGAGAAAGGCATGGCTCGTATTGAATAAGTTTAGTTATAGTAGACGCTGACTTGATACTGGAATTTGCGAGTATTGTAAGTGTTGCGACTTGATTAGTAACTAATTAGTACATTATATGTCAAGTGAATTTAAACCAAAAAATATGACCGACTTCTAACAGCGTGTTATTTTTTACGCAAAATAAGCAGGTAACAACGTGCTCTCCATACGAAATTGCGTCGCGTTGTCTGCCACCGTATTTTAAATCTCTGATAATTTTTAAAGTATTAATTTTATCAAAATGGCGTCTATAACGCGTTTTATGTACATAGAATATCACTTTTATGTGAACTTAAACTGTATTATCTTAAATAAGCTTTAAATCTGTAATCTCTCATATGCTATTGCAGACTTTATTGTAGACTAATTCAAATGGTAAAATTATGTAACACATACTTTATGTTTATCTTCCGCGGTTTTAGCAGCGTTTCGAATTTAAACGCACGAGGTTGAGATTTTTGGTGCCATCTTTTTTTTATTTCTCAAATATCTTTTAAACTAATTATGACAAAATTATTGATAAAAAAATGGTGCCAATGGTAAGCTAATACCTATAATTTAAAAAAATTAACAAAATTGAAACAGGTCTGCTCGCTGCCTTGAGATATTTGATGCTACGTCTATATTAATGCATCATTACTTTAGCTTCGTTGCCCGTCAAACTGGAACACAGTAGTGTATACACGTCACTGCTTTGTAGCAGGAATCGGCCGTTACAACCCCACTCAGTCACGTGTGAATACCACTTCATGATAAATTGAAACAAGTTTAAGTAGAATAGGAATATACAACAATTGTTACATAATTTTAAAGCAATTAATGAAATGAAACGTAATGAAATATCTAGAAAAATAATTAAACCAAAAGTTTATACAATATCTTGTAAAACTAGTTATACGACGATGCATAACTAAGTGCTAAGAATTACGACTAATCCATATATTGCGTACTATCTGGTACCCGCGACTTCGTCCGCGTCGAATACGAGGAATGTCCGCAAAGTGTTTTTAAATATGCTATTTATAGTAATATAAATAAGGTGTTATAATTTATTTATTTATTTATTTAAACTTTTGCACTAAGTGTACATAGGCGGACCTAATGCCAAAGGCATTTTCTGCCAGTCAACCTTGGGGTGATGGAGAGATAAAAAAGTAGGGAGGTGCAAATATCTGTAAGTTAGAAAAAGAAAAAGTACTTTAAATATATACTAATAAATAAATCATATAATATATATATATGTATATATATACGCACAAGCATTTAAAGTAATTATCTAAATATATATATATATCTAAAAATAGTAGTATAATATCTGTAAACATATCTGACTAAATAGTTAAATTTGAGTTCATAAGCAAGTGCTCTTTTACCTTTTTCTTAAAAGACACAATGCTTTTGTATATAATTGTATGTGTCTATCACTAGACATAATTATTAGACATTGATTTTATCCCCATTTCAATCCCTAGTTCTTCCACGTTCGAAGCTTCAAAAGTGCTAAAAAATATTATTGAAATGAAATGGAAATCTCCATATAAACTTTAGTCTCTTATTTTAATCCTTTTAACCACTTTTGGCAATAATTTTCTAGCCTATGTCCTTTCTTGGAGTTTGTTCTTAGTATGCTAAATTTTGTTAAAAGCCAATGGTTTACACAGTAAAGACAGATAGACAGACAGAGTTACTTTTGCATTTATAAAATTAGTATGGATTATTGAGGCATTCAATTTGTAAGCGTAAAAATAATAGCAAAAAACTAATAAAATTGAAAATTATGGCAACGAATTGGCGACATATATCTTGCGTTTCTATCAATAAATTGTCACCGAGATGTCAGTCACTGAGAAAGACAGTAATACCATCTACCACAACGCCATAGGTTCGACGCCGTTTTGTTGCTTTGGGTTATTAAATAAAATTACTTTACGGATTTTATCGCGTTTATTTTACATTTTAAATTCCGACGTTTCGAACACTTTCCAGCGGCCGTGGTCACGGGTAGACTGACTTTGGGTTACTTTGTTCATATCAAATCAAGACTAATTTGGCTTTAATATAGCATTAATATCTTTTTCTTTTATAAATTATTTTTAATCTTTACTAATGTACGGGAAAATGATACGAAAATATTTTTTTGTTCAAGGCTGTAATGGTACAATTTATTTGAAAAGCATTTCAATGTATTTATAATCTTGTAACGCCTTTGGTGCAAATATTTGTTACATAATATTATTTACTTTTTCTTTTATATTTTCATAATAATGTCTTCATAGTCGATTCTGAGTACGGCGGCCGATCTATTTTAGAGATCAGCCAATTGCGTAGGAGATATTATACTTGACAAATGTACGAGTGAACACTAGTTAGATTCCTGTTCATTTAGTCTCACAGTCCGATGGTACGGATAACCGACACGACCGGAAAGAGATCCGGCCCAAGATCTTAGCCTTCTTAGATTAGCCTTCATTACTCTTACTAACTAGGAAACAACAATGTCAATTTATTTAATCGCCGCAGGATTCGAATCTTTTGACCTCCAGTTCCTAAAGTACACGCCCTTATTACTAGGCTATGGCACTTAATAAAAAATATTTTCAAGGGATTTATTATTATGAAATCTGATTTAATCCCCGAAACTAAGTTTTACTAGGATATTAACCATTGAACCGCCATGAACAAAAAACAATACAATTCCTATTCAAGGAATTTACATTGATTAGCGATGAGTGTTAATTATGATTTTGTAGCCGATTTAATTTAAACAATTCCGTTTTGTTTTCTTCCTTTTTTCATATGTTCAATACGAAGTTTTTTTATGTACGTGAAGGCAAAATTGATAATTTAAACTTGACGCAAACAATTACATGTAATAAGTACATTCAAGTTATTAGATAGCATTGCCAGTATTGGCAATTTTCGAAGCGATTATATCTCTTACAAAAAAGTTAGCACATATGTAAAGTTTCACTGTACTCAATTTAGAAGTTTAGAAATGATTTTTAGCATATTACTGCTTATTTCCATATTAGTTAACTTTCACATGAATGTATAGCGAGTAAGAAACAAGATTGTTCGAGTCACTGTTAAGGAAATCAGAGTAACGATGTTATGTCATTAATTTCGTTTGTAATGATGAATTTGCTTTTTTGCTACATTTAGTATAACCGTTTCGATTTCTAACGTGTACAAATATATCATTAAATAATTTGAAAGGACATTAGTGTGTGCAGAAGTGTCAGATATAAGATCATATTGTGTATGTCATTGTAAAAAACTAAGCATTAGTGAAAGTGACAGAAAGGTGAAATAGGTGCAAATATTATATTTGTGTACGAATATTGAATAAAACTAACATAAGATAGATCGATAAACAGAACTGGTACCTAAGGGATAGTAAGAAATTATTTCCATCGGGACAACTCGGGCCTTTAACGATGACAAAATAATTGGCATTTTCATATCCATTAATATGAAACTTTATTGTTAAGTGTCAAATGTCAAAATGAATAATGTCATTATAAAATATATTGATGTATATAGGTAGTGAAGCTATTTGAGGGAGAGGGATAAATACTGTTTTTTTTTAAATTACGAAGAAAAGCTTTTCTGACCATATTAAATATATGCAGCGTAAATCACAACAAATTGGCTAGTCATTCGTAGAGTAGTGGTACGGGCGAGTGCTTTAGAAACCGGAGGTCATGGGTTCGGATCCTGCGGGGACTCATCAAATTTTCATTTTTTTTTTTCTAGGTGGATACGGCAATTTGAGCTGATTACCCAATTGTCTCTCTCTCTCTCTCTTCCTAGCTATGAATCCAACATGGTGGTGGGGTCAGCTTTCCTTGTTTTTCTCCTCTAATTCGCTCTATCCCTGATGTCGGCTATTATTTATTGATTACCCAATTGTCTGAAAAGTAAAATAATCCATGTGTCGGTTGGGCATGTTAAAAGTCGATCCACTCACCAACCCGCATTGAACCAGTGTGGTGGGATACGGTTCAAAACTCCCTGATAGATAGGGGTGTATTAGGGGAGGCCTATGTCCAGCAGTGGGCAATCCCAGGCTGATGATGTAAGTATGTATACATATTGCAATGTAATAAGATCCATAAGATTTGCAATGCATTTTACGTAACAACATTTCTTTAAAAATTGCATTAAACGTCACAAAGAGGCAACATTACCATTTTACCGTTATATCAACAATCTTGAATGTAAATTTTAATAAGAACAATTAAGTAACGAATAGTTTCGTATGTAACCGGCTATGAAATTGTGAAATATTTTTTTTATTATTTCGCTTACACATGTTGCAAAGCAAAAGTGAAACTATGCGCGGACAATGAGTTATTGTTTGAAGTTTCTACATATGCACCAGATCGGAAAACTGTTAATATTCCATTTTATTGTATTTGCAACACGCTGTCTTTTCTTAGAATTATATATACACTTTGAAACAATACAATATTTAAGTGAAGTTGTTGCTTTTTGTGTACTAAAATAGGTAAAAGATAAATAAAAATGCCATAAAAAAGATTATAATAAAAGGTAACAAAATTAAACGTTTTATCTTTTTTTATAGGTAATAAAGTAAAAAATCAGTACGTTAAATGTATGTTTATATATACAATAATTTATACAATTGTAAATGTATACAATAATGTATGTATAAATGTATATTACAACATGACTACATAGTATAAAACGAAGTCGCTTTCTCTGTCCCTATATTCTTATTTATGCTTAAATCTTTCTAACTACGCAACGGATTTCGATGCGGTTTCTGTTCATTCAATAGGGCGATTAATAATGATTATAAATATAACACATGCTTTATATTGTAAGTATAGTTTCTATCAGCACAGCTCCCGTGCGAAGCAGGAGCGGGTCGCTAGTAGATATTATATATAAAGAAAAACAGCCAATTTCAATTTGTTTTAAGCAGTCTGTACTGTAAAACATAGAAAAAGAACCTCTTTGACATTACACTCTAGTTCGTGTATAACCACCGATTTTCTTAAGAACGGGACACAGCATGTTCAATTGATACCAAACACTGACTTATTTAATCCTTTATAGGAGGATTAAAATAAAGATATACGAACACTTATAGGTTACAGGTTTAACTTTAAATTTAAACGCATTAATTAACGTGATACTTTTCTTTACTTGTAATTTAATATTTTGTTTTTACTTAAAATATATTTTCTTGGTCAACCGGTAACCTGTTGTTCTGATTTACTGTTGTCCTAGAATTATGTTATGTAAAAGTAAGCAAGGACTCACATTAAAAATAAAGACATATATTTATAATACTCTTAATCTTTCTTTCCACTAGGCATTTTACTAACTTATAATGGGGCCGGTTTCTATATCTAACATTTACCCTAATAACATTTCTTCACAGAGCGACTGATATCTGAGCTTCCGGCGCAAGGGGTAGATTGCATTGAAATTCAAGAAAACCTATAATTCAGATTCATCCCACAATGAATGCGTGTATAGTGTTGACAAACTGAGGCATTGATCATGTAACTTTTCAGAAAATTGAAAAATGTACTAATATTGTCCTAAATAACGATCCCAATCCATGACCTTGGGTTTGTTCAGCGAGGCCCGATCAATAGATTATCTGTAACTACGGAGACGGCACAAAAATGTACGTGGATGACACCGACGAACTACCTAATAGTTAGTTACTACCTAACTTTGAGTTGAATGACAGAAACACATAAGCCACCAAAAGAACTCATACATACATACGTACTTGAATAATTTAAATTAGAAATATGTTAAGAGTTCAAAGTATACATTCGTGTGTAACGTACCGTTTTAAATTATTTATTTAATATTCTAAAGTTTTAGATTGGTCAAGAAAACATTTATTCAATTTACTAAATAATTAAAGTATTTAACGTTATTAAATATTTAAAAAATCGCAGTTCTTTTGTTTATTTTTAAAACAGTATTAATTAACACTATACTAGCTGTATACTAAGGCGAGTATAAAATATTAAATCATTATGGTGAGGCCATAACGACTTCATTCATTCATCATCAATCTGTGTCAGTCTACTGCTGGACATAGGCCCCCCTAATGCACACCCCCGCTTCCGATCTTCGGCTATTCTCATCCAGCCCACACCGCCACCTTTGCGAATGTCGTCACTCCATCTACGTTTGCTGAGCCTCGGTCTCCACTCCAGAACTTTCCGACTCCAGCGGTCGTAGTTCTGCGGCTTAAATGACCGGCCCACTGCCACTTCACCTTACTAATCCCGTGGGCTATATCGGTGACTCTGGTTCTCTGACGGATCACATCATTTCTTATGCGCTCCTGCTCCTGGTCCGGCCTCAAATACATTGCTTTAATTGATTCTTATGTATTTTATATATGGAATTGATTCTTATAACGGCGAAAATTGTACTATTACAAAATTATTTTCGGGTATATGAATGAGCGTAAATTTTTCAAATTTAAGAGATTTTTTTATAGGTAGCTAGGACCGAAATTAGTAGGAGATAGTATATTAATATGCGTGAAGATCACAAGATTTACACTTGAAGATCAAACCAAAGTATGTGTCGCGGCCGTTTTCATATAATATGTGGAATATAATATAAGTCTATGATAACATCTTTACTTCTATTGTTAACGTGAAAAGTTTTTTTTTATCATTACGCCATAATTTATACATAAGAAACAATAGTCTATTGTTTATAATGTTTGTTTTTAAATTAAAGACTGAAGCTACTGCTTTAACAAATTCATATAAACATTAATTATCTGACTTTGTACCTACCCCATGGAGAAAAACTTAGTTGTTTTTGGGAATACGCACACAGTCAGCAGGTAGACAAACTTGTTCTGCAAAGGTAAGGTGAGCATTTATTTTTTATTTTTTTATTTTTATATTAATATGCTACGAAGGCAGACGAGCAGTCGTGCCACCTGATGTAAAGTGGTCACCGATGCCCATATACGTTGGCAATACAAATTGTATTATCAACGTGCTATCTGCCGTGGGGCGTAGGATGTTAAGTCTCGTTTTCCCGGTAAATACGCTGGCTGTTGTGCCCTTTTAACCGGAAAACAGTAGTGTTTTCACACAAATGCTTTGCGGTACAGTAATAGGCACCGCGGTGGTACCGCCCCAAACGGTCCCCTGTGAAACGGGGAAACACCACCATGAAAAAAAAAATTCCCTATCCCTTCTAATTGCGATATGAAAAAACACTTCTATGTTTATTATCCTTAAATATGCGGCGAAAAGCGACTTTTAATAAGGAAAAGACGCTAGTGCGTATGTCGGTAAGTGATTGACACGACCCTTGGAAATTTGCACCATCAGAAGACATACGTTGTCCGCCTTTCAGGAATGAGGACTAGACTCTTTTCTAGGACCCCAAAAGGTGTCAGTCTGGAAATACGGCCACAGATAGGTTACGTACGTTGCAAGAAGTGACAAGAGGATTCCATGGAACTGGTTCGCCAGCCATCAAGGTGGTGTTGACGGTACTTGCACGTAGTGACGAATAAGAATACTAAATTTCGAAGCGGATGTCACTCCGACCATCTCAGAAATGCATCTCTATGCCAAAGATTGTGACAATAGCGCCAATACAATAAATTCCGTGAAAAAAAAATTGATTGCAAGTAAAAAGCAGCACTGCTGCTGCCTCGATTGCTCAACACTATAACTTTTACTACAATTATGCCAATTTTGACTAAAATAAAACTAAATAAATATAAACTAATTTAAAACTGAAATAATTATAAAAAGAATAAAATATTAAAAAAAAAACCAATGTCAAACACTAATTGCGCCAAGCAATCGTGTTCACATTGGCTAACGCAGTCATTATCTTTCGCCACATGATTTATACGATCTATAAGAGTTTTAGTTCCATTTGAGTCGACCTTTTGTGCCTAAATTTTATATTTGAAATGGCTAAATTATAAGTAGCAAGCTCTGTAAATGATTTCTCCTTAACGTCATCAGCCTGTTTCAGTTCACTGCTTGATATAGCCCCCCCTAATGCGCACTGTAAGTGATTATCATACCCTATTTAATAAGCTCTAAAATTAAAATAAACATAGTTAAAATCGGTTCATTCGTGAAGAATTTACACGGTACGTATATAAAGGAACTTATACTACTTTTGAAATGTAACTAGTTTATAAACATAATAAGGAAACTGACTCATTGAAATATTGTTTTATAAATCTCAATTTAATTGCGACCTTAAGAGGCCCAATTACATTGAAACGCGTTTGAATGTCACGGAATGTACATTATTGTTATTTTTGTTACATAAATAACACGTTTCGCCCTTACATTATAAAAATATTCGACGAATTCATAAACGTCTGACGGTTTGTTCGTTTTTTTTTAAAGATATGAAACAAGACCGTCTATTGACTACATTTATTTATTCCGTTTAAAATTCTATTTAATATGATTCTGTTTCTATTGTTTAAGATATTACTATAAATCTTTATTCATTTTATGAACGTTACAGTTATATTAATTCAGATTGAAGTAACAGGTCAGCAACAATGCTACGAGAGGACCTGTTATATTACTTTTACGTACATTTATCAACAGCTTTGAGGCTACGATAATTTAAAGTGCAGGGCCAAATGAATCACAAAGTTGCATGCATTATACCACTCCTACGAACTAAATCTACAGGTAGTGCAGCGTAAATAAAATATGCATAGATTAAATCAGCTTAAGACCTGCTTGTATAATATCATTCGATCGATGAATTATGCATAATGTCTTAAGTTGTTTGTGTGCCGCTTCAAGCCGTCTATAAGTTCTACTCAAATTGCAGGACTTTTATACAATATTTATGCTGCTTTTAAACTAAGGTCTGTGCCTACTTTTCAATAGAATTTTCCATATAAACATGTCCTTGTAATTATATAGTATATTCAGTCGAATCATACGTATTATTCGCGTCTATATTTTAAAGTCTTAGTAAATTTATTATAGGTCATCATCAGCCTGTATTTTTCCACTGCTGGACCTAGGTTACTGCCTCCCTAGCCTAGCGGTTGGTCGTGGGTTCGAATCCTGCGGGGACTCAACAAAGTTTCATTGTTGTTTCCTAGTTGGTTAGGGAAATTTGGGCCGATCACCCAATTGTCTGAAAAGTAAAAGTCCAATTGTCTAAAAAGTCAGATACGATCCAAAAATCCCTAATCAACGTAAGGGGTGAACCTAGGTCATCATTCATCATTATCAGCCTGTAATAGTCTACTGCTGAACATAGGCCTCCCCTAATGCACCCCTATGCATTAGGGGGTTTTGGACCGTATCCCACCACGCTGGTACAATGCAAATTGGTGGGAGGACCGACTATTACATGGCCATCCGACGCATTGATCATCTTACTTTTCAGACGATTAGGTGATCGGTCCAAGTTGTCCTAACCAACCAAAAATCAACGATTGCACGAAGTTTTTTCCGCGGGATTCGAAATCACTACTGGACTATAAAGCAAGGGTCAATACCGCTAGACCACGGAGGCATTTCAAATCTCTTATAGTTACTTAATTTAAATCATCATATTGTTCTGAAGCACCGCAATACTGTAAATCTAAAAGAAAGTTTGTTAGACAGTTTTTTTCATGCAAGAGACTTCTCTTTTATGCATTAGAGTATTCAGCAGAATTAGTAGAACTTTGAAGATTTTGTATTTTTGCTTTATAGAGCACAAATATACTTGGGACGTTAAGACATGCAGGTTCGTTGATAAGTTCTCTAACCTCTTTATCAAAAGATTTAAAATAAAGACACCATTCAACATTGTACGCCGTCTAGCAGGCCTATTTTTAGTGTGCAGTTATCTACAATATAACCACTGACCTGGTGATTAAGAAAATTGCCAGTTTACCACTGTAATAGGTAACAGTGACATGAAGAGAAAATTGTAAGTTTTCATCCTGCTTGTCGTTTGTATTGAGGTCACTGAATTTCAAATAAGTGTATTAGTTTTATAAGCCTCATCTACAATTTTTATAAGATTCCGATGAATGACTATATTTTGTCCTTATTATTATATAAAGGCTGTAAAATCCTGGGAGACCGTCATAGCTCCACTTATCTTTCTCATCTATTTTCTAGAGTTATCACGGGTTAGCAGTTATCTAATTTTACAAGAGTTGCGTGAATCACAACATCCACGCATAGCGACTGGCATCAGACCTCCACAACCCAAAGGGGATAACTGTATTTGATGGCTAGAATAATCTTGGCAACTGGGTGAGACTTTTTACATGCCGACCTAACGAATGGATCACCTTACTTTTCTTCTTCATTTTTCCAAACCGACTAGAGAACAGTGCTATCAAGTAGTTGTTTCCCCGCAAGATAAGATCCTACGACCTCTGGTTTGTAAAGCAAGCTGGTCGCGGAGGCTTCGGAGTCAATAGTCCAATACCAACACATTCAGTTCCTGGTAAATTCACACGTAAACGCATTGCCGCATATCTTTACAGTTGAACCTGAAACATGGCCGTTCGCCTTTGTTGCGAGTGCATTGTGATTTTAATTCGCTTTTGTTCTATCCGTCACGGTGGGACTAATTCGTATCGGGTGGGTTTTATTCAACATTGTGTCGACGGCACACAATGGACGGGTATCCATCGGTCATTTTTATGGTGGCCGGTTCACACACGTTTTCGTGAGGTTGTTTCGAATATCACTGTCGATAAGCCGAGACCAGACGCCGATTTTTGAATCAAAAGTTGCCTTTTCGTAATAAAACATTGCGTCGTTTTATTTTGTTATTATATGGTGTTTTTAATGATTTGATGCCGGTATTTTGTTTATTATGAGACGTTTTTGGTTATTATATTACATTACGATAGTGTTATTTATAAATAACAGATTAATATATTACTTGGATCATAAATATTTGCTTTTTTGTTTTATAAACATATAAAGATTTGTTATTGCTTTTTTTTAATGCAAATGCAGGCAGACGAGCAGTCGGGGCCACCTGATGGAAAGTGGTCACCGACGCCCATAGACATTGGCAATACAGGTATCACCAACGCACTGCTACCGTGAGACATAGGATGTTAAGTCTCGTTTACCCAGTAATCACGCTGGCTTCGGTGCCCTTCAAACCGGAACACAGAGTGTTTTCACACTGCTCGTGAAATAGGCACCGTGGTGGTGCCACCAGAGGTCCCTTTAAGGCACCGGTAAAACGGTGTTTCGGATAAGAATACGCCCATGTTTTTGTCGCGAACTGCTTCACAACTAGTAAAAGTAACTTTCAAAACTTAATTTTATTACACAACAAACAAGGACTAAATTTAAGATACACAAATTTTAAAAATAAACACAAACTGATTATGTTTCTTATAATATTATAATTATAATTATTATGATTTTTTGAACATTTTTATGTGTCTTTAATACATTTAAAAGCTTAAGTAAGTCATGTAATAGCAATAATGTGAACTTATTCCCCATGCATCTGTAACAAAATGCTATATTGTACTAATTTATTCAAAATTTATGACCAGTAACGTAATGTATATAAATGTTAATATAATCTAGGTCAAGTGGATACTTAATACAAGTAACAAGTACAGGTACAATACCACATAAAAATGTTTTTCACAGCGGTTGCATTATCATGTTGAAAGAACGCACTGTGTCTAAGACAATTTGCTACTTGCCGTTTCATGGTAGCATCATGGCCATAACAATTAGGGCATGCGATGACCAAAATCAATTACCGTACGATTGCCAATGCTTTTAATGAAGTTTTTTCTATTTAGTTGTACTCCGATACTTTTTCAAGGTTTAAGATGTGATGTTTTCGCGGTTCGAGCATCGAAAGGAAAAGGATAAACATTGTATTTGTACCACTAATCCGGTACAAATACAATGTTTCGATCAAATGTTAGCAATTATTCCTAAATTCTCTATTAATTGTTAATATCTATAAGAAAATAATAAAACTGTGGTGTATCACCTCCTTCAAAATTAAGTTACTGGCCGGTAAGCCAGTGAGATTATAATCAATAATGTGTCAACGTCATGTCATTAATAAAATAATGGAGATATCAACAATGTATTTAATTTCTTTATGTATATTTAACAAGAACTAACAACTATTTAAAGTTAATTAAAACCACTGTGTCCAGTCAAGAACACTTGTACTTTAGAAATGACGCAAAGCCTGTAAAAAGGCGTCCAATATTCATATTTACAAACATGATCCTGGTGTTCATCTATTAACATAGTTTCTTTTCGAAAATATTGAAAATGAACATAGACTATTACTTGTATTTTTGTTTTCAACTTAAACACCTTATTGGATAGTGTAGTGTTGGATTCGAACCCAACCAGGATCATTTAAGACCTCTTTACTTCAAAGATGTAAACTAAATATGTCAGATATCTTAGACGTCTGTAGTAGTTTATAAAGGAAATATTTCCATCGATGTACGATGGTTGGAACGTTTTACTTTCACAAAACTGAATGATTAGAATTAATTAACCTTACCAAATGGAAAACAACCGTAACACAAATTGTTCCTCCCAGGATTTGATCTTACGACCTCCGGTTTCGAAAGCAAAGGCCAACCATTAGGTCAACGGAACAGTTCCAGTGCCTATTGCTATCCTATATCTTTAATAGCGAACCGTTAAAGAGCACTTTTAACTATATTTTATCTACATAGGACGCTATATCTGTATATATATGAGAGTTAAACAACGTCCAGGAATAACCACAATCTAATTGGCGGTACTTATTAAGTATCTGGTATTAGCAGATTTAAAGTTGAAGCAGATGTAATAAGTATAACATCATTGTTTAAAGACTATTTTGGAGTCGTGATTATATGTATCATAGTTTAGATGATCGAGTTATAACCTGGTTACCAAATACCTTCTTAGAACTGAAAAAGCTCCTAGGGATTGGAACCATTGAAGTTTGATACGTCACGATGAAAGCTATAAAAATGGCCATAGAGCCATGTCCTTTAAACCATAACATTGCCGTTTCACCAATTATTAAACAGTTCTTTACAGTCGTTAAACCGTATCGATGTTTTTTGATGGAAACACTGAAAAAATCTGTCCTCCACACGCATCACGTCCCGTTTGATTACCTCACCGTGACGGAACCACATTCAATCCATGCCATTGTGACGTCACGTCATGCCGTGCACCATTCAGCCGAGAAAAATTGACCTGGATACTTTTTCCGATGGTATCATGCGAGTCGCTTGCGCAAGCGAAATCAAAATTGCGGAATACAGTGCATACTGAATACCGTCGAGTTTTTTTTACTCGAACGGAGATCACAGTACAGGTAACCCGTGTAGCTCTTCGCTACACCATTAAGGTATCCCTAGAAATTTGCGAACACGACACAATTACACTTACCTCGCTGAGACATGGAATCCTATTGTATGTTATGATGTTTGTTAATAGGTGAAATAGATTTCCAACAAATCAATCATCTAATTATTAGTAGAATACAGCAAATTATGTACTCCAAGACAGTTTTAAGTTTTCTTTGTAAATTGATTATGACAGTAGTGTTTGTTGCTAGAAAGGCCATAGTAGAACTAGTTTGCTTCCTAGGTCAAATCACAGGAAAGGAATATTTTGTAGGCCACTCACCCGATCCTCTAAGACATGATGGGCATACACCAAAGAAGTGGACATTCCGTGGGAGAAAAGGATTTTTGGTATGGTGTAATCGATCTCTGCCCCTCTCTGGCCGAAACCAGGCTAGCCTAACATAGAGGTCATCGATAGAAGCTGGAAATATTATCAAGGGTCTGGATATCCCAGCTGTTATGGCAATTGGGTAACAGATGTAGCGGAGTGCCTAGATATAGTTAGTTCAGGTTAGTTCCAACACAACCTGACGTACAGTGGCTGTAGGCTCCAAGGCGAGGATTCCTCGGTGGCTATCACTGGTGGGGTCGTAAATTGCGAAATTTTTCTGTGACCTCATATTTTAGATGCCAGAAAAGCGTCCTAGTAGTTTCAGAAGGTGCGATCCAACCTGCCGACCCGGCATTTTCCCAATTCGATTCCCTATTTTTCTGTTGTATTTGGAGAAACAACCTTTATAACACTAACAGAATCCAAAGTCTTATACGTGATTTCATTCTCGTTGCTACTTGTAATATATTGGCAAATGTAAGATATTTAACATATATACAAAAAGTTTTTTCCTAGTATTTATTTAAAATCTCTTAAGACTCCTACTACTCCATTTTGCAAAGTATCAATGATTTAATGTTTATTTTTATTAAATAACAATACAGACATTTTAGAATGGTCCCAATTTTTATAATTTACATCAAAGTCGGTAAAATATTCAATAAACGATTTTATTTCTATATCGTTTGCTCTCAAAATACATTTATCATATAAAACGTGGTAGGATGTGAAATACGACTTTCATATTTACACTAATTATCACCTGAAACATAACCGGTATTGGTAATATAGCATAATATAAATATGTTTTAATTACTTAAATCTATAATACGTTATAACTGAAACCAGTTCAATTAACCAAAATTTTTTACCGCTTATCGAAGGACGGAAGTCTTTTAATATTTATTTAACATTAACTTTCTTTTTCTTAAGTAGAAATATGTAAAACGCCGCATTTTTCTGTTACTATATAATTAAAAACAATTTAATGATAAATAATTTACATACATAACAAAAGCTCGTTGAATTAGATTTGATGTGATGGAAGTAATACGTATTGCATATTACATTTACATAAACGATATTTAAAAATAACGTAGTTAGATTTTGATTTGACTATAATATATGTGCCATTTTTATGTCGGAATGTAAATATTGTAACTTATGCGTCAAAATGGCGTCGGAACTTTAGCGGTCATATTAATGAGATAACAACAAGCTGTCAATCACTGAAAAATAGTCAAATAAAGCAAAACTACGGCGGCGACTAAATCACGGCAGGGCAGGGGTTGCTAAAAAAATCCGTGTTGGCGACGACTGGCCCTGGTAACGCACAACATATGCACGCTGAGGACAGACGAGAAGATTGTCGAACTTGAAGAAGAATTGAGTGAGTTTCACTGGGACATTCTAGGGTTATCAGAAGCCCAAAGAATCGGGCAGGATACGATTACCCTGAAGTCCGGTAAACTGCTCTGCTACCGGGGGTCCGACCAACAGTCCCGAAGTGTTAGATTTTTCGTCCACTACTCCATCATCAACAACATCGTAATTATTGAAAGTGTGTCGAGCAGGGTAGTGTACCATATACTCAGAATATCAAAAAGATATTTGCTGACCTCGACACACCCTGATGAAGAAGTAGAAGAGATGTATGAAGACATAACTCAGGGCATACATACTTCCAAGACTTACTTTCAATGTTCTTAACCTAAAGATGGGCATGAGAAGCGAAAAAGAGTTGAAAGAGGGGCACTTTGGATAAGGGCAACGGAACCCCAGGGGTCAGAAGCTGCCCGACTTTCTGGAAGAAAAGGGTTCTTTGCCGCCGAATAGGAAATGAACCTGGTTGAGTCCTGACGGTTCTACGAGAAACGAGATTGTTTTCATCTTCACGACAAATAGACGATGTCGACGAAAGTCCATGCGACACGATGTCCGAGCTCACAACACTGTGAGCATCAAAGACACAATTGAGCGGAATGGAGGCTCCAATGAGTTTGCAAGAGACTTGCCTATTGGGCAAAGCCAGCTGTTTAGGCTGAAAACAAGATGGCCTTGAATCAACTTAAGGACAAGAAGGCGCTGGATGAGGGTGAAATTAATTCAGAGCTTCTGAACGCTGCGTAACACCGAAACTGAAAATCCTTCAAAAGCTCTTCAACTCCGTTCCACTCGAGGGTTCAACACCAACGGCATGGAGCGGGAGCGTTGTGGTGATAACACTTTGCTGAAGAACTACAGGCCTATCTTGCTCCTGAGCCATGTCCATAAGCTGTTTTCAAGGGTCATTACAAATCGTCTCGAACGCAGGTTTGATGACTTCCAGCCTCCCGAACAAGGCGGTACCGAAAAGGTACTATAGATTATATACAGAAAACTAAGGAATATAAATTGCCACTTTGTTTAGCGTTCGTGGTCTATGATTCCATCGAGACCTGGGTTGTTCTACAATCTATCCAGCGGTGCCATATCGACTACTGGTACATCGAAGTGTTAAAGTGTATATTGCAACAACGCCACCATGTCGGGCCGAATACACAATCAAAGCACGAACGCTATTTAACTACAGAGAGGCGTGAGACAGGGAGATTTCATATCTCCAAAACTGTTCACTGCTGCGTAGGAAGACGCCTTTAAGCTTTTGCAGGAGAAAGGATTCGGCATCACCATCAACGGTGAGTATATCACCTTCGGTTTGTCGACATTCAGTCTTGGCATAATCGCTGGAAGACCCACGCACTATGCTTAAGATGAACATGGAAAAAATTAAGATTATGATGAATGTCCATGTCGTGCCTCCATCGCGGTTGGGGGCTCGATTGTCGATGTTGTTGCGGAATGCGTCTATTTAGGACAAGTGGTCCGGTTCGGCAGATCCAATTTCGAGAGGAAGGTTAATCATTGAATCCAATTCAGTTGGGCAACATTAGGAAAACTACGCGACTTCTTCCCGTCCATAATACCTCAGTGCCCCAAATCGAAAGTCTTCGATAGTTTTGTGTTACCAGTGATGATATACGTGGCTTTCCATTAAGGGCCATAGAGGATCTAGGTTGCTCAACGGGCTATGGAGAGAGCTATGCTCCGAGTTTCCCTACGAAATCGAATCAGGAATGAGGACATCTGTAGGAAAACCAAAGTAACCGACATAGCCCTGCGGATTTCATCCTTATACTTAAAGTGGCAATGGGCGGGGTGCATAGCGCGGAGAACTGATGGCCGATGGCCGAAAAGTTCTCGAATGGAGGTCACGTAACGGAAAGCGCAGCGTAGGGTGTCCACCCACAAGGTGGTCAGACGATCTACTAAAAATTGCGGGACCTCGTTGGATGCAGGCTGCCTCCGACAGGTCACTGTGGAAATCATTAGGGGAGACCTATGTTCAGCAGTGGAACTGGATTGGCTGATAGATTGGTTTGGATTGCTAACTTATTAAGCAAAACGTTAACAGAAATTTTCCTCTTTTGTGTCCCAGTTACATAAATGTAGCCCAACGTTATAAAATTATTTCCTAAAATCCTGTTATTAAATTATATCAATATCATTGTCATA
Source organism: Lamproptera curius (assembly GCA_029286875.1). Taxonomy (NCBI): domain Eukaryota; kingdom Metazoa; phylum Arthropoda; class Insecta; order Lepidoptera; family Papilionidae; genus Lamproptera; species Lamproptera curius. The sequence goes on from JAGSMT010000089.1 coordinate 1,535,559, forward strand.
AAGTGATTTACATAAAATAATGGCTTCAGACGTTTTATGAAAGATATTATTGCTGTAAGGACTACTTGAATGATAAAACACCATTAAAATTAACTGTTCGCTCCAGGCTAAATAAAATGGGAATAAGTCAATCTTTGCCTTAATTTTGTAAAAGTAAAAAAAAGTGACTTCTGCAACGCTGGTTCTTTTCGGGTCGATGGTAGTATATTTAACAAGCTATAGAACAGTGGAATGCTTTGTTGAATGAAACACAATAATTGTAGTTAAATATAATTAAAATACATTTGCATAGATCTCATTTGCAATCAACGATACAAGATAATTTTCATTTAGAAGTTCTTACACGTTTTACATTTATGCGTGGTGGTGCATACAAATAGATATTATTAAAAATATATGATATACTCCTATAATATAAGTGAAAAAAATAGTCAATAAATAGGTTACTAAGTAATTGAAAAAAACATTTGATCACGAAGAAAATCATGTAATAGTTTTGCTAGACGGAAAGAAAATTATTGTCCTATTCGATTTTTTGATGTCTCCGGAAAGGTAAGTAGAATCTTAACATATTGTTTTGAATGTTCGTAAGAAGAATGCAAGCGTTTACCATTTCGTAAAACCAGGTGTCATGTGGACAACCACACCACAACAACAATGGGGAAGTTCTAGGCTTCGCTTTGACTTCTTTAGACAGTCTATAAATAGTGGACTCTATTTCTTGGCATTAAAAGATTCCAAACTGTAGTAGGACGATATGAAATAGGCTGATAAGCAAGCTCAGCTTATGCAGTCAAGTTAGTTCGTTTAGTCTATTTCAGTTACTTTCAGAATATAAGTTCGTATACAACTCTCAGAGAACCAGAGTCACCAAAATAGCCCACCGGATTAGTAAGCTGAAGTGGCAGTGGGCCGGTCATATAAGCCGCAGAACTGACGACCGCTGGAGTCGGAAAGTTCTGGAATGGAGACCGAGGCTCGGAAAACGTGTAGTATGCCCTGCGGCAAGATAGAGTGACGACATTCGCAAAGTAGCCGGTGTGGGCTGGATGAGAATAGCCGAAGATCGGATGTAGTGGCGTGCATAAGGGGAGGCTTATGTACAGCTGTGGACTGACACAGGTTGATGATGATAATACAATTATACTGTAAATGACAATGGGAATAACGATATATATGCGGTTTGCGTACTACAACTGAGAGAGATTCAAACAGTGTATAACCTGAGCCTCATTAAGATTTTTACAGAAAGCAAAGTACTTACTTTTCTTCTTAATAAAACAATTAATCTATTGGAAATTACGATACGCATAGTAAAAGAGATACTTTAAACTACAAGATTCCAAAAAACACATCTCAAATCTTATATGGGACAAAAATGTTGTAAATGAGCGACGTTCTTAACAAAATCCCAGAAAACGATGAGCTTAAATTAGTGAGTATATAAAAAAAATATTAAGGATCGTTTGTGTGTAAAAGGATATTATTGCTGTAGTTAATGTTTAAGTAATCACACAGTCTGGTAATAAATTGTGCGCTTCTGGAAGTATTAAAGTACAAATTTTTTTTCAAATATATTTTTTTAATATGAAGGAAATTATTCCGCTGACGTTCATACACAGATTTATATCAGGGCTTCTATTACCTAACCGATGGTAGTTTAACGGACAATCAATAAAGAAGTGTAATAAAATTATTGAATAAGAATATTTTCTTGACTTGACTTTATTAACTTTGCCTGAACTAACAGCAGCTGGTAGATGGTAACTAAATCAGCGATTAGTGAAGGTGGATGGGCACCCAATGAATCAGACCTTTCGCACCAACGACCATGAAGTCTAGCCTCTGTCGTAATTCAACTCCTGAGCTTTGGATAACAAAAGCTTGCCTTGTATTCAATGTGGCAATATCTGGGTTTTGTTTCATTGTGCATTAAGACTCACGGCAACAATGAGATAATGTGGTAATTACTACGCGGTTGGTGATAACAAAAACTATAATGGAAACATTTAAGAACAACAGCATTGAGTATAGAGTGGAATATGGTGTAACCGTTATAATGGTATAGCCACTTTTGTAGACCAAGCAAGTGAAAGTGCAGGGTTCGGTTCCTATCGCGCATGTCAAATTCGATATGCTTGGCAAATGCACTGAAATAACAACCATACAACACTATTTAATTTAATCAAATCGAGATTAGAGAAAAACACTCAAAAGGTATGGACAGGATATACTGTTGTGCTAATATAAAATAATATGTGAAAATGTGAATTATGCAAAGCTCGTATTTGCTCAGGCTCAACCCCGTTGCTGGTCAATGCTTACCAGATGTTTCTCTAGGAATAAAAAAGACTGGAACTTGAGAATCCAAATCCAACAGAAAAAAAGTTAAAGTTTTTTTTTTTAATATTTAGCATGTTTTAATAGGTACATTACATTTTTATTCAGCCCATAAATGTCACCTGTCCTTTGTTGAAATTTTAATATTGCACGGAAAGCAGGTCATAAGATCCTTTGTGTTACAATGACTGGTGGTAAAATGGTTTATACATCATTTCTTATGGACACAGCGTCTCATTTAGCATTAAGTGAATGTTCTTTTTGTATCGTAAATTATATAATGTCTTGTTAGTAGTACTTTTGGCGATGAAAGTAAACATTTTTTTTTATTCGGTTTAAAATGTGTTATTTTTAACTAAACATTATTAATATAACTTAATTGAAATAAAACATAAGCATAAACCTTTTGAAGTCAATAATACTTTCTTTATTTGCTGGACATACGCCTCTTCTAATGCACGCCTCCATCATCAGGGGGTTTTTAGACCGTATCCCACCACGCTGGTTTAATGCGGGTTGGTGTGTCAAGAAATTTACTAATACTTATGATTTATAGGTCCTAGCAAGTTATTTAGCAAAAATTCTAGTTAAAAAAACACGTAATTAAATCCAAAGAAGTAGACAAAATTAGAAACCTAAACTAAGGACACCATTGTTTGATGACAGACATTCTTTAGACTTTATTTTTCTCGCTTTCCTATATTGCTCTTAAATAAAATCGTTTAAAAATCCAACAAACGAATATTTCACCATCATCAGTCGAGAAAAGAATAAAGTTTGAACAATCAAATGAACATAACGATGGTCGTAATGTATTGAAAAGATTTTGACCGAGTGTTGCAAACGTGTTCAGGCACAGATACATGACTATCTAGCCGTCTAGGTATTGAACGAGTGGCAAATAACGCTAAGCCTTTCTCTAATCGTGACTGGCTTTTGTTTTTTCCTCAAGTCATATTTTAATTGTCAGTCTGAATATTAAAATGTAATATAGATTATTGATCATAGATATAGTAATTAATAAGATATTAATATTCTATAAAGCCTTCCACTTATTACTGTAAATATTTATTGACAGTCAACTGTAATTTTATTTTGATTGCATCAGCTTACTTTTTAATCAAATTAAGTTTATATAAAAGTTTTTACGTTTTATATTTGATAATTGGGTTAAAGTAATATTTTTTCGATACTTATTACGGTGATTTTTGTGTTTATTTCTTTTATATTTAATCGTTAAACTAAGATCTTTTACACTGTTAATTTCTAAATCAATTATGTTATTACAAACTAGGTGCTGACGACTTCATCCATGATAGTTGCAAATTGTTTCAACTCTAGTAAAACATAAAAATGTATTTTTTCATTTAATTTAATTAAATTCTAAAACTAAACGTGAGAAACATCAAAAACTTGGCATTGAAAATCGAATGAATAGTTTCTTAAGAAAGAGAGAAAACACAACTGTTACTTAAGCTACGAAATCTTTTTTTATTTACTAACCTTTTAAACGTTCTCTGAACTTCACAGACAGATAAAAACCAAAATTTGCCACATCAATCCAATTGTGTCCGACAACACCATTTGATTTTAATATATTATAAACTAGCGACTCGCCCCAGCTCCGCACGGGTGCAATACTGATATTACTCATTAATTATACATATAAACCTTCCTTTTCAATCGCTATCCATTTAGAAATAGCACCAAAATCCGTTGCGTACTTTTAAAAATTAAGGCATAGGATAGGATAGATGGGATGTAGGGACAGAGAAAGCGTTTTGTTTTATACTATTATAAGATAATGTTTTAATTTTTTTAACTGACGCCCGATTGTGTTTTAAAATTTGGAAATAATTTTACATATACCTTTATACCCCTTACTTAATTTGATATTTATATTTGTTTATGTATACTTATTACTAAAACCTGAAAATGAGGTTTAACAGAAATCGTCTATAGGGATTATCTCGCTCTGAAGTCAAATTTAACTAATTTAATGCAAGAAAAAGGGAAATCTGTAAATATTTTAATTTAAATACATTGACTAATACATATATATTATCAGCTTAAAGATCTATCATGAAACGTAGTTATTGAGCAAATAACTAGAATAACAAAGTGTTTCCTTGGACTAGTGATCTTATAAAGGTTAGTAAAGGGATTATGAAGGTTCTCGGGTCAATGCCCTTATGTTATTAACAATCATCAAATGACCGAAAGGTTGAAGTTCATTGCTTATAAATTAGTTTTTATTATTCGGGCTTTATTGCTTCGCTTCGGCTGCTTTATTGGTCGAGCTTATTGATTGTAAATAAGTTTTTATTATTTATGTCAATTAGTTTAGTATAGATAATGATAGTAATTCAAGTTAGGTGACAAGAATTGTTTATACGCATTTTATGGATTCATCAGTCAGCGTGTCGTCTAGTTCTCAGACTTATCGACGTGCCCACTCTCACTTCTAGCTATAATCGCAGGGCTGGTCGTGATTTTGGTTCTCTGACGGATCACATCATTTCTGATGCGGTCCTTCGAAATCCCGAGCATAGCCCTCCATACTGGAGCGACTTTAAAGTTTGGACCAGTCAAACGTAAGTGTCCAAGTCTCGGAACGTAGGTCATAACGGTAGGACGCACTGATCGAGACTTCGATTTGAGGCACTATGGGATGGCTGACGAGAAAACTCGACGAAGCATGGAAAGCCTGCCCAGCCAGTGAATAATTAATTCTGATAAATTCCTCAGTTGAAACGCATAGTTGGAGCTTGTTTCTCATATACACGTCTGCGAACCACTTCGAGGAGGTGCCGTCCAATGGCACTCGTCCTCGGATAATTGCTCAGCTAAACTGCCTTGGTTTTAGCCAAGTTCATCCGGAGACGATGCGTCAGGCTCACACTACGTGCGCTTTGGCTCACTCAGCTTTCGTCGCGGTCGTTCGGTCTCACCATGATGACGATATCGTCCGTCAAATCGCGGATGTGGAGATGTACTGCGTTCACATTTCTATGCCGTGCTCCTTTTCCCAGTTAAGCGTCCTGAACATAGTCCTCAAGCGCGGCGGAGAACAATTACCTGGAGACATGACGTCTCCTGTCTCACACCGCGGTGCAGGGGATAGGCCTCAGTCTGCCCACTTTGAACTACGACAGACATAGTGGCGGCGTTGTACAGACATCTCCAACCAATTTGGCACCGCTGTAAGGACTCGAGGAAAGAATAGGTCTCGATGGAGTCAAAAGCCTTCGCATAGTCAATCAGTTATATTCATGTGTCTTCTGTATAACCTGCCTCACTGTATGGATGTGGTCTTTGGTGCTGTAACCCCTCCGAAACCCGGCCTGTTGTCGAGGCTGCGCTTTATCGAGTTTTCGTGCAAGACGATTCGAGATGACCCTCGAAAACAACTTATAGACATGACTGAGGAGCGATCGCTTTGCCATGAGATCCCGTCCGTACGTCGCAAACCGCAGAGTTTTGCACCCTCGTCCCGAAGAATTTCTACTACTCGATCGAGTTCTTCATCAACGTCCACGTCGATTGTATATAGATTTTCCAGATTGATCTGAAATGTGCCAGGATCAATGATAGGCTGGACTAGATTAGACCGGAGCGTAGACTTCATCAATCGGGACCGTTCAAGCTTCAAATCTATGTTCAGGGTGCCTCTCAGAAGTCGGTGATTACTTCCGGTCTTGAACCTTGTGATCATTGAGACATCCCTGAATATGCGCTTTTTGTCCGATATAATGAATTTAATCCAAGAAAAAGGAAATCTGTAAATATTTTAATTTAAATACATTGACTAATACATATATATCATCAGCTAAAAGATCTATCACTAAACGTAGTTATTGAGCAAATAACTAGAATAACAAAGTGTTTCTGACTAGTGATCTATAAAGGTTAGTAAAAGGATTATGAAGGTTCTCGGTCAATGCCCTTATGTTATTAACAATCATCAAATGACTGAAAGGTTGAAGTTCATTTGATAAATTAGTTTTTATATTCGGCTTATTGTTCGCTTCTTTGGCTGTTATTGGTCCAGCTTATTGCTTGTAAATAAGTTTTTTATTTCAGCATTAGAATAGTAGATAATGATAGTAATTCAGTTAGGTACAAGAATTGTTTTATACATTTAGGATTTTCCACAGCAAAATGTTCTCGCATTTTATCAATAAATTCGCTAAGTTGCAATATTACTCCGTTTCGTGGGTCATTTAGTTGACTATTTATCGAACTCGATTGAGACACGTCGGGCCACCTGATGGGAATGATCACCGACAAGCTGCCACCAGCGAACTCTCAGTGGTTTCGCCAAGCGCTCTACCGTGAGACATTGCTGAGTAAGTCTCGTTACCCTAGGAGTGACCTGGCAGTGCCGTCCATACGGAACGACGTAGTATCACACTGCTTGCGTTACGGAGAAACTAGGCAGCAGCGTAGAGGCTTCCCGATCGGTCTCCGTAAACGGGACCTCCACCATGAAGATATGTGAGAATAAATTGAAAATTTGCGTTAAACATTAATATGTTTAGCTTCCGTTATCATCATCATCATCAGCCCGTGGAGTCCACGCGGACATGCGCTCTCCTATGCTGCCACCGCTCGATCAGGTATTCTCATTCAGCCCACCGGCCACTTTAGAAGATGTCGTCGTTGTCAACCATCTCTGCCATGGCGTCCCACTACGTTTGTCGAGCCTGGTCCACTCAGAGCTTCGACCCAGCGGTCGCAGTTATCGAGCTTATATGCCGGCCTCACTGCCTTGAGCTTACAAATCTGGTGGGCTTGTCGGTGATTGGTTCCTCCAAATCGGACATCTTCTGATCGGGTCCTTTGAGATACTTCGGTATAGCCTACAGATGCCTCGACAAGCGACTTAAAATGTGGACCAGTCGAACGAAGTGTCCAGTCTCGGCATTGTGGGTCAAACGTTAGAGTTTCGCATTGATCGCCCGAAAATTTCGATTTGAGTCTGAGTTCCTCAAACCACAGTATCAGGGGCTCTGCCACGTCCATTTCCTTTGGGGCTATTTCTAAACAACGAGTTCATTAAGAACAGCCCCTCCGCTCGAGGAAATCAACGAGCATTTGCCCCATGATTTCTGCTCCGTAGCCATATGATCCCAGCATCGATTCGCTGCATGCCTGTACCTCTACTTTGGCGTTGAAATCCCCGTGACAACGTTGAAGTGAGCCTTGGTGGTGTAATTTAAGGCTCTTGAGATGTCCTCGTACATATCTTCAACATCATCATCCGGGTATGTCGACGTTGGTGCGTACACTTGGATAATTTTCAGGCTGTATCTATTAGTCAGCTTTATCACAAGGTACGCAACTCTCGCCGACACACTGGATACTTCAATCACATTGTAAATGAGGGTTTTATTGACAAGGAACCCGACTCCGCCCTGTTATGGATTTTCTCCTGCCTGAAGCTACAGAAAATGGCCCGATTATAAGGTTAGAGTATCTTCGCCCTCTCTACGGACTTCACTCAATCCCAAAACGTGCCATCTTATGCACCTCAGCTCTCTTCCAGTTGGGCCAAATGATAATCTAGCCGTAGCGTGCGTCCGTTGGATTGCAATGGTCAGTTGGTTTTAGCGGCCTACGTACTTCCGGGGATTCTTAGCACCCCCCGCCCTCCCGTTACCGTGGCCGCCGCCTTGTCCAGGAATAGCAAGGCTACCGGGAACTGGGGGCCGGGGCGTTTTTCGTCTCACCATTAGGGGGTTTTGGACCGTATCCCACCACGCTGATCCAATGCGGGTTGGTGGGTGGTTCGCCAGAGCCTCGTTCGTTGTTTGGCAGGGTGCACCACGTGCAGGTGAGGTTGGCTTGGGTTCCGAAGATGTTGTTAGGATCCCCTTACACCCCATTCTGCATTCTGTTATATCAATTCTTATTTGCCTATCGGACGCAAGCCATATTTTACACACATCCTGGTTATTAGCCGCTACGTTTTTTATTGTTGGATATGGTAACAAAAACACAAAGCTTTTGCTTGCACTAATACCACTAGGTTATTAAGGCTTTTTAGTATTGTGGATTTATTTGACTATAAAAGCTAAAAGTTAATTTTATAAATATTCTTGTGTCTGAAAGAAATTTCAATAATTTGACGTCTCATTAACAGGAAGAAATATTGTTAATATATTACGGAGAAAAAAGGTGCGATAGTGAGAATTTTATTTATACTCATACATTTTAAGGTACAATAATTTGAAGGCGATCTAGTTTTATAACATACATTAAACGTTAAACTTCGAGAAGTGACTTCTACTAAGGTAACAACAACAGCGAGCGGGTATTAAATAATACGCGTATACATTATTCAAGTGCTGACACAATACGATGCGCCCACTGCAACAACAATAAAGGAAACGCAGAAGCACTTTAAAAAAAAAACGTAAGCAGATATTTCGCAACAAAGCCAACCCTGAGACATCGCAAAACGTAAAAATACAGCACCCACTTATCAGCCATTTTGTTTAACCGTTCACTCCCCGCCTGTCGGCATCCGATAAAACCGCGCGAAAAGCGAACGGGCAACCCAGTCGTGCCGCGAGACGCAGTGTTGCCAGTTGTCAAAAGCCGAACATCCCGGCCGTGTCCTGTCCATTATCCTCGGCACTCGTAAGGTGTTCGCCAAGATGAAGTACCTCGTTGTTCTTGCCGTGTTCGCGTTGGCCTTCGCCGCTGAAGAGGAGAAGGACGGCGAGAGGCCGAAGACCTTCAGGCGGCTGATTCCCGCTGACGTGTTAAGAGGTTAGTGACCTGTTTGTGTCAAATTTATTAATGAACCTTTCTTTCTTTTAACGAAAGACTGTTACAGCCAGCACCTTACCTGAAATGTTATAAATGTTAGTATCTATTTATTTATTTATATGATTTTTTTCACAAAGTACAGAGGTGGCCTTAATGGCGATTTTTAATTTTTTGTAAAGATATAAGCTGAGTCCATTCAGAAATCTATTCATAATATTTGCAACTAATTATGACCACAAGTTCATGGTCGCAATAAATATTTCGTTAAGTCCATTAACGTATAGTTTATTACAGATTGTTATTAACATAGAATACATTTTATCCTATTGATATCATTAACATCGATAGAAACAAGGTTAAATAAATGATGACAAAAAATTATGCAAGAAAATATTAAAATTATCGCACATTTTTTCAATATTTTCTTTTTTGTCTTATTTTTCTATTAAACTGTTTATAAAATAAAAAATTAGAGAATTCTGTTCTGCCACTTATACTTATATATCTACGACTACTAAAAAGTTTAAGATTTGATTTAAATAATTTAAAAAAAATATGTTGCAAAATACAGCTATACGGCACATATACGATATTGAAATATAATATACGGTTATAATCGATAACCGTATATTTTATTACCATTAATTATTACCGTATAAAAAACTAACGTTTATTTATTACAGCTCCAGTCCACAAATGACCTAAAAACGTAGAATTTAAATAGAAATCGAATTCTTAAAAAAATATCACACAAAGTTAGGCGTCCGGTTTTAGAAATAAATTTACGAGAATGTCAAGTCCGTTATACATCCTTAAAGTTTTAAAAATAATCAGCCACACAATACTAAATATATGTTTCACTTACGTTTCGATTTACGCATTTTCCAAAGAGCGGTTTTACTTGCTCTACATTGCTAGAAGGAGCACTTTCGCTTTCGTAATTAGATTTTGCATTAAAACGTGCATTATAGGTACATCATATGTCTATTTATATATATTACATCAATCACAGACAGTGGTTACATATTATCATCATCATCAACCTGTGTCAGTCCATTGCTGGACATAGGCCCGCCCTAAAGCACACCATCGCTGTAACATATACCTTATATTAATTTACATAAAATTTTAATACTTTCGTGTTAATTATTTTTTTACTTTGTTAATGTAACTTTTACGACTTAAATAATTAATTATATAAATTCACAATCGATGAAATGCACACAAAAACCGGGTATACGTGTAAATTATTGTATCTAGATCACCGGAGACTGGATTGGCAAGTTTCTCACTTGGCAACATATGCCAAGACACGCTCCATCTTATATAATTTAGTGTTAGTAAGCTGTGCAAGCGATTGGACAATTAGGAAAGGAGTTGAAACTTACGTATTGTCCTGAATTCCATTTGACGTAAAGTATAATATTGTGTCGAGAAAAAACATCGAATTATCCATCGATATGTATGCTAATCTGGTTATAAAAGTTTGAACTTTGGTATTTTTGTAATGGTTAATCTGAATATGTAATAACTCACACAGACGAAGCTAATGAAGCTTCGTCTGTGTGAGTTATTGTAATGAAAAGTTTGAGGATATATTAATCGAAAGCGATTTTTTTCTTAACATTATTTATTATGACAAAAAAAAAATGCTGTTTCATTTTATTTATGTTTGCGTCAACAACAGATTAATGAGAATATTACAAAATTATTTCCGCTCTACAAAATCTTAACAATGCAGCCTTAACATAACAATTGTAAACGGAAACTTTATGAACAATTATAAAATTCTTGTTACCTTCTGATATACTTCCTAACATGTATATTATAACGCCGAAAATAATATTTAGGAGTCTCGGACCGTAACTAATTTCTTAACCTTGACCTTGTTACTATTATGAATTCAAATACATATAAATAGTACATAAATTTACATATTACTAAATATTTAATGAAAGGCATTATAAATAAGAAAATTCCATTGAAAATATCATTACAGTTAAACTAAATAAAATGCAACTCATAAACTCTCACAAATGTGTGGGTGTGTGATGTCTAAATTAAAAAACGCAGTCATACATCGATTTGTGTGACTTTTTCACTATATGTATGCACTTTTACTTTATGTTTCTTTCAAATACACTCGTGCATTATAAAATTTGTGAAAGCATAAATTGAATAGTTCATTTTAAAGTCCAATATGACCTTTAGTGTAATAAACAGATAATATATTTCGATTAAATCAGTGCAAGCTTGTAAATCTTGTTAAAGCCAGTTAATTCGCAAAATGGCCACGTATAGAGTACATTACTTGGTTGCAATAATTTAAGAAATGTTGCTAGCATTAAAGCAGCATAATTCGCAATCGATTTTATAATACAATAATATAATCAGCAAATTAATGCTTGGTAAACTAAAAAAAAAACATTTAAGCAATATCTCGTTTTCCAAATCATTAAAACAAAAAGAACGAGTTTCAATCTGGCGTGTAAGAATTTAGTTTTATACAACGTGATTTAAAAAAAAAACTTCCCTTCAAAGTTCCGTTCGATAATAGCGTCAGTGAAAGGATGCTCTACCTGTGTTGCATAAATCAACAGGACGGGACGCAAGTACCGCTGTTGCTGGCAAAAAACTTGGTGGACCATTAATTTGTTAATTCAAACCGGTTCGACACTCGAAAGGGTTGAGTGCATCGCAGAAAGCGAGAGCCGTTACGTTTGCAGCTGTTATAAATTAAGTTACCGTTATGATTACGTTATTTATAACGCTAAACTACATAACGATTTGCTAATTTTAGAAACGTAATTGTTTGATGCGACTGACAAGTAAGCGAAGTTGTAGAATCATCACGTAACAAAAAAGCGTTATGGCTCTTTATATAAACTTTTTTGTCTGCAATTTTTTCTTTTAAATCAATATTATTAAACTTAATATAAATAAAGCACAAAACAGGATAATAAGTTTAACCATTCCCTCGCTGTGAAATATTTTATATTACTTAAGAACTAGCGGTTATACAATGATAATATCGGTAAATTTTTCCCATTTTTGAGCTTTTGTTTAGCTTGCGTTAGATATATGCGTCGCTGCGGCCGAGTCAATTCAGAGAATTTTTTTTCTCGTCGTACGTGACAGGGAAATGGTTGCACACAATCGATCGCCTTAACAATTCAGAGCGTTTCCTGGTGGCCTTAACTGGTGCATTACCGGGCACAATAACACAAAACTGACTCATGTAATGAAACAACGGCCAAGTGAACGGCCGGATTAACTTACCGTCGACCTTGGAACATTCGAGAAACGCTAACGTGACGTGCCCGTCTAAAACGAAAGTGATTTCTGCACGTGAAGTGCTGGAGCGTCCAATAACTGTACACGAAGACGTGGACACGTAATGGCGATGTCACTTCACTTGGGACGGAGCACGTTCGATTTTCGAATTGTGTAATACGCGTGTCACGATCTGATAAATTGAGGACCTTTTTTGCCGCGAAAACACAGGAATTTTTATTTTTTTTGATCTGCTTAATCGTATATACGGCTTAATAATAGTTTTTATTTTGTGTTTTTGATTTGAGTTGACACTAATATAATAAGTAATGAGTTATACTTTTAGACTATCATAAAAATTTAAAAAAGGAACGCTTTGTACAAAATATGTAATATTGCCACTTTCTCCTTTCGAATAATCGGTATATTTGACGATACCATTGATAATTTTTTTCTGTACAATTTGAAGTTGACTTTTATTTCCGTCTTGCCTTTATTTGAAACCGTTCACGATGAAGCTTACGTAAATTAATTACGATTAGAAATGTCCGAGATGGTTATGATTCATCGTTTGTGCGGAAACAATCGATGAAAGTGAAATCGTTGGAATCGATTTTATGTCAGTTATTGTCCATTGACCGTTTCTTGAAAACTATATTGATGTTAGTTACGTTCTACGGAAGTCGTTTTGTGTAACCTGTGATTTTGATCGCATAAATTGATGTTATTTATAAATAGCATGATTATTTCTTATGTAAACTTCTACTAAGGTACGCTTTCTCTGAGTAATGTTTGTCTTATTCCCAGTTTTTTGATTATGGACGTATTAATTGTATACCTAAATTGATCCTTTAAATCTATGTTTAAAGCAGAACGTAAATCATAATTTTCTATCATAATATTCTGTTCTACCTCTCGTTTAGAATAATCTCTTATCGTTATGTTTTGAAGTGAAGGTTAGTTTTCGCGTATAACTTGAATTAATTGACTGAATTTATTTTTACGTTAATAAATAATTAATGTAAAAATCAAATCAGTAGTTATAAGGCGTGTGTAAGCGTTTGAAAGCTATATACAATATACACAACCACTTATAAATGCGTATTCTACTTGGAGTTTCAGTTTTTTATAAAACAATAAGCAATTTAGATATTTTATAATCAATGGTTCTTGCTAATTAAATTTGATTCGTATTCAACTTAATGAAAGTGGAAAAATACTCAACTGTCGTCAAAACTTTATACGACTGACCTGATTTCTTTGCACATAACGTTTGCAACAAGAATACATAACTAGAAGGATACGCGTGGGTAGAATGCTTAATGTTATTACACATGTTCCAGCCAGTTCTACAAGATTGAGAGGACCTTGCACTGAATTCGGTGGTGTTAAAAGATTCTTATATAACGTATAATATGTTACATTCGAGTAAATAAGTAGAGCAAAATTATTACAAATTATATTCTATGTCATTATTTATTAGTCCTAAAAACCTCCCAATAGAGGAGGCTTGCATTAGAGGAGGCCTGTGTTCTGCAGACTCACACAGGCTAACGATAATGATGATGATGATGATGGTAATGATAATGATGTATTATTTTGTTTTATAAAGTATTTTACTGGGAAGTTGAATTGGTTCTATTTTGTTATACTTTTTCATAAATAATAGTAATTAAATATAAAGTTATTCGGGTTTGAGCAATATAACTAAATAAAATATTGTTTAAATTTAATTATATAATATATAAAGAAAAAAATTAATTAGGTAATTTTACAACTCATAGATATACAATTTTACCGCGAACATCTTCCAACTAATATTTTCTACAGTTGCATCTAATGATGCCCTAAATGGTTATAAAACTGTCGGCAGAAAATAAACATAATAAATAAATAAAACGTACCGATTGTATAATTTGTGATATAGATATAAATTTAAATAGCCGAAGTTAATCCAGTTTTTCGATAAAGTTGATCTACTTTAGCGAATGAATTTGAATGTAGATTACACAGATTTAATCTAATACGAGGCAATGTATTATGTAAAAAATCGTCACGCTTTATGACCTCATTGCGTTAGATTATGTATAGAAATGTTTTATATTTAAATCATTTGAAACATTTCAATATATGAATAACCCAGATCCTTGTTTAGTATCGTGTTATTTGCAATGCTAATCCGCTAAATATTTGTCGCCTTTTTTCTCATTTTGTCTTTTTATAATGTCATTGAAATGGTCACGTTTTATTGTTTATAATGATGTTTTCAACGTTATATAAATCGGACAGGCGTGTTGGGGTAATAATTATGTTGTTATTGGTAAATACTATAATATTTGTTAATTATAGCATACCTTTGTATTGGTTAAATAATTTTCAAAGTTTGAACGTCAAACAAAAAAGAGTAATAGTTTTTTTATCTTTTCTGCTTTTTTTTTGTTTAATTGACATTTTTAATATGCATAAAGTTTCGAAACCGTTTGCGTGTATACATATGTTCGCTATTAGCAAATGCGCCACTTCGGTCCGTTGAAAATGGAAAATTCTCGATTGCAACGCATTAGGCAATGTCTCGTATCGTACGTAGCTTATTCAGATGTCGACATAGTTCCCTACTTTTATGTCACCACACCTTATATATCTAACAAACCTTTTCCTTTAATGTTTTACCGAATGCCCTTTTAGGGTTTAATTGATTCTATTAGAATTGCTAGAGAAGTCGGTGGCTAGTTCAACGTAAGTTAAAAAACTTGATATTTTTAATAACGATAGGACCAGTCTGCTCGTGCGTCTGTATTTTGTTATTAAAAAAATCGCGGTGTACCATTTAAGTGTGGTGTTTATATTGTTGTTAATTCAACAGAAAAAGGCGCGATTATTAGTTATTTAACGTCGATGATACACGCTTTATAAACTTTTAAGATACACGATGATGTCTTCACACAATTTGTTTTAAAATAATTTTCATTTTTATTATTATCGTTCTATCAATCTGTTTGAAAGAAATGTAAACCACTATCGATATATAACATTATAAATTTAATCATTTACAAGCAGAAGGGTATAACAATACATAAGTGCGATCCATTATCTTAATTTTTTCGCGATCCATTGTTAAGCTTTCGGGTCATTTAGTGTTTCGTAAGTCAACTCTTAATAGTCCTTTTATTATTATTTCGAGATAACTGCATTATAATTTCGTAATTATATCTCTGTAAGCTCCATTGGACAACCCGGACAAGGTTTTAAGTTGTCGATAGTTAATTTCATCATGTAATTGCTTTCGATTTAGATTAGAAGACGTTCTTTACTAACGATAATCTTTTATAATTGATTATTAAACAAACTAGCTAATAAAATAAGCATATGACAGTAAAATAATTTAATTAATGATTCGGTAATCATTTACTAATGTTTTGTTTAATTAGATAATAAATTGTCATTTGTTGATATCAATTAGATGAATTATAAACAGATTATGTATAATAAACAAATAATTCATATTTCACTTCACTCATTTAGATAGTTTAAAATATTATGGTGAAATTAAAAAAGTAAATTATATATTAGCTGGTAGAAATAAAATTGTTGATACATTAGATAATATAACGAGTCTTATGATGTAATAATATTTCTAAATTACTTACGATATGGATTGTAATCCCATAAAATTTAGTTTATAATTATGTATTTATATCAAAAAATTAGATTATTTGTTAAAATATTTATTTTTTTATACGGAACTATATTCATATTGATAAATGATTTATATATGTAGTCAAAGCTTTAGCATTATTTATATGATAAAATAATGCTAAAGCTTTGACAAGAAAACGGGACAAGGTTGTCAGCTTACCGCTTCGTGGAATCTGAGATAATTTATAATAATAAGCTTGTCATTTATTAAAGTACATGGGATAAATCTCAAACTGTATCCAACTACATCATGCATTTAATGACATTCAAGTGGCCGTGATTGTACGATGGAAATAACGCAGTAGTCAAACTAAATAATGTGCTCATAACAAATTTCAATCTACTTTAAGTCTTCGAGTAAAGCGAGTTATTTATATCGTTAAAGTAAGGCTAATAATGTTTAGAAGGTTTTTAACTTCTTTGAAAACGTAATATTATTGTTCTCAATAATAAAGGAGTTAATAAATTATAAATAACATGCATGCATTTTTCTATTTACTCTATGTGTTATTGTGGACAGAAATTTTGTATGTTTACTTATATATTTTTATAAGTTATAATTTTTAACGTAATTTAAAGTTGCATAATATTAGCCCAAAACAAAAAAAAAATTGAAAAACTTTATGCATTATGAAAATTTATTAATTATGCTTATACTGAGTGATGTTTGTCACAAAGATGGTTAAAGCTTATGTTACGTAGTAGGGTTTAGAAAGTTGCTTTCTGCTTGCATCGTGTGAGGTCCATATTTGTAGACACACGACAGACAAACAATTTCACTTGCTCACTGTACTAAGCTGTTTATTTTGCCTTGAATCATTATTTCTATTATGTTTACTTATTTGTACTAGAAGTCATAAATCAATAGGCTTAATACATTCGGTAATTTTAATAAGAGCGATGATATTGTAAAAGAAAATACATAAACATTTAGTTGAAGTATAAAATCTACCTCATGAACATGAACTTGGGTTGATTCCGAACAGTAAAACTTTGTCAAAAATGAACATTTAAATGAGGCCAAACTAATTTATGGTGCTTTTTTTAAAAAAATTTTATTGACAGAAGATTTTTTTTGAAATACAACTATTTTCTTCTTATAATATTAGTACAGATAGTATACGATAAACGCAATATAGATTAGTAAAAATAGACTTATTAATAATATGGCAACTTTTTCTACAGACTTTCCCGGATTGTGCTTCGCGTCAACCAGATGTGCAACAGTGGAGCCTGGCAACACCTGGGACCTGGCACCATTCTGCGGACGTAGCATGTGCGTGGTCAGCGAGGACACCCCTCCGAGGCTCCTCGAGCTGGTCGAAGACTGCGGACCGCTGCCCCTTGCCAACCCCAAGTGCAAACTTGACACTGGTAAGTATTTTTTTAATATAGACCTCTCCACTTGTTATCTCTGTACCGCAAGGTTAACTGGGAGAAAATATCTATGGCACTAAGTCCCGCTATGTCATCATCATCATCATCATCAGCTTGAGATAGTCCACTGCTGGACATTGGCCTCCCCTAATACACCCCTATCCATTACAGAGGTTTTGGACCGTATCCCACCACGCTGGTCCAATGCGGGTTGGTGCGTGGACCGACTTTTTACATGCCCACCTGACGCATGGATCATCTTACTTTTCAGATAATTGGGTGATTAGCCCAAATTGCCCTAACCAACTAGAAAACAACAATGAAAATTTGTTGAGTCCCCGTAGGTCGAACCCATGACTTCCTGTTTCTAAAGCATACGCCCTTACCACAAGGCTACGGAGGCAGTCCCGCTATTAGTGTATGTACAATAATCCCCTTCAACTGCACAAGATCTAGATGTACTACTACGATGGCTGATTTAGCCGCAAAGCTGTTTCAGATCTATTTTTTATCTCCATTAAACAAATCTATACTGGGGTTGGCTGCTTACCAGGTTTACCTGAATAAAAAGAGGGACTGGCATCAGACCTGAACAAACCCAATTAATTATTGAAGGTTTAAAAAACCTTCCGTTTAGTAGAGTATTTATTATAATTAGTATTATAGTAGTCCCTATTAGTCCATTGTCCTTACCAATCAAGGAACAACGGTAACACGTTGAGAGTCAAGTGTATGACTAATTTGTTATATCATTAATGAAATATGAATACGTTCAATATAAAGGTTGAAATGATAATTTGATAAGTTGAAACACGAGAAAAATTCTGTCCATTGTGTATTCTAATAAGAAAAACATTAGCATGCAAATTTAAAGTTACTAACTTAGTGTTTCTGATTTATTTTTGCATAAAATTAGGATAGTGCGATCTAGCAACGTTGCCGTCAGTCCAGTTTTTAGTCTATCTACATTCAAATGTTATTCTTATATTATAGATTTTTAGTAAAATAGCATCTAAAAGTAATTATTCCTATTACAGACAAGACAAACAAGACTGCACCTTTCCCTGGATGCTGTCCGATTTTCACTTGCGAGGCTGGTGTGAAACTGGAGTACCCCGAGCTCCCCACTCCTCCCCCGGAAGACGAGAAAAAGGAAGAGGAGAAGCCTAAGGAGGCCTAAATTAACAAAAAAAAAAACTAGAGATAATGTACAACAAATTTCGGCGCCAAATTCCAAAGCACCTTGATTTTTGACAGTTCCAAATTTGAAAACGATCGATGAGATTTATTTTTTTTAATGTCAAGGTGCCAGTAGCATATGTTTTCCTTAAAGATTTAAGATTGGTCTCATTCATTGAGCGAATCGCAGATTATTTTGAACTATTTTTGATACAAAAGGCAGTAACTGTATCCACTTTCTAAACACGCTTCGATCCAAATGACCAACAATGGATACGTGATTGTGTACAAAATTCAAAAGCTCTCTTTCCACTTCCTGCTAATTATGCTATGACAAATATCTGGTCCGTTGTTCGAAAAGAATGGAGTACGTCTGTTTTTTATTGAAACTTAATGAATGTACGGTACATAATTTGTATGTGATTGTCGATTTTTTTTTTAGAGGTTTATCGGTTTTTTTTTACTTGAATACCAACCTATTGTAAGGTAACGTTTGTGATATTGATACATAAAATGATAGAAAAGCTATTCAATAAAAAATACAAAATTTCTAATCTTGACTTTCATTTCAAACACCCTAATAAATGAAGGACACACAACATTAACTCAATACTTTATTTGAATAATGAATGTCATAAATATAATATACAATACAATAAGATTTTCAACATTTCTTTAAATATGCGTAACATATAAGTTTACTTCTAATAATTAAACTTCTAACAATGATAACGGAAAATTATTTTTTAGAAGAAATTAAAAATATACACATAAAACTTTTATTCCTCAACAAGCTTGACAGTTACTGACAGTACTTCTACGACAACAACGCTTTATCTACGTTACAATTGCTTAACAATAAATAATTACCTTGAACAAGTTGTTTCAAGGACAAATCACATAAATAAATTAAATAGAAAGCTGACGAATATTTCCAATGTGTAACAATCTATAAATATCTTTTATAACTCGTCTATAATCTAAACACTGATTCCTTATCGGTATTTGATATTAAATATGTTTTAAAACGTTATCAATTTTTTTATTAAGACTATCCAATAAAATAATCGGCTATATTGTTAGAATCACAATTCACCTAAATTTAACATTCAATACAAGTAATATTTCACGTAATAGACACTGACAGCAGTACACAGAGATTTGTCTAATAAGTTTAAACCTAAAGTGAACAGGCTGAAACAACTTAAACAGCCGGCTGACTTAAGTGAAGCACGCGAAAATCTTGACAAACAACCTATACTACTTGTAAAATTGAAATAAATCAATTTTCAATCCATTCGTACGATTTTAAAGACTCATAATTGTTTCCGAGAACGTATATATTCATAATAAAGATATCGATGCGGTCGTATTAGAAAAAATAAATATGTACTACATAAAAATATATGTATCTTCGTTAAATATGATTTTCATGAAAATATATTTCCCTTGGAGGTTTATTTGTAACCGAAAATTGCTTGATATGTCATAAAATTGTACGTCACATGTTTTGAAATAACAGAATAATAATGAAAAAGACAATAGTAAAATAGTTTTGAGAAGCGAGACATTATCGTGTGACGGAGGTAGTTCAAAGGGAAGATAAAATGATAAAATGCGTAATTCACTATAATATTCAAAAATTAACAATGTTGCGATTTCAAACCTTGCATGAATATATTTCTATCATATGTACATTTATAGAATAATTCCTCTCATTTTGACCTTTCTCTTTATAATTACATTTTTTTTTCATTTAGCATCTACCGAGGATATGCCTTGATAAAATTTCATGAAGTGACAAATTATAGTGTAAAATATGTGATGAATAGCTTACGAACTAACAAAGCGTCGGCGAATGCACAGTTTCAAACGATATCCTTAAAATGCATAGCAAAAATAACGGAGAAGCTGCTAGATAAGAACCTCTTAGTAAGATTACGTTCACGTTAAAATACTCCTAGCTCGCGTTCAAAAATACGACAATACAAAATATAGTTCCAGCTTCTTCAACTAAGAGTAACGTCACTAATATTTCTCAATTGTATATTATCATTAAACATAGACACGTCTAATCTACATGATTGTCTATGGAATAAACTACAGCAGACTCCATCGTACTTCACGCGAACGTAACATACGTGGACTATACCGACACGGCTATCGATTAATTCAAATATTACCAAACAAGCGTGTAATATGGCCGATCCGTAAAAACCTGATATACCAAACTAGTTGACTAAATCCATCGCTGACGCAACCCCGCTTCTATAATAGACATTTCTCTAATATTAAGTATAACAGTAGACCTCGTTCGTCCAAACGAATAATATTGCTTCACAAAGTTTCGAGTAAAGTTACTTCTACGGCTACTGTATTCACTCTAAGCGGTGATTACGATTTTAACACGTTGAACAACTCCCTAAAACGCGTTTAGAAGCTCGGTTGCATATTACGTTACAATGGATTTTTTTTGGCTTTTAAACTGTACTTTTAACATTCAATAACACTTTGCAACTAATCCATGTAAAACATCGATCTGTTCTAACACCTACAACAACAAGCTACTCAGTATTTATGTACGTATCTATAAATACTACTAGTATCTATAAAAACCTTTATAAATGTATAATTTTGAATCTCGATCATTAGTATAAGTCAATGTCAACATCGATATTATTTCACGGAGTACGCCTTAATAACATGTAACAACAAGCGATTAAATAACACTAATTCAATGCGACAATAAATATTTGGGTATAAATAATATATACCTAAACCAAATAACACATACAATTAATCTAAATCAAAGTCTAATTTCAAATAATAATGGCGACAGAAATTAACGCGTTGTTATTGGTGGACAACTGCCATGTTTAAGTCCCACGCGATGTTTAACCAGTAGGAACGGCCGGCGTTTTGGCGCCCAAAGATTGACAATAGACTTTGATGATGTAAATTACATATTTTATTTAGCTCAGGTATAGTATATGAATTAAATATTTTATGACACCAAACCAATCACGTCATATCACGTCTTATTTCCCTTCGAGATTGTTCACTTCTTTGTTATACGGTTAAACGTTTCCCTAAAATTGACTGACGACTTTCTTCCCCACTTACATTGTTAACGTTACATTTAATTTAGAATGTTCATTATTTCGTCAACATTGCTTCTTTTCAATTAATAAAAAACGCTGTCAGCACATTAAATGGCCGTTGTTTAACATCGAGTTTAGGAAAACAATTTAATGTGAGTCAAAGGAAAGGTCTTTTTTGTATTGCAAAACATTATAAACGGCCTTGAGCAACATTTTTCTGATCAAAGGATTACGTTTACTGTGTTTAACGAAAACGCGATTATTTATTAAACATAAATGCTTTAACTCTTTGTGCGATGTGAACTTGACTTCAATATTAAGTAATTTTACTACGATTTAACAATCATATTCTAATTTAATATTTCTAACATTTTTTTTAAATATTACAAACATTGATCGATCAACTTTCACAATAACACGTCGACAGTTTAGATTTTAAGAGAATGAGTTTTCTGAAAAACAACAGAATGGAAATCGAATGTAGGAGTTAGTTATGAAATTGATGAAAAACAAAATAACTTCTTTCAATCATTGCAAAAAGAATCTTAGTATGTTAAATTAATAATTTACTTCATTGTTACAGACGACAAATACTTAGACGGTCTCGTAAAATATTTTAATTGGTAATATTTAATTGTTTATTTCTTGTGGCTATGCAATAAATGATTAGTATTGTCAGGGTGGATGAATACCATGTTTTTGTTATTACTCGTCAAGATCTGAGTCCATGTTTATGAATATTATTAATTATTGTTGTAGTTTATTGCGTAAACGTTTCTTGATATACATTTAAATATTATTAAAGAAACTAAACAACTATATAGAACGCAACAATTAATATTTAAGGGCAAAATTTTGCTACATTTACCCTTTGTATTTAATAATTTACTAAAAAAGTTACAGAATGTTGGTAGTGCAAAAATTTGAGATACAATTTATAAATATAATTTGTTAGTTACTGTAAAAAATTACATAAAAAAATACAAACTCGAAGTCATACCATCTTACTATAAAAAGGATTGCAAAAATCTATTAAAAAACCGTCTTTAACATTAACAATTAATTAATAAAAAACCCACAAATCAATATAAAGATCAACGTTATATGTATAGAAGGAGAAGCACAGCGTTAGATATCACGAAGTGACTGAAGAAGTACATTTTTTTCCGAGTCGTTTTTGCTTTTTTTTAACCGTTTCAGTCTTATGACGTTGTGTATTAACTTTCTCTGGTAAAAAAAATGATCGGCGCGCACAACATGTTTACTCCGGCTTCAGGCGGTGCCACTGCACAATCGTCTGGCGTGGCTTGGTGATCATGTCCTGCCAGTGCTTAGTCTCCGTTGCTCCGGAACCGTTCTTACCTGGAAGTGCATTTAAGTGCATTAGGAATACTAAAACCAATTTGAAAAATTTACCGGTGGTAGGTCCCCTTATTACAGGGAACCGTCTGGGTGGGTACCACCGCGGTGCCTATTTCTACCGCAAAGCATTAGTGTGAAAACATTGCTGTGTTCCGGTTTGAAAGGTACCGTAGCCAGCGTATTTACTGGGTAAACCAGACTTAACATCCTATGTCTCACGTTAGGTAGCGCGTTGGTGATATCAGTATTGCCAATGTCTATGGGCGTCGGTGACCACTTTACATCAGGTGCCCCGACTGTTCGTCTGCCTGCATAGGCAATAAAAAAATGAAATAAATATGGTTTATTACTGCATTCTTACGAATATATTGTTATAGTGAAAGATCTGTCTCTATAAACAAAAAAAAAATACAAAAAACGAATTAGAAAGGTTGCTATTCAATTTACGTAGGCGTTTGCGTAATAAACGCGTATTAAAGTAATTTATATAAATATTTGAATTAATGAAATATAATAGTATTTCAAAGTCTGGGTGATCAAAAATAATGAAAAAAGACAGTCGTAAAAGAAATAAGGTGTGAAGGTGACAATTGCCAAAGCAATCCAATTTTATGAAGATAAAATATAAGTCTTTTTGCACAATAAATATAAGTCGAAACAGTATTTTAGGTTTAATCAGCCCATAAGTAATTTAAATTCTTACTAAGAGGATGATCACAAAGAAATATTTCCAAACAAACTTCATAATAAACTCAGCCAAAGAGGAAAAGCGTTTACACACCCGAGATAAAGTTTAATTTAATTTAGTTTTGTTTTCAAGTATATTTTTGGTGAATATGCAATATTTTTTTTAAGAAAAAGTAATAGTTACCGGCCAATAGTATTCTGCCAATCAGCTCGTTGCGACCGATGTTATCGAAGTCCATGACCTGCACATCCAGCGAGCACTCCCTGATCTTCTCCCACGGAACGTTGAAGGAGAAGGAGTCGTTGAAAACGGGATTGAGGGTGCATTTAAAGATGGCGGTCTTGCGCTTCTCGATGCGCTTGTCGCCGAATTGTAGCCACACCTTCACGTAAGGATCTGTAAAATAATAGGAAGGGCTTATATTACCTACTAGCTGTAATTACTGCTGTGTAATTAAAAGTTCTGTTTTTGAGAATAAAATAGCCCAAGTTACTCCCAGTTATCGCAGCCGGATATTGCTGGTGAAAGATTTCCAGAGAAAATACTGAAAAATTGGACTCGCCATTACGGACATTTCTCATAGCGGTGTTCTAGTCTAGTAATGCCATCTCTATAGGCTGATTCATCAAGCTCCTCAAAATACCCATTTACAGCTTTCATTATTTCTTCATTGTCCGCAAATCTCTTACCGCCAAGCCATTTTTTGAGGTTAGGAAACAGATAATAGTCACTCGGGGCTAGGTCTGGAGAGTAGGGAGGGTGCGGCATTAATTCAAACTTCAAATCGTTGATTTTAGCCATCGCAACGATTGACGTGTGCACTGGTGCGTTAGCGTGATGAAATAAGATTTTTCTTCGCCAGATGAGGTCGTTTAATTTTCATTCGTGGCTCAAACGTTGCAATAAGTCTGCGTAATATTGACCAGTGATAGTTTTACCCTTTTCAAGCGTAATCAATTTATTAATACCTCTTGCATCCCAAAAACATTTGATAGCCATAACCTTGTTCTCCGAAAAATTGTTTAGACTGTTTTTGTTTTCAGGAGCGATGGTGGACCAAGTTTCGTCAACGGTTACGAATCGACGCAAAAATTGCTTGGATTACGCTATACATACCAATTGGCGGTAGAAATTTCTTTCAATCAATTTTGGTCGACCGTTAGCAAACGCGGCACCATCTTGCACAGACTTTTCCATTCCATACAAATGTTGGTCAAAATATTTT
This sequence comes from Lamproptera curius, assembly GCA_029286875.1. Lineage (NCBI taxonomy): Eukaryota > Metazoa > Arthropoda > Insecta > Lepidoptera > Papilionidae > Lamproptera > Lamproptera curius. The sequence continues at coordinate 1,560,577 of JAGSMT010000089.1, forward strand.
GTACACGTTCAATGTTATCTTACAGGTCTCAGCTATCTCACGCACTTTAATCTGCGGTCTTTCAGCACTATTTGATGAATTTTTCAGATCATATCTGGGTTGTGACCTAATGGGGCGTCCTGAGCGAGGCTCATCAGAGGTGCTACACGACCTTTTAAAACTCAGAAACCCACTGCTTAACGGTTGAATATGATAGGGAGCATCCCCTTTATATTCAAAAGAATCAACGAAAGCTCCTGGGACACAGTGTTGAGTCCATCTCTTCTTTAATTTCCTTGGCGTTAACCCTTCAAATAAAAGTATTTGATGAAGCACGATTTCAGCTTTCCATTTTAACGAAAAACACAGAGGCGTCTTGATCAGCGTGGTCTCAAACCTAAACTAACATGGCGATCGGACTGAAACTGTAGCTACAAGCTATCTAAGGATGGTACTATAGAAATCCACCTTAAGGTAAGCCTAGTGGCGCCATCTCTTGGTCAGGTCGGAAACTTATCAATCCACCCTCGTATTTGTACATATATATTGCTACAAATATTTTTATAATTCTCGTACGAAGCTATAGTAATCTACATTCGTTGAAATATATATTATTTTACAATTTGTACGTTTAAAATAATATTACGTAAGTTAAAAATTATCTTGAGATGAATACAAATAACTAATCCAGTTTATTGAATAAATGTTAACGAAACCTTTTACCGGGTCGTTGAGCAAAATTAAGCCTTTCTTACGATGAATCCCCACTCGAATGATCCTTGATTAATAAATATAATTCCAAGTCACAATACTAACTAACAAAGTATTAATTTCTTAGCTTCTGAATCCCAAGACAAAAGTAAAAGTAACTTTCCCTTAATTAAGACAATCAACGTGACATCGAGGCTTCGCGAAACTAGAAAAAAAATCGTCCATTTTTTTTTTATAAAGTAACATTCAGGGAAAATTCTCCTCCATATTTCGTTAGCCTTCATAAAATTCCTTCTAACTAAATAATGCGATGATATTAAAATTTATATTAAGTAATAAAATAGCCGGTGCTAAGAGATTGTACTAATACCCTTAAACATATTTTTATTACGAACGATGAACTCCCTAGCAACGCCCAGCCATGAAGAACCAACGTAATAATTCAAGTAGCCCTGTTCCCGATTTAAATTAGACTCTATTACAGTTGAAAGTGCCTACTTCAAGATGCTAACTCAATTTATGATTTGAAAGATAGAATACTGGTAAAAGATATTAAAAGTGGGAGCGTATGACAATTTTGTTACGAATAATATTTGTTGGCTTTCTTAAGTTTTCTTAATATAAATCTGAAATGTAAAAGTTAAAGAGAAAGAAACAACTCCTAGTAGCATCAGTAAACTAAATTCAACCAAAAGACAAAAACATATAAAGTAGTATTATAAGATGCTATTTTAAAAGATTTTTCAATTGCTGCTTTGTACCATTAAAATATTTCTTAAATCTACGATTTTCTTATTTTACGCTCTAGAATCTTGCTTTTGACCTGATTGTAGGTCAACACAAGTTAAGATATGGGTTTAGTTTTTAAAACCTATAGAGAACTTCTACTTAAACTGTTATTAATAATTTTGGTTGAAAGCTAGATTGCACATAAGTAAAAGGTAAATTCACATAATTAATAAAGTTTAAATATAAAATTTATCACACTGATATAAAAGGGATTATTAATAGCATGTGACCAGGGGTACACCTAAAATTGTATATTCCCTAACATCTTAATACGTCTTATAGGTGACTTTACCTGATTTCCCGTTGATATCTTTGGCCTTCAGGTTCCGTGCTTTCAGAAGCGTCAATGTAAGCACGCTGTTGCTGGGATGGTAGCACAGGGAGGTGAGCAGCTCGCCACATTTGTCCTTTGCAGGAGGCTTTAGAGCTTTCCAAAACGATGGTTTTTCGCTGAGATCCACCTGTAGTTTCGAGTTATAAATAAGTATTCGTTAAATTTAATTTTTTATTAGGGTTAGTTTAGGGGAGGGGAGGCCTATGTCCAGCAGTGGACTAACACAGGCTGATGATGATGATGTCTAGTTTTTTATTACTTTACAAGAAAAGCCAACATTATCTAATAATGAGCGGTATCCATGATGTCATGTATCTCTTCACCAGAAACTACTTTCCTATGGTGCTGTTATATCCAGAACCCAGTATTTGGAAATTACTACTTTGCGGCAAAATTAGACATGTTGTTAATACTTACCTGATCCACCCCCAGAATCCTATATCGCCTACCTTTAGTTATGTATTTTAATTACATTATGTTCATCAATAATTCAATTGTGTTATTAGAAATTATTGTTACCATATCTTTATGAATGTTTAAAACCTTATAAATAAATTCAATCTTTAATTTGCAAAATATTAGAAAATATTTGAACACGTTCTTACTTACATAAAATTCGTTACGAGTTTCTTACATTTAATTCATAATTGAAAGATATGCTACAAGCTGTCGTTGTTAGAACGACATAACGAAAATGATTTCACTTCGATTCATTTACATCAACCTTACAAAAACTCCGACATTGATTGACGGCTACTTACATTTAAAGCCTAATAAGAGGTTGACATAAGATTTTCTGTAGAATTTTTATTAGCAATTCGTTCTTATTATTAAATCTAATATTGTATATGGCGTGCCTTTCAGTTTGTTCAGTATTTTATAAGTATTAAAAATAATAAAGTGTTGATTGGAATTATTTTAGTATGTGTCAATCATAATCCATGTAACAATTAGTAACAAATGACGTCGTATACCTAGGGACATCTACATAAATAAAAACGTTATGTCATATTTTGCTCAAGTACAATAATTTGAAACGGCTTAGTATTTAGAATTGCGTCTTCATTTTTATAAAGTTATTTATTTTTTGTATGTTCACAATTAAAAAAGTGTTTAAATACATTCATTATTCTGTTACTGTACTCGTACGTACAGATTTCTATTAGATATAAAAAAAAATAAAATCAATAAACGTTACAAGTGACCATTAGCCGTTAGTATTTGTCCACTTCCATTCGAGTAAAATTAACAATAGACACTATAAAGATTTGCGCCATGAGTTTAAAAAATATTATAAATTATTTATAGTTAGTAAAAGTTTCTGTAAAGCGATGCACCCTTTTCGATTTGCTACCGCAAAGATAATATTGCTAAATTACCTGACACAGTGGCAAGAATACTTCTCCAATTGAGTCGTCCCTGGAGAAACGGTCGTAATCAAACACGTGGAGATGGAGAACCTAAAAATATTAAATAATACATTAAACAGTTCAGAATTATTATTACACTTGCAAACAACATTGACTGTCTAAAAACAACAAGTCTTTTTTTTTCATTTGAAAATTCTAATATTCAACACTTCATGGTTAAAATTTGGTTATCAATTAATAATGGTCCTTCTGTGAGAGTTTCACCTTTAATTACCGAAACTTGCTCATTTTCACCTCAGCTAAAGGACAATAAAAATATTATTTTCGGTGCCGTAGGATTTTTTAACTTTTAGTGGGGCTATACCAGTCACATTACTAATTAATACATTAAAATCCCATTAGGGATAGAAGAAATTGTGCGCAACATTGTTCATAAAACAATTTTAATAAGGTTGATTAGATGGATATATTTACATAGCTTAGGTACAAGTTTTTATTCAAAAGATGTGCAAAGAAGTTGTAAACTGAAAAGAAAATTATTTTGATTAAATTCAACTCAAATACACGAGGTTTTCTTCAGAATTTACTTTACCCTTTTTAAAATACTTTTTTCTGCACTTTGATTAATGTGAGGAAATTTGTAAGGCGACGTAATGAATAAGTTTCTGAGTTGGTTATGATATCTTTATACTTTTAATTACTGCTTTTCAAAATTTTACGACACTATGCAAAACAGGATACCTTTTTTTGTTTGAGTAAACTAAATATTCAGGCAATTAAAATGTTCTCTTATTAGTTTTGTAAGATAGAGTTTGTTTCTTACGTTTATAAAACTTACATAAAAAGTGTTATAAATAAAACGGTCATGCGCGTTTGTATTAAAACTATGTGTTTTATACAAAAGATACAAAAGTGTATATGTGTCGAAATGGATAAATTATTTTTATTTTTCTAATTAAATTAATATCAATAAAAAAATAAGTGGGATTCTGATCTTAAAGTATCATTCGACTGACAGATTATTCCTATTAAGATTTCGCATGTATAACTACAGAAATACAAGAAGAAAACAGTGTGAACACGTAATACCATCAATTTTGTCGCCAAAAACTCCTGTAACAATTGTTACAGGAGTTTTTGGCGATCATGGAGTCATCAAAGGATCATTCCTTTATCAAATGAATGCATACCCGACTCTGAAGCTTCTGTATCGGGAATCCCTCGAAGTAGAAGGTCTCGTTCCAACGAGGGTTGAGAGTGCGGCGTTTGATCTTGGTCTCCAGGCGATGCTTTTTATCGGGAAGCAGTGTCACCCTCACGTACGGGTCGGAAGTCCCACTCAAGTCCTTAGCAGGCAGCTCTTTACCCTAATGTGACATACCGAAATTACTTCATCATCATCAGCCATTGATAGTCCACTGCTGGACATAATATATATATTTAAATTCGATGTTTGTAGTTCAGCCAATTCAGAGATGGAACTTACGTAAACGATGTCTAACATTATCTCTAAAAGGTTGCTTTTTAAATGTGATAGAAGTTTATATTTTCGTGTTTTATTTGAAATACTATATTTTATCACATTGTTAATGCTTTTGGCGACGCTTGTATGACGCGCCAGTAAAAAGTTATAGAACAAAAACACAATAAGACATTAGTGCAATTTTTTTTCATTTATAAGCAAGAAGTCATTAAATGTCAAGCAAATATTGTACTCGACTGTCATAAGCACAATCTGCTTGCATGGTTGTGTTTAAATATTTGCTCATAAAATTGGCATCTCGTTTCAACTCACACTGAGTAAGGCAGTTTGCTCTGTACTTAGAATGACTGTTGTTAATACGTATTTTCGAAGAACTTCATCAATTTTATCTACATAAACTTAAGACACCGTTTTTAAAAATTAGTAATTAAAATTAGTGTAAAATCTTATATGTAAAATTCTCGTGTCACACGTTCGACTATAATAACTTCTCCGTTTTGACCGATACTTATGAAGTTTTGAAGCCTACTATCTATTGTTCAAAGTGATGAAGGTGTCCATCCCCAATTTTTTTTAATTTTTTTTTTTTAATAATTTATTATTGTGGGATTGAATTATACAAACAACTATAATTTATCATTCCTCTATTTAACTCCTGCTATTTAATAGTCGTTTTAATAATTTTATTATAACATCAAATACTATCACTTGGTAAGTTATCCCCTCCATGTGTCTACCGAATAATTGAATTATTTATCATATAAAATTATTTTAGCCGGGTCAGCTAGTAAAAATATAACGTTGAGTAACACTTGTTAAAAATTAATCAATTTGTACTTCCACAAGTTAGACAAGCAGTTCCCCTAATTCTAAATTCTACTAATTCAGCGTAAAATATATACCACATATATGCTCATCGCTTTTATATTTTTGGTCCAGTATTTGTACTGCCTTTTTGTTTCAAAATTAGGCTACGCGGTGGTACTTGCTCAATTAGCCCCCTGTAATAGCAGCTAGCTTAACATGGGCTCGAAATATTACTTAAGTGTATATAGTAAGCGAGTATTGCCAGCAAAATTTGCAGTATTCAATATACTCCTGTGTAGGGCATATCTCGCACAATTATGCGAATGTCGTGTATATCTTGCTCTTACACACACACACTCACACATTACAACACACCCGCACACACTTACACACACATAAAAATAACTTAAGTAATACGAAACTTATCATCTAATTCATATTCGACTAGTTTTCTTACAGTTATCTAAAATGGCAATAAATGGAAAGCCAATCAATTTTATGGGCTACTTTACCTGGATGATCTTCAAAATGAGCGTTGTGTTCTGGAAGTCGTACTCCAGCGAGAAATGTATCTGGCCCACGTTCTCCGACGGCTCCGAATTGTCGATGTACATGTCCACCAGGGATATGGAGCGGTTCTGCAGGAACGCCATCTGTCAGTCCAGAGTGGGAGCACTTTAAAGTGGTGTCACAATGGACTGATGGGTTAATGCACTGAGCGCTATTGTGCACCAATTGTACGTTGTGTTCGATGTTCGAAAATCGTAATTTTGTATTTTATTCTATTGTTACTCGATTATTTTCTAATTGTCTGTACATTTTTAGTATCGTGATTTTTTTATGAATAAATTTATCGTAAACATTGATGCACAATAACGCATTCTAAGAAATGAAGCTAGAACTCGGTGATTCTCGTAATAAAGAAAATGCGATTAAGTTTATATATGAATATTTAAATATATACATAGCATTATATTATTACATGGTGACAAAACCAATATCTGTTGGGTGAAAGAACTAATTCTGTATTTAATATTTTGTACACGGTTTAAGAGTATTTTAAGTACCGAAAAAGTTAATTTTTATGCAATGTAAAGCAATAAGCTAATTCATCAGATGGTGGATTTGTCATAACAATTTTTGAATTAAAAGAAATACAGTAAAATAAATGAACAGATCACTTAGGATTGGCGCAGCCGAATGTACAAAAGTTAGTATAGATATGGTGAGAAAAGATTTTCTTAGGTAGTTTTTTGGATAAGTTTGCATTTATTGTCTGTCTATACATCTGCAAAATATGTTATGTCATTATTAATTTTGACATTCGACACTTAACAATTAAGTTTTATACTAATGGATATGACAAATGGATATGATATTCATTGACAGTTCGTGTGTCATCGTATTCCGTAAAAGATCTGAGTCTTCCCCATAGAAAGTAATTTCTTACTACATCTATACAGTCTTAAATTATTTATACACTAGTTAAAGCCAATGCCTCCACATGTGTACTTAATTATATCACTGAAAATTAAAAAAAAAAGTCAGATCATAATATATGGTATAATAATCTGAAGTTTTACTAAAACTCATGGGGAATTATTTGCGTTCAAACAATATTCGGACTGCGATAACCCTTCATAAGTTTTAATATGTACAATCTATTTTTATTTATCAACAGAAGTACTAATCCTTTTCTAATATGGGCCTAGTCTAACCCTTAGTTATATTGAACTATAATATCTATTATTTCTAATCATAAAAATTATATTTAACTAATAGTTAATTATAATTATTAAAGTGCGTCTCAAAATAATTATTAAAGTTATGTGAGAATATTTTATTTTATTTTTATGTATAAATGTACAACTTCGGACGTACAATTATAAGTTTATATTTATAATATTTTTTTTATCTCGAGACGCACTAAGATATTATGAGTGCTCTATTATTCTAAAACCTAGCGTGTTATATCTAGACGTTTTAGGGTGTTAATATTAATCTTAAAATCTAGCTTAAGCTAAATGTTATCACTCCAGCTTTAAATTGGCGGTGTAGCTTTATCGTCGTCAGCAAAAATGAGCTGTTAAGAATAAATGTATACGTAAATAACAAGCTAAAAAAGAATTACGTTCAAACTTAAGTGTAAGTACAAAAAAGGCAAGCAAATTTAGCTAATGTTAAGCGTACGTTTCGAAGCAATAGTTATATAAAAGGATGACAAAGAAATAAGTTAGTGCGTGTTGCATCAAAACAAAGCCCGTTTCTATTTTTTAAATTGGTATCCTCTATTTCTTTCATATACAACCTCTTCTACCTACCATTTTTGAAGGAGAAAGCATGGAAAGAGAATCCATAGTTTAGATAGTTCCATACAATGAAGTAAAAAAAAAACACATAGACCAAACGAAAAACAGCCCGGAAACTTCTAGAAATAAACTACAGCGAGAACAACTACTGATGTAACACTATAAACAATTAACTTCTTTATTACAAATAACACTTTGTCGATCACAAAATAATGTGACTCCCGAACGAAATCCTTTGAAATGTAGCTGCTCTGATTATTATTCGTTTGAAAGACGTCAACGATGTTTGGACGTCGTGAGTTGTCGTTTTAGATGATGTTGTATATTCATCTCATCTTGGTGTTAGCTTAAGATAATTCGTGCGGTGTACGCTCTTGGATTGTGATTATTTTGATTTTGTTTTGGTACGTGATAGATTTTATGTTTTAAAATAAGAAATAAAGATTCCACACATGCTTTTTTTATGGCCTACGCAGGCAGACGAGCAGTCGGGCCACCTGATGGGAAGTGATCACCGACGCCCATAGACATTAGCAATACCAGTGGTATCGCCAACGCGCTGCCTACCGTGAGACATAGGGTGTTAGTCTCGTTTACCCAGTAAATACGCTGGCTACGGTGCTCTTCAAACCGGAACACAGTACTGTTTTCACACTACTGCTTTGCGGCAGAAATAGGCACCGCGGTGCTGGACCTGCCACCGGTAACGCTTATAACGGTAAAAATAGATCAAAAGTCGACATTGAAAATTTACTAAAATATATGACAATAAATATTCAACAATCGATTAAAAAGTAAAAATGGGTATACGAGTAATTACATCAACATTTTTGAGAACTATTTTTTTTAAATACCTTCGTAGCTTAATGTTGAAAGTTAGTAGTTAAAAGGTTTAATTTACAAAGCACGGGTGGTGTGTTACAATTTTCTTCTTTGGTATCAAGCCTCTGTGTTTGTTGGTGCATAAAGGTATTTTACATAAATAAAGTAATACTCGTTAATAATCTGATTTTCTTTATTATTTCTGCTACTAATCTGATTTCCTTTAAAACGAGATGATCAATAAAAAAATCGTTTCTATCCTTGGACTTTCGTTTTATTCGTAATATGTCACGGAGTAAGAAGGATTATCTGTGTCTATTGCACAGGTTAGAATAGTTTACCTTTACCTCCATCATTTACGCGAGTAACAATTGATGATAAATTGTTAGTTACTTAGCGCCTTCATTGTTGTCAAAAGCGTTTAATGCAAACCACAATAATAACTAATAATCCTTCACCTCTATTCACTCTGGTAATAAATTACACGAACTTTGAATATAACGTTAATAACTCATATCTAACCTTTACTTTTATTACATTATGATTTTTTAATTCCGCTATTTGTGGTATCATAAACATTACGTATACTGTTCAAATGAAAATAATTAAAGATAAGTTTCTTAACCTTATTATTTAGTATTTCACAAATAGCTACATATATTAACTCTTTCAAAATCTTTTTAGACATTCCTGCAATAGTACAAAGTGAACACTTATGATGTTTATTCACTAAAAAATGCGTTGTAAGTTAGATAATGAGTGATTTGCACAAAAACCTCAACCTTCCTATAAAGCGTACGAAGTATGAAGAATATTCTAGAATATAATTAAACTTATAAATTAGATTAAAAATAAATGGATTATAATAAAACAGTTATAGCAAACAAAACATAGTTCATATGCAATACAAGAAATTGCCATAACTGATAGCAGTTAACGCAAGTAGTAACAAAATAGCGAAATATCGAACAATTGCGTATCAATAAATTTTCTCACGCGAAAAAAAAGCAAATTATTCCGGTCTGATTGATTCCGGCCGAAGTTGGTAACAGAATAAATAATTCAGAAGACCCGGCGCCAATAAATGATTCACATAAAGAATTATCGGACTTCACGCGACCCGAAATAGAGGCAATATATATTGCATTGTCGACCCCACTAAGTTATGTCTCTGTTTTGATATACACTGTGTTACATAACGTACATTGAGAAATAAAAAAATATAGAATTTAAATGATCAAAGTGATCGTACGTAAGCGTTAAAAAGTGTATTTCAACATAATTGTATTACATGTTCTCTATTCATGTGCGATGGTTAAGTACAGCAAAACATCTAAAATATAATTTCTTATTAAAAAAAGAAGTAATGTTGCAATTTTACAATCACATGAAAAGATAAAATAAGACAAACCGTACATTGCACGGTCATGTTAAAAGTGGTGATTGACAAAACCACCTTAAGCAGTCGTGATAGGATGTAAGAAATACTGGGTGAAACAGAAAAAAATATTAAACTGATGCGCATTGTGGCTAGTCAATGTTATAATCCATTCTGTGTTATGAGCATTTGAGTATTAGCTTTCTGTTTGTTTAGGACAGTTTAGGTTGACCATCCTGGGTCCGAATGCTATATACGGGATGAGCTTAGTTTGTGAGTTTCTTTCTCCGGTCCTGCTTAGGTCAGAGACGTTCTTTTCCGAACCTGTGTGTTTTAAATATCAATAAGTTTATGTATAACTTTTATGTTACTCGAATTTGGCCATAAAAATATGATCAATCTGTCGAAAAAAGAAATAACATTAATTATACAGTTGGTTCCTGGATGTTTGCTATATACGTGGTATGGGCTTGTGCTCAAAAAACCGGAGGTCATGGGTTCGAATCGCGGGGACCCAATTACTTTTCTAGGTTGTTTTCTAGTTGGTTAGGGTAATGAAGGCTGATGACCCGATTGTCTGTAGTAAGTTGAGTCATGCGGCAGATGGGCTTACAAAAATCGGTCCTGCGCCTTATGCCGTCCCATCGGACTATAAGACTATAAAGGAAGAGAAAGTGTATCTGTGGTTGCGAGTACATTTGCGCCCTATAATATCCCCTTCGCAATTGGCTAATTTCTTATAGAGATCTTTATTTAAACCGATCGCGGTTATATCTTAATCCTTATTCGATCCTCTATTAAATACAAGTAATGAGGTAAATGGTTGGTTAGAGCAAAGCTTCATTGATTTCAAAAATGTTTCATGTAAGTCCATTTATGAACCACAAGCCTTCCCTTCTATCTATTCTAGTAACAAATCATACGAATTCCAATACTACAAACAAGCCAATTTATCGACATATTTGAAAGGCTTCAGAATCTTTGTAATTTACCCATGGATTATTTTGCTATGTCTTTTCTAAAAGTTCCTAAAATCCAGATTTGTTGCTATTGAGGCTGAATTGAAATCGGCTAGGAGAACTTAAACTAATTTTATAATACAAGATCATTAAAAAGGAAATTTAAATGATGACTCAGCTTTGGATACAGCTACACGACTTATAATTGTCATAAGTTTACTGTCCCCTTTCTGGTTTTAAAGTTGGTAATACTTTTTTAACTTCCTATCTCTATGAATGTCATTTGTAAACTTTTCTTGAGCTGTGTGCAAATCCATACTAATATTATAATTGCAAAAGTAACCCCGGCTTTACCGTCTAAAATGATGTCTATGAAATTTAATACACATGTAGAATAAATTCCAAGAAAGGACATAAGATACTTTATATTGTGGTAAAGCGGTTAAAAGGGTTAGAAATGGGAGATGAAAGTTTATATAGAAATATGCTTTCACGCGCACCAATTCGTGGGTATAATTAAACAATCATTTTAGACCGGAACAACAAAAATTTCAGCTAAAAAATTTAATACGATATAACATTCATCTATACTGTAACAGAATGTAGTTAATGTGAGGAAGTGAGAAAATAGCGAAAGGTCGACCGATTGGGTATGAATAAGTTTTCTCACGCGAAAAAAAGCAAATTATTCCGGTCTGATTAATTCCAACCGAAGTTGGTAACAGAATACATAATTCAGAAGACCCAGCGCCAATAAATGATTCACATAAAGAATTATCGGACTTCAAGCGACTCGAAGTAGAGGCAAAATATTGCATTGACGATCTCACTAATTTATTCCACTGTTCTTTGATTTCTTTGTATTGTTTGTAGAAATATTTTAATCAGGATGTTATTTCAAAGTTTTTTTACCGTGGTATGTATTAATCCTAATTTTTGGACAAACGCGTTTTAATATGCATTTTATTCACGCATACACTATTAAGTTTTACGAAATATTAATAGATTAATAAATACAAACGAACGAGAATATTATTGTAAGTCTGTATCTAGCCCATATAGCAGTCAATTTCACAATTACAATATTAGATACAATTTTCGATATTAGTTTGATCTTCTATTTGACTTCTAAAAATAGATACGTAGAGTAAGGTAGATGTGAAAAGACTAATTATTTCATGAAGAACAGGTTTTTACACAGTGACTGGCATCTAACAACCACAACATACACCCTGTTTGTAATAATGTACATTCAGAAATAAAAAGAATAAAACAAAATGCTATATTTGATCAATTACTAGCAATTAGTACAAACTTTTAAAAGGTTTATCTGACGCATGATCTCTGTAATCCTACTTTATATAAAATAATCTGTGATAATAGTATTGATTAGTAATATGCTTGTTACAGATTGCAGTAATTTTCCTAAGGCCTATTGATGAAAAATTATTGGTCGATAAGGAATTGTTCCCAAAAGTGTTGTAGCCACTCTTTTTGGTGAGTTACGAGCCTATATTACGAGTTACGAGTTCTATAATAAATCACATCAGTTCCTCAGATAATGCACATAACTTATGTATTGCTCCTTGTTACTCAATTCAAGATATATTTCTATTTGCGCTGCTGCTGATTTATTGTTAACCAGAAGACACATATCTATAGTCTTTTCTTGTAAATCATTTTGCTTATTGTGCTCCATAAGTCAACTTTTTGTTTTTAACTGTTACGTACATGTAAAGAATCCGTAATTACTTAGAGGGAATATTTATTGTGCAATACCGTGCGATATGAGCAATAGACAGCTAGTTACCATCTTCAAAATCGGTATGCAGTGTGTTAGTATACAGAACGAACAAAAACACTTGTACACAAAATATGGGCTTGTAGTAAATTGACATATTACAGTATTCACAACAACAGGATACCTTGCAGTTTTTCCTAAATTTATTGCGGTTAGAAACACTATCTCATATTTATGTTATCTGATTATGTGATTTTTATTTCTTCGATTAATTTTATAATCAATAAATGTATCGCGTCTGCAGCCCAACATCCGTTAACACTTTTTAAAAACAAAATAAAAGCAGAATTGCCAATTAAAAAAATTGTTCAGAGAAAATAAAATAAGAGACGTATACAAAGCTAGAATATATTTTTCTGTTTAAACCATTTGAAAAGTAGCCAATTTTAATATTGATAAAATAATACGTAAAGTATTGCAAATGAACCACATAAGTTTCACAATGCTTACAGCTTCTACTAACCTAGCTACGTGAAGATCGACCTGTCCTATATAACCTATCTCCTTTGTTATCGATTAGCAAACTAGCCACCGCCCAGACTTGATCAATAGCTTTATTGCTAAACGAGACGAGAAGGACATTCACCTGCCTTTTATAGACACCCTGATCGTAAAAGCTTCAACAAATTTGATCTATACCTTACGCTACATTGCCAATAGAATTACCTTTGAGCAATCTATACTAATAATATAAAGAGGAAAGATTCGTTTGTTGGTTTGTCTTGAATAGGCTAAGTAACTACTGAGCCAGTTTAAAATATTATTTCTCTAAGAGAAAGCTATGTCAACCAAAAGTAACCTATACTACGTTTTACCCCAGAAAAATCCATTTCGAAAATCAGTAAATAACACAAAGAGCCGCGTACGACTGAAATTTTTTGAATAATAAGGATAAATAGTTATGAACTATAATTGGAACTTATTTTACTACTACTCAGACTTTAAAGCACCTTGCATACCTTATCCCATACTTTAACAAGTTTAAGTCAAATGTTAATTTGTTTGCAAGAGGGGTTTATGATTTTAATGTTGAATTATTCATTAAAACGGTCCGACCTCTGTCCGAAACTGCGTACACGTCGTTTATTAATAGGCAACGATCCCTTCCAGCGTTTGTTGACATAACATTAAATTTTATTAGCACCTGGTATTAAAACCGACCGCTAACATTACGGTCGGAGGAATGTTAATTAACTGTTTTATACGAGTCTGTAGTCTGGGGTCCAGAAAAGTGACCAGGGTCAAGAAAAGTATCAAATGTCGGTATAGTAAGTCTTATGTCCATTCTGATTAGTATAAAACTACACAGCACTTTTATTGGTTGAAGATTGTCTTTATTTTGGCGCGTTTAATAAAAATGGTAGCGGTCTGACGATAGAAACCTAATTTTTAAATTAAAAAATATTCTTCACAGAATTTCAAGTGAATAATAACAACGATAGTCGTAGTCTACAACTTCATTTACGATTATTATTTTTTTTTTACTTATATAAACTTATGCTTAAATTTATATGCACACAGGCGGGCTTAATACTTAGGCGTTGTCTAACTGCCAACATTTTTATAGTAATGATGTCAAGGTTTATCTAATTTGTTTTAAAATATTTATTGAACATATAAGATTATTATATAAATGTTTATATTGGTTGCATAAAACTATCATATCATGATCATGGACTTTATCACGTTCAACAACGATACATTATTTTCTACGTATCCATTTCATTGCAGTGTTCATCGTAATAAGACCGACTGGTCTCATTCAAATTGTCTCATTTCATGGATTCATGGATTCATTTTCATGGATTCAAATCATTTAATGGATTCATTGAAATTGCTTTATTTTAAACAAAACATTACATATATAAAATTCGCGTAGAAACTTGAACAACTAATTAATACTTATTGTATCTTTGGCTTCTTAATGCCTGCCTTTTATGCATTAGATGTGCATGTAAATTAGTCGGTTCTGGTTGTCAAGACAATTTTTAGACGTTATAGGTTCTCAATGCCTCTAAACTTACTAGTATCTTATAGTGCAATAGCTAGTAAGAATTCTAAGCCCTAAATATATACTAAGGACACGCTTTTCTAGGCTGAGCCTTCCTAGCATATCTTCTTATCCTAAAAAAAATGTATATAACAGAATGCTGTAGTGTAAACCATTTTGCTTTTTACAGTTTATGAGAATTCATTTTATATAGAGTCATAATACTTGGTTTCAATTTTAAACTATCGGAAATGCCATCGATCGATATTGTTACTGACGTAACCGAACGTAACAATAACTATAACCGGTAACCGACTCGTGATATAAAATTTTATGTAGTATACTAAAATGTTCTATTCAGTTTCAGCGACACACATTTGTTTATATATAGAAAACTTTCAACGGACTGCTGTAATCGGGCTTTTTGATAGTTTCAATAGATGTCATCTGTTCTTAAACTAAAGAAAATTTGAAGTTTACGTCGACAATGACGTTGCATCGTATTTATGGCCTCGTTATTAATCGATTTTCATTAAATGACCGACATTTTAATACTTTTAATTGATCAATAGACGTGTACTGTGAGGTTTCTCTCTTTTTTAAATAAACAAAATGTATTAACAAAAGGGGACCACTAGGAATGCAAAAGAAAGATGACATGTAGAAAAAGAATATTTACAATAAAACAAATTACGAGACAATTTACTTGTTGTTCATTTTTTTTGCATACGCAGGCAGACGAGCAGTCAGGGGCCACCTGATGGAAAGTGGTTACCGACGCCCATATACATGGTCATACAGGTATCACCAACGCGCTGCCTACCGTGAGACATAGGGTGTTAAGTCTCGTTTACCCAGTAATTACGCCGGCTACGGAGCCCTTCAAACCGGAACACAGTAGTGTTTTCACACTACTGCTTTGCGGTAAAAATAGGCACCGTGGTGGTACCCACCAGACGGTCCCTTGTAAAGGGGACCTACCGGTGGTAGGTCCCTTTCGATTGCTCAATATATATTATAAAATATTTATGAAAGCGTAATGTAAGAATAATTTTATTATGTTGGCGATGTTGCCTTTAAATCAGATGATTCTCACATAGTTCTGATACATGTCTATGAAACTTCCCACAAATGTACATCCGATCATTTCATACATTATTATTGTATTTAATTGGTAAATTTTTGATCATGGATTTAACCATCGGCTTACATTGCCATCTCATAAATAAAACACTACAGTTTATTACAAGGTATAAATACTCTTAGTGACTTGAATAGCCCAACTATAAATATATATTATTTAGCAATTAAACCTTAGTTTAATCCCATGCAAGATGTAAGAGAAGAAAAGTTTAGCAATTGTGACAATTTTAAAGCATAAAATGATAAAGCAATATACAATGCTGTTTCTACAGATTATAGGATTTCGTGCGTTCTGGTTTTATATCGATCGTAATTAGTCAGACTAAGTCTGCTACGTCCATTGGGCATAATGCAAATAGTTTGTGGTGGTTATGCAAGTTATGTTATTAAATTTTTATGTAACATTATGGCCACTTTTTAAATACGATCAAGTATAAGAAATAAACCAACACTAAGGCTGTAATGGTTCAATATAAATACTACAAATGTAATATAGGCACATTTTCATATAGAGGGACCTGCCGATTTTGAGCTACGGAAAAGTGAACAGTTTTTTTTTATTGCAGATGAACATTCGCGCCACCTGATCGAAAATGGTCACCGACGCTCATGGACATCGGCAATACGGAGGGTATCACCAACGCGCAGACATAAGATGTTAAGTCTCATTCACCCAGTAATTACGCTGGCTATAGCGCTCTTCAAACTGTAACACAGTAGTGTTTTTATACTGCTGTGCGGTAGAAATACGCAGCGCGAAGCTACCACTCTAGATGGCCCCCTGTAAACAGGGTATCTATTACCTATTAGCCCTTATCGACCCCGGAGCAGATCGACTGTTGCCTTCTTAGGTTGTATAAAAAAATATAGGACAATTCCTAGAAAATTATGCTGATATAGTTATTCGAATCGAAGGAAGAGGATTATTATTAGCCTAGTCCTTAAAAACCAAATCACAAAAGTTCAATTGTAATAATACGTTAAAATCACTTGCTTGTATTTTATGTAATTAAGCTAATCCTACCTTTTTCTCAGTTTTCAATCGAGACACACAAAGAGTACATAAGGTTTACTCACCATTATATCAATTCTCAAGACAACTTAATAGATAACTTATTAAAATAAATCTTTATATAATATATAAAACCATTTTGCTTTTTTATCCAAAATTTAGTTTTAGCAAATTATTTTATCGATATTATTAATTTATCGCTTGTATCGTAAAACAAATATTTTATTTTAAAAAATCGAAACGGTCTACGAAAGCAAAATACTTTCAATCCATGCTCATTATTCTCAATACCTTTGTTAGCCTTTTGTTAATATTGAAATTTAATTTTCAATAATTTGAATAATCTTTATTGTACACTATTGTGTAAAATCCGGTCAGGAACATTTTTATTAAAACAGGTTGTTTTAAGCTCAACAGAGCTACTTCTACACATTTTTATTCTATCAAGGGTAAGCTTTAAGACAAATTGAGTATCGTTAGGACGATGGCAGATTTGTGCTATAGCTTTTTTGTAACAGCAGGAAAGGTTCAGGAACGCTCAGGTATAGTTTTGCTCAGGTGGACTGAAGAAAAATTGCGTGGCTGATGAACCATGAACGAGAGTTATTTAAGTAGATCGATATCCTTTATGTAAGGACGGATCCTTAACCACTCCAACATGTTTTTAACCAAAATAAAATAACATACATAATAATGAGCTCACAAATTTTTACAACATTAGGACGATTAAGAGTCTATAAGGTTTTGCCGCCATTATCAATTTTCAAGACAATTTTATAGTTGACTAATAATATATATATAATTATGATTAAAATAAATCTGTACGTACTCTAAAAGTTTTTTGCGCTATGTACCCCATGGTTTATAAGAGTATCTTTATCACATCACATCTCTTTATTTTTAAACTAATCTTTCATATTGAATATTAGTGACGGTGTACGAAAGCTTCACTTTCAATCCACACTTATTATTTTCAACACCGGTTAGGCTTTTAATAATATTGAAATTTAATTAAAAATCAAATCAAACCTGATACTACAACTTGAGGCGAACAAAAGCCGATCCGGGGAGTGTAAATAAAAAAAAGCTTAATAAAACTGCGGACCCTCATGCAGACAGGATTAATGGAAAGTGTAGTCATGCACGAAATTAATAAAATCATAGCCGAGCCTTCAAAAAGGACGGACCCGTCTGGAAGTTAGATAGGTTTTAATTTTTATGCTAAATATTGTGGGTAAATTGGCTGGCACAAGAAACAATGCTTTTGGGTATTGGTCGTGAAAGTAATCACCATACATCAATTGGGATGTAGGCAGTGTATTTATAATAATATGTTTATATATTTTACTATGAAAATTACATTATTACATTCTGATGAGTTGAGTCGTGCCAAAGTTTAAAACGACTTACAATCATCAGCCTGTGTTAGTCCACTGCTGGACATAGACCTCCCCTAATTAAAATTTTGGGTTTTTGGACCGTATCCCACCACGCTGATCTAAAGGGGTTAGGGGCCGACCGACTTTTTTCATGCCCATCCGACGCATGGATCAGACAATTGGGTGATCGGCCCAAATTTACGTTCAACGTTACGTAAATTACGTTCAATCATAATCTCTCTATTAATTATTCAGAATTTTACACGTTATTTATTTTATTTTAACTCATTACTATAGACTATATTATGTCTTTTCATTTCGGGTCAGAATAGAAAGATTCTGGGCCGTGGACACACGCGAACATGCTACATACAGCTGTTCATGGGAAAACCACGGCTTTGTTAATTTCACCCCAGCCAACTTTATTTATGTTTACTATATTCTTTTGCTTAGAAGCTCATTGGTTTATGGTAAGATTTAATTTTTTAAATGTTGTTTTATTTAATTCGTTTTAGTTAAATTATTTTATTATTCGTTTGTATTAAAGAACCTGCTCTTATTTTGCGGAGTCTCACATTCATTTTCATCCCCTATTTTAGGGGCTGTGGGAGGATTTCTAAAAAATGGCAGGTATATTCGTTAGAAACAAAAGTCTGTATGCCGATTTTTGCTTCTTGCCTTGTAAACTGCGAAAAATCTCATATAAAATTTCACTCCCTCTTTTTAGGGGTTGGGTGTAGATTTATAAAAAAAATTGTGGGTGTTTTTTTAGTCATAAAAAGGCAGCATACCAATTTCTAGCTTTCTACTCTAATGCCCCATACAAACTTCCACCCCCCCATTTTATGGAAGCGGAGGGTTAGAAAGGACAAAAAGTAGCCTATTTTACTCTCCATCCCTTCAACTATTTCAATTTAAAAAATCAGGTCAATTCGTTGCTCCGTTTTGCAGTGAAAGAAAGACAAACATACAGACACACTTTCCCATTTATAATATTAGTATGGATAATAGTTACACAATAACAAATTCTATACTAAAATTCTCGAGCTATAAGTTTGTAAAAAGAGTTACCGTTACCGATGTTACCATTGTACAATAATTACACGTATTATTGCAATATAAAAACATTGTGTGTTCTTAGGCAATGTGTATTCAAAATATATCGTTGAAATTTAAGCATGAATCACAACTTATCATCGTGTGAAACTTATTAAGCATGTTTACTGACAGATTAATGAGTTCCCTGCCCATAGGAAAAGCAGCGTAGGAATTCACCACCCTGAGACATGAGATGTTACGTCACTTTTCTCAGTAATTACTTAAGCAACGGTGCCCTTCAAACTGGAATACAGTTGTGTGTGCTCACTACTGATATGCGACAGAAATAGGCACCGTAGACGTTTTATCCTGACGGTACCTTGTAAAAAGGGACCACTCTACATTGTATACTCTAGAATTGTATTTTATTTTTGTATACTACTCGAACAACATTTTAGACATTATAACCAATAAAAAGTTTGGTGAGATAAAACCAAATCTACAGCCTGTCCTATTTATAGAATGCAATTTTCTTTCATGTTTTAGCTTTTTCTTGATGTGATTTGTCACAAAAAAGTTAATAAGTGTCATAACAATTTTTACACTTTCTAATTTCTTAATTCTTTACTGAATACTAGTACAAAACAAGCAAGACTTTCAACTGCTGGTTAGGGAACGTTTTACCCTATAATACATACAGTAAAAGATGTTATAGATCCGCTCTCACTGTTAGATATATCACAATGTTTATCGAGGCCTTTGAAACCAGAACCCGGTAATGCTTTAAGATTATTGTTAAACAAGGCGATCGCCTTTTAAAGGGACCAACCATCTTGAAAATATACATGTCGACATTGATGTCAACGGAATTTGTCATACCAGGAACTACAATAAGTTAATTCATTTTATTGACTGTTATTCTTATAGGTTCGTATGATATAGAAACTAAAATGTATAAAACAATAGTTAGTGTGATTTAATGTAGTTTATAACAAGACAATTTTCATACAATAAAATGCTATCCGTTTAAAATATTTTGGTCATGATATTGAAAGTCCACGTTGACAAATTCGGTGGACTAAAGTTAACATATTTATCATCATCATCATCATCATCATCATTATCTTGTGTTAGTCCACTGTTGAACATAGGCCTCCCTTAATGCACGCCTTCTGCACAAGGGGGGTTTTGACCGACTTTTTACATGCTTATACAGCGCATGAATTATCTTACTTTTCAGACAATTGTGTGATCGGCCAAGTTGCCAACAACGAAACAGAATAGCTAACAGTAGTTTCCCCGCTGGATTCAAACTCACGACCTCCAGTTTATAAAGCAAGGGCCAATGCCACTAGACCACGGAGGTGGTTAACTTTTTATATATGGCTTTTAGGGTCATTGATAATATAAGGGTTAAGACGATAAAGGACCTTTTATTTTTCACAGAATAACCGATGCAAAAGGATCTGATTGAATTCGAGCCGTATGCCTTTCCTTCGCATTAATAATTCAATAGTGGCAGAACAAATAAACCGTCAGATTGACGGATACTCGGCGATTTAGAAGTGATCCGACTTTCAGATATCGCCCTTTAAGAAAAACGTGGTGAATAAGTTACCGGTTCTTTTTAGATAGCTGTCGTCGCTATCAATTCTAAAAATATCAGATAGACAAATGTGAATATAGACATGAGTCAAGTGTAGAATTTTATTAAATAAAATTCTTAGCAATCATCAATTTTACGCCATTATAAAGGTACTACTTTTTTACCACACGTTGACGCTAAACGCTGAAAAAATCGATAAACAGTATATTAACTTACGATTTAACGATAAGAAAATATATATGTAATAGAGTTAGAAATAATTAATATTGATTGCAAAGTTACTCTATTGAAATATATTCTGTTGTGTTTAATATTTTGACAAAGTAATAATTAGTGGTCATATTACTTTTGAAAAAGTAGTACTTTACATAAAATGATTTTCAATCTCATCATAGTACAATTGGGTTGCGCACATCCAAGTTGAGTTATAAATCACACGTGACACAAGAGCGGTGTATTTTATGACAAAACTGTTGTTTCCAGTATTGAATTATTCATGCATACAGCGACAACCCTCCATATGTAACGTCCCATGGTATTTATGAGAAATTCCTGATGCTTGTTAACTTGGGACCGTACTCATGTATGAATTGTGAAGGTCATATCATAATTACAACGGAAATAGTTATTCTAAATCATTTAACACTCTCTTAAAAAAGCGGTAATAGTAATTTTTAAAAGCATTTTATAGAGTAAAAGTCAAATATCTTTATTCGATACAGAAACATTACACTTTCTTATTGATTATCGAATAAAGTACCATCGATTCGAAAACCGGCATTCAAATTATACAAAATTTATACACAGAACATCATATTATAACATTTTGAAATTGCCTGGAGCGAACAGTTTGTAACCAGGGTTTGTTATCAATCAAGTATTCATTACAGCTATAATTTTAAATCATACGAAGTAGAAATTTTAAAAAATAATTACAATTTTTGTACAATTATTGGTAATATACTTTATTTGTTGCGCATTTAGAAAAATAGTTTGATAAAGTTATTCTGAAATCGTTTACATACATTAATGAAGCGACGACGAGGTTATTTATATTTTTATATAGACATCAACTTGCACGTTAGTAACAAAAAGAAACATAGAGCCAATATTTGAAAAGTAACATATGAACATGACGGTCAGTGGCGGCCATTGGTCAAATAAGGGTAACAGCTTTTATTTATAACAAAACAACCGATCCAAAGGGATCCAGATTGTTTCTGAGTCCGCGATGCCTTCACATTAATAATTCAATAGCGGTAACCTAAATAAACTGTCAATTTGACTGATACTCGGTGCTTACGAAGGTATTAGACTTTTCTACTTTATGTATTGCCCTTTAAGAAAATGTGGCGAATAGTTAAACGGATCTTGAAGAATTTAAAAAGAATAACTTTATCATATGATTTGTTTTGAATTGTATGTTTATTTGTAATAAATTCTACAACTGTAATCCTTAAACTTTCATTGTGTTACTAATTATATAATTATCTTATACTTAATCATCATCATCATCATCATCATCATCAGCCTTTAATAGTCCACTGCTGGACATAGGCCTCCCCTAATACACCCCTATCCGTTAGGGGGGATTTTGGACCGTATCCCACCACGCTGGTCCAATGAGCTGGTGGGTGGACCGCCTTTTTACATGCCCATCCGACGCATGGATCATCTTACTTTTTAGACAATTGGGTGATCGGCCCTAGTTGTCCTAACCAACAGGATTCGAACCCACGACCTCCGGTTTCTGAAGCAAACGCCTATACCACTAGGCTACGGAGGCAGTACACTTAATAGGCAAAGTTTTTTATTTTTATATCCATATAACGAAAGATTTCGTAATTTCCTTTATATGTGATTAACTATGCTCCGTTAATAATACGTTATTGATCTGTATTCAATTTAAAAATAAAAATAACTGTTTTATTTTTAAATTGAATAGAATTCAGTAACGTATTAATCTTATTGTTTTGATGTATAGACTATAATATATGTCTTTCCATTTGGGGTCAGAATAGACAGATTCTGGGCTTTGGACACACGCGAACATGCTACATACAGCCCATGGGAAAACCAAGGCTTTGCTAATTTCATCCCCGCCACCTTAATGTTTATTATATTCATTTTCTTAGAAGCTGATTGATTTATGGTAAGATTTAATTTTTTTAATGTTGTTTTGTTCAATTCGTTTTAATTAAATTACTTTATTATTCGTTTGTATTAAAGAACCTGTTCAAATTTTGCGGAGTCTCACATACATTTCCATCCCCTATTTTTGGGGCTGGGGGAGGATTTCTAAAAAATGGCAGGTATATTCGTTAGAAACAAAAATTTGTGTGCCGATTTTTGATTCCTGCCTTGAAAACTGCGAAAAATCTCAAATAAAATTTCACTCCCTCTTTTAAGGGGTTGGGTGCAGATTTATAAAAAAATTATAGGTAATTTTTTTAGTCATAAATAGACAGCATACCAATTTTTAGCTTTCTACTCTAATGCCCCATACAAACTTCCAACCCCGATTTTATGGAAGTGGAGGGTTAGAAGGGACAAAAAGTAGCCTATTTTACTCTCCATCCCTTCAACTATTGCCATTTAAAAAATCAGGTCAATTCGTTGCTCCGTTTGGCCGTGAAAGAAAGACAAACACACAGACACACTTCCGCATTTATATTATTAGTATGGATAACAGTTTCACAATAACGAATTCTATACTAAAATTCTCGAGCTATAAGTTTGTAAAAAGAGTTACCGTTACCTATAAAAACATTGTGTGTTCTTAGGCAATGTGTGTTCAAAATATATCGTTGAAATTTAAGCATGAATCACAACTTATCATCGTGTGAAACTTATTAAGCATGTTTACTGACAGATTAATGAGTTCCCTGCCCATAGGAAAAGCAGCGTAGGAATTCACCACCCTGAGACATGAGATGTTACGTCACTTTTCTCAGTACATTCTTAGGCAACGGTGCCTTCAAACTGGAATACAGTTGTGTGCTCACTACTGATATGCAACAGAAACAGGCACCGTAGACGGTATTATTCTGACGGTACCTTTGTAAAAGGGACCACTTTCATATTGTACACTTTAGAATTGTATTTTATTTTTGTATACTTACTACTCGAACAACATTTTAGACATTATAACCAGTAAGAAGTTTGGCAAGATGAAACCAAATCTACATCCTGTCCTATTTATAGAATGCAATTTTCTTTCACGTTTTAGCTTTTCTTGATGTGGTTTGTCACAAAAAGTTACTAAGTGTCGTAACAATTTTACACTTTCTAATTTCTTAATTCTTTACTGAATACTAGTACAAAATGAGCAAGACTTTCAACTGATGGTTAGGAAACGTTCTACACTATAATAAATACAGTAAAAGATGTTATAAATCCGCTCTCACTGTTAGATATATCACAATGTTTATCGAGGCCTTTGAAACCAGAACCCGGTAATGCTTTAAGATTATTGTTAAACAAGGCGATCGCCTTTTAAAGGGACCAACCATCTTGAAAATATACATGTCGACATTGATGTCAACGGAATTTGTCATACCAGGAACTACAATAAGTTAATTCATTTTATTGACTGTTATTCTTATAGGGTCGTATAATATAGAAACTAAAATGTAATAAAACAATAGTTTAGTGTGATTTAATGTAGTTTATAACAAGACAATTTTCATACAATAAAAATGACGTATCTGTTTAAAATAATTTTGGTCATGAAATTGAAAGTCCACGTTGACAAATTCGGTGGACTAAAGTTACATATTTATCATCATCATCATTAGCTTGTGTTAGTCCACTGTTGAACATAGGCCTCCCCTAATGCACGCCTTCTGCACTAGGGGGGTTTTGACCGACTTTTTACATGCTTATACAGCGCATGAATTATTACTTTAATATACTTAATTTTTACTTTTCAGACAATTGTGTAGTCGGCCCAAGTTGCACAAATACAATAGAATAGCACAAAGTAGTTTCCCCGCTGGATTCAAACTCACGACCTCCAGTTTATAAAGCAAGGGCCAATGCCACTAGACCACGGAGGTGGTTAACTTTTTATATATGGCTTTTAGGGTCATTGATAATATAAGGGTTAAGACGATAAAGGACCTTTTATTTTTCACAGAATAACCGATGCAAAAGGATCTGATTGAATTCGAGCCGTATGCCTTTCCTTCGCATTAATAATTCAATAGTGGCAGAACAAATAAACCGTCAAATTGACGGATACTCGGCGATTTAGAAGTGATCCGACTTTCAGATATCGCCCTTTAAGAAAAACGTGGTGAATAAGTTACGGGTTCTTTTTAGATAGCTGTCGTCGCTATCTATTCTAAAAAATAGTCACTAGACAAATGTAAATATGGACATGAGTCAAGTGGTAGAATTTTATTAAATAAAATTCTTAGCAATCATCAATTTTACGCCATTATAAAGGTACTACTTTTTTACCACACGTTGACGCTAAACGCTGAAAAAATTCGATATACAGTGATTCATACAAACAGATAAGAAAATATATAAAAAAGTTAGAAATAATTAATATTGATTGCGAAATTCCTCTTATTGAAATATATTCTGTTGTGTTTATTATTTTGACAAAGTATTAGTGTGGTCATATTTACTTTTTGAACAAGTGACCTTTACATAAAATGATTTTCAATCTCATCATAGCACAATTGGGTTGCGCATATCCAAGTTGAGTTATAAATCACACGTGACACAAGAGCGGTGTATTTTATGACAAAACTGTTGTTTCCAGTATTGAATTATTCATGCATGCCGCGACAACCCTCCATATGTAACGTCCCATGGTATTTATGAGAAATTCCTGATGCTTGTTAACTTGGGACCGTATATTCATGTATGAATTGAGAAGGTCATGTCATAATTACAACGGAAATAGTTATTCTAAATTATTTAACGCTCTCTTAAAAAAGCGGTAATAGTAATTTTTAAAAGCATTAAGAATGTTATAGAGTAAAAGTCAAATATCTTTATTCAATAAAGAAACATTACACTTTCTTATTGATTATCGAATAAAGTACCACCGGTTCGAAACCGGCATTCAAATTTAAATATTTATACACAGAACATCATATAACGTTTTGAAATTGCCTGAGCGAACAGTTTGAACCAGGGTTTTTATCATTTAAGTATTCATTACAGCTATA
Organism: Lamproptera curius; assembly: GCA_029286875.1. NCBI lineage: Eukaryota > Metazoa > Arthropoda > Insecta > Lepidoptera > Papilionidae > Lamproptera > Lamproptera curius. Next base: position 1,586,673 of record JAGSMT010000089.1, read on the forward strand.
ATTTTATATCATACGAAGTAGAAATTTTAAAAAATAATTACAATTTTATTACAAATATTGGTAATATACATTATTTGTTGCGCTTTTAGAAAAATAGTTTGATTAAGTTATTCTGAAATCGTTTACATACATTAATGAAGGACGACGAGGTTATTTAGATTTTTATATAGACATCAACTTCAGTTAGTTACAAAAAAAGAAACATAGAGCCAATATTTGAAAGTAACATATGAACATGACGGTCAGTGGCGGCCATTGGTCAAATAAGGGTCTACGCGATATAACAGCTTTTTTCATAACTAAACAACTCGATCCAAAGGATCCAGATGGATTCTGAGTCCCGATGCCTCCACATTAATAATCAATAGCGGTAACCTAAATAAACTGTCAATTTGATGATACCGTGCTTACGAAGGTTAGACTTTATACTTTATGTATTACCCTTTAAGAAAATGTAGAATAGTTAAACGGATCTTGAAGAATTTAAAAGAATAACTTTATCACATGATTTGTTTTGAATTGTATGTTTATTTGTAACAAATTCTACAACTGTAATCCTTAAACTTTATTGTGTTACTAATTATATTATTATCTTATACTTAATCATCATCATCATCATCAACATCGTCATCAGCCTTTAATAGTCCACTGCTGGACATAGGCCCCCCTAATACACCCTATCCATAAGTGGGGTTTTGGACCGTATCCCACCACGCTGGTCCAATGGGCTGGTGGGTGGACCGCCTTTTACATGCCCATCCGACGCATGGATCATCTTACTTTTCAGACAATTGGGTGATCGGCCCAATGTCCCAACCAACAGTAACAGATGAAATTTGTTGAGTCCCGCAGGATTCGATTCGATACCTCCGGTTTCTAAGCAAACGCCTATACCACTAGGCTACGAAGGCAGTGCACTTAATAGATAAAGTTTTTTATTTTTATACCCATATAATGAAAGATTTCGCAATCTCCTTATATGTGATTAACTATGCTCCGTTAATAAATACGTCACTGAATTCTATTCAATTTAAAAATAAAAATAATTGTTACACTTAATCTTATTGTTTTGATGTATCGCACTTTTTTAATAAATAATGGAATAAATATGTATAAAGACGAGTATTGCCTTGTCTTTCATATCTTTAACAAAACAAAAGGAATATCGGAGATACATACGTTCAGGGAAATGTAAATCACAAATGTGGCGTAATATCCCAATCCAAAAAACAAAAAAATCGATTCTCAGGTGTATTGAGCTCAATAATGCCTGATCGTGTCGAATGAATTATTCATGACTAGTTGAGCCTTATTTTTATTTTACTTTAGTAATTTTATCTTCAAGACATGTTTAGGATCTATTGTAACATTTGTTCCGATAAACCTCTGTCCCAGTGCCTAGAGTTTCCATATTAACTAAATCAAGAGTAAATTTAAATATAAATGGAATGGTAAAGGACTTTTTGATCGCACAGATGCCAATCTCCGTGCAGTAGCCGGATCGGCAGTCTTGGGGTTCATTGAACAAGGATAATGTCCAGCAGTGGACGGATAAAGGCTGCTGACGATTTACTGACGAGTGAGGACTTTGTACAAATTATGATCTAATAACAGTATTAACTATATCTTTTAACTGGCAAGACAACCAAGCCCTTGCTACTGCACAGAGATTGGCATCTGTCCGTCTTGGCTTTCATTGAAAGAGGCCTTTGTCCTCCAGTGGACGGATAAAGGCTGCTAATGATGATGATGATGAAGCTGTCTTGTTATACCTGAGACCAGATCTAAATACGGAATTGACGTAGTCAATAATGGCTTGATAATAATGGCATTATTATTATGTTATTAGTCACTCAGGGATTTAAATTATGGATACTATTCGTCAATAATAATCCTAAATGGCAACACTTCGGTTGCCATTGGTTACTTTGTTGATGTTATGAGATTTATAACTTTGCGCGTTAGGGAAAAGTTATAAGGGTAAATTTATAAGATGCTCGCGCATTACGAACATACCGACACCTTGTCAGCTCTAATCAATTGGCAACTGTATTCGCGATGTTTATTTCTGCAAACGTAGAATAAGGCTTAGGATAAGATTTTTGGAAAGATTTTTTTCTTATTACGCCAAAAAGTGTAACTTCTAAAGAATGTACATATTACATACATACATACACACACATCCTTTTTCACACCTATTCCGATTGTAATTTGGCTACACCGGCCATCATTATCTTTTCATATAGAAAAAGTAAAAATAAAACGTAGTATATTTTTATCTAAATAAAGTATAGCATGAAATGCTCATGCTATACTTTAGGGGAGGCCTATGTCCAACAGTGGACTAACACAGGCTGATGATGATGATGATACCTTGGTCTAGTACATTTACTGTCTGTCGTCAGAAAAAAAATAAGTTAATCTAAATTACGCCAACTAGGCCGCAGATTGTATCAAAAATTTGTATTCATAGAAGTACTTAAACATCTGTTTGTAAGTTAGCTGGTAGAAAATAAATAAAGAGTAGATGTAGTGATTAAAATATATCTGTATTTATATACATTATGGTTAATGGCTGCCGTTCGTTTGCCGTTTTTGCCGAACAAGGGTCTAGGCAATAATCCCTTTTATTTATCACAAACAATCGATCCAAAGCAATCTGTCAATAAATTGAATTCAAGCCCTACGCAATGCCTTCACATTAATAATTCAATAGCGGCGGCCTAAATAAACAGTCAAATTGACTGATACTCGGTGCTTAAGAAAGATTTAGACTTTTTTACTTCTAGATATAGCCCATTTTGGAGAGCAGCTAAAAATAAGGTTTTGCGGTAGGTTGATGTATGTATCAATATCATTGGGATGGATCACTATTAAATTGCTTTACTCTCCTCTGCAGTGGCTAACCAGTAAGTGTCGTGTAATGATAATAGTACAACCGAACGGTATATGCTTTCGTAAAACTGCCAAATATACACTAATCAAAAATGCGTCCTAGTTTAATAAAATTTACGTACAGATGTGTGACAATGTTTCATATTCTGCACTAGCAAAGCTCCTCGTAAATTATTTACTTTAATTTTATGTTTTAATAAAATTTCTTAATCCATATAATTAAAAAGTATATAAAATAAGATCGCAGTTTCAGTTTAAGTTTCTTATGCGGTATTAATTTTTCACAAGTGCTCAATTGAAGCATTCAGTTTAAACTGATTTGACTTTGTCTATAAATCTATAAAATATTGTAAAGGAAAAATTAATTAATAAATATCATGATGATGATTAGGATGATGCTTGGTTTAGAGACGGTGAAGGGCATTATAAGAGATAATAGTGTATTATCAACTTTCTTTCATTCTTTCACTAATACCTTTTCTTTCCAACTTGGTAAAATAGCTTGGTAATGGTCAGCTTTTAAGAAAAAATCTCTTTAAAAGTTAGCTATACTTCGACATATATCTGTATAATATGAGATAACCAACAGATATACGTTCAGGTTTGTAATTTACACACGAATGTGAAGTAATTTCCAAATAGAAATATTGATCCTCAGGTGTATTCAGCTAAATAACGACTGATCACGTTCAATGAATTATTTATGTTTACTTAAGCTTTCTTTTTATCTGACGTAAATGGCTTTATCCTTGGGATATGTTTAGAAAATATAACATTTATTTCGAAAAACCCATGTTTCTAAAGATGTATGACCGCGATTTTCCTATCTACTAAATAATGTCTTAATCTGGAAGTTTATCAAATGGTTAGTGACTTTCTCCTTTCCCTGTTGCAGTATGTGCGTATAATATATAAAACATTCTTCGATAAATTCTATGATAATAATCTCAGCCTGTGTAGTCCTTAATGCTCCTATACCTATACTAGGGGTTTTTTCATATAGTTATTGATATATTTACTTCTTTAAGAATATTAAGTGATGTATCTTCGTCTTTTACAATAACGTAAAAAAATCAATATATCTTAGTTGTCACCTAATGTTATAGTATAAGATCCAGCCGTAAAAAGGGGCAATCGCTATCCTTTTCTGACTAGTTGCGTAACGCGCTAGCTCTCTTGCTCTTTCAAATAATCTTTACTAGCCAGCTACCCTTCTTTGCGTTCAGATTTAACTAGGCAACCGTAGATCATAATAAACAAAAAAAAAAACTGGCTTTTGCTTGATATATAAATAATGAAAGTTTGTTATTTGTATAAATATAACAAAGTCATGTCTGTTTACACCTGGTTGCGCAGATTTACGGCCGTGATTTTTCAGTCTTTATGTATATTGTCTTGATGTGGTCAATGTTATATTTCAAATGCAAGTGAAAACAAATTGTTACGAAAAATCGATTAGATATTAGTTAATTTAAATATATTTTAATAGCAATCCTGGTATAAACATTATCCTTATCATAAATATGCGTAAAATGTTGTAAATGATTTGAGCAAGTTCTCAGTATATGCACCTTATGACGGCCGATCTCTTACTATTAGTTAATCACAATCCAAAATGTTTAAACGTAAAATAAACTATGTTAAACTTTTATTTGTTGAAAATGATCACTAAAATGATCCAAAATTTTATTAAAATTATGAAATTTGTTTAAATCTGTAAATTTCATTATAAGAGAAATATATATAACATGCATCAGAGAAATGTGTTCATGTTTATATAAATGAAATCGCAACGCCAAATTAATTACTCTTTAATTAATCTTTCTCTCACCTCTAGACAATATACTGGACTTGAGGTCAATCGCAGGACTAAATACAGAGTCATAGAACTACAAGAAGGATACGAGAAACAAAAATAATTGTTCTTTTTTCTATAATTGGATCTTGTTGTGCTTAATCATACCAAGCCACAACTTGACCAAAATTGAGTTATATATCCTTCTTCTTTTTTAAATATAATGCTCCACCAAGGATAACTTGGTGATTCTGCCAATGTCAAGGTTGGGTAAAACAAGAGCAGGATTATTAAAAATTGTTCGATGACAATTGTACAGTAGTGATCAATAGCACTCAGTTGGTTGAGATACCTAGACAGACACAAGACAAAATGTTAATTAATAAATAACTTTATACAATAAATAGGACACTTATATTATTAGGGACGGAACAAACAATTAATATTAACAAAAATTAGGTATAAGAGACAAGTACAGAGTTTTTAAATTTTAATATTATTGACCCTGATGAATTTGCATAAAATTTTTATAACATCTGGATTGGTAAAGGTTAAAAGATAAGGAATATTAACAGGTCTGGGAAAGGAAGAAGGGAGGATGTCATATAGGGGAATTGTAAGATTTCTACATGAAAAAATAAATGTTCCAGAGTGCCCTCTGCTAAGCCACACTGGCACATAGAATGGTCAAGTATACGCAGTTTAGCTAAAAACACTGGGGAGCAAACATGTCCTAAACGGGTCGAATTACTACGGATGTGAGTTATATATATTATCTAACATAAAATCACCTCTATCATCATGTCGGTAAATTTGATTTCAATCTGACATGTATAACCCACACCCACATTATGAATAAACATATTTCTTTTGTTGCTTGTGTGCATATCTTTTCAATTATATTCTCTGTTCACATTTATTTATATATAAAACAATTAATAACGAATGTCAAACTTAAAACTTAAATATCTCCGAAAGAGGTCGATCTGGATTGGTATGTTATGGCACAACACGATCCAATTAATACATTTAAATTGTAATTTTTTTTTTAATTATTTAATATTTCCTGACGTATGGATCAGGCTGAAACTAACATATTACATTGGTAATATCACAACGGCACAACAACTAACTCCGTAATATTTAAATAGCTTTGTTGGTTGACTTACTATCAATTATTTTATAAACGTTGACGTAGATCTGTTGTGATATAAATTCTTACGTAAAATAGGAGCAGTGTATTTTATGCCAAAGCTGTTATTTTTAGTATTAAATTATTCAAGCGCACCTCGACAACCTTCCGTATGTAACGTCCCATGGTATTTATGAGAAATTCTTGATGCATAATGAAATAAAAGTTTGCACCTACTTGTTGCGTTTAAATATTTTCTAGGGGAATCTGTGGTAACATATATTTTTAGTGCTTAAAAAAGTAGCCCAAGTTACTCCCGTTACATCAGACATCTCCATCTATCTAAAAACGGTTGTTTCAATGTAACAACAGTCACTCTAAATATTTTACGTATGTATGAAAAGTTTAGTTTCTAATTTTTTTTAATTTTTCGTCCATCTATGTGTCTATCTGTCTGGTTTCATCATCAGCCTGTGATAGTCCACGGCTGGACATGGGCCTTCCCTAATACAACACAACGCTGGTCCAATGCGGGATGGTGGGTAGACCGACTTTTTACTTGCCCATCCGACGCATGGATCATCTTACTTTTCAGATAATTGGGTGATCAGCCCAAATTGTCCTAACCAACTAGGAAACAACAATGAAAATTTAGTCCCTGCAGGATTCGTACCCTACCTCCGGTTTCTAAAGCATACGCCCTTACCACTAGGCTACGGAGGCAGTCTGGTTTGCCCTAGCTAATCTCTCGAATGGCTGGGCAGATATTGACGGAACTTTCACTGGAAGATAGCTAATGTAACTGGGAGTAACTAAGGCTAACTTCTTACTTATAAACAAAATATTCATCCAAATTACTTAATTAACACTTTTTACTCAGAGCAACTGGCACACTTGCACAACCCAAAAGGTAAACTGCATTCGATGTATTAATTTTCTATCAGTAAATTTGAAGTAAGTGACATCACACACATTTACACACACACGAACAGACTTTAATATACAGATATTAATAAAATATACGTATTATACTAATATTATTCACTACATAAATATTCCACATACATCTTTTACACCTATTTTGTTTATCATGTGTTATTTAAAATAAACAACAAGAGGATATAGCACGTTTTGGAACGTGCAAGTAAAATAATCCCAAGTATTTTATATACACGAATCGTGCCTCAGGTGGAATAAGCTAAATAACGCTTGATCACGTTCAATGAATTATTTATGTTTGCTTAAGCGTTCCCTTTATTTTGCTGTATTGATTTTATCATTAAACCTTTTCCAGGTAATACAACAACATGTATTCCGATAAATGTATGTTTCTATATAATACTAGGCTACACCAGCGGCCTCGATCCATGATGTAACACGATATCATTAAAAATAATAAGCTATTTTTTTCGGCATACAATACTGTGAAGTTTTTTAAACATCGCTTTTTTGGTAATTGCGTTTTTAGTAACACACATGCTGACAACTTTTTGTTAAATACATGGCTACAATCATATAATATTCTGTTAATTACTGGTAGTATGCAGTGCAATAAGTTAAAGCATCTTTAAACAATCTGTTGTTTTGAGAATGAAATAAAACAATAGTTCTATCTTAACCTCACTACGTGTTGCATAATGCTTTCGTTTATTAACTAGTACTGTTCATTAATCTCTTTAAAACCCGAAAAGAGCTGAAATAAATTTGGTGCTAGTTCGATAGGCTATGTCGATAACATTACACTCTGTTGGATTATCTCCAAATGTGATCTTTCAGAGAGATATAGATCATAACCCTTTCTGTAGCCCGATGAGCGACCATAAATCTGTAATTACTATGAGTGTCCAAATTAGGGCATCGTATTTAATAACAGGTAGCAGGCACTGGTAAAATTCTTTAGGTTCTATCGAATTGGCGAAGTGAAGACTCGACCTAGTTAATCTACTTAAGCGAAAAATCACCACATTATTAAGAGATTTGATTTGGATTTCTTCACGACAATGTATTGTTTGGTTCATTTAACACGTAAACATATTTTTAAATCCCTAGGCCCAAGTCTGTAAATAGTTTTAAGATTTAGCAAAGTTATATTATTATTGTCATCCAGGTAAGTAGTCAGTGGCACATAATATACTATCATAACAATAACGATTAGTAGAATAAGCGGTCGTTTAATATTAGTAATCAGCAGACTACGCAGGAGACATTATAGTGAAAAATGTTACGCGAAGACACAAAGGCACTCCTATTACTTCAGTCTCGTAGTCCGATGGACGGATAAACAAAACATCTGGAGAGAGATCAGGCGTGGGACCGACTTTTATATACCAATCAGGCGCATCGATCCATCTTACTTTACACACGACGGCTGATCAGTCCGCATTGCCCTAATCAGCTCGAAAACAACAATGATAAGTTGCTGTCCAAAAAATCCCCGGCTAAATTTTAGACTCATAACGATTTAAAGCGCAAGCTCTTACTGCTAGGATATGAAAGCAGTAATTTGGTTTATTGCATTAAAATGATAAAGATAAAGGAGAACAAGCAACAGTGATATTGAATCAAAATCAGTTTAATAATCGTCAATCGTCTGACCGCACATTTAGGAATGGGCCTAACTCAAGGGCAGTGCATAACATGTCAAAGCTGTTAGTTCCAGTATTGAATTATTCATGCACAACGCGACCACCCTCCTTATGAAACGTCACATGGTATTTATGAGAAATTCTCGATGTTTGTTAACACTGTCTAGTTACGAATGAAATATATAGGACAACGCTAAATTAGGTCGGAAATAGCTTTTCTAAACATTTATTGAAAAAAAAAAACGAAACAAAATATAAGCCCCGCAGAGTTTCTTCCGCCGGTTATTCTCAAGTCAGGGGCTGCTATTTCTGAACCTGTGGTAGTTTATTTCACAATCAATAAGAAAGTGTATACGTTGTTACATATGTACACATTCAATAAAGATATGTGACTTCGACTAAGTTGAAAAACTTTTGCATATCAAATCCACTAATTTACGGATTTTTCGCGTTACTTAAAGATATTTATTCCCGACGTTTCGGATTCTTTCCAGCGTCCATGATCACGGGCAGTGCATAATATGTCCTAAACTTTTGCATTTTAGACTTTGTGAGGCGCACACCCAAATTATACCGGTTGATTATAGAAACATTTGCAATTTGAAATAATTCAGAACTAATGTATGATGCGCACACGGCGTACAGATATTTATCCGTTGGCTAGTTTAATTTCTCTCATTGCAGGCTTCCTTGTCGGTTTTATTTGACGGTTGTAAGTTTTTGGACCGGTAGTAAACATTAGATGTTCAGAAGTGCTCAGTAGAGCCTAAACGGAATAATGACTTTGAGGACTTTATAAATAAACATAAGATACGTTAGTGTGTTATATATTTTTAGGTATACTAATTCAATTACAAATGTAGCTGAATACTTTACTAAGCTGAATAACGTCCGATCACGTACAATGCATTATTAATGCTTACGCAGGCTCTGCCTCGATTTTACTCAAGTGATTTTATTCTTAAGACATGTACAATAATAACAGTTTATATAGATGAATAGATATTGATACAGATTTATATAACGATATGAAAATAATAACATCGATTATTAAGCACTATTTGGACAATTAAGGTTATGTGTTCTTTTTTACATTTAATTGAAGCCATAAACACTACTTTGCGGCTGAAATTTGACGAGATCGTTTAAAACTAACGTTAACGTTGTGAATAAAAAAAAAATATAAAATAGGCATAGTTATTATGACAGAAACAGTTTTTTTATAAGTAAAGTTTGAAAAAAAAGACACGATTGTTAATAAAAGGTATATATGAAATAATTTAAAAATATATTTTTTTAGTTTTATCATTCTTTTAAACAGCTATCTGTATGTATGATAGAAATAAATAAATTTACTTTAATAAGTTCTGTTTGAAAATCCGTTATTTAGAAAGTTTTATGTTCGCAATAAAGGAGAGAAACGAAGAAATCATCATCGTTTATGTTAACAAATGTTCCGTATCACTCAAAAGGGGATTAATGTAAACAATTTTTAATAATAAATCCTACTTGACAAATCCCTCGTGTTCTGACGTATACGAGTTTCTTAGCGTAGTAAAAAAAATTCATAATGAAAGTACGCAATTAGAAAAGATTATTATTATGTTACTATGTTGTTAAATTAAAGATGACTTTAATTATAAATATTCTTAGTTATTAATCAGTAAAAAAATCCTTAAATCGGTGTAATATTTCTGTTCATCTCTTCAATTCTTCTTTTTCCTAATAAATTTATCAATACTAATACATGTTTCTGAAAGTATTTTAATTAACTCAGTGATGCTATAACTACGGCCAAACGGCCCACTAACTGGCGGCTTTACAGGGTATTTTAATATTTTTAAGGGCTTTTGGCTGAGTAAAAATATTTTTGATAGGATTCACTTAATCTATGGACAGAAATTTTCTTATAATTCTGCAGGTATTTAGTGTGACACCTTTTTGAAGCAGAAAATATTATTATTACTGTATGTAAGTATACAGGGACATACCACTTTTGGTTACTATTAAAGCCGATACGAGGGAAAGGAATTCAGAAGCAAATCAAAAAACTAACTCAAACACTACATTATACAGAGACTACATTATACAGAGACAGATAAAAAAGTTACCGAAACGATATTTTACAACTAGCCTGTCACAAAATAATATGTTTTAAAAATTACACTTTAATATTCTTTGTTTTAAGTGAATCGAGTTTCATATAGACCATGTTTGAAAACACTTTTATACTTTAAGTCATAATATGATATCGGTATACTTGATTAAGTTGTCATAATCCGGAATAAGTTTCTCAGATATGGCAAACTTAAATTAAATTGTCACCCGAATAGATAGATTGCGGAACATTGTGACGTCACAAACTGCGAAGATTCAATTTATCAATGCCTTCCATGGTAAGTTTTGTAAAGTGGAATTAACTTTATTGTCAGTAAATCACATTTAACGTATAATTAATTCTTTTGTTAACGCGAATAGTACACATTATCTAAAAAAAAGGTCTTTTTTATCGCGTTTTTTTTACATTTTAAATTGCCGACGTTTTGAACATTTTACAGCGGCCGTGGTCACGGGGCAAACTGAGATGTCATGCGTGTTGTTGCCAGTGCTGCAGCGGGGTTTCCTAATCTTAATTGCAATAAAAAAATTTAAGTCTAACCAAAATGAACTTATTTTATCATTACAGTGTTCGAAATGTCGGGACTCAAATACGTAAAATAAAATCCGTAAAAGTTCTTTTATTTAAAATATAGCATTATTTACGAGGCTTCGGCAATATGTTACGGAAATAAGAATAAATTGTTTCAGAATATGTGCATAGTGAACTGGTTATATTTTTTCTGTAGAAGACTGTTTTTTTACATTATATTTACCTGTTTGCATGTACCGTAAGCGAATATGCAATGTAAACAACATACGATATTAGGTTTAGACTTTTAACACGAAAATTCTTGAAAGTTTATTTTCACAGTAAAATATTGTTTCAATATAACATTTTCTATTTGTTATACTTAACAAGGATATATTATATCATCAATGCGAATAACGCTATTTATTTAACTACGTAAGAATTGAAAAAAATATTTAAATATATATACATATATTTTTATTATTATTTAAGGTGGTTATATTTCATCATCATTGTTATTATCATCATCAGCCTTTGATAGTCCACTGCCGGACATAGGCTTCATCTAATACACACCTATCCATTAGGAGGTTTTAATTATATTTATATGTTAAAAATATAGTAAGTAATTGAAGAATTTTTCAATAGCTAAGACTAATATGACTGCCTCCGTAGCCTAGTGGTATGGGCGTGTGCTTTAGACACCGGAGGTCGTGGGTTCGAATCCTGCAGGGACTCAACAAATTTTCATTGTTGTTTCCTAGTTGGTTAGGGCAATTTGGGCCGATCACCCAAATGTCTAAAAATTAAGATGATCCATGCGTCGGATGGGCATGTAAAAAGTCGGTCCACCCACCAACCCGCATTGGACCAGCGTGGTGGGATACGGTCCAAAACCCTCTAATGGATAGGGATGTATTAGGGGAGGCCTATGTCCAGCAATGGACTATCACAGGCTGATGATGTGAATGATGATGAAGACTAATATAATTGATAGATTGTAAACGAATCTTTATAAATAGCTGTCAAGTTTGCCATTGGCTACAAAGGATGATGATGGGCATAAAAATGTCAGTTAGCATTTCGTTTACAACATGCTTGAGAGCAGGCGTCTTCGGATGGAGAATGCGTGCATAAGGGAAAGTCTATGTCCAGCAGTGGACTAACATAGGCTGATGAAAATGATGATGATACGGCCTATCTTTGTAATTATACATATAAGTTGCACATGACTTGGCCTTCCAAGTATTTAAACCTAAGAAGCAAAGGCTTTCACTGCTTGTAACTTTTAAAACTTAAAATTTTTTATCTGCCGTGTCTGGTATATAAATAGACTTATATATTTGAAATAATACGTTGCATCAAAGTTTTTCTAATTCTCATTTGCTAAACAGCATGTGTGGAATCAAGTACCACTTTTAAAATACAACGATATCGAAATAAATTGTCGCATAATTTAATGTTGTTTACTTCACTCATAGGATCATTTGGTTTATTGCATAAAACATGATAAAGATAAAGGAACAAGCAACAGTGATATTGAATCAAAGTCAGTTTAATAATCACCAATCGTATGACCGCACATTTAGTAATGGGCCTAAATCAAGAGCAGTGCATTATATGTCAAAGCTCTTATTTCCAGTATTGAATTATTCATGCACAACGCGACAACCCTCCTTATGAAACGTCACATGGTATTTATGAGAAATTCTTGACGCTTGTTAACACCGCCTAGTTACGAATGACTTATAAAGGACAACACACAATTTTGTCGGAAATAGCTATTCTAAGCAATGCAACATAATTTGTTGAAAAGTTTTGGTAAATTACATTTTATAACCCGCATCCATCTATGTTAAATATCATCATCATCAGTATTGTGTTAGTCCACTGTTGGACAAAGGCCTCCCTTATTTCACCACGCTTTCTCCTCTCATTTAGGGTATTTTTAGACCGAATCCCATCACGCTAATCCAATGCGGTTTGGTGGTTGATATTAATTATATTAATTTTATTATTATGGTCGATTAAATAAACCCTTTGCAATTATAAAATAATTTCGAAATTAATGATATACCTTGCAGATATACATATGTGTACGTATAAATACTTGAGTAGTTTAATGTCTAGAAGTTTAAAGTCTAGAAATCGGAGGTCGTGGGTTCGAATCCTGCGGGGACGCAACAAATTTTCATTGTTGTTTCCTAGTTGGTTAGGGCAATTTGGGCCGATCACCCAATTGTCTGAAAAGTAAGATGATCCATGCGTCGTATAGGCATGTAAAAGTCAGTCCACCCACCAACCCGTATTAGACCAGCATGGTTGGGATACGCTCTAAAAAACCCCTAATGGAGTAGGCGTATATTAGAGGAGGCCTACGTCCAGCAGTGGACTAACACAGGCTGATGATGTATGTATGATGATGATGTAGTTTAATGTCTAAGATAAAATTGAAAATTCACATCGCTTATGTATTGTAAAGTTTCGGTTCTTTTTTGTTCAGGTTTGGGTTTTTGAACCGCTGGTAAATATTTTAAGTTAAAAAGTGCTCAGTAAAGCCTAAACGGAATAAATGATTTTTGTCTCTGAACACTTTATAAATAAACATAAGATATGTTAGTGTGTTACATATATTTACGTATACTAATTTAATTACTGTAGCTGAATACTTTACTTACAAATCCATATTCAGGTGTACTAAGCTAAATAAGGCCCGATCACGTACAATGAATTATTAATGCTTACGCAGGCTTTGCCTCGATTTTACTCAAGTGATTTTATTCTTAAGACATTTATAATAGTTTATATAGATAAATCGATATTGATATAGATTTACATAACGATATGAAAAAAAATGCCTGGAATAACATGGATTTGTAAAAACTATTTGCACAATTAAGGTTATGTATGTGTGTTTTTTTTACAATGAATTGAAGCCAGAAACCATACTTTGCGGCTAAAATTTGATGAGATCATTAAAAACTCACGTTAACGTCGGGAATAATAAATTATAAAATAGGCATAGTTATAACGACAATAAAGATAATAACAGTTTTCTTTTAATTTAAACTTGAAAAAAAGAAAAGAGATTTAATAAAAGGCCTATATGAAGTAATTTAAAAGACATTTTTTTTTTAGTTTTTATCACTCTTTTAAACAGCTATCTGTATGTATAATGGAAATAAATAAATCTACTTTAATAAGTCCTGTTTAAAATCCGCTATTTAGAAAGTTTTATGTTTGCAATAAAGGAGAGAAACGAAGAAATCATCATCGTTTATGTTAACAAATGTTCCGTATCACTCAAAAGGGGCTTTATGTAAACTATTTTTAATATTAAATCCTACTTGACAAATGCCTCGTATTCTTGACGTATACGAGTTTCTTAGCGTAGTAAAAAAAAATCATAATGAAAGTACGAAATTAGAAAAGATTATTATTATGTTACTATGTTGTTAAATTAAAGATGACTTTAATTATAATCATTGTTAGTTATTAATCAGTAAAAATTTTTTTAAATCGATGTAAAATCTCTGTTCTTCTCTTCAAATGTTCTTTTTCTTAATAAAATTATCAATTATTAATACATGTTTCTTGAAATATTTTAATTAACATACTGATGCTATAACTACTTTAATAAATTACTACTATTATACGAAAAATAAAATAAAAATGGAAGATATTCATTCACTAATGCAATCAATTTTGATAACTACAAATGTCTGAAACGTATTAGTATTTACTATTAAAAGGTAAAAATAATAGTATTAAATAAATAATAATAGTATTAAATAATAAATAATTTTCTATAAATTTACAATTCACATTTTCATGACAAGCACCTGGAAATATTTAAATATTTTTGATGTTACTGCTATTTTCATTTGAAAATGTTGCCGCTTTCAGATTGCACTATATAATTAGTGCTTTCGAGAATTATAGAAAATTCTATTAGGCAACTAGATGTAACTTTTATAACTATTGTTCGCTTAACTCTGCGTGTCTCACGGGAAATATAGCGTCCTCGCTGGAAGCAAGGACAGAGTAAATTTCACCTTTAGTATTGTGATAATATTTTAGTGTACTCTAAATAATATGTCCAAGTCTTAAACTATAGAATGAATTGAATAAACAACAATTAAATATAAAATTCACGTTTTAATAAGGCATATAGATCAAATTAATTAATGACGTATTAATGACGTTATTATAACTTAATTTTTGGTAAATTGTAATTGGGTTTAGCAACGTAAAATTTTGTGAAATAAAAAGCCGAGACAATTTGTGAAGATAAATTTACATTTTTACTATTATTCATTAAACATTACCCTTCGTTAACCTATTATTTATACATAAATGTATTATAACCAATAACCTATTATATATAGATCTAGTACCCTATAATGTATTATTATTTGTACTATACACTTTTTTATCACACTCAAACGGCTCACTAACACGGCCAAATACATAATTTATTGACAGAAATTTTCTAACAATTCTGCTGGTATTTAATTTGACAGCTTTTTGAAGCCGAAAGTATTATTATTATTGTATGTATATATACATACTTACTTTTTTTACTTATAAATCCGATACGAGGAAAAGGAATTCAATCGAAAAGGAAGCAAATCAAAAAACTACCTCAAATACTACATTATGAGCAGTTAAAATGTAACTTAAATTATATTATATCACTTGCCTGTTACAAAATAGTCTTATTTATAAATAGTACCTATAATACTCTTTTATATATCCCTATATACCTTATTTTTAAGTAAATCGAGTTTCATATAGATAATGAGTACCATATAGATTTACCGGTGGTAGGTCCCCTGTTTACAGGAGACCGTCTGGTGTGAGTACCACTGCGGTGCCTATTTCTGCCGCGAAGCAGTAGTGTGAAAACACTGCTGCGTTCCGGTTTGAAGGGCACCGAGCCAGCGTATTTACTGGGTAAACAAGACTTAACACCCTATGTCTCATGGTGGCAGCGCGTCGGCGATACCACTGGTATTGTCAACGTCTATGGGTGTCGGTGACCACTTCCCATCAGGTGGCCCGACTGCTCGTCTGCCTGCGTATGCCATAAAAAATAATAATGTTTGAATATACTTTTATACGTTTAAGTCATAATATTATATCGGTATACTTGATTAAGTGGTCATAATCCGGAATAAGGTTCTAAGATATGGCAAACTTATATTAAATTTTCGCCCGAATAGTTAGTTAGTCTGCGGCATATTGTAACGTCACAATGTGCGAAGATTCAATTTATCAACACCTTTCATCGTAAGTTTTGTAAAGTAGGATTCATTTTATTGTCAGTAAAAATAAAAAAAATATTTAAATTTACGACGCTTCCAGCATTATGTCACGGAAATAAGAATAACAGCTTCAGTAGATGTGTGCATAGTGAACTAGGCCTATTTTTTATACATTTTAAACACAAACATTTTAAGCATGTTTATGTTTTATGTAAGCAAATATGTAACGTAAACAAAATATTATAATTCGTTCAGACTTTTTGCATAATCCTTTAAAATTATTGCGAGTTTATTTTCCTTTCATTTCTGATTCTCACATACTGTTATAATATTCCTTGTCAGGACAGGATATATTATAACATAGTGATACAGTATCATCTAAAGAGTAAGACTATTTATTTAATTGCTTATTTAATAATAATTACTTCACTCACTTTAACTGAAACGTAGTAAATATACAGAATAAGCTTTTTCTTTTGATGGTTATATAACTAAGACTAATAAATAGATGCCACTTTGCCATTGGCTACAAAGGATGATATATAATAATAGAAGCATGGGCATAAAAATGTCAGTTTGCATTTCGTTAGGAACATATTGAGAGCAGGTGTCTTCTAAAAAAGTAATAATATCTTCATGATATACGACTAATGGCTCATACCCTAATGGAGAATGTGTGCACAAGGGAAAGCCTATGTCCAGCAGTGGACTAGAACAGATTTATGATGATGATGATGATTATGCGGCTTGCCTTTGTAAACATACAAATAAGTTACACATAACTCGGCCTTCACAGTATTTAAACCCAAGAACTTAGGTTCACGGAGCAAAGGCTTTCACTTAAACTTTTTATCTGCCGTGTCTGGTATATAAATAGTATTATGACATTTAAAATAATACGTTGAATTAAAGTTTTTCTTATTCTCATTCTGTTAAAAAGCATGTGTGGAATCACGTGGAACTTCAAAATAAAAAAATCAAAATAAATCGTCTTTTTATTTAATGTTGTTCACTTCACTCAAAGGATCGTTGAAACAAAACAGCACGAACTGCGCACAAAGAACAACGACAACAAGAAAATACTCGTGCTGACACTTAATACATCTAGTAATTGTATAAAGTACATCCTAATTACACTGGGCAATACATTAACTGGTCCCACTCCGAACTGCAAACAACTGTACTAATTCAATTCCAACGACAATTACTCCAAATTACGTCCAATAAACACTAAGCGACACTGACCTACAAAAAATAACAAAAAAAAGGTTCATTGCCACATTTACTTACTCTGTGGACGATCAAGTATTATTAATCTGTGCTTCATACGTTAAACCATGATTAAAACACCAGAGGCAAAAAAGTATTAGTTAATAAGGTTCATAACATCAACGTTGGTTCAAATAACTACGAGAAAAATATTAATTATCAGTATACGAAATCGATTTTCTTTAAATTTTCATACGAAAAATATGGCGCTTTCCTTTTCAAACTATTTTTAGTTTTTTTAGTTTATTTATTTACCAGAAAACCTTTTGGTCATAATAATATATCAAAGTCATTTCAAAATTTTTCCAAAGATTCGAAATTTAATTTCGTTCTCTACAGGTTTTTTACTACTTACGGAAGGATGCGGCGGATGGTCTTGCCCCTTGACATTCTGCAGCTGCTTGTTGTGAGCTGTTGGTGTACGTTCACCTGGTGCCGTTGAGGCACTGGCGACTGCGCCAGCACTGCTGCCAGCTGGCGATTTGGCTTGAGGAGAGCTAGTAGAGGTAGTCCTGTAGATAAACATTCAAGGTTATCACGGTCTTGGAGAAAATGGGTCCCCATTTTACAGGGGGGTATCTGGAGCGCTGTTCATTCCTGCCGCAAAGCGGTAACGGGAAAACACTGCTGTGTTCCAGTGTTAAAGGCACCGTAGCCAGTGTTTTTACTTGGAAAATGAGCCGTCGTAACATCTTATTTCTATATATATAGTGATACTGATGCGATGGTGATAAGATGGTGATCTGCACTACTACCAGTGGTATTTCAGATGGGTGACGGCGACCACTTTCCATCAGGTGGCCAGAATGGTCTGGATCTGCCTTCGTTTGCGATCCCAATCAAACTCGTTGCTATTATTCCAAGATATTGTAATTGTAAATGGTTAGGACTACCATGTCCTGCAACTGCTAGAGTTGTTCACTTATTTTTTCTAAGAAAAGCATTATATAATGAAGTAGACTATACTATTAGAAAATGTCTGAATATTCAAAACGCTTAGGTTGGAGGCTGAGAACCAATTTATGTTAATTGAGGTGCTTCGTTATTTAGTATTTTATTGCCTGATAAAAGATAAAAGGCGGCCTGAAACTGCGAAATGCTTAGTGTTGCTTAATAAGCATCATAAAATTGAACCCAAGCATTTAACTCTAATGTTTTTAAGGTAATTTTTATATTCTTTTTATTGATATATTTGTCAAACTTCAAAAAGAGTTAATTTTAGACTTGAATAATATACTATAGAATATAAGGTATATAAAAATATATATCGTTCCTTTAATAAAAGTAGATAGAAGCTATTCAGTTTTCTGATATCGGTATATCCAGAAGTGTTTCGTAAATATGGAGTTGGCAAGTCCCGAACAATAGTCTTTTATCAAGCGACTACTTCCATGTGCCTTTTATTGAAAGAAATATATATTAAATAAGGTAAAACTATATTTTAATGTATTGATATATAACATTTAGTTTTAAAATTATTTTAATGCTAAAAAGCTCTGTGTGTCTACATATAAACTACAATTAATAGGAGTGAAGAGTAATAAAAGGGTAAAAACGAGGATATTATTTTAAAGATTATGGAATCTTATGTTTGTTATTGTTTTTAAATAATTCATAATAAAACTCAATGTAATGTCTGATATAAGAAATTTACTTGTAGTTAAGTAATAATTTGTTTACCCTTTAAATTGGTTGTGTTTTTATATTCCAGGTTATTAATCCATAACAGTTTTCGATTTTCTTTTCGAATTGATTATTGATTATTTTCCAGTTTTATATAACGCATAATAGATTATACAAGTACAATAGATTATGATTTGTGCGATAAAAGACGTCAGATTGTTGACATAATTGATTGTCTATAAATTTATAATTATTAGAACAAGTAACACCAAATGTACTATTGGTATAAAATGATTATTGTGTATTCTGGTAAATGCATTATTTAAATATATTTAATCCTTTCTTTTCCCAATACTTTTTTTCGAGTCAAATTATTGTAACCTCACTTTTTCAGATTTAATCGTATGATTCATAATCTACTTCAGGTTTTAAATGTCTATATTTTTCAATGTCTCCCGAATGAGAGATATTCTACAAATAAGCAAACAAAATGCGGATTAATAAGTCTGTATTTAATACTAAACTCTAGTAGAAAATAAGCAAAATCAGGCTACGGTAAGCTTGCAGTTTATATAATGAATCATAAAGCGCTTTTAACGAACGTAGAGACTAAAAGCTTTGGTAACTTCTATGAAAGCTTTAATCGATGCCTTTTATTCGGTGGGTATGAGTTTTAAGCCGGCAAAATATAATTGTGCGGCTTTAAAGCCATAGCATTTGTCAAAGCATATAATAAATTACCTATTTAGTTTTTAAATCTGAAGATATGTTAGAGCTTACAGTAAAAAGAAGTGGGCATTGTGACTTGAAACAATACAAAAAGAGCGTTCTATAAATTATATAAAAGTCTTTATATTAAGGTCATTATCCGAAAGCACTGATTTGGTAAACATAGTTAACTAATAATAAAGTAGTATATTTTAAGTATAACGTGCTGTGTTATCAAAAATTACTAGAAAATTTATTAGAAATACTTACTCAAGCTGCGCTCTGCATCCGGAAACCGCACATGTAACAAAAACGAAACCGGTTCAAGTTATTTTTCAATCAAAGAGCTTTAAAGTGATACAAATGAAATACTTGAATACCAATCTCCTCTGGCATTTCCAATTAAACGAATGATATATACATTTGTAGAGTGAAAATATCTAAATATTCAGAACGCTTCTGGTCGGAAGCTGGGAACAAATTTATGTTAATTGAGGTGCTTCGCTATTTAGTATTTTACTGCCTGATAGCGATAAAAGGCGGCCTGGAACCGCGAAATGCTTAGTGCTGCTTACTAAGCATCGTATAATTGAGCCAAAGCACTTTATTCTAGGTTGTTTTTAAGGTTATTTTGCATTCCTTTTTATTGACATAGTTTAATGACGTTTGGGGACCGTTACATGATTGGATAGAGAAGTGAATTGGTATGATAGTTACGTGTATGTATACAAATATAACTGCCTTCGTAGCCTAGTAGTGAGGGTGTGTGCTTTTGAAACCGGAGGTCGTGGGTTCGAATCCTACGGGGACTCAACAAATTATCAATGTTGTTTCCTAGTTGGTTAGGGCCGATCACCTAACTGTCTGAAAAGTAAGATGATCCATGCGTCGGATGGCTATGTAAAACGTCAGTCCACCCACCAACCCGCATTGGACAAGCGTGGGATACGGTCAAAAAACCCCCTAAATTATCATTAGGGGAGGCCTATGTCCAGCAGTGGATTGGTACAGGCTGATGATGATACAAATATTACACACGATTAAAATAAAGACTGTGTATATTTTAAAGCGTATAATTTTGGTTAAATTTGTATCTAAGGTTTTTTAGTTAATTAGTTATTTATCAATACTCATATTAAGTATATCAAAGAAATATTAAAAAAATATTCTAGAGATGTTTTATTGGTGGACTGAAGGCAGTTTATTTAAATTTTTTAAAATTAATGAATCTTAACTGATACCTTGTCAAAAAAGAGTTCATATACATTTATTACAGTTAAACAATTAAAATTATAATATGTTTTTGTTAAAAAAATATATATTTTAACAAAAAAATACGACATTAAATAACACATAACCATTTTGCACAATACAAGTGGAAATCAATTTTCGATCCTCTTGTCAAATTGTTTTCTGGACAAAATGCTCCGCGAATTTGAATCTTTGATATCTTTAAAGATAATCACTTCAATCAAAATGTACTAAATGTTTATGTAAATAACATAAAGATTTTTTTCGATGCATTAAATTTTATGTTGAGTTCCACCGCCTTACCTTAAATAGACTTTGAATATGCCCAGTTGGAAATTCAAATTAAAAATGGCAAGTAACATTAATATCAATGGGAATACTTATCACAAAATACTTAAAAAATCGGACCAAATGACAAATAATATCTTTAATTTAAAAAATAATGAACAAAAACGGAGCACTAGAAGCGTAGAAATAAACTTAAATCTAAATAAAAGACATACGCTCCGAATTGAGTACCTTTTTCTTATGGGAAGTCGGGCAAATATATACAATTGCAGGTGTTAAATATCTGATTAATTTATCCCAAGTATGACACTTATTTAAATAATTTACCTTGAGTGCAATAATTGTAGGATTCTACTGTAAAGCGCTGTGTCACGCGATTTCAACTGATATGACGGTACGACCCTTAGACGTGATTAGAGTTCTACATGAAACTTTAATTGTAAAAAGTCTGGATCTTATTTCGGTATAGTCAAATGCATGTAAAACTAAGAAAAAAGCCAAAAAATTGTATTCTTTCACTGAATATTAAACGTCAATATTTTTAATATTCGCGCTTCAAAGCTTTGCGTAAATTAGGCTATTTTCATTAGAGTAGGGAACCTTTGCTTTTATTAACTTACTCCGCCCCGTCGTTTCATTGTTTACAATTTATATTCTGACTCTGTTTCTATTTTCCCTCGGGTTAATTAAAATTCTACCCGAAAAGCGTATTAAGTAGTATATCAAGACGGCCTACGCGTCTAAATACGTAAGATACGTAAGGAAATCGTTTTAACGAGTTATTTTTTTACAATATGTTGTATAAAATGAATAAAGATAAAGAAAACAAATAGAATAAGGTTCAAGTGATTAATCTAAAAACTAAACTGGAGAAGAACATTGACTCGATTTTTTTATCGGCGTAAAACTAATGGCTCTAAATAATTTCTAATGTAATATCACATTTTACGATGCTTGCACTACATAAATTATTAAAAACAAAGTTTACTTTTGTTTAAATGGAAACCTCATTGCCCTAAGTGCTACGAGGTCAAAGGCGTTAGGCGAGTGCAGTATTTTTACAGCTATTGTTTACTAGAAGACCTCTTTTAAAAAAGCATAAAAAAGTGTAAATCTTTAGGCTCTTTATTTTATATAAGGCTCCCTTTCTTGTTTATTCGATTAACTATTTGTTTCCAATTAATCTAATCCTTTTTGTAGTTGAATACCTTTTTGTGTTATGTATTTCGTTGTTTAAAAACTTTGCAGATCATTTTAAGATTAAGTTCCCGGTTTAGTATATAATATATCAACATTTTATATGTTGTCCTTTTCTGCTGTATAGTTGATATATGCTGTGTTTTGGTTTGACTAACATAGTAAGCGTAATTGCTAGGCAAATAAAATCTGTTATCTTACGATTAAGAAAGCGATACTGATATGTCCGCATTATTAATCAAACATTAAAATTAATCAAAATTAAACTTCTCTATGCAATAGTTAGTTTAGTGAATAAAATTCTTAAATTCCCAAAATCATTAGACAAAAATCGTTATTTCGTTCATTTCTTTAAAAAATGGTCATAATACATTTTTTTTGTAAAGTAAATTAAAGTTAGAAATAAAATTGTTTCGGCTTTGGATTACTAACCCCTTGGTAGTGGGTTTTTATCCAGTATAAATTGTTTGTTCTTAGGGTGCCGTTGTCTTAAGCCAGGGCTACCGAAAGATACTAATCGTCCGAAATATAAAATTATTTTATACGTTCCTGGTTACACGTAAGTGATAACATATTTTATTACCTAGTTCACTTAAAAGATGATCCTCTAACCTTAAAAAAGGCCAAGATATAAATAATAAAAAACACCACAAACAAAACGTTATATTTATCTTTTAAACAAAACATATTGTATTTTAACAATGCATATGATTTTCATAATTATATTGCACATTCATATTCACAGCTACCTTTAGGCTTAAAATATGACCTGAATTCAGGTAAATTTAATAAGTTCTGTTAAGGTCGGAATCGATAAAGTGTACAACACTAGGGGCCGAAATTTATTAGGGCAGGCAGCCACGCGATGTCATCCGTCATGTCACGCTCATAAGTCGGTTATATGGAAAGCTGTAATAGACGCTTTTGAATTCACAGGTGTCAACTTTTATGAAATATTATGAATGTAATCTGTAATATATTCTACTCATTCGGGGACCGTGTGACCTTGTTTCGTATTCAGTTATTCAAACGTTACTTAAATTTGAAAGTGTAACAAAGCTATTAAATATTTTTGATAATTTGTTATATGTAGTTGAGGTAATCATCATTAGCTGGACTTAGGCCTCCCCTAAGGCACGCTTTCTCTATT
This sequence comes from Lamproptera curius, assembly GCA_029286875.1. Lineage (NCBI taxonomy): Eukaryota > Metazoa > Arthropoda > Insecta > Lepidoptera > Papilionidae > Lamproptera > Lamproptera curius. Next base: position 1,610,462 of record JAGSMT010000089.1, read on the forward strand.
AGGGAGTTTTTGGACCGTATCTCACCACGCTGGTCCAATGCGGGTTGGTGGGTAGTTGAGGTGAGGAGTTGAGATAATACTTAAATAAAATAAAACCACTACTTGCTTATTTGTTCAGATGTAATAACGTTTTTGAGTTTTGTTATACAACTGAAAATAAAACATCATGCCTCGATATTGATACACTGTACAAAACATGCAAAAAGCTCATTCGGTAATGTTCTTTTTTATTAAAAAAAAAGGAAAGTTACATAAGTATTAGAAAGTGAACAATGCCATGTTTCAACAATGATCATGAAAGGGTAAGCCCTTTGTTCTGAAGGTTTCGGGATGTCACTTGACTATGAAACGGGTGCGTTCTCCGATGGCTTATTCTTGTAAAAAGCTGCTTTGGTGACTGATGACTGTGTTTTAATAAAAGTCGACTGAGTGTATAATGTGTATACATTGTTGCATTTTAGCCGTGTTTTCGAGCTGTCAAAGTATTGGCTTTTTTTTTCCTAGTAACACATAATAATATTTTAAAAAATATAATTAGTCTAATCATTGTAGTATTGCAAGTATATCGAACTTAAATTAAATAATTTAAATCTGGCATAGCTAAAATTATTTAATAACAATAATAGCTTATAAAGATGGTTGAAAGATATTAATTATTCGACCAAACTTATATAGTTTCATAACAATAAATGTTCAAAAAATCATCAAGTATTTCAAATAATTGTATTATTTATGAATGCTTCCTTTTGATAAAAAATAACCATTGAAAATACATTTTGAAGATGTTTCCTCTCCTTCTTTATATAAATAAAAGATAATTCTAAAGGACACTTAAACGTTAACGGTAAAAACAAGGAGAGTAAAGTATAACAAGGGTATGTGAAACGTGTGGGGAATGGATTATGACACCTCCCTAACCAGGGCTTGGATAACACACCTGAACCTGTTTTATTTTGTTTATTTTGTACTTCTCGTAATAAAAACATACATTAGGAGAAATTTTCTCGCTTGGGGCACATTTTTGTTAAGATAACATCATTATTTATACCGTTAAAGATGCGTAACAAAAAAATATTTCTTGCAATGATAGTAAAATATCATAAAGTTATGAATTAATGCCATCTACAGGATTTTATTTCGTATTAAATCATTCTTATAAATAAAAAATAATGGTATCAAAAATATTTTAGGAAATTTAATGTATAGTATAATATAAATATGGTGTTTTCTGAATGTGTGTATCATTATACACAAAGCTTTATAGCTTTTCGTTCGAGGTTACAAAAATCTATTTTGACTTTTATCCCCATTTTAACCCCGTATAGTTTGAAACTACAACAAATTATGACTCGATATAAGTATATAGAAAAATAACTTTATCGTTTTATGGCCTTTCTAGAAATATATTCCAAAATTTCATTGAAATTAGTTTGATGGTTTAGACGCAACAGACGGAGAGACAGACAGATAGAGTAATAGACACACAGACGGAGTTGCTTTCGCATTTATAATATTAGTATTAAGTTTATAAAATAGCTAGTAACATTTTTTTTTACTTTATAAGTATACGAAGTGGCCGATGGGAGCTGTATGAGAATAGCCGAAGATAGGAAGCGGTAGATAGATACCATGTAAATGTTAAACATTGTTGAATATTGCAACGATTAAATTAAATTAAATTATTCAAAGGTCAATTCGAAAGCACATTAATAAAATCTTCATTTTATGTAAATAAAACGTGTCATTACCGCTGTTTTGATAAAATGACTAACATAAAAGATATGAGGAATGTAAAATGCGGTGGCAAAAATCGCGGGGCAGTTGCGTGAATTAAGCATGTGAATATTGCAACGATTAAATTAAATTAAATTATTCAAAGCTCAATTCGATAGCACATTAATAAAATCTTCATTTTATGAACATAAAACGTGTCATTACCGCTGTTTTGATAAAATGACTAACATAAAATATGTGAGGAATGTAATATGCGGTGGCAAAAATCGCGGGGCAGTTGCGTGAATTAAGCATGTAGTTATACGCTTATCATTCATCGTGGACGATTCGTCATCAGCCTGTAACACAGATGAAGAACGTATCCCACCGCGCTGGTCCAATGCGTGTTGGTGGTTGGATCAACTTTATACAAGCCCATCCGACGCATGGATCATCTCATCTCTTTCCGACAATTGGGTGATCGGCCCAAATTGTCCTAACCAACTAGGAAACAACTCCCACGATCTCCGGTTTCTAAAGCACAAACCCATACCACTCGGCTACGGAGGCAGTAACGCTTATATTGCGCTAAATGGTAATATAATGTTCGCAGTCAGTATTTTTTACGTTAAAATACACTTATTTGTAACAATGTTTGCTTTTCCAAATCGTCAAAAGCCTTAAAGGATTTCGATGAAATTTTATGTTGTATAGCTCATTTGCCAGAAAATAACTCCTATAAGTTCTTATAACATATATCGTTGAAAAACATTATTGCGTGTAATTATATTAAAAGGCCAACCGCAATTCTTATAACATTTGAGTCTATGATGCAATCAAATTTTATAATTCGTAATACATTAAAAGCACATAAAATTTTAAACTGCACTGCACCTACAGCTCTAATGCTGCTAATGCTTTTTGGTTAACGAAAAAGATACTGACATTTAACGGAAGTAAAGATCGTGTAGACTCCGCAGAATTATCTCTGAACATCTGTATGTACTTGTCGCCCTACGAGATAGGTATTTGTAGAACTTAACAAAGTTCTCAAGAAACGTTAAAGAAATTCAATTTACGATCTTGGGTATGTTTAATACTTTCTGTTGTTTACGGAAATTGTACACACGATAATTCATACATTTTTTATAATTATTCATATTATTATATCGCGTTTAATTACTTTTCATTTAGGGTTTCTAATTTTAAATAATTGTAAAGTAATTAAGCGCAATAAAGTTCGTAAAACTGTATTATGTATCACAATTATGTTTTATGGATGACAATTTATAATACATTTTTTTTTCTTGACGTTTGGCAACATTACAGCCAAGTTGGCAGTTATAACACTTTACAAATGATTTACTCACAAGTAAATAATTGGGAATGTATTAATTTATACAAAATCGCTACTTATTGGTATAAAATGTGCAATGCTTCCTGTTTGGTTATACCAAGATTGGTAGAATCAAACTAAATAACTTTGTAATAAAAATGTAAAACAAAATAACTTGATACTAAATTTCACTTCTAAGAACCTTTTTGTAAAGGATATCAATTACTTTCTGTTCCTTTAATATTGTATTTTTAAAAGATAATAAAACAAAACATTTTGCAGCGTTGTCCTATTTATAATACTGGCGTTGATGAAGAGTCCAATATAAAAGATCTTAGCTTCTAATACTTTTTTGTTACTTTATTACCAGAGTAAGCATTAACTTGAGTGCTCGCATCTCGGAAGCCTGTAACAGCCTTAAGTATTGATGGATATATATTGCTTTAAGGTTACTGCGTAGATTTATTGAATTAATCTCAGTACTTTCTCTTTTTTTTGTTTTTCCAAGTTATCATCGGGTCGGCTTCCAATTCATTCAGGTTTACCTGATGATGAGTGTTTACGCAGAACGACCCTTGTATTTCCTGGAGATTTTTTGTTCTGATTTTTATGTACACACATATTATGCTTGATGTGGCGTTATAACATAAAGAAGAAACTACATTAATAGTAACAGTCAGGCAAAATTTTTTAAATGCGATTTACTGTAAAAGGATATACCATGTTTGAATGATAATTCTGAGACCTGTAAATAAAGATATCCAATATTTTTATGTCAAATACATAATGCCGATTTATAAGAGAGATATAATAAATTTAATTTTATATAAATACATTTACGAAATATGTTTACCGACAAAAATACTTGAAAAGCATTACTTATTTGCTTACCGCGTTATATTGTATAGGCAGATTTGGTTCACCATCAAGTCAATGCACGCGTCTCGTGGTTTAATAAGCGTTACTATTCAATCTTTGACAAGATTTTGTACCAATATCAGTGAAAATAAGAAATTGTAAACAGGAAATTTGTCTATATGATATTACAATAAGTCAAATACGGAAGAAATAATTTATTTTATAGTTTTTGTTACAAGAGTAATTGCTAATCTCATGGATTCTAATCTGATGCTATATGCAGCTTCATGTTGCTTAGGGCTCTGTTAGCTAGAACCATTTTCCTATTACTCGATTGCTTTTTTGCCCTTTACATTATGGAAATCAGAATTGACGCCGCGTAATAAACGTCTCTGAAGGCAGGGAATCTTGTCTCCACTAGAGATTGAATATCCTGGCTTCCGTGGCCTTTAGGTAACAGATTTAAGGTTGTCAATTGCGCACGAATTGCCCTGTAAAGTGGGTAGCCATTTCCTCACATTAAAAAAATGAAAGATAAACAGAAATAGATAAAAGGTACAAAGCTGACAACAAAATTTATAGCATATAGCCACGCGGCGTCATACTAATATCATTGCTAGACGTTTTAAGAAAATCACCGGTGTCAACTTCTCACGAAATACACTTAAGTCATTTAGAACGTGATACCTGAATCACGTATTCGGTTTTTCAGGTGTTGAGAACATTTTGAAAGCGTAATGAAATTTTCTAATTTAATATACTTGCATAATTTGTATTTTTAAAATAATTAAACATGACAAGCAAAGACTAAATGCATATCAAAATAACTTAATTTTTTGCATTTGTACTTGATTCAGAATTTTAATTATATTAACAGTATTAGTGTACTTAAAAATATGCAAAAGTGCGACAACATATTCTCCTTTATCAGTTAATTTTGAAAAAAATCGAGGTACATAAGATGTATTTCAGAGTGAGCAACGCTCAGTTTTAACGATGATCATGAAAGGGTAAGTTCTTTGTTCAGAAGGTTTCGGGATGTCACTTGACAATGAAGCGGGTGTAACGGCGATGGCTTACTCTTGAAAAATGCTCTTATTTTAGTGACTGTTTTTAATGTTTAGTTTTCGAATATTTTGAAATACATGTGTAATATTTACATAGAATTATAGCATTTATATTTCTACCTTATATACACATAAATAAGTACATTAATGTGATGAAATCACAATCTTAATTAAATGTAATTGTAGTTTTAGAACATGAAGTTATCTTTTTGACTTATGGCGTTTCAAATAGTTTTAAGAAAAAAATTAACATAATACTTTGTGTAGCTTAATTACTTTTGAACCATTTTAAAATGATCTCAGAAGTATTAATCCGGCTTTCGTGACCATAGATCCTGCGAGGGGTTTGAAACGTCGGCAAAACTGTATCATAAAGTTATTTTTCTATTACAGTTATATTTTGAGAACGTTTCATTTGATGTAATATATACATAAATATAAATAAGTGATGAAGGACACTCAAACATTTATTGAGTTAATGTAAAAACAAGCAAAGCACAGTATCATAAGGGTTTGTGAAGCGTGTGGGGCATGGATTATGACACCTTCCTAATCAGGGATGGAAAACACACCTGAACCTTTTTATTCTATTTGCTTTGCACTTAACGTATAATCAATATATATAATGGCTTGCTTTACTTATGTTATTTAGCATATGGAACCTCAAAAAACTTATTTATTTAAACTTATGTAGAAATTATATTTATCAGGTTATTTATTAGAAAAACGTGTTAATTATTGTTTATTAAATGTAGGTGGGTAGCTTGTACATAATACGACTATAATTTAGTATGATTCATCCTTTGAAGAAACTAATGGTTCCGTATAAGAATAATATAAGTAACTTTAGGATTGGATCGTAATTTTTAATCAAAGAGAGTTTTAAGAGTTTAAATTATGTTGCAATAAATTACTGAATCGAGGCATAGCCTTAAAAATATGGTTAATATATCTTGTACCACGCTGCAGAATATTAGCGCAGTTCAGTTAGTTAATATTATTAAAACGTTCGTTAGTTATTATATACTGTACTGATTTAAATTTGAAAAATTACGGTTAAATTCAAGTCATAGACACCATCATCATCATCACCGTCATCCTGTAAGTCCACTGCTGGTCATAGGCTTCTCTAATGCATGCCTTTAACATTAAGTGTTTTTGGGCCGTTTTTGGTCCAATGCGGATTGGATAGTGGGCCGTATTTTTACAAACCCGTCAAACGCATGGATCATCTTATTTTTTAGACAATTTGGTGATCGACCCAAAATGTCTTAACCAATCAGAAAACAACGATAACACAAAGTTGTTTCGCCGTGGGATTCAAACCCACATTAAACATTATAAACATATATTATAGGAGTACATGCTGTAGGTCGTTTATTACGTTGTAAAATTACTTAAGTACTGCACCCAGAGATTTTAAGCACTTAAGACTATTTATTTTACGAAGAAGAGCGTTATAACAAATATGACGAAACTTAAGATAGTGGTAGATAGCTATACACTGTAGAGGTTTCTCATAGCGTTCGTTGTTGTAATTCTACGTGATAAACTCACAAGTTAATGTTCTCAAGGAGTCCAAGGTAAACTTAACGGATGTCAACGAATGGCATTATGTTCTATTTTATATAATTAGTAAATATCCCCTTTTTTTAAATAAATTTCAATCGTTTTATAGTGGCACTGCAAAGTTTACTTTCGCTTACATAATCGTCAAATATTAAAATGAATTTCATTTTATCTAAAATTTTATTTTGTTTGTATTAAATTCTGCCTCTGTAGCCTAGTGGTTTGGGTGTGTGACTTAGAAACCGGAGGTCGTGGGTTCGAATCCTGCGGGGACTCGAAAAATTTTTATTGTTGTTTCCTAGTTCGTTAGGGCAATCTGGGCCGATCACCCAATTGTCTGAAAAGTAAGATGATCCATGCGACGGATGGGCATGTAAAAAGTCGGTCCACCCACCAACCCGCATTGGACCAGCATGGTGGGATACAGTCCAAAACTCCCTAATTGATAGGGGTGTATTAGGGGAGGCCTATGTCCAGCAGTGGACTATCACAGGCTGATGATGATTGTATTAAATATGCAACACTTAATGATTGCCTTAATAGATAAAGGTGAAGTAATAAAATTTATCAAGAGTTAAGCTTAGTTTTGTGGAAAATTACTATATCACATAGAGTGTAAAGTAATATAATTTTATTCTTTCAATATTATAACGTTTTTGTCCAGGCCTATTAATAATACTGATATCGATTATGAGTCCAATATAAAAGATCTTAGCCTATAATGCAATTTTGTCTTTTTATTACCAGTATCCGCAACCCTGTAGCCTGAAATATCATTGGGTATCGAAGGTGCTATCCTTCAGCTACACGGTCGAAAGAATTTATTAAAATATAATAATTAAGTCTTTCATTTAAATAAATACGATGTATTGAATTCAAAATATAACTTGAATATCTTCTACGCCTTTTAAACAAATTAAAGATCGTTTGGAATAGATTGTAGATCTTACATTTTCTACCTAAAATTGATAGATTTTTGTAGCATAAAAGGTAGCGTGTAAGGATATATTTTCATTAAACTGAGCACTTCTTTAGCTTATTAAATTTATGATTGATCAAAAAATAATAATATTTAATAGCGTCCTTTAAATTAATTCAATTAACACTAATAACACATTTGCTCGTGGCAATTCTTTCTTATGACACTCGGCTGATGTTATCAAAATACTATGGATATACATGGGTATGTTAGCACATATATTTGAGTAAAAACATTGTTGTGATTCATTGAAAACATCATCGTGGTAGAAAAATACATTATAATAAGACACAATAAAAGGAACCTTAAAAAGAAATAATGAATCATTCCATTGTGTAAAATATACTGATGGAAAATGATAAATTATATTTTATTAATACATTTTATTTCTTATTTTATCCCACAGAATTGTCGTTTTTGTATAAAATCCCTTTATTTCTCTTAAATGAATTTACGACTAAATTTACTTACGACTTCTCAAAAAGTAAGCTACTCTATTCGGAGCGTATGTTTTTTTATATGTTTGTTACCTCGTTGCGTTCCTAGTGGTCCGATTTTATTATTTATTATTTAAATAACAAATAGCTGTCGTTTGGTCCAATTTTTGAGCAGTTTAATAGATATTTAAGATAGGGTAAAGGGAATATATTGGTGATATAATAATTTGGTGATAGTTTTAAAACACTTTTGTAGACCGCGTAGCATAATTGCTTTGTTACAAACGCTGAGACAAATTACGGAGCGAGTGAAAGGTTTTATACCGTTTACCTTGTAGCAATTCCTTACGTTGGTCATACAAAAGTGTTTTAAAACATATCACCAAATTCTTATATCACCAATATATCTCCCTTTTACCTATATCTATCAAAGCTTACGTCAAAAATGACACCCTCGTGCGATTAAATAACAAACGCAGGCTCAACCATAAGAGATTATATACCTTAAGACTTACACAATGGTCTACATAATTATACTATCTAAATTGGTTATCAATAAAGTCTGTTAGAGCATATGTCTAGTTTTTTTATAATAATTCACAATAACCATTTTAGTATAAACATTAAAAAAATGCAATCAGGCATTTTCAAAGCCCATTTAAGATTGTTCGTTTTATGTAAAAAACCGTGTGATAGACGACATTTTGATGAAATGAATACGCGACGCAATTTTATACAGAGAGCACGTTGTTACCTGCTTATGATGCATCACTTGTTAAATCCAAAGTTTTAATTCATTGATTTTGTAGACACTTAAATACAAACAACTTAAGGGCACTATTTTTTAGATTGCTTTCGTAAATGCTAAGGTCCTGGTTATCATTTATTTCCACTACAAATACTATCGATTATAGTTTATGTAAATATGTTAATTGTGTTACGAAATTACTTAGCTCAGCACTTTGCTTTAAAACGTGCAAACGGTTAAACAAAAAGCCCTTGTCTTTGTAACTCATTAAAACTTCTGTTGTCTCTGAATTATGCTGACCGCTGAACGAGAACTTCATAAACCTCCATTCGCACCGCGAAGTTACGAACATTTCCCTTGTGATAAGCCGTCCAAATGGTTTGTTTCGAAACTTAAATGCAACTAATAAAACACAACGGTATAAAAATATAACAATATAACTTACACTGTATTACCTTAATTCACATATATATATATTTATCAGCGGTCTGTATAATTATATACATATATGTAACTTATGATAATACAGTGTAAGTTCTTGTAAATGTAAGTATATTTAAAAGATTCTTTATTCTGCGTGAATAAAACGTGTCATAGATGTCATTTTGATAAAATGAATACCTTAAAACATGTTTAAGACTTAATATGCGGCTGCAGAGTGATACATACTTTTAAGTCGATATTTTTTATTTTACTTGACCATATGTATGTTAATATCGCATATTTTTTTATGGCCTATTCCAATATTTAACTATGATTAAAGCTTAATAATATAATGATATACTTCTCATGAAAAAGATACAATTCTTGAATATAACTCTGAAAGAACACTTTATCCCGAGCTTTCATAATTTAACAACTTTAAAAAGCATTAATGTTACGAAGCAGTTTAAAAGGAAGGCATTAAGGCAAAATAATTTATAAGCTCTACTATTACTTCGTTTTTGTAAACAACTTATCCAGCTAGACCGAAAGAAAATACTAAAAAAGCAATGTTAATTTACTGAGGCTTATTTTCATTTATTATTATTTTAATTTATTACTTTGTTATATAAAGTAACAAAAATTAAATCACATCCTTTTTGTAAAATGAGTATATATTATCATTTTATAAAATCTTCAATGTTAACACTTAACTCTCTACTTTATAGCCTGGTTAAAAGTTTTTTTACTTCTATCATCAATATCATCATCAGTCTGTATTAGTCCACTGCTGGACATAGGCCTACCCTAATGCACGCCTGCTCCATTTGGGGATTTTCGGACCGTATCCCACCACGCCGGTGCAATGCGGCTTGGTAGGTGCAGATGGGTTAAGATAACTAGATCAAAAAGTATGATTAAACCAATTCGTTCAGTTGAAAATGGTAATTGCATAAGCTCGAGTTTGGTTATAAAAATTCTCTTATATTCGTTTAGACCATTTATCAAGGACGGCTTTAACCTAAATAACATTCCGCACCGGTAAATAAGAGAGGATTGGAAGTGAAAATGATATAAAACCGTCATAATTTTCTTTTCTGAAATCAACTTTGTGTATACAATCGCTTTAAACATATATCATGTCATGATTCTAAAGAAGTATTTTTATCCATTATCAATTTGAATTAAAATAAAATATAACGTTTATATTAACGTAAGTGTAAGTCATCTTTCATTATATATTAATAAGTTCAAGGTACCTGCTTTCTACATTAAGTATCCTACAGTAAAGACAAAGAGAAATTATAGCAGATTATGAGTTACATATGAAATAAAATTACGATTATCCATGATCACGCTGAAAAGAATCCGAAACGTCGGGAATAAATATATTTAAGTAACGTGAAAAATCCGTAAATTAGTGGATTTGATATGTATAATAATCGCGTAAATAAAATAAATAATTAGATTATGAGTTGTTTTACCATTACTGTAGTTCGTTGAACGTTAAGGAGTATCTACTTACATCATAGTCTACAATTTTTTTACCTATAATAATTTTTACCGCAGTTACATTAAGCAACCTTTACTATTTTGTAGTGGAAAATAATCGTGAATAAAAGTAACATGTAAATTATTGGTTTATAGTTGTAATAAAATTTTTTAAACTTCACAAATAAATTACAACGAAAAAGATTATGTACATTATTGGTTAGTGAATTAAGTCTAACCAAAATAAATGAGTTAAATTCATGTTTGTATAAAAAAATCCAATCTACAATCTACTATCTTAACGAGCATTCAAGACGTGTAGCGGAAAGGTGGTATGTCATCTGTTTGCTTAAGGACGCCCATAAATCTGAAGACGCCTCCGTCGGTACCAATTTGTCTTCAGTACCCGGATGAAGCTTTAAAAGCCTGGTTTAGAGTCTCTGTCTTAACAGGAAATACTTAACTTGTTGTTTTTTTCCGTGACACTATTTAACTTAAATTATAACATAGATATGATACATATACATAGATAAATATAATAAAATATTATCATAATCAATCTGCATTAATCCACTGCTGGACATAGGGTGCTCTTGGACCGTATCCCTCCGCGTTGGTTCAATGCGGGTTGGTGGTTGCAGGCGAGTTAAGATAACTGCATCAACATGTACATAGAATATGTCTGGATGTATAACACAACTCTATATAACACACTCTTTTCCTAAACTAGGCAAAGCTTGTACCATGGATACTAGAAATAAATACGAATATAAAAAATAAAATATCAACATAAGAAAAACACTATGTTCATTCACCGCAAAATAATTTTCCAGAGGTGGTATTCGAACCTACAACCTATGGCGCAATAGTCAGGGTAACTAATCACTGCACTAGAGGGGTCGTCGACTCTAAAAAACGGAATGGATAAATTTGCAGTCAGCATTTGTAATTAGTAATTGTTTAAAAAGCAATAATGTAAACTCAAAAGACCTTACAGCGGAATATTAATAAAGAAAAATAAAACACGAAGCCGTGTAATTGAGACATAAAACAAAATAGACATGTCTAATTTTCAAAGAGTTACTTTAAAAAATAAAAAGAAACAAATAAAAATTAAATTTTCATAATCTTGTATTCTAACGTATGAATACAATATTTTCGGCTTTTGCCAATTTTACCAAAAGAAAGAAAGCATTCTATTCGGAGCAAACCTTTTTATTATATGTTGCCGGTCCCAGTGCTCCGATTTTGGTCATTATTTTATTATTGGACAATTAGTAACAGTCCTGTGGTCTAATTTTTTAAAAATTATCGCCTTCTAGATATTTAAGAAACAAAAACAATGCGGCATTGGAAGCCGCAACCAATTGCTGTTAAAATTTTAGTTCTTTAACCTTATTGTTAATGTTGACATTGATGAAGACTGAAATGTAAAAGATCTTGGTTTCTAATACTTTTTGTTACTTTATTATGAGAGTACGCATTAACTTGAGTGCTCACTCAGTAGTCCCTAATAGCTTTAAGTATCGATTGATACCAACAGCCCTAAAGGTTTATTTTATTAGAAGAGTTCATAAAATACAATTTAAGATAAAACTTAGGATTTTCCGGCGTTTTGAAAATTGAAGACTGTTTAGAAAACGGATCGGTAATCTTAATTTCGATTATTGTTCATTTTTATGAATTTTTATATTTGCTTTAAAGCTATCCTAAAGATTTACTGCCTTAGATTTTAACATAATGAACTAAATCGTTTCTTAGTCTAATGCTCAGACTTTAATGGGATTATTATATTTTTTCGCCTAACGTTGTATCAACCATAAGCTTAAGAGGTCAAATCATCGCGGGTGATAATGACAACAGTACAATAATAGTAATACTAATTGTAACAAGAAAAATTTTAGCAATGACGCAAATGTATTACGCCATTATTAGTGGTGCTTCAGATCATGTTGAGGCCAGGAATCACTGTGAAGCTATCATTCACTTTCATAATGCTTATTAGAATGAAAATTAAATTTTTTTGATGTTTATATATGTTTATACAAAAAATCTAAGAATATATTATTAAACCAAGGATATGATACTAAGACGTTATTTGTTAAAATATTACCAAAGTTTCGCTCGGTAGTTGACTCTTAACGGATCAACTACCTACTCAGTAATAGCTATGCTGTAATGCGCTGAAAAGTATACTTTTGTATATGGTAGATATAAGTGTACAAAAGTGTGTATTTCATAAAAATAAATGTACCTCAAATACAAAGCAAATTAAAGTCACAAAAACAGCAGCGGTCTCGTGTTGTTATTACTAGCAATGCTCTATAGATCTAATTCTTCGATTATTAATGGGTTTTAAGAAAAGCTTTTGTTTTACAAATGACTGACTTCCAACTTAATACTTTCTATTAATTTCTTAGTAAGTGACTTTAAACGTATTTCTGAGTAACATTACTGTAGATTATACTTCACTCCCTTTGAGAATTATCTTCATTTTACGTACGCATGAGATGTTAAACGCAGCACGTTATATCTAATGAAAAGAATTTTCTAAATCCAGATAAAAACGCTTCAAAATTCTATACTATTCGATAAGATCTATATTACCTCATAATGAACAAGTGATTAAAAAGCAGTTCCTCGTTGTAACTAGTTAAAATTCTGATGCCACTAAACTTCGTTGACCGCTCCAAAAGAACTTTATAAACATTAATTTACACCAAGTTCTAGACACGCTATGAATGTATCAGCAAGCGTTCGTTTTGAATCTTAAATGAATGTCGACCTATTTTCTGTTTTGTTTTGTTTTGTCTGATCCGGAAATACTTACATTGTTCACTACTTAATCATTTTCGTGATTTTAATATTGTAAGAATACATTGAAACCGCAAATAATTGTATAATAAAACGTTAAAAAAAAAGTGAATTAAAAGCGATATCTTACATTGTTCACTACTTAATAATTTTCGTGATTTTAATATAGTAAGTACATTGAAACCACAAACAATTAGTACAATAAAACGTTAAAATAAAGTAAATTAAAAGCGATATCTTACTATTGTTCATACTTAATAATTTTCATGATTTTAATATAGTAGCGTACATTGAAACCACAAATAATTGTAAAATAAAACGTTAAAATAAAGTAAATTAAAAGCGATATCACTTATGTAACGAGTCGTTTATAGAGTATAAACGACTCGGTTTCTGATCAGGAAGTCAAGTAACTCGAATATTTGCCCTTTATTTATATTACCAAGTTTTCAGTCATATCACATGTTTGTCACGTTTAAGCGTATCTCTTCTTTGTTACGTGCCGTTTTACAAGTCAAATAAAATAATTTCAAATATTAACTATACATCACTACATAGTAGAAAAAACAAGATCGCTTACTCTGTCCCTATTTTATAATTTGTCACTTATTTTTACGGCATAAATATATAACGTAATCAATTGATTGAGTCGAGATTGTTCGATCTTTATTAGAAATCAGTGAGTTGCGCAGGAGATATCACGATTCGAACCCACGACCTCCGGTTTCTATAGCACACGTCCATACCATTAGGCTAAGGAGGCAGTTCCCCTTATTGTTTATCCCGCATTGCCCTAAACAATTAAGGAACAACAATGAAAATTTGTTGTCTCCACAGGGTTCTAACCCACGACCAGCGGTTTTTATATGCAATTGCAATGCGGTTGCAAGTCCACACCACTAGGTTTAGACGCAGTAAACAATAAAAACAATGTAAACAAAAAATAAAACAAACACCATATCAAAAAAAATTAAAAGAGGGCAGTTACACGTTTTCGTCATCATATCTAGAAAAAGCTGTTTTAACGGATGCACTAATGAAAAGTCACTTTGTAAACAAAAGACTGCGCATTCCTTTGATGCCGAGACAGCTGTACTTGCGTTTTAAATGCATGCATCTTCACAAAGTTGAACCGAATGAATGCACGGAGCTTTCACTTTTATATTAATTTACTTAATAACTATTAGATGTGGTGCAAATGGAAATTAAAAGGTTGTAGGTATAATTTGCATAAAGTGAGGGAACTTTTTTCTTACGTATTAATGTCATTCAAACAGTTAAAATGCAATAGTCTTACTAGCTGCCTAGTTATTTCTTAGAAAAATTAACACATATTCTTCTGACCGAAACAAATTTGTTAATAAAAACAATTAGGCCATGCTTTAGTTAAAATATTAAGATATTTAAAAATAACTTTCTTGATGAAAATTAAAGCCAAAATTATTTTTATATTTCAACCAAACCATAGCCATTTTTTTTTATTTACAAAGCTATTTTTTATGCCAAAATGTTTAAAAAAGTCTAAGTCTGCAAAGCCGTGACAGACTTCCAGCGCAAAACAATTCCAATATGAATTATTAGAAAGTGAAAATAGATCAACGAACCCCAGATATTTTATCGCAAAATGCAAATCGTCCATTAAACGCGTCATAAAAGAGATTAATGGTCCAGATAAAGGTTTGTGATCGTACGACGGCTCATCTATCAAGGGTAAACAATGAACGCGCGGTCGAAAGGAAATCGCACTCTACGTCAAAATTTTCCGGCGTGGTTTCCACGAAGGATCTTAAAAGTAATTACCGAATATATATATATATATATAAATATAAATTTATTGCTTCTTTTGTTATACCTTAAAAAATATAAAAGTATAAAAAGCAAATATCTACAGTCTATTTAGATAAAATTATGTGACTCATAAATTTACGGCATTTGATATATTCGATGGCGTGGCAAACAATTTTGTAATTTAAGCAATTTATCAAAAATGTATGCCTACAACATGTTATTGAATCTTTAACATTGTATTCATATTAAACTTTTAAACGTAATTCAATATTTTCTTAGGAATTTTTAAATTTCTACTCATATATCTATTTACTAACAAGAAGAGCGTCAAGCAAATTTTAATAAAACCTTTCACGTTAACAGATACTTTAATCCTCATATCTATACTAAATGTACGACTTTTAAATAATAAGATAAATTATTATTAAATTTCCTTAAAGCTTTTCTAACACACTCCACTCAAACCAAAACAAATCCACAACTATTAAAGATTTCAAAGAAAGCTGTTGTTTAGGTTAGCTTACTAATAGAGAACTCATACTAAAGCGTAGCTAAACAAAAAGGACATGAGGCATTACCGTATAACTCTACCCTTCTGACGCAGAGCGCAGTTGGATATAATGGGCACTCAGGTTGGAACGCGGGACTAATTGGGGAACGGGTGTATAATTAAATGACACGCGACGCCATTTTGGAAAATTAGAAGAAGAAATAATAATTGAATTGACGTTTGCCAATGCTTAAGATTAAATTACGAGTAATTTTAAACCTGGAGCGCAATTCAATTATAAAACAAAACAATAAACTGAAATACTTTGGTATATCTGTTTTTAATTGCGTGCAAAACATTAGTTAAATAGGTAAAAACTAATCTATTATTTGGACGGCCTATGTCCATAAGTGGACTATAACAGGCTGACGATTTTTTAGTCTGTGAAGACAAACAAATAACAATATCATATTATTTATATAACTTAGATCGTATTTATAACCATTATAGATATTATTTATTTTATCTTAAATTTCTTTGCAGAAACGTAATTTTACATAAATCACCTTGTTTCTATCATAAATAAACACACTGTTTAAATTTCATGTAACATAAGTACAGTATGAGAGATTTATTACAGCCGTCACTTAGCTTTCACTTGAATTGACGCTAATTTACAACAGAATTGTAAAGTATTACGGTACGCTGAGAAAGATGTATTCGGGTGTTACAAGTAGATTAATCTAAACTTTGTGCCATTCTGAGATTGTAATTAATGAACAGCATTTGTTGAATGTATTGTATATATTAATTTGAGTCATGGTTAGATGATGATATTATTTAGTTTCATGCCTAATTCTCTATGTTCGATGACAAATTTATTTCAAATAAAAAAAAAAATAATTTAAAGTAATGTTATACTTTCATACAAAATATTTTTATATTTAAAAACGTTATCATACTTAAGTAAACACCTTGAACTTTAGTACGGTGCCATTTAATCTCATCCGGTCATTAAAATGTCTTTAGCCTATCTCATTTTGGCTTATCTTTGATCGGAAATAAACGGAAATATTCAGCAACTTTTTTTTAATAATGCTGGCTTATTTTTTCTAGAAAACAAAAAAAGATTTTCCTTATTCGTTTTCATAAAGTTACACATTACTTAAATCATCAAAATTTACACGCGACTAAGTAAAAAAATTTGTACGCGTATTCCTAAAAGGAAGAATTTTAGTCCTATATGTATGTTTATTATATTAATCTTTAAAAAACTTTGCGCTTTCGCTAAGATAAGTTTATCTTTGTCGGTAGTATGCACAGTTTTCAAATTAACAAAAAAAATACATTTTCTATGAACATGAATGACCCTTATAACGTTAGATTTAAGATTTCAATTTCTAAAAGAAATTTCGTTTGAAGTTTTCAATTGCGATTATGCCTCATAATGCATCAGCTTGATCAAAAGCTAGATTGGTTGACTGTTTATTTTTTCAAATAATATTTCATATTTTAATTATTTTATGAAAACCAAAATGTTTGTAAATTTATTGTGTGTTTGAATATACATTGTGTTTTGTTTGAATTCAAACACAATACAATATGTTCAAAATGTATTGTTATTTTTCGCTGTTTCGTCATATATTATCTTTTGTGTTTGATAAATTTGACTTTTGTTTGTACTCGAATCTTATTGTTCATAATTTCTTAGCACGACTTTGAAGACTATAGGCACTTATACGCACTCAATAAATCTCGTTATTCAAGTACAGTAACACATTCTTTTTAAAGTTTATGCCAACACACATTTAGGGAAATTTGAAATAGAAAGTTTAATTCGAGATGTGAGTTTTAAAGGAAATTTTTGTGTTCACATTCTTAGAAATACGTTATAATCCTAATCTACTTAAGAATAATGGAGACGCGAAAAACTGACTCACGTGACAGGTAATATTTTTCAATGATTTATGAGCCGAGATAAGCTAAAGACATTTTAATGACCTGATAGGATTTATTTGCCCTGAATTTCAGTTCAAGACTTACGTTAAGGAAAGAAGCTACATTATAAAGTTGATTACTCGGGATAAAAATAATATTTGATCAACATCCGTTATTTAAGGTTATGATAAATTTCAAATAAAAATATTGTAACTTTTGGAGAAATAAATTGTTAGAATTTCTCAAGAATAAATACTATTATTATAAATTATTTGAGTTTATAGTAAAGCTATCTTAAAACATATGTTTGTATATTTCAGTTGAGAAAAATAAAACATATAAAAAATCTGATAAATATATGTATAGTTTCTGATACCAAAATTTTATTTAAAATATTTGATCTTTTTAAAATTACAGAACAGAAAATGTATTCGTAAATTTATATCTTTCATATATTTATAATATTACTTGTACTATATTTTTTTCAGCTGTACGTATCATTAAGCTAAAGGCACTCGATTTGTGCTTATTTAAAACGGATATAGATACTATATGAAACTTTACCAGGTGGATTGGATTTGAATATGGACTAGACTCTATCAATTTTAGAGCTTAGATTAATGTAAAACTTGACTAGGCTAAGTGAGAGAGAACGAAATTCAGTTTTTTGCGAACTATTGCTGCGTCATTGTTTTTAATTAAGTTATTGTTTGATTGCACTGCAAGAATATTGTTAAAAGCAGTTGATAGCAGCTATGGAGCGGGCTTGACAGCCTAGTTTGTAACTGAATTGAAGAAATTCGAAAACTGAAGATAACTTTCATTCAATTGAATTTGTTTCACATCCAGCAACAGTTTATTTTATTTCTGAATTTCAGTTCAAGATTTTAGATACTTTATGCGGTGATTGCTTTTTGTTTTGTTGTTTATTTCGTTTTTCGGAGTAACTATTTAAACTTCTATCTGTTTACTTTATATGCGTCGGTTGGCCTGATTCGTGAAGCCATAGAAATTGTAAAGTTCCCCAAAATTTAAAAGAGAGGGTGGTTGGATGGTGAGCCCATAATTTAAATATTAGGCCCAATGATAATACAATACAAAGTCTGATAATAATATAAAAAAAAATGAGAAGTGACAAGGGATACTACGTATAAGGCGTACACTTGCTAAACTCACAATAATGGAGAGATTATTACGCGTAAGATTTGGTTAGCACAATTGTGAAGAGAGGTTATAATGCAAATTTGTTAAAAATACATAAGGATTTATTATTGCGAGTGTAAAATCTCCACACAACGTCAGGATTAAATTATATGCAAAAAGGCTATAAATTCGTAAAAAGTGATTTCCGTCTACATATGTCGAAAATTTGTTAAATGAAACCAAAGACATAACACCTTCCATAAAAAATAGAAATTATTAAAAAAAGGTTGAAAAGGCATGAAGTATAAAAGGCAAGGACTAAATTACATTCTTGAAAAATGCTTCTCGTCCATAAATAATGATAACATTATTATATAAGGACCTAACGTATTTTTCACTCGAGTAACCAATATTGATAAAAAGATACAGCAAAGTATATCTTTCCATAATAATAATCTTATACTTTCTCCTAGGTATTTTCCCAAATTGTATGTAATAAGTTCGGCGTTCGCAATGTTTCGCAGAGCAACTGGCATACGAGCTCCACAAACCTCAGGGGTAACTGCATTCTATGGATAAATTAATTGTCAGTAAATTAGACGGCACTAACGTCCTATAAAGAATACAAAGAGAGATTTATCTTTGGCATTCTTTCGACAACCAACACTAAAGTTTACGTCCTAAACAAATAGTAAATAAGCGTTGACATAAATTTGTTTTTCCTAGGATTCGAACCTACGAACAGTTTATAAAGTAATTTTTTTTATAAATAAAAGACTAAAGGAAGGACAACAACGAAGCTGCTAAATTATATCTAAGAATATTGAAGTATTAGTCTATTTCAAAAATACGACAGATATAAATAACTCAATTATTTTTTAAAAACGAGGCAGACCGCGAAGTGTATTCAAGAAAAATCATCCTCTCCGGTTACTCAGTCAGCTTAATTGGAAATGGAGACGTGACCAGTTTAAGAAAAAAGCAGCAATGGCGACACTAACAATGAAACCAGATAGGACCTTTAGAACTTGATCCTTATTATAAAGTTTACGATTAATTTAATACAGTTCAATACAGTATTCGGAACAGTATTCGGAACATAAATAACTATTATGGCACCTCTGTCAATTAATACTTGTTTAAAACTAGAATTCTATTACAGGCTTTAGCACTAATTAAATATTATAATTAAACATTTTTAATTAAAGATAGGATATTTTCCTCTTTATTATGGCGTATTGTCGTGTGTATGAACCAGTACCTGAGCCAAAGTAATATGAAATGAATGTGGAATTGGACTCCATAGCTGCAATGTGGCGCGTCCGTATGACGTCGTTGTTAGTTGATTGTCGCTCAGTGATAGAAATTATAGTGACAATACATCAAATAGAACGCTAGACATAAGCTACCTTCGCTAATAATAACTGTTTCAAATTCTAAGAATTACTTGTTATAAATATTCAAAAGCCCTGAAATATTATTACATTTTTACCATCACAATTTCTTTGAAACAGTTATACCCAATAAAAAGAAAAAATAACCATATTGTTCGTGACTAAACTAAACTGAAAAAAAAATACATCTAACTGAAAATCTAGACCTAAATGCCAACCATTTCATTCAATTATTCTGAATGTTCCAATTCATATAGCCATTGAGTCGTTAAGGCTGTAATAACAAAACTAAAAGCCTAATTGCTTGCGCGCTTACCATTTTAGTGGTGAATAAAGTTATACTTAACTAGCAGAGTTATAAGATAACCCCAATGTACCTCGTTGTAATTGTAACATCGCGGAATAAAAAGCAATAAAACGTTTTTGCAAACTGTGATCATAATCATCAAAATCATTATAAACAGGCTTTTGAAGTCGACTGCTGAACATTACTTATTTAATTTAATACACATGTGATAGTAATTCTTAAATACGAATAACAACTCTTTTTATTTTAAAAACGTATAAACTTATATAATAATAAACGTATTTAAAAAATCTTAGGGTCTTTTGTCCGAGACACGTTATCAACGAAATGTATAATAAATAAAGAAAACGCCATAAGTCATTTTCATTCAAATTTCATTGTGACCTTTTGGTTATCTTTTTTCTATTAAAGTCATACAAAAAAATAGCAAATCAACTTATACGTTTTATTCGAAAAATTTTAAAGAAACGAAATTGTTGGCTATAAATTTATCTACAATATTTCTATATACTCCAGTCCACAAGCAGCATCAATTGTAAATTGTGTAACATTTCATTTCATGTTCCAAGTTTTACTGCAACGCGGATGTACGCTATACAAGTTTATTAGAGTCATAACAAGCTGGAAAATGTACCGTTTCTTTACTGGAATTTTAGCTTTACAGAGAATACAAGCAACTTGTTATTCATGAAAAACTTTAATGTGTGGTCATTTCTGGTTTAAATCTATTCTTATGATGAATATGTGTTTATACTAAAATAATGATCGTTAATCATAGTAATAAATAATAGTTGCAGTTCTATCTTGTAAACTACGAAGCAAAATATTCAGCTATCTGTATGTATTGTTTTTGTTCGTTTATCGGAGCCACATTACACTCGGATTTGATGTTAACGTTGTATCTCATGACAAATTTAACCCTTAGAAAAAATACAACCAAAACAAGCTGTGATAGTCCACTGCTGGACATAGGCCTCCCCTAATACACCTCCATCCATTAGGC
This sequence comes from Lamproptera curius, assembly GCA_029286875.1. Lineage (NCBI taxonomy): Eukaryota > Metazoa > Arthropoda > Insecta > Lepidoptera > Papilionidae > Lamproptera > Lamproptera curius. The sequence goes on from JAGSMT010000089.1 coordinate 1,631,960, forward strand.
GATTTTGGAACGTATTCCACCACGCTGGTCCAATGCGGGTTGGTGGGTGGACCGACTTTTTACATGCCCATCCGACACATGGATCATTTTACTTTTCAGACAATTGGGTGATCGGTCCAAATTGCCCTAACCAATTAGGAAACAACAATGAAAATTTGTTGAGTCCCTGCAGGATTCGAACCCATGCCCTCCAGTTTCTAAGGCACACGCCTATACCACTAGACTACGGAGGCAGTCGTAAATAGCGTCATGCAACTAGCGTTTTGTTTGTGTTTTGTGTTAAGCGCGACGACCGAATCAAGAAAATCTGGTACAAAAATAAAACCTTACACGGTGATTGTTAACTACTTGGAGAAAACTCGGATCTTTATTTGCCCAAAAAAAACCAGCCTTCATGAAGTTGCCTTAACTTCGTGATCCAGAGCTGAGTGGATAATATTTTGGTACATGAAAAAAATTTTACTTGTATTATCAATTGTTACTTTTTTACTTCTAGGTACCGAAATAATGCTTTTCTTTCCATTTGAATACGATGGTACCCGAATCGTTAATGAATGATCACATTAAATGAATGACCTTTACAATAAGAAACTTACTTGTTAAGTGTCAAATATCAAAATGAAAAATATCATTGCAAATTTTATTAAAATAAATTCTTGTATTAATATACTTCGTCAAAGTAAAATTAAGTAGGCTAGTTAACTTAATAGAACCCTCATTCTACATTACAATCTTTCAAACTTAGATGTTAACCTCATGTTGGACTAACCATAGCTAGAGCCATAATAATATTTTAGGTCTCTTAAAACTTCATACAGTAGTTTTTCTGCATAATAAACTAATCCACATTGTTCAATTTAGAATTTCCCATTTCTAATCTTTTAATTTGCATTATAATTGTGCTCGTAACAAAGCTTCCACTTTTTTTTTTCTATATTTTAGGAAATTCCTATTTAAAGTAAATTTGAATTTTTTTGACAGCTTATCAAAATTATGAGAATTTAATTACTTAGATTAGTAGTAGAAAATTAGTATTATTTATTTTTATAAAGTACAATAATAGGGGTGTCTGTTGGTGACATTATAATAACCGCTTTGAATGATTGCATTTCGATATTTAAACCGATACATATAGTATACAACATTTTTTTATTTCTGTCTGTTTGTTCTGGATAATCTTTGTAACGGCTGGTCCGATTTTCGGAGAACGTTTAGGGGAGTAATTAGGAAAATTTTATTTTGAAAAAAAAATCCACTATCCAACGGTAAATTTATAGTAAAAGTAACCAGGTATATTAACATGACCGTGAGCTCTAGTCTTTTTTTTGGTAATGCACCATTTTAATAAAATGGATATTGTAAATTTTAAAATTAATACATAGATATACACAAAACACGTTCTCTTTTTATAATATTGTCTCTCTGGAAGGCATTTATGGAATGAAGACCCATGAGAAACAGACAGATAAATTCAGCAACCTAATGTTTTTATACATTCATCATCATCATCATCATCAACCTGTGATAGTCCACAGCTGGATATAGGCCTCCCCTAATACATCCCTATCCATAAGGGGGTTTTGGACCGTTGGTCCAATGCGTGTTGGTGGGTGGACCGACTTTCTACATGCCCAACCGACGCATGGATCATCTTACTTTTCAGACAATTGGATCAGATCGGCCCAAATTGCCTTAACCAACCAGGAATCAACAATGAAAATTAGTTGAGTCCCGCAGGATTCGAACCCACGACCTCCGGTTTCTAAAACACCCGCCCTTACCACTAGGCTACGGAGAAGTACACACATTAGACGGGTATAAAACCTTAAATACATTAAAATGAAAGTTTTCTCAATACCGATACTTGAGTCTGTACTGGAGCCAAATAAGAAGTGAAATTAACGTTAAAATGTGTAATTCCTATTAAAATCCACTGGTGCCCTAATTTTAAATGATCTGATATTAAATAATATACATGAATTACGGAATATTTTTGGCCTCGGTGTACCTTTCTATATCTTTTTTCTAAAATATCTTAAAGGTGAATATGATTGATTGAATCTTTTGTAGGATTTTTTTAAGGATTCCTTATTTATGTCGCTAGCAGTAGAATAAATAGTCAGATTATAACAGAATATGAAGTGAAAATGCTGTTGGTATTGATCAAATTCATAAATTCTTTATTAAATTTCGACTCCTTCGAGCTCTTATGAACGTCAATCTACCACCGGGTTGAAGTTTTGACCTGTTCAAAGAAGATCATTATAAGTACCCTTTCGATCGTTATTAATTAAAAAAGCGTAGTCAGATAATTCTTTATCACATACAATTGTGTATGAAACGTCCATTGACTGTTTTAAACAACACGTTTAATCTAAATTGCACTAACGAATTGTCGTTTATCTGAAATATTATTGTAAGATAGCGAAATGAACGACTGTACAGAGCTCTACAGGGATTAATGTTTTTAGAAACATTTCAGGCCCAACAGCGTTTATTACCTATTTTATCTGTTTCATTGTGTTGTTTACTCTACTTTTGTTTTGTTTCTGAACAAGCTTACCTCAATAAATCTTACTTTATTTTGATACGAGATTAAAGTTGGACGCCTTCATATTTATAACGAAAATAAATTTACATTACTTTATATTGGAGTTTGTGTACACTTCTTGGACAAACTTTGTAATTATATTTCTCAGTAATGCTAGCAAACGGTTCTGAATAAGAGGGCAATTTAATGCGTCTTATCGTAAATTTATTTTGTGTAATTTTGCCTGTTTTTTAACTGTTATAAAGAACATCAGCGATAAGTTATTTCCAAGCGGGTACAAATCCACGGCCAATCTCAACGGACGTCTCTATTTGTTATTATTTATATTTAATGGCACGTTTAGTTCCAAATCGATTTTTTATATTTAATTTTCAATGCTTTATGGTAAATAATACAAAATTCTAGCAAGTGGTGGGTTGTCGATCACGCCAAAGTTACGTTGGTTTACGATTTTCGTGAGGCAAAAAATCTAAAATAACTATATTAATAAATGTTTCAATTAGGTATCAAAATTAAACAGGAAAACGAAAAAAAAAACAATTGAAACGAAAATATTTTAAATTAACAACAATGTACTGGCACACACAGGGTACGCACAGCAATGTGAATACATTATAATTAGGTACAAATACAAATTTGTATGACGGAGTATAAGTGTACGGTACGTATCTTGACATAATGGATTCACAAACGTAAATAATTATATTTCTGTGTCAATCGTCTAGTTTTCTATTCACTTATGCATTGCTCATCTCATAAATTATTAAATTGCAATGGATTGCAATAGCACTTAATTTTCAAAGGTACGTAAAATATTTAAGGATTAGCTCGTAAAATAAAGAATTAATAAATTAAGTTCATGATACATGAATTAATAAATCAACTTAGTCTGCCCGTGATCATGGATGCTGGAAAGAATTCCGAAACGTCGGGAATAAATATATTTAAGTATCGCGAAAAATCCGTAAATTAGTGGATTTGATATGTATAATAATCGCGTAAATAAAAGAAATAATTAAATTAAGTTCATGTTATGGAACATTCAAACATTCGTTATTACTAGATTCTTTTGTATATACATAGTTATTTGCCATATTGAGAAATTTTATAAAGTTTCTAACAGTGGAAAGCTAATTATGTGAATATACGTACGTGCGTTTTGCATTAATACATAAGTTTCGGATCTTCAGCCTAAGGATAAGGTTTAATATTACATTTGTAAAATTTATGCATGACACGTGCTTACATAGTTTAATAACTTCGTATTATTCTGAACATTACAATCATAAGTCTAGAGAATATAATTTATTTAGATCGATTGAAATAATATGAAATATTGATTAACCTTAAATAGTAATTTCGTTTATTTGTATATTTTGTATTTAATTTAAATATCATGATCGATTATAAAATAATTTTACACTTGATTTTAAAGCTATCCGGTTTTAATAGGACGCCTCTGACTAGAACACTCGAAGAAACACAGTGGTCTCTTCGGCTTTTAGAAATAATCAAACTACATATGATTATGAGTTATAAAATATGTATGTTTATGAGAAACATCATATTAAAGAACAAAACATGAGACGAAATGATATTACAGTGGTCTAATTCTAAAATTATTTATAGCTTTAATACTTTTAAATAATCAAAGTCATTTGTTTATAACTATTATAAGTTACATATTTTATTAGATCATTTAAAAGCTATATACATTATAGATAACTTTACTAATGATTAGCAGTGTTGTAAATTTAAAAAATTTGATTGTAGACACGCTATTTCAATGATAACAATTATTAAAACTTGAACTTCAAACATCTAATTTTCTATTAACAAAATTCTAACATATTCAATATAATTTCAAAGCAAATTTTATTTTGATTCAGAGTTTTATCTTTATGTACGCATACTAATTAATAAATTAAGGTCGTTCTTTACGCTAACTACGATTCATTATAAAATATATGCAACATTTGCAAAGTATATATTGTCAATGTGAGTACCAATCGCTCATTGAGTCAATATCAGAACCGATCAGGGCTGTTGTGTATGCTGCCAGCTGCAGAACTTGAACAAACAAAAGAATCAACATAAGATTCAACCACGGTGAAGTTTCCGATGTGTGGTATTGGAAAAACCTTTTTAAATACTTAAATGATACGAAGAAAAGTTTGCCTTATTTTAAAGCGATTTACAATTACTATTAGAACCAGACGTATATGACGCGTTCATTATGTTAAAATAAACGCATCCATAAAACTGGAGAAACAGGATAATAATTCCATTTCATAACTTTGAAAGTTTGTAAAAAGGGTTTAAAGAAAGGTTTCCAAAAAACCTTGTTAAATTTAAAAGGTCCAGAATCATTAAGTTCGGAAACTTCAGTAGGGCTAGTCAATTAAGCATTTTAAATAACGATTTTAGGAGCAGGTCATATTTTTTATTGTGTCAAATATTAGGGGGAAAAATAATTTTAAACTTAAATTAATCGATTAAAAGATAATTACGATAAATTAATGATTCTGTAAAATCATGTATGAATTATAGTAATATTTAGTTATTAGAATTATACTTTTAGTTTAGCGATGAAAAGGCAGTACTTAAGAGAGGTTATATTTGATGGCGTCATACCGAAGCATGAGAAATATGTAAGTCAAGTAGCAGATTTAGATATCAGTAATCTGAGATAATTACTTATGATACTGTAGCATTCGCTAAAAAAATTATCTATTAAAATTGCGTAGACTTTTTACATTATTTTTCTGTTACATATTATTTTACGGTTTCTGTGGACAATATATGTATGTATAATGTAGTAGCGAAAACTGATAATTTTAGAGGTCCAAATGTGATAACATAAATATACCCATTTTTGCGCTTACATAGTAAAAGCTGACTGAACCCTAAGAGGTTGATCAAAATAATGTATTATATATCTTCTAGAAAAAGTCTGCGACGGTATATGTCTATCTCTTAAGGATACACACTATATTTTCAAATGTATAAGAAATAAATTGTTCCATTCATTGAAAATGATGAAAAAGCTATGTATAGTATATGTTATAAGTATAAGGTGTATTGTATAAAGTATATAAAGACATTCTGTAGTATCAGCATTGGGCCCAAATGAATCCGGGGCGGGTTAATATTTTTTAACGAAACATACTTAAGAACGACATATCTTAATGGTAATTTGTCGCTTTTGATCCTCAAATATATTGATTTCTGGTTTCTCAAACATAAAAAATCGCGCGAGCAAAACTATTATTTATAATTGAAGAAAGAAGAAGACTATTATTTAGAATTCTTATGCAATACGTTACATGAAATAACTCAAAAAAATTTATTATCGCCACACAAATGTCTCAGTTAACTCACCCGTAAACTCACAAATATGTTTACTTCCAAAAGTTTCTGGAAATGGTAGTGTTATATACTTGATGAGGATACAAACAACTGGGAGTTACGGTTTTCACGTAACCTGGTACTGGTTTAAGTGAATTATTGCTATACGATTTACATCTCTGTCACAATTCATCAATATGAACGCTAGACATATGACGGCACTTCGTTACTGTGAGTTCCATAGTTTACGTCATATCAAAGAATTATTTCGCTCAAGCAATGATAGTATCGGTCAGATAAGATAATAGTGAAAAGTATATTGCATATTTTATGAATTATTCGTCATAATTGTTAAATAAGAATTAAATTTAGTACAACTTGTATACAAAAACGATATATGTTTGTATACGTCCTAGGGACATGAAGTTTTGGTATAATTGATTAAATATAATATGGACAGCTGATAAAATAAAAACCTAGATCGTAATGTTAAACGTTAACTGAAAAAAAAGGTACAGTGTATGTTTAGTTAATCCTATTGATGGAATATATAACGAACCGAACCTATAATTATATGACGATTATCAAAAAACACGTTCTATGCAATTCTGTAGCTTTCTTTTTGAATATTGTAGTTGTTTTTTTGCAAAGATTTTTTCTTATTCGTCATTCAATGCACGGTAACTGATTAATAAGAGAACAAAATGGTACAGAATGAGATTTATACAATACTCTTGAAACATTACACCGGTATATTCGAGTATTAATGTGCTGGCTAAAAACGATGTATTTGTGGCGCATAAAAGGATTTTTTCGTAATAACCGAAATTATTTTCTTGGTGTTTACCCGGAAGCTTATTTGTAAACATGGACAAATGGGTTTTGTTTTTCTTACACATTACATTTCTTCTTATTAATATAATATTATTTTACATTACATTATTGTATGAATATTGTTAACTGGATTAAGAACTTTTATCGTGATTCCTCATTTGTAAAGATTCACGGTCCAGGTCTTATTTTTTTTTTATTTTATTCTTTATGCACAAATTATGTACAAAGCGGCCTTTATGCCAATGACATTCAACCTTTGGGTGGCGCAGAGATAATAATGTGGGTGCACAGGGTTGGGCTAATAAAAAGAAAAAGTGCGAAAAGTATTCATTTATATATAAAAAAATTAAATAAATATATAACACTATAAAATATGTACATTTATACATAAATACACTTAAATACATATAAAATACATATATCTACCGTATATTGACTAACTGTTCAGTAATCTTAGTCTTAGTGTCATGGATTAGATTACTGGCAACACATATCGGTTAAAGAACTTGCATTAAGATACTTTTATACTCATCTCAAGGTTCTGTTTGTATCTACTATTGAGGTCATTGACCATATCAGTTTGATTCTTCAGTGACTCTGTCACGATAACTTGATGCATTCGTTATTAAATATTATACCGCGTTCTACCCAAACGATATGTCTTTAGTTTTCCAATGCAGCGGTAAATAGTTTAGGTGTAAGGCACCTGTCTAACATTACTCCTTACACCCAAGCACCTTAAATTAAAGGCTATTATTGGTATTTTCTGCGGACAGCACGTCATACAGAAATTCGCACTACAACGAGAGAATCCGATGAAACTCGAAACTAAACTAAATATGTCAATAGGACATAGAACTCGTAGACAGCTATTATGAAAGAAAGATAACAGCAACATACTGACCATTGAAAACTTACTTCTATAGTGTAACACCAGTAACCAACGATACAGGTTTACAATATCACTCAACAAGCGACAACTTTTAGCTTAGTCTCTAATAAGTTATATGAAATGAACCTACATGACAGTTTATTTAATAAAAATGTTCTCCAGTCGATTACGACTACGGCGGCCGATCTATATTAAAAATCAGCCAACTACGCGCACACACAGGCGCATTCCCTGTTTCTTTATAAGTACTCTCTAAGCCCGATGGGACGGATCACCGACACGACCGGTAAGAGTAAGGCGCCGGACCGACTTTTTAAATGTCCATCCGACTCATGAAACATCTTACTTTTCAGGCAGTTGGTTGATCAGCCGAAAATTGCCCTAACAAACTAGGAATCCCCGCAGGATTCGAAGCCACGACCTCTGGTTTTTAAAGCACATGCCCTTACCACTAGGCTAGGAGGCAGTTAACATATGACAGTATATTGACGGAATAAACTCAATGTGGATGTAGTGTAGTGTAGTAAATGCGAAAAGTGTATACCCCGGTATATGAATCGACATCGGTCGCTTGATGTTTTTCAGTATTTCGCTTCTGATGCCATTATTAGCATTAAACAGAGCAGCTATCTACGAGCTGTCATTATGTACGCTGACGCTGAACTTGGCTGAACAAAAGCAATCATTGAAAGTGACACCGTTCCGATGTTTGTTGTACAATAGAAAGTTCTAGAAACACTGTTCCATAGTGAGGAATGGTCTGTGATATAATGAAACTTTTAGAATATTGCATATAACTTTTTTAACTATATAATTTTTAAAAATATGATCCAAGGTAAGTTTTTGGTGGTGACTGAAAACGACTTCATAATTATGAAAAGTGATGGTAATTAAACGTTCTAAATTGTATAAAAGTATTTTACGTTTTATTCAAAGGTCGGTTGTGAAATGATAAGGTTTAAGTTTAATTCGGCTATTCTCCCATCTATCTACTGTAGTTTGCACACAAAGAAAAATGTAAAGTTTTAACGTTCATGCTATATCCTTATTCTTTTGATAAATTTTATTTATGTTATTTATTTATTTATTCCAGTCGCTGCAATCGCAGTTCAATAAAATGTAAAGGCACTTATGTCTTACAAAGATTGCCAGCAATAATTAAAACTTTTATGTAGATCTGTCTAGTCTATTTAGATTTTTGAATTTTTGTTTAACTCGTAATGTATGAATGTTTATGCATGTTTTTACACTTTAATATACCTTTATTATTTTTCCTTTAGTCCACCTTTTGCACAGTTTATTAACGTGCAAATATGTCTATCTATAGCAACAAGAAGCTTTGGCTACAAACTACCAGATATATCCGAGCCTTACAAAGGACGCATGCAATTTTATCGTGTTCAGAAGGCTAGTGACTAACTGAACAAAGGGCTGTTCATTATAGAGGCATCATAATTAGAAAGTCGGAGTGAGGAGGCAAATGAAAGAGGAGAGGACTCTCGTAACCCCTTGTTGAATGTAGCTAAGCACCCCATTGTTTAAATACGCATAAATAATTCGCTACAAACCTTTATTTAATCGGAATAAAACTATTTCTGTAAACAATAATAACTGTTCTTGAAATTCACTTTTTTATATTATTACGGAGGAGCGTCAGAATTTGCTTTTGATAAAATAGTAATTTTTTAAGTAAATTGTACCAAATTAAACTAGTGGGCATTTGCTAACTTGGAAATACATGCCAAGGTGGCGGTTTCTTGAGGTTTTCTTAATAAAGTTAAAAATTTACTTACCACCTTAATTTCTATTAATACTTTTCTACGTTTAACTAATTTTAGACTTTAGGTAGTATAAAATGTGAAATGTAGAATGATCAATAAAAGTCCTTAACAAATCTTGATATATAAAGAATATATTAGAGTTAGTAGATATAGCTTTAAAATAGCATAAACAAACTACAACAATGCACTATATTTATCATTATGTAAAAACAGTTGTACTAGTGCACTAAAATTTTCTAGTATTAATTAGTATATAATCTAATTTCAGACCGTAAATACACGAGTTGTTTTCTTAAACACAATGACACATCGAAACTTTTTTTACTACTATTGACACTACAGCCAATAATTCAAAAAAGAATTTAAAACAGAATTTATGCTCAAACTATACTTATTGTTTAAACGAAACGACGCTCAAGAGAATAAAGGTAATGGCTTAACTATATAAATTTTAGATACGCTATCTATTCCTAAGATTTTTAATAAAATTGTGTTTATTTCATTCAAGCTTCTTTGTTGGAAATTTGTTTACTTTAAAAGTAATAGTGTTTCTTTATTTAAAAAAAAGTTTCTACAATTTCAACACGAAAAAATTTCCAACATCAGACTTGTAGTTAAAACTTTTTAAAACTACCGCGTTCATTTGCATTTTTTTCTTTAATTAGATGATATTTAAATTAATAACAAGTTATGATATTGAATCATAACAACATATCATTGAATTACCTGTTAGTACGCAGTGCACAAAACTGAACTGCCTCCGTAGCCTAGTGGTATGGGCGTGTGCTTTAGAAACCGGAGGTCGTGGGTTCGAATCCTGCGGGACCAACAAATTTTCATTGTTGTTTCCTAGTTGGTTAGAGCCAATTTGGGCCGATCACCCAATTGTCTGAAAAGTAAGATGATCCATGCGTCGGATGGGCATGTAAAAAGTCAGTCCACCACCAACCCGCATTGGACCTGCGTGGTGGGATACGTCCAAACCCCTAATGGATAGGTGTATTAGGAGGCCTATGTCCGCAGTGGACTAACAAAGGCTGATGATGTGTGATGTGTGTGATGTGCACAAAGACTTGGTGCTTAGACAAAATAAATTGACTTACCACCTTAAGTCATAGAATTGTCTTTTAGGATGGAAAGAACGAAGCCCAAACCAATAGTGACATAGAACGCCACACGTTATCCTTATAATTAGCAAATGTAATTGAACAGTAATTGAACTGTACATTAAAATACAGCTATATACACATTGCTGTCTTCTTATGCAATGCGAAATAGTGAATGACAGCTGTCGAATACAGCCCAAATTGAAGTTTTTCAAGATAGTCGGTTTTACTTTCAAATAGTTCAAGCAAGAGAATAATAAAATCATTAAAAAGTATTATGTAGATTTTAAAAACCGTAAAAATCTAATTTTTTAAATTGTTAAAATTAGTAAGTAAAAACATAGAAAGCAAACGCATTTAGAGCAAAAAAAATCATTGATAACAATTGGACTAGGCAAGATATATTTTAGATTATCAGAATTTTTGAAATTAATATTGTAGTTTGTTAGCCAATAAGTAGTAAAATATGCATAATATATAAAATGTACATAATATAATTATATAATTTAATAAGCCATGAAATCCTAAGTTATCGCATAGTTTTTTTTTGCAATTTTCTAGTATGTGAAGCAGATATATTAAAATAATAATTTAGTATCCAGAGTTCAAGTATTCTAATTTCTTGTTTTTGTTTTTGTTGAACATTGCGTTATAACTGTATTTATCACAACAATATACTTTAACCTATTTTAGCAGAGTTATCCAATCTCTGTTTAACTGAACTGACTGATGGATCAGAATTAATCGGTTCGATAGCTAATGTGTAAAATACTTTTAGCTGATTTACATTAAGTTATGTCGTCCTAGTCAATTCCGACTACTGCAGCCGATCTATATAAGAGATTCCAACTGCGTGGGTTATAATGCAGTGCACAAGTGTACACGAGAACATAAGTGCACTTCCTCTACCTTAACTTTCATAAACCATTGGGAAGGATAACCGACACGACCGGAGTGACATTGGGCGCAGAACTGATTTTTTAAATACCCATCTGACGCATTAATTAATGCATTATTAAATTATTTTTTGAGATTGTACATTTGGTTGTGTGGTCAAGTAGTTAAATATAACATTCATTATATACATGTAAGCACTTTTACTCTGTTCCGAAGGCAAGCGACCAAGTGAACAAAGAACGGTTCATTATGGAAGCGTCATAATTAGAAAGCCAGAGTGAGTGCTAAATGAGAATGGAACTCGGCGAGTCCTTGTGGGCCTCGTTGAATACGGCCGGGTACTGCATTGTTCAAACCTACATGAATAAGCTACGTACCACCTTAACTACATGGCTGATTACGTGTCATAACATGTCATAGAATCTAATATCAATGAGAAAAGCATTTAACTTCTTGTACATGATTCAAAATAGTTTTAGTATTTTTTTAGTCCGATCTTATGATTTGAATTACAACGTTCATAAGATTTTAAAACCGACCTATTAATATTGTACTACAACACGGTACACTCCAAAAATTAAAAAAAAAAACAGACATAATATTCCCATATTCGATGTGCTGCTATGAATATTTATTTATGTATGTTTATGTCATACTGACTCAGTAGCCTAGTGGTTTGGGTGTGTGCTATCGAAACCGGTCGTGGATTCGAATCCTTTGTGGACTCAACAAACATTAATTGTTGTTTCCTAGTTGGTTAGGGCAATTTGGGCCGATCACCCAATTGTTTGAAAAGTAAGATGATCCATGCGTTGGATGTGCATGTAAAAAGTCGGTCCACCCGCAAACTCGCATTCTACCAGCGAGGTGGGATACGGTCCAAAAACCTCCCAATGGATAGGTATGTACTAGGGGAGGCCTATGTCCAGCCGTGGACTTTCACAGGCTGATGATGATGATATGTCATACTATTCTATTCTAATGCTTAGATGAAAAATATAACTTCGAAATAGAAATAGGAAACAAGGTATTTTTTTTAAATATGTAGCTCGTAGGCTCTACATAGTATATAGCTTATATATGCCAGGCAAACAGATCAGAAGACTTTCACATCTATAATGTGAAGCTATCTTTTTTACTATTAAATAGATAAAGCTTATTAAAGAGGTGTCTGGAAGCATAACATTCTTGCCAAAAAAAATCTTAAATGAATTTAATAGACATGTAGAATGTACCCAATATTTGCATATAACCGTATAGAATAAGCATTGAATTATAGTAAATCATTTATATCATAACAACAAACTTTGATTACACGAATCAGCAGTAGATAAAGTTTTATAAGATTCTGGTCTTTTAGTGAATTTCTTAAACCTAGGGTAAAATAGGTTTTGCTTAAATTCAGACATGTAGCATACAATATTATTCAAATCAAACGTAAAGTTGCCAAAACGAAGCATTTCTTTAACGTAACGATATTGAACATACGTGACTGTATAATAAAAGCTGTGTAAAGAGAAAGTACAAAATATTGGATTCCTTGATATAAATTCTTTAAAAAAAACTATAGTCATTTAAATATCTATAAAATAATTCAGGAATTGATTTACCTCAGAATCAAAAGTGGTAGCTAGCAGTAAATAAATTAATCTATTTCAGGATTAAGTCTTAATAAAGTATATAATTATTTTTTTATATTTAATGGATGATACCTGCCCTTAAAAATACAACACCACATAAAGCCGCTCGTCACATTGGATGTTGCTACCCATTAACCTAGTAAACAGCATAATTACTACCCGCTACCCGAAAAACAGTAGTTTTTTCGCATTACTGCTTTGTGAAAAAAAAAGGAGCGTGGTATCATTTTATTTAGCAAGGATGTTATGTCTTTGGTATTCATCTAACACAGATTTCGCGGGAAGCTACCGTTCCCAGAAGGAGGCCGAAATTTTTTGCTAAAAGTGAAGGCCAATAGTATCATTAGATCTTCGTTAAATGGAGAAATTAAAATGTTATCAATACTTTTCTGGTACCGCAGAAACGTTCCAGCGGCAAAATAGGCAAAGCAATGTTAAATTACCACATTATAATGAAAAAGATTTGAAAACTCCAGAGCAATACCGATTTCTACGAGGGTCCACCGCTATTATTTCTACAGCGATTAAAGATGCGAAACGTTTTTTTCTCAGGATATGAATTGGGATCCATTATGCGAACACGTTCCTTGAGCGAAATGGCTGCTTGAATTCATTTGTTAGCCGACGTTTCCTTCATCGCGTATTTTCCTTTAAGATTTTATTTTATTAAAAAGAGATGTCTTGTGTGAAATTTATGTGGGCACATGACGTGAGTTTAAAATTTTTTTGCGTTATTTGGTTTGTTTTCTTGGTTTGTATTACACCGTTGTAAATAAAAATAGTTCCAATACTACTTTAACTAAAAAAAAACATGAATAGAATATTACAGATTATAGTTACCTTTACCTTTGCAATTTATATATATATATATTTATATATATTATATATTTATACTTTGGGCATCCAAACTTGTCATGTTTGATGTCAAGATTTTCTTCTTGCAGGCCAATAACCCAAGATTTAGTTTACCTTTCTTTTCGATCGTTCTAGTTATAATACTTCTATTACAGCTATGGACATTACCTCACACGTATTTAGAATTTATTTCTATGGATCCGTATAAATTCAATTATATATAAATATTATTATATATTCGTAGATAACATTACACAAACTTTTAAAACAAATCATAACAAATTCATTGCCAGAATATATTCAACTACAAAAACTTAATTCATTTTTTCATCATTCAACCAGACATATGAATTTGTCTCATCTTAAGGCATTTAGATCAGAACATATCTCAGTCTTGTTTCCGCAAACTTTCTCATTACGTCGAAGCATAGAAATGTCTGCTTTGTAAATCTATTTGTCTCATTTTTTCAACCAAATTAAATTGTCTCACTAAGTAGCGTTCTAGAATATCTTATTATATTTATCACAGCAATGCTTGAAGTTAGTCTAAAATTACGTCAAGAAATGACATATTACATTGTAGGAAAATTTAATAACATCTGAAGAATGCATATTTATATTTTTTAACGATGCTATATTTTCAAATAAAGCGTCAAAATGGAATCTTCGTAAACCTTTATAAGGTTTAGTGGTACATTAAATTATGTATAAAATGGCATGTAAAAAGCCTGTTTCACGTGATTGGATACTTTATTAAATAAAATGACTTTACGGATTTTATCGCGTTTATTTTACATTTTAAATTCACGGAGTAGACTGAGATGTCATGCGTCTTGTTGCCAGTGCTGTAGCAGAGTACCTGGTGAATAGCGGGATGGTCAACAAATTCGAAGCCAGCTTGCTGAATGGCATCCACCACAACTGCCGACCTTTGCGAGAATTCGTTGTCGTGATGAAATAACATGGCTCTTTGAAATTGCCCATCTTCTTTTCTCTTAGATGGCAGTCCTCAAGTGCGAAAATGGAGTATCTCTGTCGGATAAAATTCGCAATGGATTCATCATTATGTCCAGCAGTGGACTGATAGTGGCTGATAATGATGATGATGAACTGACCCGTCTTAATTTGATCCACTTGTACTACGAACTAGTCAATTGTAGACATAATAAAAAGTAATAAGAACAGAAAATATATAATTGCCAAGTTACGGGATTTATGAGTTACAACAAACCGCGTTTAGTCTATTAGAATAAACTTTCCACTATAATGTAACACTTCAAATAGTTTTAAATCTACATCTCATATTGTATGCTTAATATAAGTAATACCCGTTTTCACTGTTACATATAAAGAAGTTTAACAAAGTTACTAACTTTTAAATGGACATTGGCTTTTGTGATATAACAGACGCGACAGACGGTGTTGGCCAGTCTTTACGGAAATGAGACACCGGCACGAGAGAATGGACTTGTGAATTATCCACACCTCGATGGGCGAACGGCGAATTCAGCAGATGGAAACGATTCCGTGTACAGCTCTCGAAATTGGAACAGTCATAGAACAGCAGTTAAACTTTTGATTGCTGAAGGTTTAGCTATGAGTTATAGTTTATCGAAATATTTTACTCGAAAACTGAGGTTGTAGATTCTTGATTGCTTTCGGCTAACATGATGTCCTGGGTTTGAAATCTGTTGATGATGCTCATGATTTTTTACTTATATCTTGTTTCCGGTGCCAAATTGAAAGGGTGTAAGTAGTGAAGATAACATTCGTATGAAATCTGTGGTTCTCAAAGTATTATTAATTTCAATGGCTTTTATGGTAGTTCATCAATCCTTTGCTCGTTAGATATAAAAATCCTTAGCTCATTGTTGTAATAAACAACATTAAAATATTATATTAACTATCATAGGTTCATTATATAAGCAAAAAAGTATATTTATATCTATAATTACACGTTTACGTAGATTGAATTTCCTTTTTTAACAGGTAAAAGAATAGAGATGTATTTCGAAGTTATTATTTAATTAAATAAAATATTAAATATTTATGTTATGCTTATAGCTTGAAATAAATTAATTTATACAATTTTGTTCTAAAAAAGCTGCGTCCAAGGAAAATAAGCTATTTCAAATGGAAATAGAAAAATTACTACAAGTTGTAAGAGAAATATTCATTTCCTGCTACAATGATTTTCTTGTCACGTCTTTTCCAACTTTTATCATTCTTCGGGGAATTATGAAATAGAAATTGCATTTGCTAAGTGAACAATTTTGTATGCTTCGAATTATTAAAATGAAGAGCTATTTAAAAGGCGTTTATTGTATGAATATTTACAACATCTTCTATTATTCAAGATTGTTTATGAATATTTATAGTTATTTAATTATTGACAAAAGTGTCAACCTTTGTTGGACGTAAAAAAATGGTAGGCCGGCTCATGAGAAACGCAGCATAACACTAACGACTGTGTGTTTATTTACATTCATCTGTTACTTTCCAAGTCAGTCCCCTGTAAGTAGGGGATTGAAACCATGATAATATAGAGTTTATATAGTGTACTATAATATTGAAAGCCCCGTAATTATAAGTTGATAATATACCCGCCTCAATATGTTCAATTTAGTTAAGGGTAATCGTAATGTTATTGAATATGATTACGTCGTCGTCGTCATTGTTTCAGCCTGTCAGTGCCCACTGCTGGGTATAGGCCTCCCCCATAAGTTGCCAAGAGGCACGATCCTGTGCCATCAGTCTCCACCGACCTCCTGCACATTTGCAAAGGTCGTCACTCCATCTCTTGAGGGATCGTCCAACACTGCGACGGCCAGTACGAGGCAACCACTCGAAAGCCTTTCTTCCTCAGCTTGTTAATTCTGCAGGCTATGTTGGTTATCTTCGTTTTTTTGCGATTCTACTGCATTCTACCGAGCTAATATTAATTATTTAAGATGTAGTTGACGTTAGTTGATGTACATACAGTGTATGTTATATGGCTGTTGTCAGTGGCATCACAATAACTACGACACGTAGACCTGAATTCCCGCTGGGCTATTTTCATATTCGCACTTTTATTGTCTTTTCCGAATGATAAATTCTTTCTTTTTTATTCTTCTAGAGATCCTCACTCGATTACGAAATTTAATTAATTTTATGTATTGATGACGTAATATCAGTATATATGCACATATTAACGTATCTTTGGATATTATATCTATTATCATTTTAAAATTATGTTAATATGAAATTAAGGTATAATTTTATCTAAAATAATACAAATAAATGCTATTTTAACGTTTACGAAAATTCGTTAGAAGAAGATATCATTTAAAAAATTTTTCATATCCTCGTAACGTTTTTTGATTTATGTTGCTTGTTCATTTTATTAAGTCCAGAATCATTGATTCGGAAACTTCAGTAGGGCTCGTCAATTAAGGATTTATGTAATGATTTTAGGAGCAGGTCATATTTTTTTATTAGGGGAAATGATATTAGTTTTTAACTAATTTACGGTAAATTAATGATTCTGTAAAATCATTTATGAATTAAAGTAATATTTTGCCATTTGAATTATACTTTAAATTAAGCGATGAAAAAGCAGTACCTAAGAGAGGTTATATTTGATGGTGTCATACTGAAAAATTAGAAAAATGTAGGTCAAGTAGCAGATTCAGGTATCAGTAATCTAAGATTATACTTTAATTATGATACTGTTCCATTCGCTAAAAAATTATGTATTTAAATGCGTAGCCTTTTTTAATTATTTTACAGTTACATACTATTTTACGGTTTATATGGACAATATGTGTATAATATAGTAGCGAAAAACTGATAATTTTATAGGTCTTAATGTGATATCCTAATTATACCCCTTTTCGTGCTTACATAGTAAAAGCTGGCTGAATCCTACGAGATTGATCAAAATAATGTGAAAGTCCGCGACGGGATATGTCTATCTCTTAGGGATCCCCAATATCATTATATACCATTATTTCAAAAAACCCACAATACCATTATTTCAAAAGTACAAGGAATAAACATGTTCCATTGATTAGCAAATGAAAAAAAGCTGTATATAGTATATGAAATAAGTATAAGCTGGGTTTTATATCACACACATCATCACATCACATCATCAGCCTGTTTTAATCCACGGCTGGACATAGGCCTCCCCTAATACACCCCTATCCATTAGGGGGTTTGGACCGTATCCCACCACGCTGGTCCAATGCGGGTTGGTGGGTGGACCGACTTTTACATGCCCATCCGACGCATGGATCATCTTACTTTTCAGACAATTGGGTGATCGGCCCAAATTGCCTAACCAACTAGGAAATAACAATGAAAATTTGTTGCGTCCCCGCAGGATTCGAACCCACGACCTCCGGTTTCTAAAGCACACGCCCATACCACTAGGCTACGGAGGCAGTTATCACTACATTGCATAAAACAAAATCGCTTTCTCTGTCCCTATACCCCTATATACGTCTTTATTATAATCTTTCACACTACGCAACGGATTTCCAAGCGGTTTTATTTAGTAGACAGAGTGATTGTAGATAAAGGTTGATTTGTATAACACATGGTTAGTATTGATGTTATATTTTCTATTAGCATCGCTCCCATGCGAAGCAGGGGCAAGTCACTAGTAGTATATGAATGCATTCTGTAGCATATTTAGTATCACCATCGGGTCCGAGTAAAACCGGGGCGGGTCATTACTTTTTAACGAAATATAGTTAAGAACGACATATCTTATTGGTTATTCGTTGCTTTAGATCCTCATAAATATTGAATTCAGGGTTACACCCCAGCACCTTGAATTTAAGGGTATTCGTTATTTCTTTCTTAACTCAATATAAATGTAGTGAAGTGTAGTAGATGGGAAAAGTATATACCCACGTATATGAATCGACATTGCTTGTTTTTCAGTATTTCGCTTGTGACGCCATTATTAGCATTAAACAGAGCAGCTATCTACGAGCTGTCATTATGTACGCTGACGCTGAACTTGGCTGAACAAAAGCAATCATTGAAAGTGACACCGTTCCGATGTTTGTTGTACTATAGAAAGTTCTAGAAACACTGTTCCATAGTGAGGAATGATCTGTGATATAATGAAACTTTTAGAATATTGCATATAATTTTTTTACCATATGATTTTTTCGTCATTATATTGAAAGGTTTTCAAAATTTTGATCCATGTTTTGTTTTTTCTACGGTGACTGAAAACGACTTCATAATTATTAAAAATGATGGTAATGAAACGTTACTAAATTGTATAAATATATTTTACATTTTATTCAAAGGTCCGTTGTAAAATGATAAGATTTATGTTTGATTCAGCTATCCTCACATCTATCAATTACAGTTCGCACACAAAGAAAAATATAAAGTTTGAACGTTAATGTTATATGATAGTTTTCCTTTTTAAAAACTTTATTCATGATATTTACAATAAAAAATCTGAGCATTACATACATCTTTTTTCTTTAATGCCGTTTCTTAAGTTGTCAAAGGGTTGGCTTCTAATTAGTCTTAATTACCTGTTTAACTCAATAACTTATATCCACAAACCAAAGGTTTTGTATATCAGGTTTCAGTCGCTACAGTCGCAGTTTAAAAAAATGTACGCTAATGTCTTATATTTCCAAAGATCGTGAAGCATAGATTTTGTTTAATTCGCAATAATTTTTTATGCATGTTTACACACTTTAATAGATCTACCTTTCTTCTTTTTCCTTTAGTCTACCTTTTGCACAGTTAATACACTACGCAAAAGGTGCAAATATAAATATCTATAGCAACAAAAAGCTTTGGGTACAAACTACCAGATATAATCGAGCCTTACAAAGGACGCATGCAATTTTATCCTGTTCAGAAGGCAAGTGACTAACTGAACAAAGGGCTGTTCGTTATAGAGGCATCATAATTAGAAAGTCGGAGTGAGGAGGTAAATGAAAGAGGGACCGTGTGTGTCTCATAACCCCTTGTTGAATGTGGCTAAGCAAAATAATTCACTTTGAACCTTTATTTATGCGGAAAAATACTATTTCTGTAAACAAAATAACTGTTCTTGAAACTTACTTTCTTATTATTACGGAGGAACATTAGAATGTGTTTAGGATAAAATAGTAACTTTCTGAGTAATTTGTACCAAATTTAACTAGTAGGTATTTGATAACTTAAAAATACGTGCTAAGGTGACGGTTACTTAAAGTTACCTTAATAAGTATTCAATATTACGCGTAATTTTCTTTCCAGCTTAATTTATTTTAACACTTTCTACGTTTAACTAATTAAAGACTTTAGTAAGTATCAAATATGAAGTTCGGAATGTCAATAAAAGTCCTAAACTGATTTTGATAATAAAAGAAAATATTAGAGTTAGTAGATATAGCTTTAAATATAGCATAAAAAAAAGGTTAGCAATGCACTATTTTTATCATAATATGAAAACAGTTGTAGTAGTGATCTAAACTTTTCTAGTTTTAATTAGTATGTAATCTAATTTCAGACTGTGAACACAAGAGTTGTTTTTTTAAACCCTTATGATAAAAAAAAATTAAAAACCATGAAAGAATGAAGACGAAAATAACTTTTTTTACTACCATTGACACTACAGCCAATAAATTTTAAAAGCATTAAAACAGAATTTATGGTCAAATTATACTTATTGTTTAAACGAAACGACGCTCAAGAGAATAAAGGTAATGGCTTACCAAAATAAATTTTAGATACGCTGTCTATTACTAAGAGGTTTAATAAAATGGTGTTTATTTTATTTAAGCTTCTTTATGGAAATTTGTTTACTTTAAAAGTAATAGTGTTCCTTTGTTTTGAAAAAGTTTCTATAATTTCAACACGGAAAGAATTTCCAACTTCAAACTTGTAGTTAAAGCTTTTTTAAAAGTACTGCGTTCAGTTGCATATTTTCTGTTTATTTTTTTAAATAAACTAAGATTATATTTAAATTATAATATGTTATGATATTAAATCATAACAACACGACATTGAATTACTTGATAGAACGCAGTGCGTAAAAGACTTGGTGCCTCATCACATCATCATCACTATCAGCCTGTGTTAGTACACTGCTGGACATAGGCCTCCTCTTATGCACGCCATTATTTCCGATCCTATGCTATTCTCATCCAGTCCACACTGGCTACTCTGCGAATGTGTTGACTCTATCACATAAATTCACTTACCACCTAAAGTCTTGAAATTGTCTTTTATTTATGATGGAAAAAACGAAGCCCCAACGAATTAAGATAGAATGAGGAATATATATTAAAATACAGCTATATACACATTGCTGTCTTCTAATGTACATCTCGAGTGCAAAATAGTTGATAGTTGTTGACTATAGCAAAAATTCAAGTTTTTAAAGATAGTTAGTTTTGCTTTCAAATAGTTCAAGCAATAGAATAATAAAATCAATAAAAAGTATTATGTAGATTTTAAACACTGCTATCTAAATTTTTTATTTGTTAAAATTAGTAAGTAAAACATAGAAAACAAACGCATTTACAGCAAAAAAATCATTGACAACAATTGGATTAGGCAAAATAAATTTTAAATTATCAGAATTTTTGAAATTAATATTGTAATTTGTTAGCCAATTAGTAGTAAAAATAGGCATATTATATATGATATACATAATATAATTAACTCAATAAACCATGAATGAGTTAATTATTATTACTTTGTTTTTGCAGTTCACATACTAGAGGTATGTGAAGTTTAAGATTAAAATAATAATTTATTATCTAGAGTACAAGTATTCCAATTTCTTGTTTCTACTTTTGTTGAAAATTGCTTTATAACTGTATTTATCGCAACAATATTCTCTAACATATTTTATCAGAGTTATCCATTCTCGTGTTTAACTGAACTGACTGATGGATCAGAATTGGTCGGTTCGATTGCTAATATGTAAAATACTTTTAAGCTGATATGCATTGAGTTATGTCCTCCTAGTCGATTCCGACTACTGCAGCTGATCTATATTAGAGATTCCAACTGCGTGAGTAATATCGCAGTGCACAAGTGTACGCAAGAACACAGATGGACTCCCTCTAACTTCACTTTCATAAACCAATGGGACGGATAACCGACACGACCGAAAAGAGATCGGGCGCAAAACTGATTTTTAGATACCTATCCGACGCATTTATTAAGTAATGCATTATTTAATATTTTTGAGATTGTACATTTGGTTGTGTGGTCAACTAGATAAAAAAAACATTCATTATTCAGAATCTAAGCACTTTTACCCTGTTCCGAAGGCAAGCGACCAAGTGAACAAAGAACGGTTCATTATGGAAGCGTCATAATTAGAAAGCCGGAGTGAGTGCTAAATGAGAATGGAACTCGGCGAGTCCTTGCGGGCCTCGTTGAATACGGCCGGGTACTGCATTGTTCAAACCTACATGAATAAGCTACGTACCACCTTAACTACATGGCTGATTACGTTATTTTTCTATTATTATGCAAAATGTTAGCTACAAAACGATTGTGACAGTTGGCGATATCTATTGATTGCGTTGTGTGTGTTAATATTAGTGCTGTTTAAGAGTATTAACGTTTTTTTGATAATAGGAGAAGTGGGACATAGTAATTGCTAAAAGTTAAATTATTGTGGTCAGTTTATTTTATAATAATTACTATCTATTGTTAAAATGAAAATGCAATTTCATAACGCTGTTGTTTTATGCCAACAATTAAAAAAAAAAGTAATGAATAAAATAGCTTCCTAATATGCGTGTTAAATTGTAAATTGTGTGATTTTTACAGTGCCAACTTAAATAAAAGGAAGGAATAAAAGAAATATTTTAATGACATATTCAAGGCGGATAGATTGAAGGTGCTAAATATTCGTTATTTATTGTTTCGTACGATAGTTGTTTTTACGCTTCGATGAATGCCAATAAAGCGTTAAAATTATTTTTTTGTAGTGGTGCTCCATATCCATATAAATTATAACGTTTTTAATAGAAAAATAAGAATTAAAAGAACAATAATAATTTTTAAAACTAACTGTTTTGAATAGAGCTTTGCACGATAACAAGAAAAGGAACATTTTGAGTAATCGTCTTCAGTCTGTCTACTTTAATACCAATCCAATTGATTTTTATACCAGTGTTATTTTTTCAATGTTTGTAGGTGTAACGGTAGTTTCACTGTTCTTTTACAAGTGACATTTATCTAATAAAACATGGTGGTCCTCATGACTGATATTATCTTTCCGTTCATCTTAAGCCCTTAAATTGTTTATTACAATGTAAAATACGTAACAATGTAAAATAAGTAAATCCTAGCCGGAGCCACTTGTGGCAGGGTCTGCTTGTTAACTATATAAATCAAAATGGAACGTACTATAATTATTTTAGCAAGGATGGTAGCATGGTATGGTATTCATCTAACACAGATTTTTTGGGAAGCTACCGTTCCCACAATTAGGGCCGACTTTTCTGGTACCGCAGAAGCGTTCAAGCGGCCAAATAGGCAAAGCAATGTTAAATTATCACATTTTAATCGAAAAGATTTAAAAACTCCGGAGCAGAAATTGGTAATTTCTACGCGGGTCCACCGCTATTATTTCTACAACGATTAAAGATGCGAAACGTTTTTTTCTCAGGATATGAATTGGGATCCATTATGCGAACACGTTCCTTGAGCGAAATGGCTGCTTGAATTCATTTGTTCTCTCATTTAAGTGTAAGCCGACGTTTCCTTCATCGCGTATTTTCCTTTAAGATTTTATTTTATTCAAAAAGAGATGTCTCGTGTGTAATTTATGTGGGCGCATGACGTGTGTTTTAAATTTATTTGCGTTATTCGGTTTTGCGTTGTTTCGTGTAATTTCGTTAATCAGCAAAGGCCCGATACCCCACACAGTGATCTAAGCACCGAGGACTATAGAACAACGTTGTTTAATCTTTTAACGTTCAAACTTGTAACAGCAATAAAACTTTTTAATCCCTCATCCATTACAAACGTTTAAATAATAATAATAATGTCCTCCTATTTGGTTCTGACTACAGCGGCCGATCTACATTACAGATCAGGTAGGCCCGGGGATATACTTTCAATGTCCGATGGGACAAAAGATCGACACGACCGGAGAGAGAAAAGGCGCATGACCGACTTTTTACATGCCCATCCGACGCATGGATCATCTTACTTTACAGACAATCGGGTGATCAGCCCACATTGCCCTAATAAACTAGGAAGCAACTTTAGAAAAGTAGTTGACTCCCCGCAAGATTCGAACCCACGACCTCACGTTTCTTAAGCACTAGTCCTTGCCTCTAGGCTACAGAGGCAGTTAAATTCAAATATGTATTTTCTAATGTGTGTTTTATGTTAATATATATTTAAAATTTATACATATTTCAGATTTATCTCTCTAAGTTTACAATGAATACGTGAAAATTACACCGAATATTACAATGTTCTACTTAATTACTAAAAAAACATGAACAGAACATTAGATATAATCATAAATACCTTTGCGATTTGTTCATTTTAAAATTAGTGCACACTTACTAGCGCAATAATGAAACTTGTTATGTTTCGATATCTAAGGACATTCTCTTTTCGCTATAGACACAATAGTCCGATACTTATTTCGTTTACCTCTCTTTTCGATCTGATACAATTAATAACCGTGTCTCTAGCACTCTGTCCATTACAGTACGGACATAACCATAACAAGGTGCAATTTATTTCTATGGGATACCTATAAAATTCCAACTATATAGTAAACAAATATTATTATATATTCGTAGATACAAACTTATACTTAACTTGTGCAAACTTTTAAAATAATGCATAACAAACTTATTGCCAAAATATATTTAACTACAGCTTAAGAAATTTTTTCATCATACAATCAGACACATAAATTTGTCTCATCTTAAGACATTTGGGCTACGAATATATCTTATTCTTGTTTCCGCAAACTTTTCTCATTACGTCAGAAGCAATAAAAATGTCCTCGGCTTTGTAAATCTAGGGTCGGTCATTTTTTTCACGCGAAAATCTAAATGTTTCACTGAAGTTAGCGTTCTGAGATATATCTTATTATATTTATCACAGCAATATTTGGGAAGTTAGTGTTATTAAAATTACGTCAAGAAATGGCTTTTATATGTTGGTAAGAAAATTAAATAATATCCGTAAAATGCTTATTCGTATATTTAAACGATGCTGTTTCCAAACAAAGCATCAAAACGGGATCTTGAAGGTCCTTAATAAGGTTTAATGGCACATTGAAATTATGTATAAAAATGCATGTAAAAAGTCAGTCAACCCACAAACCCGCGTATAAACAGCTTGGTTAGATACTGTTCAAAAACCCCTAGTGGTGAAGGCCTGCATTAGAAGGCGTATATTCAGCAGCGGACTAACACTTGCTGATGATGATGATAAAGTGTTTATAAAATTGCACATATCAGTATCTTTTTTTTTAGCGATCATTATGCATATCAAATGCACTTTTTACAGATTTTTACGTAAACTCTTTAAATTTTTTCGCGAAGTTAAGGAAAAAGTTTTCAGAATCTTCTTGAAACTAGTCCAAAAATGTCTTCGAAATGTCAAGTAGATTTTTTTTCTGACTGTCGGGTAACATTCTCGGCAGCCATCTTGCGGCGATTTTTCTATTATTGAAATATTGTTTCTATTCAATAATCTCATCATCATCATCGTCATCTGCCTGTGATAGTCCACTGCTGGACATAGGCCTCCCCTAATACACCGCTACACATTAGGGGGCTTTTGGACTGTATCCCACCACGCTGGTCCAATGCGGGGTGGTGGGTGGAACAATGTTTTACATGCCATCCGACGCATGGATCATCTTACTTTTCAGACAATTGGGTGATCGGCCCAAATTGCCCTAACCAACTAGGAAACAACAATGAAAATTTGTTGAGTCCCCGCAGGATTCGAACCCACGACCTCCGGTTTCTAAAGCACACGCCCATACCACTAGGATACGGAGGCAGTTTCAATAACCTATTTCAATAGCAGGCAGGAGCAGATTCAATAATCTATTTCAATAATATTATCTTATATATTGAATATTTCCATATGAAACGCCCGTTTCTTGAAGTAAGAATCGAATAGTAACTCTTCGGTCAATACAGTTTTCTCGACTCGACGTCAATACACAACCGCAACGATGTTCGTCTTCCGTACTCGTTTTCCCTACTCGAAATTGAGAATCCCATCTTGCGACTGCCTCCAATTCGGAATAAATCTCTTGCGTCGTTAACTTTATTAAACAGACGTATTCAATAAAGGCTCGAACTTCGTTTTTCTACGTTTTCAGAAACACATTCAGACATGAAGCAATTAAATTTCTACAACTTGAAGAAAACAAGATTTTTTCTTAATATTAAATTTTTTTTACAGATATTAAAACCTTATAATGATTCCCGATATTTCACAAGATTATATTACAACACGGGTCATAACATTCCGAATATTGGAAAAGTAGTAGTTATCCAACATATGTGGTATTGGCTTAAAAAATCTTTACTAATTTACAATTTAAAATAAACAACTGACCCATCGATACTGCAGAGTTTAAAGATTTTAATCAATGAGTACTAGATGATCTACGGGGCAGAAACGTGGTCTCTGACTATCGGACTGGTCCACAAGTTTGCCGTAGCTCAACGTGCTATGGAACTCGCTATGCTTGGAGTTGGATAAATTCGCAATAAATTCATCCGGTAAAGAACAAAACTTATCGTCATAGCGTAAGAGACAGCACGTTGAAATGGAAGTGGGCCGGTCAAGTGGTACGAAGAACGGATGGCAGATTGGGCCATAAGGTTCTAGAGTGGAGGCCAGAAAACGTAGTGTTGGTCTACCCCCGACCAGGTGGGATGGCGATCTCCGTGCAGTAGCCGGTTCATGTTAGTAGCGAGAGCAGGGGATCGGCCGTTTTGGCGTTCATTGAAAAAGGCCTATGTCCAGCAATGGACTAATAGGGGCTGATAATGATAATGATGAACTGACGCGTCTTAATTTGTTCTACGAAATTGTCAATTGCAGGCAAAATAACAAGTAATAAGAAGAAAAAATATATAATTGTCAAGTTACGGGATTCATGAGTCGAATCGCGTTTAGTCTGGGATAAAATTCTCAGTATTATCGGAATTTCTTACAATATCGACAACTATCGAAGCTGACCTTACTGATGATATTGGGGTCGCTATTTTTTTGAAAACGTAACATCCTTCGAGTCATATTGAATATGCGACACTTTTTTTTCTTTAATTTAACCGAGCCGCAAGACGAATGGCCTTCTCCTGATGGGAAATGTAATGTCTATCCCATAATCGTCTAAACGCAGTTAACACGTGCACTTTTTCCCCCAAAAGTGATTATTTGAAAATTCATGGATCATTCATTCATCCGTACTACCTTAACGCGGAGTCCAGCCGTTGACAACGAGTAGACGCCGCGTTGAGGAAGTACACAGCCACTGTGGATGCCGGGTGGCTCTGATCAGCCTTGACTCTAAACCATTTTTCCAACACAGACTATATTGGAAAAATGGTTAAGTTACAGTGTGCTTTTTAAACGACACCCCACCGCAATTTTAAATATGCAAAGTGTACATGGAAGTTGGAGCAGCGTAACCACGTAACATCTACTAGATTGCTTTTTGTCAACAAAACCAAGCTATCATTTAATTTGTCTATTGTAAATGTAAATATGGTAGTAGTTTTTCTTACATTTGCATAACTGTACCAAATTCCGTTGTTATACAAAAAAGGTCCTTTATCGGAAGAAATATTGGTACTGGTACCGAGAGTTTACACAGTAAAGTATTTTCTTCTTTTAAAATTTTTTAGAGCATATTCTAGCCTTGAGGATATGAGAAATTCTTGAACTGAAATCATTTTAAACTTGCAGCGAGACAGTAATAGCCGTTCTCAATTTATAGAGCTTTACAAAAAGCAAATAATCATCTAATCGTGGGCGTAATAGGACATAACAACACAAATAAATGTAGATATCATTATTATGAGTATGATTGTGGTTATTTTCTCCGCATGGGGCCACGTGATGGACTGTCCTCAATACCACTTGATTAAAGGGGACATTTACTCGGCAGGGGACTACTTACAAAAATGGCTGAAAGGAAAAATATAGAAATATACAATAAAAGAGGTACTAGGTTATTTATGATATCAAGGGCATTTTAAACGCAGCGAGGGCCGAAATATTATTTTTGTGTTGTCGTTAAATTATATAATTATTAAAGTGTATATTTCAGTTGTGAAGTTTTTGTGCTATTTTCTTGCTGCATGCTATCTTTAGTTGTGCTCAACTGTTTATTTTGTTAAATTTAAAATAAATTTAAAACATTGACTGTGCAACTTCTAAAAAATTTTACAGAAAATAAATAAAAATATAACTTAATTTTTTTAATTTTAAAATAATTGTAGTTCAATACAAGTAGTTAAATGTTACTTTGTGTAATCATCATCAGCTTGTGTCAGTCCACTGCTGGACATAGGTCTCCCCTAATGCACGCCTCCTTCATTACGAGGTTTTTGGACTGAATTCCACTACGCTGGTCCAATGCGGGTTGGTAGGTGGACCGACTTTTACATAGCCATCCGACGCATGCATCCTACTTTTCAGACAATTGGGTGATTGGCCAAAATTGCCCTAACCAACTTGGAAACAACAATGAAAATTTGTTGTGTCCCCGCAGAATTCGAACCTACGACCTCCGGTTTCTAAAGCACACGGCCTTACCCCTAGGCTACGGAGGCAATTTGTGTAATAACAGGATATATTTATAACTATCTATATATATAACACGCTTAAAGGTCACTAAATAAGGTGTTTTATATCACTTTTTATACCTTGTTGCATTTGATTCTACTAAGGGTTGCCCTGATTCCCTTAAAATCCCGAAAGGAATAACGTAAGAATCCTTTCAATAAAATTGGAGTTTCGTTATGGCCAGTTTTACGACCGCAATCTGACGATATCTGTATATTTCGTTCGGAGGTTTGTAAATTTAGCTTATGACCTTTTTACGTTTTTTATCTTTTGAGCATACTGATATTTATGATTTAAATGTTTTGGTATTTGTATCATTACCATCGTTATAAAATTTTTCTAAATAAATAGTGACGGATTAATATTATGTAATAAATGAAAAAGAAAAGTCGGTCCACCCACCACCCCCATTGGACCAACGGTCCAAAAATCCCCTAATGGAGAAGACATGCATTAGGCTTATGTCCAGCAGTGAACTAACCCAGGCTGGTGATGATAATGATGAATTGAAAAAACATATTAGAATGCTTAAATTTTATTATATATACACGTTAGAAGTTATACTTCTCTGGCACAACAACATAAAATTTTAAGGCAAACATTTATTTTTTTCCTTTTTCTATCTCAATGCATTTTCCTATTAATTCTTTAGATATCAAGAAAATCGAATAACCTTTGCTTGGTCACGATAACAAAGAGTACATCTAGAAGCCTCTCTTTTCTGCAGCTAAAACAGATATTGTCCATTATATTAGCTATCCTTTAAGTGGGACCTAAGTTTACCGGGCTATATTTCTTAGGTAATCTATTTTTAGAAATGTGTTATATTGTGTTACTTCCACGGCATTGTGGAATAGTAGTGCGCAAATATTATTGCATTCTAGATTGCAGGGTTACTGAGTTTCGATGCATGTTCACTTTGAATACAAGGTAAAACACAGTTTTTGGAGTATAAGATTACAAAAGTAAAATTGAATCCAAATATTGCTATTATGAACAAAAAATACGTCGCCAGCTTCATATTAATTTGTAATAGTGATTGAAGATAATATACTTAAAAGCCTTAGGTAAATTTTTTCTGCATACATTTTATTAATTAAATTAGTACTCAAATCACTAAATCCTTATCAATTTAAGCTTATAAATTCTAGTGATAGATATATAAATTCTGGTTTTTGTGTAAAAAGATAATATAGGTACGCCCATTCTTTATAACTTTAAAATTTATATTAGGCTGCACACCTTCAGACCTGCAGGAAAATTGTTGTCGAACAATTTAAAATTCTTTACTAATAACTTAAAAAGGGCTAACACAAGAATTAATCTATTAAAAGAAACGAAAACGATCCAGGGCTATCTACGAGATTTATCAGTTTTTTAAAATAAACTTTCCACTAATTTGTAACAGTTCAAATAGTTTTAAATCTCCATCTCATATTGTATGCTTAATATAAGTAAAACCCGTTCTCACTGTTACATATAAAGAAGTTTAACAAAGTTACTAACTTTTAAATGGACATTGCCTTTTGTGATATAACAGAGGCGACAGCTGTAGGCCAGTCTTTACGGAAATGAGACACCGGCACGAGTAAATGGACAAGTGAATTATCCACACCTCGCTGGGCGAACGGCGAATTCAGCAGATGGAAGCGATTCCGTGTGTAGCTCTCGAAATTGAAACGGTCATAGAATAGCAGTTAAATTATTGATTGTTAGTTTTCGCTATGATTTATAGTTTGTTGAAATATTTTTACCCGAAATTGAACCGAGGTTGCAGAGGTGCTCAATTCCTTTCAGCTAACTTTGATTCTTATGTTTTTTTTATCAATGACATATCTTTGAGGTGTCAAATTTACAGGCGGTAAGCAGTGAAGATAACACTCGTATGAAATCTGTGGTTCTTAAAGTAATATTAATTTCGATGACTTACATGTTAGTTCATCAATACTTCGCTAGTTTGATTTAAAAAAATCCTCAGCTCGTAATGCACAAGATTAAAATATTGTGATTAACTATCATAGGTTCATTATCTAAGTAACAAGTAAATTTATATCTTAGCACTTATACGTACATTACATGTCCTTTTTTTAACAGGTAAAACAATAGTGATGTATTGCGAAGCTTTCATTTAATAAAATAAAATATTTAATCTTTATGTTATGTTTATGGCTTGAAATAATTAAGTTTTACAATTATCTCCTAAAAAAGCTGCGTCCAAGAAAAATAAGCTATTTCAAATGGAAATAGAAAAATTACTACAGATTGTAAGAGTAATATTAATTTCCTGCAGCAAAAATTTCCTTGTCACGTCTTTTCCAACTTTCATCATTCTACGGGGAATTATAAAATAGAAATTGCATTCGCTAAGTGAACAATTTTGTACGCTTCGAATTATTAAGATACAAAGCTATTTGAAAGGCGTTTATTGTATGAATATTTACAACATCTTCTATTATTAAAGATTGTTTATATTTATAGTTATTTAATTATTGTTAAAAGTGTCGAACTTTGTCGGACTTACACAAAATTACACTAGCGACCGTGCTCATTGTCACTTGAAACTGTTACTTTCCAAGTACCCTGTAAGTAGGGGATTAAAACCATGATAATTTAGAGTTTATACAGTGTCCTATAATATTGAAAGCCCTTTAATGAAAATGAAAATGAAATTATAAGTTGATAATATACCCGCCTCAATATGTTCAATTTAGTTAAGGGTAATCGTAAAGTTATTGAATATGATTATGACGTCGTCATCATAGTTTCAGCCTGTCAGTGCCCACTGCTGGGTATAGGACTCCCTCATAAATTGCCGAGAGCCACGATCCTGTGCCATCAATCTCCGCTGACCTCCTGCACATTTGCAATGGTGGTCACTCCATCTCTTGAGGGATCGTCCAACACTGCGATGGCCAGTACGAGGCAACCACTGGAAAGCCTTTCTTCCCCAACGGTTATCGGTTCTACGTGCTATGTGGGGGGCTCATTGCTACTTCAGCTTGTTAATTCTGCAGGCTATGTTGGTTATCTTCGTTCTTCTGCGATTCTACTGCATTTTAGCGAGCTAATATTAATTATTTAATTAAGTGTACAAAGATGTAGTTGACGTTAGTTGATGTACGTAGAGTGTATGTTATATGGCTGTTGTCAGTGGCATCAATAGGAATAACTACGACACGTAGACCTGAATTCCCACTGGGCTACTTTCATATTCGCTGTTTTATTGTCTTTTCCGAATGATAAATAGTTTTTTTCTTTTTAGTTTAGAACAAAATGTAAACGCTAGTTGATTGATATAAAACTCTCTAACGTCAATGCATTCTCCTACCAATTATTAAATACAATTGATAGACGAAAAAAATCGAACGAGCTTAGCCATGATAATAAAATTTAGATTTTTCGGGCCAAGCTTCATGATTTACGCCATCACACAAAAAAGAGCAGGAAAAATGGAAATCATTAAAAAACAATAACATTTCACTTTATATGATAAATTATATCACTCGAATAGTCAATTGATTAGATATGAATTCAAATCTAAATAATAAACTGTAAAATCCTTTATCTTAACTAGATATACAAAGTCAAAACAAATGTTTATACCAAAAGTTAAATACTTTAATAGGACAATTGAGCTTTCGTGAAAATCGGAGGCGACAGCTGTAGGCCAGTCTCTACGGAAGTGAGACACCGGTTCCACGAAATTGACAAGTGAATTATCGACACCTCGCTGAGCTAAGTGAGAATTCAGTAAATGGAAACGACTTGTGTGTCGCCTTGAAACTTGAAACGGTCCTAGAGTAGCAATTAAAACTTTTGATTATTAAAGTTTTTGCTGTGATACATAGTTTATCCATATATTTATATCCGAAACTAAAACTACGCAGTTAGGTGTCCTGGCGCTCAAACTACTAAAAACTCGGTTTCCTGGGTTTGAAACTTGATCTTCTATTTATTTCTTAAGTGTACCTTTGCCGTTTCAAATTAACAAATTTACAACAGTGACAAAAAGACGCCTATGAAATCTTAAAAATTAAAAAAAAAATACTTTGGGCGATAATTTGTATATGTTTTTATCAAGGCTTTGCTTGTAAGTTTTAAAAGAATTTTCTTTTTAATAAAGTTGCAACAAAATAAAAAAAACTAACTTATGTCTACTGTAAATATAATTACATTTAACATAGATGTAATGTAATTTAGATGTAGGTACATGTAGCGGAATAGTGTATTAATCTTGTACTTTTAACATTATTGCTTGGAAATATATAAATTTTTACGTTTTGAATTATAGGCATACATAAGAATTATTTGATATTTAATAAGGCGCACAATTTTAATAGGTAATTTGAAATGGAAATAGGAAAATGACTTTACAGATTGTACGAGAAATATTCATTTCCTGCAACAAAACTTTCTTGTCACGTCTTTTCCAACTTTCATCATTCTTCGGGAATTATGAAATAGAAATTGCATTCGTCAAGCGAACCATTTTGAACGTTTCAAATTATTAAAATGAAGAGCGCTTTGCGAGACATAAACATTTAGTGTATGAATATTTGTCATTTCTTCTATATTATTCGAGATCGTTTATGGACGTTTTAGTATTGCATTTTATTATGTGCCAAAGCGACAAGACAAAGTATTTCCTTTCCCAATAAAATGCGAAGGGTGAAAAGGATAGTAACAGTTAGTTGTTAAAGCGGCTTTTAGAATTGGATTTCTCAAAATTATACATATATATAGTTATATATAGTTAGTACTGGGCTTGTGTGATGAATATTTATGTAAGTTTAAGTATAATATTTCAATAACATATAAACACATCAATTGTTATTTTTAGAAGATTGGAAGTTACAGCCAATGGCATTAAGGCCGCCTCTCGTAAAATTTATTTTTTAGGATTTAAATATAAATAAATAGTGTTTAGCGGCTATAATAATCACCACCACGGTGGTACTATTCTAGTCAATAACCCGTAAAGAAAGGAAGTAAAACCACCAGACTTTGAATTATAATGTTATAATGATACAGTTTGTGTATGTTGTTCAGGATCATAAATAAAAGCATAGAGAGTAAAATAATTGTGGCTTTTTTAACTGACGTTAAGTAATTGTCATGACGCGTAGACCTAAATTCCCGCGAGGCCATTTAAATGTTCTCTCTTTTTATGTCTTTTCCGAATGATAAATAATTTATAAAAGATCTTTATCTTTTCTAAGCTTATCTTTTCTAAGCTTTATCAATAAAATCGTTGGCCAAATCAGAATTTTCCTCTAATATATATTTGTGACAATGTTGACGTGATTTCAGCAAATGTAAATTACTAATTACATACTTTCTCTGTCTTTAATTTCCACCTTCTTGTAGAATTTTGGTGTGGTCACAATGATTATTATTTATACCGCAAAATGTGCAAGAATTTATAGAAAAATTAAATAATTTACGTTTTGATAGCAAGGAAGGTTACCTCTTAAGTTGACCTCCCTACATCTGAATGAGCAATCGCGCATTTAAACGACAAATCGATACGTGCGGGCACTCGCCCTTATTCAACAAAGAACACGTTGCCACAAAACGAGTAATAATTTCTCAAAAACAATTGCCGACACTCCATTTATGATTAAAATTTACCTAGAACTATATTTATGGTTAAAATATTGATTACGGATTTTTTGGTTTTCTAAAACTTCATGTTATATTTTCCGACTGTTGAAGTCCTGAGTCATGCAAGCTCTTGAACCTTTATTTTATAGAACTTTTTAGATTTTCAATAAATGTTTTTATTTTTGATTGACATCTAATAGATACTGCGATGATGCTATTATATACATGAGAATTATATATACTGTAATTTTTAATAAGGTTTCGAAACACCTTACTCGAATTACGTTTTTTAAATACTCATCATGAATTTAAAAATATTCGTTCGAAGTTTTCTTATAAGATGTTATAATTTTTTGTAAATACACATAAACTGCCTCCATGGCCTGGTGGTAAGGGCGTGCTTAAGAAACCGGAAGTCGTGGGCTCGAACCCTGTGAGGACTTAACAAATTTTTATTGTTGTTTCATAGTTGGTTTGGGAAATTGGGGCTGATCACCAAAATGTCTGAAAAGTAAGAAGATCCATGCGTCGGATGGATATGAAAAGTCGGTACACCCATCAACCCGCATTGGACCAGTGAGATTGGATACGGTCCAAAACCCTCTAATGGATTGGGGAGTATGAGAGGAGATTTATGTCCAGCTGTGGACTATCACAGACTGATGATGCATGTAAGTATGTATGTAAATACATACATAATAAATAAAAACGATAGACAACCAATAATCAAGTTAATTTTTTGGTATCGTAAATTTGGCAACATACGTTTTAAAACTTACCGTAATGCAAGGTCTATAAAAATAAACACGTTTCTTTTTTTAAGGAAAAGATAAAAACATAGGGAAAAACAATGTTGTCATATAGGTTTATAGGTTTTTTCCCCTTGGTGAGGCAACAATTTAAACTTTTAAGCATAATGAGAGTGATAAAGAGCTAAGTTTTGCGCACAAAAGTTACAACGCTTCCACGTTTTTGTGAAATTTTAAGTTCAACCAACTTTTGTTTCAAAATAAACAGAATGTTAACTTTAAGGAAGAAAACATTGAATTTCGTCTAAAGTTTTACATCCTGAACGTATTAGTCCTTAGTGAGATATTGTTTATAAACCTTGTTTTAGGACAATTACCGAATTTAATCAGATCTATAATAATTTTTCTTTTTTAGTTAAGAACAGGTTACGAAATTTAATTTTCTTTAGGTTTATGTTTTCATTTCGTACTAATCAATAAATTATTAACAAATTTGAAATTAAGGTAGTATCTAAAATAACACATAATGCTTTTCTTAATTTGAAAATTTAAATTTCAAAACTTATTCATATACATGAATGTGTAACTTTTTATTTATCAACAATGTATGATATTAGTAATTTTATTGTATGTATTTGTTTTTTAATACTATATTCATGCTATTGAAAATTTAATGTTGACCCTTTTAATTATTTGGTCCATTAGATTTTTGTAATATATTCAACATATTTCAATAAAGGGGAAAATTTGTCACGTTTTACTTTATTGACGCACGTTCTACTTTTCGAGCTATTACAACTTTTCAAACTAACCGATTTTAAAAGTAACGAAGTGATAATTTAGGGCCTATGACCAGAAAACTATCACAGGTATTGATGAAAAAACTCAGTAATATCTTACATTTATCTCACAATTAGTTTTGTTTTAATTTTATATGCATTAATAGCGAAATATTGAATATCAAATAATCTGTATTTTAAGGTACCCAAGTACCAAGCAATTTTTAACTCTTTACGAACTCTACGTCCCCGATTTCTACCTTCTTTCTAAATTTAGGTGTAATATTGTAATAATTATTAATATTTATACCGTGACAAATGCGAGGTTATTATATAATTTACGCTTTGACAACACAAAACGTGCTACATTGACCTCACTACATCTGTATGTAGCATTTAATCCGATGGCGCATTTAAATGACAAATCGATACGTGCGGGCTTTCGCCCGTATTCACTAAAGCGCACGTTATCACAGAACGAGTAAATTATTTAAAATAACTTATAGTTGACTTTAAACAAAGCAGTGTAGAGTTGTTAAAATTATAAAATGTACATCACTGTTATTGTTATATCTTTTTTCCTGCATTATTATTGGTGAAAGTAAACATTTACAGGGACAAAACTCTGCTCATCTCTTTATTATATAACAAAAAACACAAAAAATAATGCGCGTGATATAAAATAAAATTACAGAAATTGAATTTGTAAACGCACATAAAATTAACCTCGATCAGTGGGTTATGATTTTTCAGAACAACATAAAGAGTTTTTATTTTTTCAAAATCTCGTGTCATACAAGCAGTCACAGTTCTTACATCCAATAAGTTACTCCCTAACGATATCTATAAAACGCTTATGGTTCGCTATTTTACATCAATTTTTATACCTTGTTGCAATTAATGCGAGAAGAGGTGATGCTGTCTAAATTCCCTTGAAATCTCGAAAGGAACACAAGAATACTTTCATTAAAATTAGAGATTTGTTATGGTCCGTTTAACGACCGTAATCTCACGAGATCCATATATTTGATTTGGAGGTGTGTAAATTACGCTATTGCTTTTTTACGTTTTTTATCGTTTGCAAAAACTGATGGTTTACATTAAAAGTATTTATTTTATTATTTATAGCATTATACACTATTTTTTTATGATAGAGAAGCAGAATTGTATTATTTTAACTTGTAATTTAGTGTAATAGTTTAGGAAATCGTTTTCTTTAATTAAAGCCTTCTACAACATTAACTTGTATATATCGGAATGGTTCCAAGATTGCTTTAATTGATTTGTTTTTGCAACATGGCGCAGGTGGGATTCATTGCATTGTTACACACCAGGAAGTGATCAAAGTATTTAGTGGTGGTAATGGTTTGTCTCTTGTTCGCACCTGATTCCTACCCTACGGAAATATGTCAAGAGAAGAGAATCTACCTCCAAATTACTAGACCTGAGCCGTTATGGTTACGAAATGATAACATATTCTTCATTTTATTTTTGTTTTATAGCAAAATTACTTAATTTTGCTATAAAACAAAAATAAAGTGATTTCAATTAGTTTTATATTGAAAAATAAGATTAAAGAATGATACGATAAATCATTGATATTATTCGAAAAGATTATAGTATTGAACAAAATGTAAAACTAGTCGATTGATTCTCTCTTACGCCAGTGCATTCTCCTTTAAATTCATAAATAGAATTGATGGACTGAAAAAATCTAATGCCTATGCTTAGCCATGATAATACAAATTGGATTTTACGAAATCATTTACAAACAAGAACATTTCACTTTACATGATAAATTATATCACTCGAATAGTCAATTGATAAGACATGCATTGCAAATATATATTTTGCACACCATAAAACATATGATAAGATTACATACCAAAGTTACTTAATTGTTTTATACATTACACTACCGACCAGTTATTACACGCCGAATAAAAATGTATAATTCAATACATATTGCCTATATGCCATGGTGTCCACATCCTAGATTTCCCTGTTAGTGTTAGTAAAATCCTTTCTCGTTACTAGATATACAAAGTCAAAACGTACATTTATACCATAAGTTACATACTTCAAATGGACAATTGAGCTTTCGTGATATATCGGAGGCGACAGCTGTAGGCTAGTCTCTACGGAAATGAGACACCGGTGCCACGGAATCGACAAGTGAATTATAAACACCTCGCTGAGCTAACTGTGAATTCAGTAAATAGAAACGATTTCGTGTGTCGCCTTGAAAATTGAAACGGTCGTAGAGGAGCAATTAAAACTTTTGATTATTCAAGTTTTTGCTGTGATGAATAGTTTATCGAAATATTTATTAAAGAAATAATAAATATTCATATACTAAACGTTTATGTCTCGCAAAGCGTTCTTCATTTTAATAATTTGAAACGTTCAAAATGGTTCACTTGGCGAATGCAATTTCTATTTCATAATTCCACGAAGAAAGATGAAAGTTGGAAAAGACGTGACAAGAAAGTTATTGTAGCAGGAAATGAATATTTTTCGTACAATCTGTAGAGTCATTTTTCTATTTCCATTTCAAATTACCTATTACAGTTCAGTGCGCCCTTATTAAATATCAAATAATTCCTTATAGTAGAATTTTATTTATTTCCAAGCAATAATGTTAAAAGTATATGATTAATATTTCTACTCAATATTGACTAGAAATATTGATCATATTGATTGACCTCGTAATACATCACTATTCCGCCTGTACATGTACATCGAAGTACAGTACATTACGTGGATGTAAGTCATTGCCATAAATATACTTTTTTGCATCTATAATTATTTACAATTATACCGAAGTTAGTTAAAGGTTGTTAAGATTGAGATCATAAGAAATAAATAGAAGATCAGTAATAAATAAACAGGAAATCGCGTTTTTAGTATTTCGAGCCATTCGTCTAATAACTGGTCGGTAATGTAATGTATAAAACATTTAAGTAACTTTGGTATGTAATATTATCATATGTTTTATGGTGTGCAAAATATTCATTTTTGTTTTATAGCAAAATTAAGTAATTTTGCTATAAAACAAAATACAATATTATTATATTGTACTTATGGCTCAGAAATGGTTCTTATGCTCGTGGGCTCAATTCCTGCGAGATTCAACATATTTTTCATTGTTGTTTCCTAGCTGTGCAATTTAGGGCAATTTGGGCCGATCACCCAAATGTCTGAAAAGTAATATGATCCATGCTTTGGATGGGCATGTAAGAAGTCGAGTCCGCTTACCGTATCCCGCCGACTTGCAATGCGGTTGCATTGGACCAGTGTGGTGGGATACGGTCAAAAATCCTCTAATGCATAGGGAGATATGAGAGGAGGCTTATGTCCAGCAGTGGACTACCACAGGTTGGTGATGTATGTATGCTTGTATGTTAATACACACATTATAAATGAAAACGATAGACAATCAATAATCAAGTTATTGTTTTTTAAATCGTCGGTAATATACGTTTTAAAACTTACCGTAATGCAAGGTCTATGAAAAAAAGACGTTGTTTTTTTCTAAGAAAAAGATAAAAAAATAGGGAAAAGAAAATTTGTAGTGTAGTTTTATAGGTTTTTTCCCCTTGGTGACGTAACAATTTAAACTTTTAAGCAAAATGAGAGTGATAAAGAGCTAAGTTTTGCGCACAATGTTACAACGCTCTCACGTTTTTGTAAACTTTTAAGTTCAAGCAACTGTCGTTTCAAAATAAACAGAATGTTAATAATTTTTCGCATGAAAACATTGAATTTCGTCTCAAGTTTTTTTTATACCTAAATCGGTTCTTGGTAGATATTGTTTATAAACTTTGTTTTAAGGACAATTACCAAACTTTTAATTACGCCTTACTATACATATTTTTTTGTTTAGGTATAAAAATTATATTTCTTTTATATTGTATTTATATTCTTTTAAAATTATATATCTGGGGACAGCTGAGCAGTCCTGGAAAGAGCCGGTGCCAAATTGACGGAATTATCACACCCCGCTGGTGTTCCCTTGAAAATTGAAACGGTCGTAGAGTAGGAATCAAAACTTTTGATTATTAAATTTTTGCTGTGAAACATAGTTATGAAATTTTATATCTAAAATATGAAACTACTATTTGAGTGTCCGCCCGAATTACTAAAAACGCGATTTCCTGGGTTTGAACCTTGATCTTCTATTTATTTCTTATGATCTCAATTTTGAGACCTTAACTACAGGTATAATTTAAATAATTATGATGCAAAAAGTATATTTTAATGACTTCCATCCACGTTAGTACCTTTCGATGGAGTGGAATAGTGATGTATTACGAGGTAAGTATAGATCAATATTTCAGTCAATATTAAGTAAATATTAATCATTCTTTAACATTGCGGAAATGAATAAATTTCTACGTTTTGAATTAAGGGCATACATAAGAATTATTTGATATTTAATAAGGCGCACTGAACTATAACAGGTAATTTGAAATGGAAATAGAAAAATGACTCTACAGATTGTACGAAAAATATTCATTTCCTGCTACAATAACTTTCTTAGTCACGTCTTTTCCAACTCATCTTTCTTCGTGGAATTATGAAATAGAAATTGCATTCGCCAACTGAACCATTTTGAGACTTTCAAATTATTAAAATGAAGAGCGCTTTGCGAGACATAAACGTTTAGTATATGAATATTTATTATTCTTCTAGTATTACATATTATTATTGACCGAAGCGACAAGACAAAGTTATTCCTTATCCGAGGAAATGCGAAGAGTTGAAAGGATAATAACAGTTATTTTTTATAGTGGCTTTTATAATTGGATTTAATTTTTTTTTTTTTTACGGATGACTCACGTTGGTGGGTTAACCTGCTCAACCCCGGAGTTCGAGGGCTGTGCAACTTAAGTGCCAGACTTACCTCTATTCTGGCTTAGCTCGAGGGACCCCTGAAGGGGGACCTCAGCTCGCTTCACTTCTTTATCCCTAAGCGGGCTTTTGATCGAGGGTGCCCAAGAGGGCCGAGCCATGGCTCGATCAGCCTGGTCAGGTCCATGCCTATACCCGTTAGCAACATTTATCGAGGGGCGCCCCGGTGGGCGAACCTCGGCTCGATAATTGCTTTTAGGACTTATTAATGGAAGGTATTTACCGCCCTATCTGATTGGTGAGAATCGGCCTGGTACGTGCCGATTTCTGTTATGCAGTGTACTAGTTTGTCCTCGACGGCGAGGACAAGTTGTGTTCGTAGTGAGTTTAAACAGGCTGCACGATTGTAGTCTCATCGTCCGGATCCGTTATCGCGTTTCGCGCTCATCGATGGATGTCGTTTTAGCGAGTGAAATTGTTGGTTCGTAAGCGGCGGCGCTCCGAACTGATCGTTTGGGTGTTGCGAAGCCGGGTCGAAAAATCGGATGAGACGCTTGTTTTGGGTACTGTTTGATGAGTGGGCAATTTCAGATCCAGGTGCAGGTCAATGTTGCGCAGGTAATACGGCGCACCAGTGGCCCTCGCATGAATCTGTTTTCAAAGTTGGATTTCTCAAAAGTATGCATATAT
This sequence comes from Lamproptera curius, assembly GCA_029286875.1. Lineage (NCBI taxonomy): Eukaryota > Metazoa > Arthropoda > Insecta > Lepidoptera > Papilionidae > Lamproptera > Lamproptera curius. The sequence goes on from JAGSMT010000089.1 coordinate 1,673,363, forward strand.
ATTTAGGTGCTGCTTGTACAGTAATATATTAATGTATGTTTGAGTATAATATTTTATTAACACATAAATACATTTATTGTTATTTTTAGATGATTGGATGGTAATGTCGAATGGAATTAAGCAATAAAATATAAATAAATAGTGTTTAGCGGCTATAATAATCACCACCACGGTGGTACTATTCTAGTCAATACCCCGAAAAGAAGGAAGTAAAACCACCAGACTTTGAATTATAATGTTATAATGATACGTTTTGCGTACATTGTTCAGGATCATAATTTGCGAATGTTAATATGTTTGTCTTACAGCATTATGAAAAATTAAGTATTAAAAAAGTGAAAATAATAAATACAGGCATAGAGATTAAAATAATTGTGGCTTTTTAAGTGACGTTAAGTAATTGTCATGACGCGTAGACCTAAATTCCCGTGAGGCCATTTTAATATTATCTCTTGTTATGTCTTTTCTAAATGATAAATAATTTATAAAAAATCTTTTCTGAGCTTTATTAATAAAATTGTTGGCCAAATCAGAATTTTCCTCTAATATATATTTATGACATGTTGACGTGTTTTCAGTAAATGTAAATTACTACTGATATACTCTATCTTTGATTTCCACCTTCTTGTAGAATTTTGGTGAGGTCACAATGATTATTATTTATACCGCAAAATGTGCAAGAATTTATAAAAAAAATTAAAGAATTTACGTTTTGATAGCAAGGAGGGTTATCTCTTAAGTTGACCACCCTACATCTGAATGAGCAATCGCGCATTTAAATGACAAATCGATACGTGCGGGCACTCGCTCTTATTTAACAAAGAGCACGTTACCACAAAACGAGTAATCATTTCTCAAAAACCGCCGCCGACACTCCATTTATGGTTTAATTTTACCTAGAACTATATTTATGGTTAAAATATTGATTACGGATGTTTTTGTTTTGTAAAACTTTATGTTCTATTTTCCCGCTGTTGACGTCCTGAGTCACCCAAGCTTTTGAACCTTGTATTTTATAGAACTTTTTAGATTTTCAATTAATGTTTTTATTTTTGATTTACATCTAATAGATAATGCAATGATGCTATTATCTACATGAAAATAATAATATATATTGTTAAAAACAGTCCTGAGGACTTTACTTATGCGATAAATGTATGTTATTATTTTTTTGTAAATACATAGAAACTGCCTCCGTGGCCTAGGGCGTGCTTTAGAAACCGGAGGTCGTTGGCTCGATTCCTGCGAGATTCAACATATTTTCATTGTTGTTTCCTAGCTGTGGCAATTTAGGGCAATTTGGGCCGATCACCCAAATGTCTGAAAAGTAATATGATCCATGCTTTGGATGGGCATGCAAGAAGTCGGTCCACTCACCGTATCCCGCCCGACTGGTCCAATGCGGGTTGCATTGGACCAGTGTGGTGGGATACGGTCAAAAACCCTCTAATGGATAGGGAGATATGAGAGGAGGCTTATGTCCAGCAGTGGACTACCACAGGTTGGTGATGCATGTATGCTTGTATGTAAATACACACATTATAAATGAAAACGATAGACAATCAATAATCAAGTTATTGTTTTTTTAAATCGTCGGTAATATACGTTTTAAAACTTACCGTAATGCAAGGTCTATGAAAAAAAGACGTTGTTTTTTTCTAAGAAAAAGATAAAAAAATAGGGAAAAGAAAATTTGTAGTGTAGTTTTACAGGTTTTTTCCCCTTGGTGACGTAACAATTTAAACTTTTAAGCAAAATGAGAGTGATAAAGAGCTAAGTTTTGCGCACAAAGTTACAACGCTCTCACGTTTTTGTAAACTTTTAAGTTCAAGCAACTGTCGTTTCAAAATAAACAGAATGTTAAAAAAATTTTCCCATGAAAACATTGAATTTCGTCTCAAGTTTTTTTTATACTGTATGTATATATTATGACCTTGGTAGATATTGTTTATAAACTTTGTTTTAAGGACAATTACCAAACTTTTAATTGCGACTTACTATACATATTTCTTTACGTAGGTATAAAAATTATATTTCTTTTATATTGTATTTATATTCTTTTTATGTATTATATTAGTTCTTAGAACAGATTGCGTCTTAATGAGTTATTATGTAACTACTTCTTAATTTTATTAATTTGGCATAAATTCCTACTTTTACACAGGAACGACTTTTACATTAAGTATATTTCAAATTATGTAATACATAATAAACCGAAAACTAATTCATTAATAAACTCAAAAATAACCGAAAGCACATCATAATTAGTCTGTGATAGTCTATTGCTGGACATAGGCCTCCCCTAATACACCCCTATCCATTAGGGGATTTTTGGACCGTATCCCACCACGCTGGTCCAATCCGATTGGTGGGTAGACCGACATTTTACATGCCTATCCGACGCATGGATCATCTTACTTTTCAAATAATTGGGTGATCGGCACCCCGACGGATTCGAACCCACGACCTCCAGTTTCTAAAGCACACATCCATACCACTAGGCTACGGGGGCAGTCAGTGAACTGAAAGCACACCTATATTAAAAAAAGGAATAAAACGAATCGTATGAATTTGATATAAAATATAAAAAACACTATGGAAAACCTATAGAAACTTGAACAAGCTATTTAATAATAATAAATAAAATATATACATTAATAAGGTGTTTACACTCGTTTAAAATTGTCTATATAGTTATTCTTATATATTATGACACATAGGTAAACAATTTATTTTTGTATATTATCCAATTATATCTTTCTGTAAATATATACCTTTTTAATGATAAAAATTTAGGTGTGGTGCCTCAAACAATTATGTATTCAAGTTAATACCGTAAAATGTATAGAAGCGATTAATTTAATTAACGTTTTGACAGCACGAAATGTATTACGTTGACCTCAGTACTCGTTTTGAGCGATGGCGCGTTTAAAAGAGTAATCGATACGTACTAAGCGAATTTGCCAGAATTAAACAAGCGTAAGAAGATGCCTCACATAATTTATTGTTACTAGGTCTTAACCTCAACAAATAATACATCTTGCTTTATAGAAACATAGAAAAAAATTATTAGGTAGCGTTAAGGTTCTAGAAAATATGCTGGTGTTATACTGTAAAAGATTTAACAAAATATTTTTCACGTGTATTAGGGGGGGAGCGAATGTTCTGTTAGTTTTTTAAAAATGTGCTAAAATAATTGTAAAAGAATGAACACATTTGAGATTTTTCTAATTTTGATATGTGAAACATAATGATTTTGCTTACTAAATGAAATTCTAGCAAGTTTGAAAAATTCTTTGATATTTGAGGTATCACTTTACGATTTAAATGTTTTCATGATGTCCAGCTCGTTCTAGTATATTTAATATTTCTTTAATAATTTGAAAAGTATTCTCTAAGAATATGAAGATTCTTAAACGTAATTAAAACAAAAAATAATAATGAATAAACAAATTGATTGCAAACCATTAATATAATAAATCAACTGAAGAAGCTGCATAAAATAGCACTAAGCGATACCGGAGTATATTGTAAAGCCTGAAAAAAACGCATTGTAAAATATTCTCCATTATTTTGCTTTTATAATCTACAACAGAGGCACAGGTAATCTTAATAAAGACTCCCCTGATAAAATGCTATCTATAAATGGACCGAATTACCTCGATGAAAGGTCAGGCAGGCGGGTCACTTTTGTGTCATCCTATATTCTAAGGCTAGGCAGTAAAAAACGGTAATAATTTTGTCAGATGCTATATTTTTATTTATAATCTGACATAATTATTACTTCAATAAAGCGTTAAAATTATCTTTATACTTTTTGGATAATAGAAAATACATGTAAAATTTATGTTTTTTGAGCAATTAAAAGATAAAAAGGGGCATCCGGTCATCAATTACACAACCTAAGATATTTACGGGGTACGCGACCATAACGCGTGATGTATTAGTAAATGAGGCATGAGAAATTAATAAGTAAAAAAATAAACTTTCAATTTATTGAATTTATCATTTTTATTCAATTCAATATCAAATCTTTATTAAAAACCCCTAGTTTGGATTAAGACGCCTGTGTCTTGGGAAGAACCGATAGCAATTCAGTGGGCTTTATTTAACTCTTTTATTTTCTACTATTGTTATTCTTGCTTACTACACGTATTTATAAACCATGAACTACAATTAAACAAACATTAATTCAAATGGTTAAACAGGATGGATCCAAAAACTTGTTTGAAAATTAAAGTTTAGAATATTATTAATCACAAACCAACTGATCAGAAACTCTTATTTAGTACTTAAAAATCTAAATAATCTCACTTGATTCTTTCAGGCTTTTTATTAAGCGAATTTGTAAATTGCTTATTTCTTATAACAACGACTTATAAACAGTTATAAATGTAATATTTTTGTCCTTATATCTACTATTGCTAAATAGAAATTTCTTTTATTCTTACTCCTGAACAGAAATTACTAAAATCTTTTCAACTATAAAAGTGTAATAGAAATTGAAAATGTGCTTCCAGTTGGTAGCTTCTGATGTCTTCCTTTTTACGGGGGGATGTCTGGGGCGGTACCACCGCAATGCCTATTTCTGTCGCAAAGCAGTAGTTTGGAACCAATACCGTGTTCCGGTTAAAAGGGCACCGTATTTATTGGAAAACGATGTATCGTGTCACGGTCAGGTCTGCCTTCCGTGCGACATAGGATGTCATGATGTTAATAATACCCTGGTAATGCAATGTCTACTAGCGTCGATGACCAGTTTCCATCAGGTGGGCCGACTGTTCGCGTACGAACGCATTAATAAAAAAATATTTATGAAAAAGTTTTTTTACTGTTGAAATTTATTTAAAACGCTTCACCAAAAATATTTTATCTAATATGGAGCGTCAATAGAAATTCAATCTCCATGTAAAACCTAATGCCGAATTTAGGTTCGATGTATGAAGTCGTTTATGTGAGTTTCGTTTCCTATATTCCCTTGTTCGATTACAATTTCATTGATGGTAAAGATTGATTTGGGATGTGTTGCGAAAAATCTAATTACACTTCCGATGAACAATTTCACAGGTCAAAGACATAGTTAGGAGAATAAAGTACCTATAAGCAGTTTTTACGGATTTTTGAGTTTACATTTTTTCCTTTGGCAAGTACTTACATACGTGTTAGTCATTTTGGCCAAAATACACAAAATCATTAAAATGAGAAGATGTGTCCAGTTTTAAATCAAAGCTCTGAAAGTTATTGGAAACATCTTTCGATACAGACATATCCCATCTTAATCTGCCCGTGATAATATAAGAAAAGAATAAATGAAAAAGCAACCACGAAAATTCTATAAAAACTGTTGTGGCGTAACTATAAGAAATAATTAAGTGAAAAAATGATGAAAATTTTATTTTCTAATTAACCGTTGAAAGTTTGTTATGTACTAGCGCTATGTATGTAACATATACCAAGCATTCGCTTATTTTGAAAAGCGTCATGAAATATCAATTAGTTGATTATAGAATAACATATGTATATCAATAGTAAAAAATCTAACCAGTTTTGAGATCTTTTAATAATATTATTTAATCAATGTAAATGTATGTAATGATGTAGAGAATTACGTTGCAATGTTAGTCTAAAAGTTAGGCGGGATGAAATATTGATAGGGCGGAGGATAACTCAAATCCGTTTAAGCAAAAGACAAATTGTCCGTTCGATGGCAACAAGCACAAAAAGGTACAAACAATAACTTTATCCACGTGTATCTAACTGAATAACTGTTAGAAAGGCTTTTAGTATAAGTTAAACGAAAACTGCTATCCTAATAGACATACTATTTTTTAAATCGATAGTTATTGGTTAATGTTTACTTAATTAATAGAAAAATATGTTAATATTATCCTTAAACCTGGTCTTCGCACCTTAATAAAGCTTAAAATATTTTGGCTAAACTATATTACTGCTATCTTTCAACAAAAATGCCTTTAGCTTTTGACAATTCACAAGTAACAAGTATTAATACTGAAAAGTATATGCGTTTTTAATGTTTTAACATGATTTCTACATACATAATGATAGCATTAGTGTTATTAGTGTTTTATTTGATACATTCAAATATGCACATATATGAGAATAAAATTTGGTGCAGATGAACAAATTTTTTATAAAAGAGTCAGTGTACAACCATATGAGTCAACATCAAAATTCGGTTTTCGATATACGAACACGATATCCCCTCTTGACTTGTGATTTATTGCGTAATGATAGCCCTCGACACACTGTAGTGGTCACTTCAGGAGGAATAACGAATAGAAATAAACTGTAGCTTAACTTTTTATTATAAAAATAAAATAATCCCCAACGAAAAATATATGGAACAAAAACGGTATGGTCAACAGAAGCCATATTTTTTATAATATCAAAAGTTTTTTTTTGTTAAAGCGACAAGACAATCATAACGTTCACCTGATTATGTCATACGCCCTGCTATAAGAAGAAACGCGTAAGATGCCACGAATCCATTACCCACCGTGAGACAAAAAGTGTTACGTCTTGTTTTACAAGTGACAACGCTGGCTACGCCCTTCAAACCGGACAGAAGTGCTTTCTTACTAGTCATTTGCGGTAGAAATAAACACCGTGGTGGTACAACCCTAAACTCTCCTTGTCAAAAAGTATGAAATATTGTCTTCCTGTTTGAAGGCCACCGCAGCTAGAAATTACTGGATAAACGATACGTAACATCTTATGTTTCAGGACTAGGAGCGGATTTGTGCCGCCTAATATTGCAATTCTTATGGACATTATGAATCTCTTTACTATTAGGGGGACATCGTGCTCGGCTCGTTTAATATTAATTTTTAAAACAATAAATATTTTGCTGGAGTATTAATGAAATCCTGTAAACAAAATATTGTCCTGAATGTTTTCTTTCTGGAGCAAATGTAATTACATTAATAATTCTAATATTACTGTCATTAAGTTTTACCAAATCGTACGGCGTTGGCTTGGAATACGTACCTGGAAAGAGAAAAAACATATTATTAATACTGTGTTAAAATGTCACAATATTTTTACATACATTTTATCAAAGGCATTTACAAATTTTTTTTTTAGTTGCAATTACGAATAGAAAGTTATCAATCCTAAAATCCCAAAGCAAAGCTTCCCTTTGTTTAATACGTACTGTTAAACAGTTATTTGGAATAACATAAATTGTAAAAGTAAATCATCAGTATAAAGTTATTGTGTGTATGAAGAAGAAATCACATCTACAAATCACGTTACCAATATAATAACCATATATAACGTGATTAAATTCAAATATATTATCAAGATTTTATAACCAACAATTTTTATTGTGTGCCATTCAGAACAATTAAGATTATACAATATAAGTATGCAAAACATAATGATAAAGTTTAACATCTGTCGAAAAGGCTTTGACTGTTAAAACTTAAAAATCTTCAAATTCCTCCTCTCACAGTCCTTCTGCTTTAAAAAGCTAAATACCGGCAGAATTGTTAGGAAATTTCTGATTGCTATTTCGAATTAAAGCTTGTCAAAATAATAAACCTGTAATAATCAGAGTGTAAATATACTAAAGTATATAAAGTATGTAAAGTATATTCAAATCTATAGTTATATAAATTACTAATATAAAATAAATATCTGATACAGATAGTCCTGAAAAAGAAGTCTCTGTTAAAGTGACTTGTTATAGTTAAAATTCAACTCGTAATTGAAGAAAGAACTTGAAATAATTTCTTCCTACACAGTAAATTTGCATATCTCTACGTCATACCCAAAATGTGCGGTCGCATAGAAAACTAACTTCCGCATAGAATGCTGAAAGGCGTGAGAGAGAAATGTTCGATTACGAAAACACATTTTTACAACTGCAAAAATATAAAAGTGATTTTTAGAACTTCGATCAACTTCCACTCCCCGCCGAAACTGTTGACGGTTGAAAACGAAAATATAGAACGGATTTTAACTTCATTATTTAAATAAGTTTTTTATGAATGAATTAAATCATCCTAAAATTGTCTGGTGAATATACAGAGGACCGCCTTTACGTTACAAAAATTGTAGCAATAAGTTGGAGTAAATAAATAAAAATTATGTTTGCGCTAAAATTAAAGTAATATCCGGCTTAGGAAGAATTTACAGTTTATAAATGAGAAAGCAATTTCAATACAATATTGTCAAGTCAAAACTTAACAAATGCAGTTTAGTTACAATATCGGGTCGTTTAGATTTAAACAGCGGGATAATGAACAATACTTGGCTAGGAGAGGGTTTCAACTATCCTACTTAACGTAATAATCGTATAAATATCCAATAAATGAGAAAAGGTTGGTAGTAAAGGCAGTCTTTATTGTTGAATACATTACAATCTATTTAATAGAACCAGTTGTTCTTTTTTGTACTTCAGGGCTGCTGTGACGTCTTTTTGTTAATATTGTTAAATAATCATTCATGCTTTTTTACTTTACTTTGTTTATTTTACGGTACTTGTGACACATCTAGAACACCTGGTGATAAAAAGATGGGGACACAGGGACGCTTTTTCATTATTCTGTGACCCCACCAGCGCTGGCCACTGGGGCAGCCCCACCTCTGGCCTATTACCTACTCTATATGAGGGCGCGGCGGAACCATTGGATTTCACAGGCGATTAAGGTGTAATATCGTATTTTCTTGACGAATAAAAAATCTGTAACACGATTTTCTAGTCTCCCCGCCAAGATCGAACCCAGGACTACATTTTGTATATACAAGCTAAAAGTCTACAAAAGCAGTAAATGATTAGTAAACACTACATAGATTTAACAATACCTTTTAAATGTTTCGGAAACGTTATGACATCATATGACAAAACTAAGGCGCAAATTTCGAATAACGTATCAGCTTACATAAAATGCTTTCACATAAATAACATTTTCAAAGTAGCAGGTGTCATAAAATTGTGTATTATATTAGGTGGGTGTAAAAGTATGTTGTTGAGTAACAAGATAAGTGAAATAATATAACATTTTCATGTTTATCTTCTTTGTGGTGTAACGTTAGTGTTTTCAAGTTATGTAACGGAACAAAAAGAATCTTACAAAAGTAGTATCTTAAGAAAACGTTTCGTCAGCAATGAAGTGACCAAAAAAAAATTAAGGCAGTAGTGATTTATTTTGATTTCCAAGATTTACCAGAGCCGGAAACATTTATCGAAAATTTAAGTTAATGAAGTAGTATTATTGGAGACTGCTACTGATGTGATTATGGTAGTATTCAGGAAAAAATCGTCAAGTTATTAATGTTAGATGTGTGACGTTAGTTCTTTGCTATATTCTATTGCTATATAAATATATATATATATATTAACATATACCAACAATTTACTACTAACAAAACTATGTAATATGAATGTAAAAAGAAGAAAAAGAAAAAGATAACACGGGTAGAGCTATAGAAGAACTGCTAGGTGATAATGATGGAATAAATTAAATTGAAATCAACCTGAAACATGACATGCTCCTAAAGAAATAAAAATATAATAAAAGTAGAATAATTTAAAATTAGGTTCAACGTCAAGCTTTCGTCTCATCAAGGGAGAGTAATTTGAGAACTGTCATGTCAACGTAATTTATATTCGTAACTTATATTCTTAAAGATGTTTTACAATATCATAAGTAAAATAATTTTGTTATGTTTTTATTTTTATAGATAACAATTAGTCTTATTATAATCGTGACTACAGTGTTAGCTAACGAATTATTACTGCGGTAAATATGAATTTGGACTGTGCACAAAAAATATATAATAAAAAGCCTTCACAATAATTAATGTTCATTTAAAATAACTATTTTTTAATTATTTAAAATATGAGTGTGCTACTCATGCGGTTTCATGTTTAATAATTTGTAATTCAAATAATGATCGGATAAAAGTGCAGTACTAGCGTCAAATTTTATATTAATTTCATTCATTGTTTGTGAAATATTTATTCGTCCATTATGAAATCAAATAAAAATTATTTCGTATTTCAAATACCGATACTATAATAACTAAGAGATTATTTTTGTTAGTTTGTGAGAAACACTTATAATTGATCGTTGGGATATCATTCTGATAAGGAGGATTAACAAGAATAATATTATGACAAAATGGCCGACTTTAAAATTAAGCAGTGTATTAAAACTTTACGCCTGCGCCTAATATCTGCTCATAACTTAAATTACTTAAAACTTCGAAGATATTAATTTTTAATGCAGACGCGAAGTTCGGCAAAAGGGTAATTACAATCTCAAGATGGGATAATACGGATAATGGGATCGATATATCCCATCTTAGACTTCCCGTGATCATGGACCCTGGCAGGAGTCCGAAAGGTCGAAAACAAAACACAAAGAACAGAAGCAAAAATCCGTGTAAAATTAATTCAATATGTATAGTAATCACGTAAACACGAGAAATAATAAAGAATATGCTGATCTAATATGAAAAAAGTAGGTCGTAAAATAATTGTCTTAATAAAGTTGCATTATTATTACATCCTCACCATCTGCTGGACATAGGTAACACTAATGCACGCCTTCCCATTAGGGTTTTTGGACCGTATCCTCCACGTTGCTCCAATGCGGGTTGGTAAGTGGACCGACTTTTACATGCCATTTCAGATAATAGGGTGATCAGCCCAAATTGTCGTAACCAACCGGAACAACCAGTAAACAACGATAGCTCAAAGTTGTTTACCCGCGGAGTTGGACAAGGAAGGGCCTAGTTTCAGTAATTATATAGTTTACAGTACATTTTAACACGCATGGTATTATTTTAATTAAAATATCAAATAAAAGTGTTTTACCGTTCCTCAAGATTTACAAACAGCTTTTTTCTAGATAGCATACCAAACGCCCAAACGTATTATAATCTATACTTGAAATTTGTAACAAAGAAAACATTGAAAAGTACCCACACATATTTTTCTAAAAGTTTATGTTTCTTTTTATTATAGACGATTTTTGCTAATCTTTTGCATTAAGCCTTTTTTTAAAGTATTAAACGCAATGCGGCTCTTAATGGCAATATCAAAAAATAACATCATATAGTGCTAGAAGTTAACATATAGTAGAGGTAGTATCCGCAATCCACTTCTGAATATATATATTCAGATTTATCCGAGTTAACTCTACATTCCGCTCGTGGAGCCTGAAAATTATTTCAAGCGGAAATAACAGCTGGGCCGTCCTCATATCCGTTTCCGATATGATTACGCGAGATATATTGGATTAGTGCCTAGGTTAATCACATCAGTTATTGGATCCGTTCAACACGGCTGAGGGGAATTCGCTAGCGGGTCTTTTCGAGTCATGTTCGCACGATCACGTGAGATATTAGAAAATCTTAAAAGGAATATTTGACATTGGGTAAAGTAAGCTACAAATTTTCATTGTTGTTTCCAAGTTGGTTAGGGCAATTTGGGCCGATCACCCAATTGACTAAAAGTAAGATGATCCATGCGTCGGATGGGCATGTTAAAGTCGGTCCACCCACCAACCCGCATTGGACCAGCCTGGTGGGATACGGTCCAAACCCCTAATGGATAGGTGGTGATTAGGGAGGCCTATGTCCAGCAGTGGACTAAAACAGGCTAATGATGTATGTATGTATGTAAAGCAAGCAATATCATGTTAGGTTTTGACACTAAGTACTATTTGAAGGTAACACTAAACTTGTGTAATAGAATATCAATCGTAAGTACTACCATTTCATGGCGATACATGACAAGCTGGGTGATGATATGTGATACGTATAAGAAATGTAAGTTAAGACGCTGCACGCCCAATTACTGCCATACTAGTTACGATGCCCTTAAAATCGGAACACTATATATATAATTTAAACACTGCAGCTTTGCGACGGATGTAGATGACGCTACGTATTATTTGTAGGTCTTCTTCAAACGAATACCTACTAACTTAAAAATAGTTGTGATCTAGAACCACTATTAATAATCTTCAACTTAGCTTGAATACAAGTTACAAACTTAGACATATGGCTTTGAGGATTTTAATTTATTAGTTTTTAAATTAAAGCTGACAATTATAGTAAATAAAGCCAAGTCGATAGAAATTGAAAAAAAAATTATACTTTATTATTTTTATGAAAACGTTGATAATAAAAGTGCCAAATACGTTGCATAATTCAAAAGAAGTTTTGGAAAAAGGCAAGTGGTAAATCAAGGCACTTTGTATCTAAAAGTTCCTTATAATGTTTAAGAACTTAATGTTCTAAACATGTTTATAGCGATGGGTGGCACTTAACAAGTTAAATATAAATACACATATATTTAACAATATTTATTTTTCTTTTATTTTTATTTTAACGCCGAAATAAAAGTCAATATTGATGGAATATTATAGTAAAGTAAATTAATACACAAAAGTAAATTTTATTTCTATTTGAGTTTCAATTTGAAAATGCTTTTGTGTTATAATTGCGTATTAAAAGTCAAGGCGGGCAAAGTTTTGGGTATTCCAACGTAAACATAACTCAGTAGAACAAAACTAAATAAAATTATATACTACAAGGGTGAAAAGATATAAAACGCATTTCAAAATAATCTCTTAGTACGCTTCTAACTCTAGAATAATAAAATTAATACACAGTATTACCAATTAAGAAAGCATTTGAATGCCATAATCACCGATTATTCGGTCGATGGAATGTATTGAAATATTCCTGTGGCTTATAACCTTATAATGCTGTTCAATATGTTATCCCAACATTATTTCAGATATTCAACGGAGTGAATGAATGAAATTATGTTAAGAACTACCTTCATTATATTTTCTTATATGATAACGTTTGTAAAATGAAGATTTCAGAAAATCCAAAAGTTGCTTTTTGGCATTTGATTTTTTGTTTAATTCCAATATTTTTACTATAGAAAATGCATTTTTTTATTGATAAAACAACTAATGCCCGTGATTTCGTCCGCATAGTAATACATAAAAATATCTATAAAAAGTATCGTATGTAACTCCCAGTTTAATTATCAATCGATCGGTAAAAGTCTTATTAAAATCGGACTAGCCATTTCAGAGATTAGCCAGAACAAACAGACAAAAAAGACAGACAGATATAATAATGCTGTACTTTTAAAAATGATTAATTTGATGTTATAAATAAGCGCAACAATTTTATTTAATCGTATAGATTAAAAATAATATTATTTATCACATCTTACTTCTAATTTGCACATTACATGTGTCTTCATTTGTCACGCATTGCATCTTGTAAAGTAATTGTGAAGTTTTAGTAGCTTCATGTCTTCGGCTTCGGAGGTTACTTATCAAATATATTATGGTTAGACAATGGAAACGATGTGTATGGTACATCACGTACTTCTACGCTCTAAATATATTATAATATATTAATAATATTATATTCGTGTTTACTGTTATAACTAGACAGGTCTGAATGTTGTTGGTCATGTAAAGCAAACTTCGCTGCACGCAAACTAATTTCACTAACATACACTTGATAGTTACTTCTTGCGAAGACATAAGACGTAATACGTAATATAACATGCATTATATACTATGTTAAGTTGTTATGCAATTTATTCTTCATAAGAAGTGGTCTTGGGTGTATATATTAACAAATAACAAATTATTTGACATTTGTTTCACATAAGTTGATAGATTGTTAAAAGATTAAGTGTTTCTTGCAGGATAGGGTAGAAGGTATCATGGTGACTATATTTATATGACTTCGTGTGACAACCCTCTCGTTTACATTAACATTTTAACAAACAACTAGAATCAAATGAGACAATAAAAAGCAAACAAACGAACAATGTCTACAGTACAACCGTGTAAGTAGAAGAAACAAAGATTTTTTATGAAAAACGTAATTATATATTAAACTAGCAATCCCTCCAAGTCTCTGCCGGGTCTTTTTATTACCTAAAAAGATTTTCATGTGTTAAAAAGTGGCCTAAGTCACTCAAGGTGAATGTAGCTATTCAATGGTAAAAGCATTTTTTTTAAATCGGCACTGTAGCTTCTAAGTGAATTCAAATACACACAAAAATAAAAATCTTTACTCTTTAAATCATTAGTATAGATAAAAAGCGAATTATTCACACGTTGGCGTCATGCGATTATTATCCTATCAGTTTATGGCAGTTGACAGAGATTTTCTAACAAACATTTGATAAGGGTTATAAGGCAGACACCCAGTCAATCATTTATTTACCCGAGGAACGCCGCGGGCGGATCTAGTTAAACATAAATTAAGGGGCCGTGTTGTGCCATAGTTAACGTCTGTCCCGTCCTCACAGTAAACTTTATCGTTTGTCTCCGCCAAAGTAGTTAGGTTGGCAATAAATTTTGATGTTTGTTAGGCCCCTAAGGGATCGTAATTTAGTCCATTAAAATTATTCGGACATTGGCATTTAAATGGTTGGTAAAGTTCTTAGTTTTCTAATATAGGTACAGATGGATTAATGCTTTTTTCGATAAATATATATAATATTTACTGTTATTTGCAAAGCATGATATTATAATTTTTGTTAGTATTAACGAGGATGTGAACATTTGATACAAAATACATGCTTTTTCTTCGAATTGTATAAGTTTTAACCGGTTTTTCCGAGAGCAGCATCAAGTGCTACTAAATGAAATGACCGTAAGCAGTAGTAAATAACACGCTCATATTTTTTATCTATTTTATATTTCATTTTATTCTGTATGTATTATATATGTACATTTTCATAAAGCTGACTCTGTCGAAATCTCTAGTTTTCCAAAACTTTTTGTATATTTTTTTTCTTCACATTTCGCAGTCACATTTTCATAGTCATTTATTTGTGACTCCTAAATCTAATAATAATATACATTGATTTTTATTGATTACAACGTATATATAATACGTTTAAGTATCTGGGTATATTTAATACATACTAATTCTCAAAAGGTGTTGTTATTCCTTAATGTGTTTTAAAACCTATGCATTGTCCAAGTATTGCACATATTTATCGGGTCTTTAATATAAAAAATAAAAATTTTATATCCTCTCTTAAGCTGGAACGAAGAGCATTAAAGCGGCGTAACATTTCCATCGTTAAAAGTAATTTGCCCTCCGCACGACAATTCAATCCATTGATAAGCCCCCACCTTGGACTCCGCAGTACGTGAAAGGAATACTTTATTAGTTGAATAAGTATTTTGTTTCAACTATAGAGTCCATTACCTAAGTAACGTTACTAATAACGTGGTATTTTATTGTTATGTAATCGATCAAGATTTTGTAGAAAGTGGGACCTATAATAACCAAGTTACTTGTAATCACAAAGTGTTTATATCTATGAAGATTGAAAATTATTACAATGAAGTCATTTATATTTGGTCCAATTAAAACTCGGAATCAATGAAACGTTAACATTACTTTTTACATTAATGTGATGTTTATTTGTAACTAATTTTGTTTATGTACGTTAGTTTAGTTTAGTAACATTAGTTTGTTATCGTTATTGTTAACTAGCGGTAAGTCCGGGATTTTTCATTTATATCAAAAAATAATCCTCTAAGCGGCCAATTATGAGCAACTCTTTTTAATGGACGCCAACAAGATCGGTCGTCTTGGCGTTCATTAAAAAAGGCCTATGTCCAGCAGTAGACTGTTAAAGGCTATGGATGATGATGATCGTATTGTTTTATTTTAAGTTTTAATATATGTAAAATGGAAACTGGGATAATTGTATTAAGCTTTAGGAGTTCGTAAGAGAAGATATTACATATTTGTGTCACATAACTCAACATTTAAATCATCATCATCAGCCTGTGATAGTCCACTGATGGACATTCGCCTCCCCTAATACACTCCTACCTATTAGGAGGTTTTGGACCGTATCCCACCACGCTGGTCCAACGCGGGTTGGTGGGTGGACCGACTTTTTACATGCCTACCCGACGCATGGATCATCTTACTTTTCGGACAATTTGGTGATCGGCCCAAATTGCCAACACCAACTAGGAAATAACAATGAAAATTTGTTGAGACCTTGCAGGATTGGAACCCGCGACCTCCGGTTTTAAAGCACTTGCCTATACCACTAAGCTACGGAGGCAATTAAATAGCCACTTAAAAAGTAGGAAATAAAAAATACACTTTTTATAAAATATGTGTAGATACAATTTTTCATAACCCTACCATTAAAATGGTTCAATTTCAGTCACAAAAGTACGTTATCAAATCTATTGGAAACCATTTCATGTAACTGCACATTTTCCAATAAAAAAACCTGTGAATAGGGAACGCTTTGTGAATGCGGTAACATAGAATCTGTCGAAAAGTTGGAGCCAGCAGCTGAAAATAACTTTTATTTAGAATTTAAATTCATTTTCAAATAGTTTACATTGTATTAGTGGGCTTTACGACAGAAAATAATGATTCTTTAAAATAACAGAAATCAAATTACACCAGATCCTAATCTGTCGAGCTAAAAAAAAAACTTTAATATAAACATATCAAATTATTTTAGTTCGCTGAAGGTACATTTGTGACTAAATGAACTAGGAATTAAACTAGAACTCGTAGAATAAAGCAAAGTAAAAGCAAACGCTTACGCAAGAGATATTTTTATCTTTTACTATTATGTTTTTTGTCTAGACTACAATTACAATTAATTGCGATACCATCTTTTTGCATGATGTATGAATGAAATGTAACCAATGAAATGAAATATTTAATACCAATGCAACTGTGTTAACTGCCTCCGTAGCCTGAGTGGTAAGGGCTGTGCTTTAGAAACCGGAGGTCGTGGGTTCAGAATCCTGCGGGACTCAACAAATTTTATTGTTGTTTCCTGTTGGTTAGAGGCAATTTGGGCCCGATCACCCAATTGTCTGAAAAAGTAAGATGATCCATCGTCGGATGGGCATGTAAAAGTCAGTCCACCACCAACCGCATTGGACCAGCGATGGTGGGATCGGTCAAAACCCTAATGGATAGGGTGTATTAGGAAGTCTCATGTCAGCAGTGGACTATCAGAGGCTGATGATGTGTGTGTGTTAACTAACTGTGTTAAACTACAAAGTGTAGAAATTAAATGGCACTTTATTGTGCCATAACGTTTTGAAATATCGATTTAATAGATTTTGTAACAGTACGAAATTCCAATTTTTTAAAATTTAACACAAGCATGGTTAGAGTAACAATTTCATGGTTGTTAGCTGAATTTTCGATCATTTTCGTCTTAAAGATTGTACGTGCCAATGTAAATACGCCAATTTAAATAATAAAATTAATTTATTAATTACAAAAGATATGACGTTCGTTAAAATTATGTGTGACAACTAAACTTTGAAACAAAAAAACGAGACAGTGAAATGATTAAATTTCTATGATAAATAGAAGCTTTTAAGTTTTTTAAATTTTATTAAGCTTAAAAGTTCAACAATGCTAAACATATTATTATTTAAAATAGGTTAGCGTTCACAAACATGAGTAAATTATTGCGAAACGTTAAAACTTCACTGAAAGTTTCATCGGTAAGCGAAAGAGATACTTAATTGCGCTCGCCGGCGCATAAATATGAATAAGTAGAAGATTTACTTTTTTATTTTAATATATTGAACGGAAATAAATTTTAAACGTGTAGAGTGAAAGCTTCATACTGGAATTTGTTAAATTTAAGATAAAACTGCCTCCGTAGCCAAGTAGTGGTAAAGGCGTATGCTTTAGATACCGGAGGTCGTGGGTTCGAATCCTGCGGGACTTCAACAAATTTTCATTGATATTTCCTGTTGTTGGGCAATTTGGGCCGATACCCAATTATCTGAAAATGAATTGATCCATGCGTCGGATGGGCATGTAAATAGTCGGTCCAGCCATCAACCCGCATTAGACCAGCGTCGTGGGATACGGTCCAAAATCCCCTAATAGAAAAGGCGTGCTTTATCGAGGCCCATATCCAGCTGCGTATTAACACAGGCTGATCATGATTATACAAAAAAACGTGATAGAACTAAGTAAGAAAAGGTATTAAGTAGACAACAATCAATTCTAAATATTATTATGATATAATTCTCTTCTAATATGACTGTTTCACATCTTAAAAAGTATCTACTATTAGTTAACAGCGAATTTTAGGTTCGCATTAATAACATAAAAAAACATAACACAACCTGTATTAGGGGAGGCCTATGTCCAACAGTGGACTATCACAGGCTGATGATGATGATGATGAAGATAAAACTACCTGACTCGGCAAACGTTCTTTTGCCTCGTAAATAATTTGATTATAAATAATTTCGGTACCAAAATCGAGGGATAACTTACCAAGTGATAATAATTGATGCTATCGAACAGGATAAAAAATGATAAAATCAAAAATGAATAATCATATCAAAAAGTAGGGGTTGGTTATAGAAAAGTCAAAGTTTAGAGTTGTTTGCATATTTTAATGCCACATATTAAATAAAACGATAATTAAAAAAACTAAAAGTATTCGGACACCTTTATCACTAAGTGGTTTAAAAATACATCGTTGGTGATTTTCAAATTTATTGAGTATGCATAAAAAGTGTCATAGGAATCGGTCAAGCCGTTTCGGAGGAGTGGGTAGTGAGCTAACACGAAGTGTTAACAGACACACTTCCGTCTTGAATATCCTTTAACAATACATTTGCAATGTTATTACTTTTTCTTCTATCTATTACTATTAATTTCGCGATGAAATAGGTAAACACGTATTTAAGATATGATATAACTGATTGTCATGTTGGTTATTTAAACTGTACATTGAACAATGTTTGATGAAGTTATTAAAACTTTAGAATTATAATTTTCCGTTATAACCTCGTCATCCGTGTCGTTATCGGATTACATAAATTCACAATTAAAACTTCGGCAAATTAACATTCGGTAATCCTTATTAACAAGATTAAATTACATCGTTGTATATATAGTTAGGAAGAGAAGATTTAATCATTAGTTATTATTCGGTTATCTATATTTATAAGTTAATATCTTTAAACGATGATAAATTAAAAAGTTACAGCATGACGTTTCCATCCTTTATATTACTTTGAATTATACCGACGTTCGAGGAACTCTCCAGTAAAATCCGTAAAATGATATTATTAATGATGAATACTATAACCGCAACGAAAAGAAAGTATAAATAATGCTTTTTCTGAGATATGACAAATAATAATTGTTACTATTACTGATTTAGGATTATCATCAATTAATGTTTGTTTTTTTTTTATTAATATTAACTATACATGTGTACAATTATATTTGAAAAGGATTTCAGAAAGTATTGTTAATTGAACATCTTTCGTAGAAATAAATACAAAATCAAATACAAATATCATTATTAAATATAGAAGTTCACACTTGCTTATATTTTGTTAAACATGCTACGTAGTGTTAGTTTACCTATGTGATTGTTAAGTAACTAATCTATAACTATTCAAGCCAATCAAGAAATATTACTAAATAAAAATTAAAACCTGTAATACTAATATTTAATTTAATATTATCGTATGCAAATATTTTTATATATATATGTACATATATAGTAAATTTCACCGTGCCCATTTAGTACAATCTAATTGTCCCCAAATATTGTGTACACCGTATTAAACCACATCAACAACCCGAATGATAAATGCTTATAGTTTCCGCGAATTTTATGTCACTCACAGAAGTTAAATTAAATTTCACGGGTCCGCCCGAATACACATTCATCAAATGAAGGATCGCCAACTAAGTTTGCGGTAAGTTACAAATAGTATCTTCGTTATATTTTTACAAACAAAAAATAAATTACAAAAATTTGTCGCGATTGTGGGTAACTTCTTAAACCAGATCCGTCATAAGCAGACGTTTAATTGAATATCATTTTTTACCTCCGTCACTGTTAGGAGCTTTAATTTGACCATTGTCGGCCTTGGTGTTAAAGTTTATATATGCTCAAAGATATAATATACATGAAGTGTAAGGAAAACGTAAAGGAATATGATGCTCCACGTCAAAAATAATTTTAAACTACAGCTATATTACCTTTGGTGTATTGCTCAATTCGAAAATATAATTATAAATATTTGTAAAATAAAAATTTAAACATGCAAATGAGCTCAAACCAAATTGATAACTAGCTTACAATTACTTTTTACTACAAAATGTTTACTAAAAAAAGTTTTTTTTTCAGCTTTATCGCAAATATTTTGTTTTCTACGTTTAGAAGTTGTCTGAACGTAGACGTAGGCTTAGGCAGCTTCGAAACGTAGACGTAAGCGTTTTTTCCAATCATGCAAATTTCTACAGTACAAACTACGTCCCACAGTCCTCTACGAAACTTAAGGCATAGAAACTTGGAAGAATCCTAGGGTCAATAATAAAATGTTCAACATTTATATAATGCAATACAATAATATGCAAAATAAAATTAAACATTTGAACATTGACTTTATTAACTTTAAAGTTATTATTATACATTAACTTTCTTTATATATTTATTGAAACACCACCGCCGAAAATGGTACATAACCTAAAATACTCAATGTTTCATTGCACAAGTAAAAAAATGTTGCTGTCAAGATTATAAAAACCATAAAGTAAACAATAACAGTAAAGTAAAAAATTTCAAAGGCAAAGAAGGATATGAAAATTGTTTTGTTTAGTTTGTTCAATGATAAGGACGCGGTAAAGCTAAGTTATATCAAAGGGAAATAATGCGAAGATGGAAATTCGGGCCGTTCACGACGAGCTTGGCAAACTGTGCTCTAATACCCTGTGGACTGATAAGCTCACTGTGCCACAGCAGAATTTATAAAGGCCATTACTTATACTTCCTTACTTTCCCTCTGTTATCGTTTTTGTTGCCGGTGCCAATTCATGAACGGAAAGTTTGTGTTGACCAACTTTTCTAAATGTTTATTTCCAACCTTTTGATATTATATTTGAAATGAAATATGTGTTTAACATTTACGTAAAATATACTTTTTGGTTTTTGTCAAGATTCCATTTAAAAAAATCAATTGTTCTCTTGGAAAATAATTTCGACTCGAAACTGATTTCGACGATATTTTTGTAAGTAATTAAACAACACCCAACTATGTCACATTTCATAAAAAAAGTGTATAGCTAATTGTGCAGATCTAATTTAATTCTTATCTGCACGCACATTCCGTAATTAAAAAATATATGCAATGTCAACATTATGCTCATGAATAGTTAACTAACGATGTTATCAACGAACACTGAAATAGACTATTTCTTTTTATAAATGCACGTCGTATCCAAGCTGATAAGTATAGCAAGACGTAGCAAATTTAAATCGGAAAAAACTGCAAGCAAATGATTAAAAAATAAATACAACTAGGTTTTTCAAACAAAATATAAATAATAGAAGAAATAAAATATAAGTATTAAGAAAAAAAGTAAAAAGATAAGTCACGTCATAAGCATGTATATATATATATATATATATATATATATATATATATATATATATATATATATATATATATATATATATATATATATATATATATATATATATATATATATATGATATATATTATTGTTAAAAACAAGCAACGGATTAAAACTCCTCTCTAGAACTTTTTTTATAACAATACATAAAAATGTTAAAATCTAGTGGTAATTTACAAAATATTATGAGACGTTATAACGAGAGTTGAGTTTCACAAAATTCTCGTATATTTAAAACATGAAAACTTCGCTGAAAGTTTTGTCGGAAAGCGGGAGAGGTGCTTAATTGCATTCGCCGGCGCGTGAATATGAATAACGTTCAATAATTTGTTTATTAATTGAATACAGATATGGAATTATGTTTAATTGGTTAATAACATGTGTGCTTTTATACATACACGAACATTGCGTCATATCCCGGTGGTGAATGCTCTACAAATAACATATAGTAATTAACACAATACAATATACGTAATAATTGGGATGAAATGTTAATAAATGTGTAGAACGACCACGTCAACATATAAAATTTGTTAAGGTTGACCCAATGACGTTGTTAAATCACAAAATTCTACTAATGCAGTGACGTCATATGTAAAAAATTTGTATCCCTATTTTTAACGTTATCAAAATGTCCGATCAAGCGATAAGTTATACATATATCTATTTTATAGAGTACTAGCTTGTTAAATCCCGGTGGTACCTAATATAAAAGAATAAGTTTTTTTATATAATTAAATAGTAGCTTGAGTTATCTTCCAGTGAAAGTTGTAAAGACTAGTTTAAAGATTAGGTAAAACAAACAGACAGGCAGACTGACAGACTGACAGACGAGAATTTAAAAGTGTTGTGTTGATATATGTATCGTTGTATATTTTAAAAATTGTTACTTTTTTTTTTATTGCATACGCAGGCAGACGAGCAATCGGGGCCACCTGATGGAAAGTGGTCACCGACGCCCATAAACATTGGCAATACTGGTATCACCAACGCACTGCCTACCGTGAGACAGGGTTGCTGTTTACCAGTAACATCGGCACATGCCTTTCAAACCGGAACACATGAGAGTTTTCACACTACTACTTTGCGGTAGAAATAGCCCAGACGGTCTCCTGTAAACAGGGGACCTACCACCAGTATTTTGGTGTAACAATTTATTTGTGTAAATAAATATTTTATTCATGTACGTTGTGTAACTTACAGTGGACTTCCGCTTGACAAATTCAATAGCTAACTAAGCTGAAAGCGGTTTTGTCACGATTCAACAAAAATGGTATGAATTCAAACTAAAGTATGTTTAAGGTCTGGTATTTTGTTATATTGTATAAGTTTTGGTTGTCAAAAAATTATGCAAATGTTGTCGTTTGAATTTCAATAAATCAGGATTAACAATCATTGTTACTTTCGTTTAGCTACAGTGTATGTAATGTGTAACGTTGTTACCCGAACAGAAATATATATAATAGCGTTATTCACACATTTAGAAAGGTCAAAGTTAAGGGATATATAAAGTTTCTGAGGTTTATCATAATGCTTCTTAAAACACGCAAGTTTGAACGATTTTAACGACTTTGAAGTAAATTCAAAGGACGAACTGCAATATTAAAAATATTCACATCTTCTTTCCGTATTTTATGTATATATACATTTTTGAGACAATGCAAAGTTTATCAAATTTGTGTTTTTTGGTTTTTACTTATGTAGAATGCAAACTATCATACAGTGCTTGTTAAACCACGTCAAGGTCCCAAGTGGTTACTACTTTTAGAAACTGGCATTTCGTGTCACACGCAGAAGTTAAATTAAATTTGACGGGTCAGTCTAAAACACATTCATAAAATTAGGGACGGTCTAGAAAACAAAGCTGACGCTTAGTTATAGATAGTGTTTTGACTAATAAAGTACATTCATATAAAAAAACATAACAAAAAGTATTAATTCGGTATTATACAAGTGTAATTGTACACATAATTTTTTTGTTGATACAGATGCAATCGCTTGTTTAAAATAATGTAAATTAAATTGAGTAACTACTCTGGCTACGGGTTGTAAAACAGGATAGTATTGAATATATATATATATTTATTTTATATTCTGCGCCACATTAATTCAGCAAGATATAGTATAAACACAATTATTATTGTTCATATTTCTAAAACTAGATAGCTACATGTAATTTAAAAAACCTTTGTACGATATTTATAAGGTAATTAAATTCCATTCCGTAAAGGCCAATAAAAAAAATCATAATACTGGTAAATAAATTTGCATAATGAAATTAGCTAACATAGTTATTTTCATAATGCGGAGCTTTCCACCAAGACCATTGCATGCCGCTGAAAATTTTATCGCTGTTAAGGTACGGTTCCATATCCCCTAGGTCACCATTCGGGAATAGTCCTTCCCAAAAAGTAGGCAAGAATATGGCAACAGAATGGAAACAGGGTTAAAACCCTGTCATTTCTGAACCACTTCCAACGTGCAGAAAGCTGGAGAGTGACGTAGGCCCTACATGAGGATACCTCGGTGGCAAGTTCTAGTAAAGTCGCGAAAGAGTATGAAATTGTTAAGGTGTCATGTCATCCTACCTTTTATGCGTCAAGAAATGACACAAATTTGTGTCATACGTAAAAAAAGTTGTAAAGATATCGAAAATCGAAATTAAATATACATTGCGATTAGATTGGTTGTAATAAAACTCGTAATATATTGCTACTTGCTCGTGCAAATCTGACGTATTATCGTAATTTCCCTAATTTACATTTGTCAAATAAGGGTTAATCGAAGATTTTATAAAATTAAAGTTTTCCTTCTTACCTGTGAAACACCATTTCTGCCGCAAATCATTAATAAATAATTAAGAGAAGGCATAAGAATAATTAAGTCGCAAATAATTTAAAAATAACCTCATAAAATAAACGAATAGCTAAAGATTTTTTTTAATTTCGGTATTTTTATATTAAAATATTAATGAAAAAGGAATATTAATAATTGTATAGGTACCTTTGATTATTCTACGTGTAACGAAATTAGGTTTTGTTGGCTAAAATGTTTGCTTTATAACTTTACATTAGACAAGCTAAGCTACCAACCCTATTTATTTACTTTATTAACAAGACAAGAAAATATTTAACTTCATATTTAATCCGCTTCGTGGTCTAGCGGTATTGCCCTGCTTTATAAACTGGAGGCCGTGGGTTCGAACTTCTATGTTTCTGGTTGGTTAGGACAATTTGGGCCGATGAACCAAATGTCTGAAAGGCACGATGATCCAGGCGTCGGTTGGGCATGTAAAAGGTTGGTCCATCCACCAACCCGCTTTGGACCAGCGTGGTGGCATACGGTCCAAGAGCCTGGGCGATGGCGTGCATTAGGAGAGGCTTTCGTCCAGTAGTGGACTAATACTGGCTGCTGATGGTGATGATAATGTTGATGATAAGAAGAATTTTAACAATATGGAAGAAAATATTGTATTTGGTTTAAACGAAAACACAACTAGATTTATATTTTAAAAATGTGCATCTGTATTATTAGTAGTTACCCTTGAATCGCATAATTATTGACATGAAAACATTCCGTTATGTTGCGGGACTAGAAATAAAAATGAAAATACATCTTTTAACATAGATAAATTAAACTTTTTATCTATTAAGAAAACACCTCATGTTGAAGTATGCACTAGAAGTCATCTTCACGACAAAGCCGTGTCTTATCATGATCCCTTCATTCGTGACACTCTCGTCCTATCCAAATTGATATACCGATAGTATAACAATAATGTCGTTTAAAACAGGCATTTAAATCGTGCAAGGTGTGATCTAAACTAATCAAATAGCGTTTGTTTTGCATTTCATGACATTTTTTTATGTTCGGTTTAAGTTAATAATGTATTTATGTATATGAAAATAAGAATCGAGTGTTTGTTTCCCATTTATTTTATTTTAAAATCTATTATTAAATTACAACTCTGTTTGATTAGGTTTATACCACTTTAGTTTTGCCAATTTTGTTTCGAATTAGATTTAAAAATTGTATCCCATGATAACCATTATACACCTCATGGCGTTATTGGAGAATTGTCACTGAAATCGGTACGTTACAGTCGAATAATAACATCGCGGAAAGACGCACGATGAAGATCGCTTTTACGCGACGCTAAAATCTAATTTGACCGTTTTGTTTTAATTTCCACTATAGCTTATATAGTGGAAATTAAAACAAAACTGCATGACTTCTGTTAAAAGATGCGATGAGTAGTAAAAAAAATAAAAACCTTGCTATACATATTATTTAATTTTAATATCTGAACACTGAATTTATTTTGAATTATTCTAATAAAAAAAATGTTATCGTTTTTTTCCGGTTGGTTGGGACTATATGGGCCGATCACCCAATTGTCTGAAAAGTACGATGATTCGTGCGTTGGATGGGCATGTAATAAGTCGGTTCCGGTTGTCAATATCGTCTTTGTCAGTCGGTGTAGGCAGTCAGCGCCTTCTAATTAACTGACAACTAATTCACCCTTCGAATGCAGTTTACCCTTTGATTTGCGGAGGTCCACGCCAATCGCTCTGGATGGATAGAAGCCAACCCCATGATCACCGACGTAAATAGCTAGGGGAAAAAGAATATTCGAACATTGATATATTGTTCCTAACTAGTGTACTAAAATGAAATTATTCTATAAATAACATTAATTACTTTGATAGTTTCTGACATCGTCTATTAGTGAATTTACAAGTTTATACAATATTCTATGTTATACAAATGATCTGACAGATTAGCCCCTTTAATTATAATTTACAAATATACGAAAATAAAAATGACGTGTACAATATTGTGCGGTCAATTCTGCGTTTATGACGTCCTTAAAATATGCTTGCGTGTCGAAGGGTGATCAATAAAATGAAAAGTTGGTCAACCATCAGTGTTTTTATGATCAGTAATTGTCAGAGAACAAGTCGAAATACTTTTTATTATATTTTGTTTATTGCTAAATATAGAGGTCAAAACTTTGACGAGTAAGACGTATTGTGTTGTTTTGCATTATATAATGCTTCTAGTTAAGGATCTTAAGCCATGATGAAAAATTGCTGGCTTTTATGACTGAGAATGGGGTGGTTTTTACATTACAGTGGATTTAGTTTAATTTTTCAAGTTCAAAGTCACATATAATCACAAATAACACTTTGGAAACATGATAACTTACTTTTGATGTGAAAGTTGATTTATGTAACAGTATCAACGAAAATATTTTCATGGCAAATTTCGTATTAAAAACAAAATATCGAAATTTTTTACATTATGGCGGATTTACTATTCAAAATTAAATTTACTCTATTAAAAGCTGAATTGTATAATATGAAAAAGCTGTTTACTGTACATATACGGTTTGTTATTGATTTCATGCAAATGTAATTTATTTGCGTTACATAAACGTAAAATTTTGTCATAGTTAAATTTAACAAACTTCCGTTCTATACCAATTTGAAATGGAATTAATGTTCAATTTATTCCAGTCGACTTTTTCATGGTTTGAAAAACTAATCTCCTTTAAAATTCGCTTGATTCCACAATGAATGACTGAATAAATCCGATTTAGCTTTCACAGGCATTGGGCACTATTTCAATATATTTGAAAGAGAAAAGGTTTTAATCCGTTTTTTTTTAAATTGTTGAATAACTACAATAATCATATATTGAATAAAAATAATCACTAAATAATTTTGAATGAAAATTTAATGAATTTACGATTTCGTTGCTAGCACAAACAATTTCAATAATCAAAGCAATTATTGAATTGAGTTTGATATTTTATAATAAAATAATAAAATTAAACATAGAAAGCCTGTCTTTTTTATATTAACTTTGACACCTGTTATTTTAAATTATTTTTATAAAGCGATTAATTATAATACTAAAATTATCTTTAATGTTTATATATTTCACAGCACACGCAGGAGATGGTCTTGTTTTAGGCCTAATTGATTAATTTGTGATTAAAATTTCCAAATTTCGTACAATAGGCCTTGGAAATGTAAATGGAATCGGCAAAAAAGCGTCTTACATCAGGAAACACCTTTTGTAAGAGCCATTAGCAAGGTTCTATTTTAGGTCCAATGTTGTTAATTTCACATTCCTGTAACGGATATCACATTAAATTGGCAATATATGTGTGCATATTTCAATTCTCCTTATAATAAAAAAGAAATTGGTAAAATAACTACGGATCGAAGCAATATTGGAAATTAGCAGCGAAAATAAAAATCTCGTGTTTAATCTAAGACTTTCAAAATGTATGGTTTAATTGAACCAAAATAACGAAACGTTCAAATACACTGGCTTTAAATCAAAACAATTTGTATCGATGATTGAGCTGGATCAAAGGAAAGAAGCACGTAATCTCGTACTTTTAATGGATCACAGTTTGCGTTTTAAGATGCGTTTAACAAAATCCTCAATTATTTCTTTACGTTTAAGTAATTAATTATTTGGGATTAATGATTGGTCAATATTTGTCATGCAAAATAAATTATGCAAAACTCTGATTTTGTTTAAATTGCCTTAATCCAACGCTACCTCCATTTTGCGGCTCTCAAGTGCTGGAAATGATTTTTACTAAATAAAAACTGCAAAGAATTTTTAAAATTACTACTTTAACTTATTAATAAAAATCTAGCAAATAAAACTCTGTATTTTGCACACACACACGCTTGGGTATGTGTATAATATAAATACTTTTTTTTGAGACTCGGATGTTACTCTTCAAGACTCTTGTCTTTGGTAAGCTTCATGTAACACAGAGTTTGCGGAAAGCTCCCGTCCCCACGAACAAGTGGTGGTGGCCAACAAGGAGGTACGTGGATTAGGCATTTGTTTATGTCTCCTAAGGATAGTCGATGATCGGTTTATGAACCAGGACGCCGACGGTCTGGCGACTGTATTAGTCGTAAGCTGGCAGCGGTGAGAACCGCCCTGGAACGTGGGTGTATCTAGTGTAAGCGGTGTGTGTAGATTTCCCTGTGATCGTAAGCGAGAGCGAACACCAGGTGACTGTGTGGTGGTAGGGTTTGACGTCGGGACCACCGTTTGGTCCAGAGTCTCGGCGACTCCTTTCTCATTCGGGTCGAGGAGAACGTTTCGCGGTCTACGCTTTTGACTAGACGCGTTTGGATCGGCCGTATACGTGCAGCTTTGACCAGCAGAGAATTATTATGATTAACAATATTATCGATGTGTTTGCGCGTAAAATTTTGAAAGTGTTCGCGGAGTGTTTGCAATTTATAGTCGCTGTGTAGGTCTACGTTATTTGGTACCACTGCGCCCCGGTAACGTGGCGGATGAATATATTTTGCGGTACTTGGAATTTGTGCAGGACTGCGGAGGATACATAAGCGAATGATAGGCATGCATAAGCCATGATTGGCCGTATTTAACTTTGAGGATTCGTTAGGTGGTCTAACGTAGAGTCTCGTCGATACAAACAGAACCTTTTTCCTAACGTCCTGAATATGACTTTTGAACGACTTGTTGCAGTCGAAGGTCACGCTTAGATATTTGACATTCCTCTCCCATGGGTTCGGTTGGCCGTGAAGTTTTAGCTGCGGGGACTCAACAATTTAATTGTTGTTTCCTAGTTGGTCAGGGCAATTTGGGCCGATCATCCAATTGTCTGAAAAGTAAGATGATCCATGCGTCGGATGGGCATGTAAAAAGTCGGTCCACCCGCCAACCCGTATTGGACCAGCGTGGTGGGATACGGTCCTAAGCCCCCCAATGTATAGGGATACATTAGGGGAGGCCTATGTCCAGCAGTAGACTAGCAAAGGCTGATGATGATGATGATGATAGTGATTCTAAACCAATTTTTGGTCATAGGTCTCTACTTAGCATAGCCACTGTCAAACCATCCTTCATTATTCAGTATTCAATAAAAAGTATTTTCCATCCTACACCAACTTTTAAGTACGTTTCAAAATGCTTTTATTGGATAACCGCCAGAATTTCTGATTGGTTAGAATTTGCGGTTGAGATAAACGACATGTTATACGTGACTCCTACAGAGCATTTCCGCTCCAATGGGTATCTATTGAAATGGGAAAACTTGCAGAAAACATGACCTACTGAAATAAACTTACATAGAAAGACTAGTGTAAATATTCAATACTTAAATCAAGTACAAATAGATATATGTCAATAAAATGAAGGTTTGGAAACATTGAAAACAATAAAAAGATATTTTTTATTTAACAAATTTAAAAACAATAATGTGAGACGAATTCTAGTTAAACTTTAAGTACTTTTGTCTTGAAATGAGGCCACAAATTATTTAGTTAAATATCAAAGGAGACAAAGAAAGTAGTGCAATGTTAAAATGTAAAAAAAATAGTAAGGCTTATTTATTACAATTATAATTCATAGTATAGTAATAAAGCCTTAAAAACAAGCTTAGCTTAGACCCTATAACTCAATTTGCTTAATTATATAAAAAATATTTAGTTTGACGAAGTTTATGATCCGTTTCATCCGTTTTCTCGTAACGGAGGAAGTAAATTGAATTTTAAATTTTCTATTGTTATGAGCTTCAAACTTATAAATTAAATAGGACAGTAACATTTCTGCACGATTATATATTACAATCATTTATTTATTCTAGTATTTCTAGAACAATTAGAAGACTTTTTAAACACTTCTACAAAAGTAAGTAAATAAGATTTACGTATTTTAGAACAAAATGTCAGATTAATATTACTAACTGATAACCTTTTATATTTGCAAACCATTGGCATTAGAAATGCCATTAGGATATTTAAATAAAGCTGTTGTTACGAGTGGTGATGTCAGATAGGGACCGAACTTGATCAAAGGCAACTTTGGGGGCAGACCCATATCGATGGACGATTGAGTGTCAAAGTTGCGGAATGAATTATTTTGTTGACACCCCGGCCTTTTCTTAGCAAAGTTTTAATGTTGGCTCGAAAGTGGGCCATCGCGAAACATTACACAAAACAAATTGAATACCTCTGTGTTTTGAAAGTTTGTTTTCGATCATAATATTAGAATTAAAATATAGGAAGATATTATGAAATTTGGAAGCAAGTATTAAGCGAAATATATTATTTAACTTTTATTTTAGCTCACTGGCTTCTTTGTAGCCATAAATTATTCATGGCTTGAATTTTAATTAGATTGTCGATACAAAAAAATTTAATTACTCAATTGATAAATAATACACTTTTTACGGATTTTATCGTGTTTATTTACTTTACAATTATTTAAATTTAATTTGTCAAGTAATAAAAAGAGATACGCAATAGATAGTACAATTCTATAGTTATTCAGCTGTACTCGCGCTATTAACATCGCAAGTTATGCTTACAAAGGTTGGGGACGTTGTTAGCTTAATGAAGCAAAGAGCATTTTGTTGCACCTCCATTAATTTCCGCACTTTCATTTTATCTTAATAGCGTTTGAATTATTTTATTTGGTGTCATATAACGTATATAAGATTCACTCAGTACTTATATGTTTTTCATACCGATAAATGTCTATTAATGTAAATTAGCCAACCGCTAAAGTATCACCACAGTGACTTTTGCAGTAGCCATCAGGTATTTGTGAGCTATGGCTTAAAGTGCAGTGCAATTAATGGATATATAAGAATAATATATTTTAAAATGTATCTACAAAAGATTTTTACACTACGAGCTGGTAATGACTAAGTAACAAATAACTCAGTAATATTTCAGGGGTATAGCACAACGCCATCTTCTCCAAAACTAAACATAGATTGTCCTATGAAAAGTAAAAAAGTTTTCGTATGTAAATAAATTTATATTGATATGCAAACATGTGTACACCTCTTTTTTTAATACTATTTTATATAGATAGTGAGACTAGACCTACACACCTTTGGATCACTAGCCTTTACGTAAATCCGGTTGTCAATCAATTACCTTTAGAAGTGCATATGGTAATTAAGAAGATATATGTACGATCAATTAAAATGTTTAGGTATAATAATGTAAAATATGCAATATTCCACAAATACCAAGATTAGTACAATTTGCTCAGCTGGGCGTGCAGCTTTCCAATATAATATTTACATACATACATACATCATCAGCCTTTGTTACTCCACTGCTGGACATAGGCCTCCTGATACACCCTATCCATTAGGGGTTTGGACCATATCCCACCACGCTGGTCAATGCGGGTTGGTGGGTAGACTTTTATGCCCATCCGACGCATGGATCATCTTACTTTTCAGACAATTGGGTGATCGCCCAATTTGCCCTAACCAACTAGAAACAATAATGAAAATTTTTGCGTCCCGCAGAATTCGAACCCGACCTCCGGTTTCTAAAGCAACGCCCATACCACTAGGCTACGAAGGCAGTTCATACACATTATATAAATGAAATTAAAGAAATTGAACACACTACAAAATTGTATCATATGTTTAATGGCATATCCTTCAAATGCAATTTGGTATGCATTTGTGATTTTAGTGCAAGTCTAATAGTAAATAACGTAATTAAGGATTTAAAGTATAAGAGCCCGTTCATTGTACAAAAATACAAAATAACTGAAAAAAAAAACCATAATATAACGATCCAGATTTTGTACAATTAATATATGAAACCTAATAGAGCTCGGTACTTAAGAAATAATAAAATAACAACACGCTAATGTATAGTAAATTGTATTTTAGTATTAAAAACAAGTCGAAAATTTCAACATGCATAAATTCATAATACGTGTGCCTATTTTTCTGGTCAATGGACTTTACAAAATTAACTCTGCACAGTATACGATTCAAATACCTTGCCTTACTATTATAAATTACAATAAAAACAGAAATAAACGTGACTTCAATTACAATATTGCGCGGTCAATTCCGCTTTTACGACGTCCTTAAAATATGATTGCGTGTCAAATAGTCGTCAATAAAATGAAAAGTTGGTCGAACATCGGTGTTTTTATGATCAGTAGGCGGCCAGTGTCAGAAAACAAGTCGAAATATTTTCTTTATCTCTAAATATATACGTAAAAACTTTATGCTATAAAATGTAGTAAATTGTGTTGTTTTGCTCATATAATATTTACAGATAAGGATCTAATACTGTGATGAGGAAGTGTTCGCTTTTATGATATGAAATCTAGGGTTTGCTTTTAACATTACAGTGGGTTTTCATTTTAATTATTCAACGATAGCACATACTAAAAACAGTTTAGTTCAAAGACACAAAACGATTTCAACAAGCTCTTAACACGAAAATTGTAATAAAGAAGTAATTTATGCAAATCGATTAATTCAGTATTTGAAAGATCCAAAGAAGGACTAAGCTTTAATACCAGTCGCTTGAGTCCACAATAAATGACTGAATAAATCCGATTGAGCTTTCATAGGCATTGGGCACGGTTTGAATAAATTTGAAAGTTAAACGGTTTAAATAAATTTTTCTGAACCTTAATAGGATAATGAAAAGAATATTGCATAGTATTTTTAGGAATAAAAAGTTCAATGTCCACTTTTAATTTAGGTTCCAAATGGATTTAAACAAAAAAAAAATGAAAAGTTTAATGGTACATGTACCTGACATTTACGCTTAACTTAATTCCAAGAAGTACCATTGAATTAAAGTAACATTAAAATTAATTGTACATTAAAAATGAACAGTGGTAATCAAACTATCGTTTCATATTTGTATATTGCAAGAATGTAACATTATTAATTTTAAAACACGTTTCAGAGCGATTCGATTGGATACCGACCAGAATTTCTGATTGCGTAGCGTTTGCGGTAGAGATATAGGACATTTTATTCGTGACTCCTATGACTTTTCCATTAAAAAGGGAATCCTTAGGAAAAGGAACTTAGATAGAAAGAGTTAATATATTCCGTACTTTGCACATGTTATTTAATATATAACAAATACATAAAACAAATACAATTTTTACATAGTCTTATGTGAAAGAAGCAAGTAAATATTATGCACCAAATATGAAAATTGTATTAAAAAATATTCAAATATTAATAAGAAATTTAAAAGACAAAAATTAAATGGCAACATTGTTTAAAAGTCTAATAAATTATTTAAGACCTTTTGTATTCAAATTAATAAAATTAAAACTGCACTATAAATATTAAGAAGTGTTTGACCGTTCAGTGTCTTAATAACATTAATAAAGTGTTTTATTTTCAAAAGTTAAAATTCGTTGTCAGGTGAAAAGGATAAACAGTGAACTGAGCCTGATAAGCTGTATCTTATAACCCGCTGTATGAACTTATTAATAAATTATTTCCGATCTGTTTAATCCGTTTCCTGATGGCAAAGTTAGAAAATTGGATTTCGGACTTTCTATTGAAAGCGATTTTAAATCAATGAAGCAATCGTTGTATGAAATGAAAATGTCTGCAACAAAATCTTTTCTTAGGCTATTCGTTCGGTCTAGCATTCCACATCGATGTTCAATAGATTTTTTTCATGTATTAACTATGATCATTACTTTTTATTAATACGTACCTTAGAAAATGTCCAACACGTTCAGCCCCGTAATATATTCTATTAACACTTTTATTTCTAGATTTATAATGAAGTAGGTTATTCCTTTTTTGTAAATAACGCACAAAATTCTTAAAAATCTACAATTTCACTATAGTTATGCAATAAATATATTATCTAGGATTAGAAATGCTACTTAGATATTTAAAAAGCTCCCTTAATAGAATTGGCGATGTCGGATAAAGACTGAACTTAAACAAAGCTAACTTTGGGGGTAAACCCGTATCGATGGACGATTGAGTGGCAAAGTTGCGGAATGAATTATTTTGTTGACACCCCGGCCTTTTCTTTGCAGAAATTTCAATGTTTTTTCGACATTTTGTTGTGGTGAAAGTGGGCCATCACGAAGCAAATTGAATATTTGCCTTTCCTTTTTTATGAAAGTCGACCTATTGTTTGTCAAGTTTATTTTTTACCCATATATTGAATTAAAACGGTTAGATTGATTAAAAAAATGGTAAAATGTCATTTAAATAATTCATTGTATGTAGCTGGAAATAACTTATAGTCAAAACTGTAAAAGGACTCGAATGAAAAAGCATTTCTAATATTTTCGTCCAGCGTTATTATTTTTTAAAAATTCTGGAAGATTATTTGATTTGTTTTTTTGTAATATTGTTATAATATCAAAATAACGTATATATTGTACTCATACGTAATCTAATTTCTGATTTATTATTTCAATTTTCCTATTTATTTTAACCATAATAATGGCAATTAGCATTAAAAATAAAGTAGAGAAGCAAGTTTAGTTATTAAATTCTATAGTTATTCAGCTGACTTCATGCGATTTAAATCGTAAGTTATGCTTACAAAGGTTGGGGACGTTGTTAGCTTAATGAAGCGAAGA
The DNA here is from genome assembly GCA_029286875.1 of Lamproptera curius. NCBI lineage: Eukaryota > Metazoa > Arthropoda > Insecta > Lepidoptera > Papilionidae > Lamproptera > Lamproptera curius. The sequence continues at coordinate 1,708,277 of JAGSMT010000089.1, forward strand.
GCACTTCGTTGCACCTCCATTAATTTCCGCACTTTCATTATATCTTAAAAGGGATTGAATTTTTCTTCTTGTATTACAAAAGTTCTAGAAGATTTATAGGGACCAATTTCATTCACATTACAGAATACATTAAAATTTGTGTTATATAATAAAGAGTTTATAAAATTTGTTTAATGTGGATATACAATGTTATGATGATGCTATGATGATAATTAGAGATACTGTACTACCACCACGGTGACTTTTAGCAATTGACTTCCTCTAAGTGATATAATACGATCATACGAAAATGCGTGCAGTAGGGGAGGCCTATGTCAAGCAGTGAACCAACACAGGCCGATGATGATGTTGATGATGATGATAATGATGATGATAATTAAAAATTGTCACCAAAAGTGTCTAATGTCATTTCAGCGCTAGTGGCTGATGGTACAATGGTGAAAATGAGAAGAAGTGCACCTGTTATTGCGCATACACTTGTGCACAATAATATCTTCTGTGGAGTTGGCTGATTTCTAAAAGAGATCGGCCACCGCAGTCGGAATCGACTTGGAGGGCATTTTTATTAACCTGGCTTGGTGGCCTTTTAAACCGGAACACAGTAGTGTTTATTCACTATTGGGTCGCAGCAGAAAAAGGCACGGCAATGGTACTTTTTAGACGGTCTTCTGTAAGAAGGAGAAACCTTCTAGAGGTTGTGGATTGTAAGCCCACTCCTCTCCATTTCTAGCCGTAACGCTAATCGGGTCGTTAATAAAAATCTGAAGTAGTTGTAAAGAATGCAAAAGAAGACATATGTGTTGGTTAATTAATAATATTAAAATAGAACTGGTATGTAGGAATGCGAGAGAATAGAATTTAATGACACTTCCAAACGAAAGAAATATTATTGCATGTTCACTGGCTTATGCCTCACAAGCAATCTGATGTCTATTTCCGGTTGTAGTACGAATCAAACATAGACTTAGGCATCCGTAATCATTTAGTAAAAAATTGGATTCAGTTAAACTGAAATACTTATTTTTAAACTTGTAATGTAAAGTCTGTGTCGTACATTCTGATAATTACCATTCCATCTCCATTAAATTTATAAGCATAAAATATTTCTCTAAACATTATGTATATTCAATAAAATTATCCATTAAGGTTTTTTATTGTAATGCAATTGTTGCTGAACATTTGATTAAAAAAACTATTAAAATTATTTCGAAACGTTTTGAAATTGACTTAAAATTTTCTTGGGATTTAAACGTGTTATGACTTCATCAAATAAAAAATACTACTCACGGATTGAGCTGTTGACAATTATATGCCTATCTTAATAAAAAGATACCCACAAAGTAAAAAAAAATATAAATTACAAATTCAGTCGAGGGTGCAAAAATTGCCAAGCAGCCATGGAGTCTAATACTTGGAAAACGAGTATTTAATTTCTAAACACGAGATTGCTCTACGCGTTTGAAGGAAGCTGTTAAAGGTCGTGTAGCTAATGCATAAAGAGTTGGAAACGTTTCATGTACAAAAAACGCGCATAAATAAAAACATATAATGAGTGCCCACATATTAACATGCAAGGAATATGTGGTTACCACAAACATGCTCTAGTCAACAAAACAAGTCCTTTTTTAAATTTTTTTTATACGTTGGAGTTTTAAACAATATCGAAGAAAATATTGTACTTCGCGTTATCGAAAACACCACTAGATTTATATTTTTTAAAATGTGCATTGATGTGTCAAAGCGAATTTCTGAGCTCAGGTGTCCTGCAATAAAAATGTTGTTAAAACATTTGGCAATAAATCATTGGTGTTTAATTTTCGTTTGTTCGTGAAATAAATACGAACGTTACGGCGTAAAACAAACTTCGTGGAAAGGTTAGTAAAAAAAAATTTTGTTTGAAGAGGTAACGTAAAAGGTATACTGGAAATCGTAAAAACTTTTATTTGGAATTTCCTTACACTTGGTAAAGAATTTATGCTATATGTATTGAAAAACTATTTTTTTACAGATTCATATTGACATTTAACTAAAAAAAAAGTTTTGTTTTCCAAAAAAACTAAAATTTTGTATGTATTTGTATGATCCCTATCATAACTTGTTATTAGGATCGGTTGCATAAACCATGTTTTTAAAAGGTAATTTTTGGGTTCGTTTAGAAAAAAATGTTGAACTGGAATAATAAAATAATAAGATCGTTCAATTTATAAAGTTTCACTTTCATCTTTAGTCACATGCCGCTGCTATCACATAGATTGTTTCCGTTTAATTGAACTTTCCCATGACGTAATGTCGATGAGAGACGTCTAAGTAAAATGGGACATACTCGTCTAAATTCTATCAACAATAAAGATTCCAAGGTCATTTGTTTGTCATTAAAAGTGTTCTGCGTTACTTTTTATATAAAATTAAGCAGTAAACTAATTTAGAAATAAATCCTTTTATCAGTTTTATCATTAAAACTAGAGAAAATTATCAAATTATAATTTAGCATGAAAATAAATTAACTAATTACGGATATAGAAAATATAAACTGCAATAATAATACAAAAAGATAAGTAATTGTCGCAAATTTCGAATTGCCATAGACTTTAGCCACCGGTGAAAAATATTCAAATAAAACTTTTTAATCAAGTTACAACTCAAAAGTTAATACTTGATGTACAGCCAGAATTAATCAAATTCATAGAAATTTAAATTTATTGTATTTAAATTACTGCAATTTATAATATCTCAATAATTTATATTCAAACTTTAGAGTGTTTCAAAGTGTAGTTGTGTTATGTTGCGTTATTTACGTGCAAATACGTGAGAGTGAAAGTTATTTCTTACTTCGTAGAGCAAACTCTCAATTAACTGACAAACTTTTTAACTAATTCTTAGCGTTGCTAAAGCAGGGTTTCTGCTTAAAATGTTAAGTTATGGTATTGCAGTAATGATCTGTTTTAAATTAAAAAAGGAAATAATTTTAACTCAATTACGTACATAAAACCATCTTAGATACGACAATCATTTTCAATTAAAATAGTATCAGCTCTCAGTATTAGCCCCCAACGCGTATTAATAAAAGCGTAGTAAAATGTTATCTCTAAGCTATCCAAAAGACATATTTCATCAAAATTCGTTAAGCACTTTTCGACTTTTTACATACATAAACTTTCAGCGACTCAGGAACTTTCGCGTTTTGTAATAAAGAGTTGTGATTCAACTTATCATACAAGATGTTAAATCTTTTGCTTACAGAAACCACATTTATTTTCGAGACATTTCGGTATCTGCTTAGTCGCGTTATTTTCCGATTGAACAGAGTGACGAGACGTGAAATCTTATATAACCTCACGTAGCTATCGAGATTCTGAAATCACGTAACGTACGCTCGTCGGTTTCTCGTAGACGCTGACTAACGTTATAATGGTTCTGATAGAGCAAGTGACGATCAATTTAACTCGTGAAAGCTGCTGAAACGCGCTGCAACAACTAGAAAATGGATTGAAATGCACTTTTAAACGATGGCCCATCGTGTGATTTGTCGTGTGAGGTATTACTCTTAAGTACCATCAATTAATAATGTCTTTTACAAGGCAAACAGGTTACTTCAACTCGTAAATAAGTCTGGTTGTAATGATTATTGCGTTTTTATCTGATCCTCAATGTTAACATTTTAATAGATGATTTTGTGTCTCACCTAATGTTATCAAAGATATAATTTCTGCAATTGATTTTTAATACAACAACAAAAGAAAATTTACATCAAGAACATTTAGAAAATTAATATTTAAACGTGAACATGTAACTCTACATAACATTACTTGTGCTGCATATATCATAAATTATTATACTTTCCAACACATAATTGGTATTCATGTTTCATACGTGCTAATACAAAGCCAACAAACTTTATTTTCGTGATGCCTCAGGAATTTTATCCCATTCTCAAAACAGATACACTCCATACGTGAAAATAATTTCGAGAATGTAGGTATATCTATACAAGTACATAATATGTAAGTAACGATGTACGTATAAAGTTTTAAAAATTGTTTTATACTTATTGATAATTGATCTTGACCGAGCGGTATGTGCCATTGCTTTATAAACGGATGGTTGTGGGTTCGAATCCCACAGGGAAACAACTTTGTGTCTGGTTGGTTAGGACAATTTGGGCCAATCACCAATTGTCTAAAAAGTAAGAAGATCTATGCATCGGATGGACATGTAAAAAGTCGGTCCACCCATCAAACCCGCATTGGACCAGCGTGTTAGGATACGGTCCAAAACCCCCTAACGGAGAGGGGTGGTGCATTAGGGGAGACCTATGACCGGCAGTGGACTACCACAGGCTGGCGATGATAATACTTGAGTTTTGAGTTTCGTGAAACATTATCATTGGAAAAATTGATAAAATTTTTACACTAACATAGGTGTTCGTATAGATTTTAAATATCTTTAAAAAATACAGAATATAATAAACAAACAACGATACCTTCACCTCACTTATCAGACTCTTATTACATTACATTCGATATTCAACAAAACAAACACTAATACTTGTAAAAAGTTTTGTTATATAATTTATAAATTATTAAATAAAAAGTTCGTGATTTGACATTTTTGTCTCAAGGAAAATTATTATAGAAAGATAGGTTTTCGTTAGGTTCTATATTCTCAAAGTGCGACATTAGATAATTATTGTTGTTCTACATCTAAACATACAGTTTAGTACAAAAAAAATAGGCAATGTTATCTTGCAACTAGGTAGCTAATAGCAAATCCTAAAGCGGATATATAACTTTAGTCGTAACTTATTTTAATTTAATATTAGAAATCTAAGTTACAACTGTTAAGACAACGAGAATACAATATAGCATTGTAAAAACTGATTCGTCTTATTTCAGGTCAAAATACTAAACACAAAGTTTGTCACTGTTTATTTATTTAATTATTGAATTTTTATGAGTTTAAGTATAGACGAATCTTTTTAATAGACGTACAAAAAGTAGTTTTAAAATAAAAATGTTTTGAGGTGTAGATTTTTTTGAATTTGGTAACAAAGAAATAAATGCGACCCAATATATATTTATTCTTTGTACTAACCCGTTTCCCAAGTTATCACGATGCATCAGATCTCCCCAGTCTCCCCCCCGAATAACAATTTAACACAAAGCGACAAGCATCTGACCTTCACAACCCAAAGGCTAAACAGCATTCAATGAATAAATTAGTCTTCAGTTAATTTATAACTTTGTACGTTCTGCGACTGTCAATCTAATATACTGGCATCTACGTTTTTAACGCCCACTTGACACATGAATTTATACCTTTTGGTAATCTATCTGTATTGCACTAGCCGATCAAAAAAGAATGGTTGTTTATGATTTAGATCGGGGTTAGAACAGACTATCTAAATAAATTTACACTTACAAACAATGACAACTAATTTAGATTTTTGTTGTTTTAAAAGAAAATATGTATAAATGACCCAAAAAAAAGTTGTTTTGGTACGTAAAGCACCATGACATAGTAAATAAATGCTTTAAAAAGTTTTACACTTAAAAAATAACGTTTTTTTAGAGGATAAACTTTGACAATACGGTATTTATCAACAAATATAATAAAAAAAACTAATAAGCAAATAAAATGTACAATATAATACAACACTTATTGCATTTATTTCTGCTAAATATATTCGAGACAGTTTTAAACTGTAACATTGCAACACTTTTAGTACAGTTTGAAATGTTTTCAATGTGTTATTCATACATAAAATAGTCTATTTTATGAAAATGTGTTTCGAAAAACGGTTTCATCATATATCATGAAAGTTAGTTTCATTTCGAAATTAATCATCATCATCAGCCTCTGATAGTCCACTGCTGGACATAGGCCTCCATCCATTAGGGGGTTTTGGACCGTATCCCACCACTCTGGTCCAATGCGGGTTGGTGGGTGGACCGACTTTTACATGCCCATCCGGGCATGGATCATCTTACTTTTCAGACAATTGGGTGATCGGCCCAAATTGCTCTAACCAACTAGGAAACAACAATGAAAATTTGTTGTGTCCCGAGGATTCGAACCCACGACCTCCAGTTTCTAAGGCACACGCCTATACCACTAGGCTACGGAGGCAGTTACAGTTCGTATTTCGAAATTAATATTAGTTCTGATTTTTAACAATAGGAGTCTTCGGTTTATTTCTTAGAGTATAGCTTTTAATAATTTTAGAACATGTTATTTAAGTTAATGTTATAATATGTTATAAATGCTTATATATTATAAATGCTATTTTCATTAATTCTGGCTGTATATTATAAATGCTAAAATGTTAAATAATTTTTAACCCATTAGCTATCACTAATAGGTATATAACTTTTTGCAACGTTTATTCAGGAATATGCTTAGCCTGCAAATTTTAATATTAATGTTGCAACAATATTTGTTGGCCAGTACAATTAAACCTAATTACACCTTTTACAGACCGATGCAAATTATATTATGTATTATAAAAAGGTAAAAAGTTTTTTATATAAAAGATATTTAAATTCAAATTAGAACGGTAAATCTTTACGGTTATATTCATAGCTCTGCATGTTTATTCATTTATTTACAATTTTAAACTTGAACTTTTCACGTTAAATATTTTAAGCTAGACATTGGCTTTAGTTTTATTTAAAACCTATAGCTGGTTATAACAAAAATTAAGGACATATTTTTCACAATACATGTTTAAAAAATTATGGAGTAATTAATTTAAAATATTGATCCTCAAACCATTATCTACTAACTTCATTTGCTGAAGGTTAACCTTGAGTTAATCGATGCCCTCCTTCCATAGTATCTTTTTATTTTATGCTTTATGGAATCTTGAACTTTTATATTAATTACAGTACTCTTCATAATGTAAATTATGGTTATTTAAAAACATAACATTACGAGAACTTCTACCAAAGAACTCAGATCAGGTTTTTTTATTGTTACTTTTTTAAAGTTCTGATCAGTGTAAGACTTACCTCTGTGCATAGTACTCGAAGAATGCTACGAGGATTTCAATAGACCTTGTCATAGCTGCCCACATTTCGTGTGTTTTGCATTTTGAGGTCATCAACGGTGGTAACTTCGATGGTCCGTCAGACATTTAAGCATGCAGACATAATATTAATTCACAGCGTCAACAGGAATTGTTTAATGAAGCACTGATTGTCTGAAAACTTTAATTTATTTCTTTGCCATCGTACTCACGATCGTATTAACAAAGAACGGAAAAGTAACAAAGTCAAATGTTATATTATCTACAATTTCATTTTATTATAGCGCAATCAACAAGAGAAAAACTTTTGATGATATACATTAAACTAGATACTAGTAAGTTTTAGCATATATGACACAGTGAACTAAAGATAAAAAATGTTTCTACCACCGACACTTGTTGATAGATGCCAATAATCAAGGTTGTTTCAGTGAAAAATAATCTACCGTACATTCAAATAATGTAAATATGCATAAAACAATTATATTAATGAGAAGGTGTTGAAACCATTCAAACAGAAACTTCTCTTCAAACCCGGGATACGTATGGATAGACCAACCGGTATACGTAGACTGGCGTTGGGATTGTATAGCGCATGCCCGCAGCGTAAATTGTAGCACGGAGTGACCAGCAACATTGAACCATCATCCCCGTCGCTAACTGTACTAAACGGGACCCCCCAGGGTTGTTAGTAAACAATACTAGGGGTCAGGATCAATTGGTCGATGTTAACAGCGACAAAACACATAGATGCCGGCATACACTGCTTATATAAGTACGAGAATCCACAGTTGGTTTGACTTTTTGCTTAGGAACCGAATTCCGAAGGTCAGTTAAAACCTCTGTAGAGATCATGACAAAGAAATATGATAATATCGCTTGCTGACAATGAAACTAACCTATGATGTTCGCAACTTTTCAAAGCAATATCTAATTGTTATATAATATATTGTAATATTATTAGGGTAATTTAAAATACTGCAAGGTAGTATATAAAGGTATAGCTTAGTTTTCAGTCTTAATTGGTCATCATATTAAAGATCACGATCCAAGTTTTGTAAAATATCCTATTGTCATGGATAGTAACATTGGCTTACAATGAAATTCGCGAGAGAATATATCTATGTTACATTAACCCATGATAAGCATATTAATTTGTGTGTAAAATTGTGTACCTCCTTCTTTTGGTGAGTCAGTGTAAAGAAGGAAGAATAATGTGCAAAGAAGACTTATTAGTACTACAACTATCATCATCATCATCAACACCATAATCAGCCCCTATCAGTCTACTGCTGACAAGATGGCCGATCCCCTGCTACTCGATACCAACTTGAACCGGCTACTGCACAGATATCGCCATCCCACCTGGTTGAGGGTCGACCAACACTGCGTTTTCCTAAACGTGGCCTCCACTCTAGAACCTTATAAGCCCATCGGCCACCCGTTCTCCGGGTCACGTGACCGGCCACTTCAGCGAGCTAATCCTTTGCGCTGTGTCGGCAACTTTCTCGTTAACGACCTTCGTCTTTAAACTCTGCGGTATCTACGACGTGAGAATGTGGTTTAGCTTCCTAAATGGTGCCCAGCCCAACTGAATCCTTCTATCGGCTTCTCCCTCAAAGCTGTGTCTTCCCAACTGCAATATGTGCCCAAGACATATTTATCGAAAACTTCGAGAGTAACATTATCCACATTGGCCGGACTCGGGAGAACGTGCTAGTTGAACGTCTTGTCCAAGTTCACCCTGAGTCCGATACGTCGGGAGGATTCATTTAAGCTGTGCGACATCTCCTGCAGTCACTCTAACGACTCGGCCATTATGATATTATCGTCAGCGAAACGGCTACTATATTGTAGTATAATCCTTAGTTATCTTTCTTCGTAATATTTTATCTGTAAATTTTGCATACCCGTGTTGGTGAAGTGTGTTGAACATCACTGACTTTAGTAATCATCATTTTACAATCACACTGTGCCATACTATATACCATATTATATACCATACCATATATTATTTAAAAAAAAAACAAATATATAAATCATCATCAATCATCAGGTTATGTAATGCATAGGGTTAGGTAGTAGGATAATCATTTTAGTCTATATATTTACTTGTTACATTCACTATTCCAGCTTCCGGAAATGTTTAAGAGCCTAACTAAACATACGCAATCAATTTAAACAAACATGACGTGTAATGCAAACATTACGGCTTCTAACTGAATAGATATGAACTATTTTATTTATGCGATTATTATACATATTATTTTTACATTAACTCTTTATATTTATTCCGACGTTTCCGACTATTTCCAGTATTCATGATCACGGGCAGATTAAATTGAGATAAAAAGGTATCGCATTGTGTCTGTAATATTCCAAGTAAATTTAATATGTTTGGAGTTTTATATGAAAGGTACGCGGTGTAAGGATTAATGTAATTTGAATCCGCCAATATTCAATTTAAACCATATAGCTTACAACCCTTAAAAGCTCATTAGCAAAGTTCGTCACACGTACATTTTCTATTTAATGAGTAAAACTTTTAATATATGCATAAATATAACAAATGTTTCTTCATTGAAAACATACCACAAAAGGTAATTATAAATCCAGAGATGTTTAAAAGTTATTCTGAGACGAGAAGACAAGACCATCTAGTCACAGACTAAGAAAATTAGGTTCTATGGAAACTACATGAGTAGTTCACACGAAGAAGTCTTAATTCAAAACAAGACATTTTCCTTTAGTGAAAAGTATAATTTTTTATAGATTTTAGAGACTGAATCGAGTAGACGTGTGCCTGATATGCTTGAGATGCCTAGAAGTGATACGCCCGCCCTATAAGGACTGCAATTATAAACTCTACAATTATAATATACCACTCACAACCCTGAGACACAGTACGTCTATGGTCATAATACCCAATAATTGCGCTGGCTACGGCACTCTTCAAACCGAAATGCCATAGTTAGGCTTTTACAGTACTGATCTGCAGCAAAAATCCGCGGTCCCTTATAAAATTAAACCAGTTATATTATCAAATTATTTTAAAATTTGTGCGTTCAAAGTAAACACGTTTAAACTAAAATGAAATGTTCAATTTAAACCCAATTTAGACACTCAAATCGAGTTTAAAGTTAAGCTCCCACACGACAAACGTGACGAACCATGAAATCAAATACAACCACATGTGATCTTTATAATTAACAGCACATAAAACCCTTTGGATTTTGTATTTCCTGCTTTTGATAAAATGTGCAAATTTACGCAGTGGAACTTAATTTGATGAATCGATTAAAAAAAATTTAGCATATTTGATATTGTGTTTGTCATCTACGGCATTCAGTTGTGACTTTAATGCATTAGTAGTAGTATTCTGTTAATAAAATTATTGTTTGAAGTAATATTCAAAGAAATGTATAATCTATTATAAATACGTGCAAGTTAAAACCAGATTTAAAAAAATTTTCGATATTTCCATTTATATTTTCATTCAGTGTATGAACTTTCGTTTTATTTTGTTAGGTTGTTCAAAGCTAATAAACTAATGGGTACGGGTTACAATTAATTTGAAACGAAAATAATAATTTGTAAAACATCGTATATTTTTATCATCTAATTTTTTTTTGATAAATGAATTTTATTTTTTAAGAGGTGAATTAATTGTATATATTACTTTTATGTATTTTGTCATCGGCTCAAGTCACAAACAGTACTTTTTTCTTGTTTTGTGACTCACTTATTACTTGCTATTTGGATTTTTACGAAAAATATAATTGTGTCATAATGCCGTAGGCCACGCTGATCTATTAAAAATAGAGTTTGAAACTAAATCGTTTCACAGTATGTTGTTACATATAATTTACACTGTCCAACATTGTGGAAAAAACTACATCGCATACAACCATAGCATATTAATTTAATTATATTAAATTATTTAATATGCTATGTTATTTAACTTTAATTAATTAAAAGTATTAATCGGTATAGTTTATTAAATACTTTGTATTTTGTCTCTTCTTTTTAGCGTTTAATACCAATAAATATAGTTTGTGATTATACTTAAAAATATTGCAGCTACTTTTAATGATAAAAACATGTGAACAATTTTTGCGGAGGATTATTATTTAATCGACGAAGTGGCGGTAGGCAAAATCTGATTAAAATTTAATCCACGCAATAATTCCCGTGTTTTAAAATGAATAAACGCAATTCCACACGCACACGTATGCAAACGCACTCACGAGTGCATGCATTCGATTACGTTACTACACGTACAGACATACACATGAAGGCGCTTGTTAATGATCACATGAGTGAGCATTTACGCACACATAGACACACACGCTCATGCAAATATGTACGCCAGCAATAACTTTTGAACCATCAAAAACCTTTCAAAGTTGCAATCAAAGATACAATTTTTTTAAATGGCCAACGCTATAAAATGCAATTTAAAAATAATAAAACTCAGGAGTTATAGCGCATAGTTTTCAACTATTCCCACAGTAGTTTTTCATACGTATTACGACAAAAACAGCGTCTTAGAAAAGCTATTCAAACAAAGAGTCTGATTTTAGATTTTAAATTTTAGATTTCAAATTTAATATTCAATCACTACTGATTTAATGTTCATTGTTAAACATCTGTATTTGTATCGGTACTCGTATATTTATTGTGTAATTTAAATGCTGTTCATTTAATTGGTACATACATGTGCAATGGTTTACTTTAATTGTACGCTTCTCTATATGTATTTTTTTATTGTTATTATTTAAAACTAAATTTATTGTGTGAAACCATTTGAAAATGAGGCTTTTGGCTAATCTTTTATTGGCTTTTTTTCTTGTAAATCCTCTTGATTGTTTATTGTGTTCTAATTATAAGCTGTCGATTACCAGAATGAAGAATAAATAAATGAATCATAAATGATGAAAAGATTTCATCTAATTGGTGCCACAGAAATTGAAAATTGGTAGATAATGCTAGAATATAACAATTTTTACGATATTTAGGTTAAATTTAAAATGGCGACTGCGTGGCGACTAAATTTCTAAACAGTCTTACAGTCTGCAACTAAAATGCTCTCGGCACTTTAGTTGCATAGACTGTATGGCGACTCAAGCTAGAAGGTAATAGTAATTTATTGTGACATCGAAAGAGCATTGAATAACAAACACATAAAATTCCAAAATTTTACGAAAAATATATTGTTAAACATTTATTAATGAGCCAAAATATGTAGTACTAGCGATCGACCCCGGCTCCGCACGGATGTAATACGGATATCTGTAAAATCTAAGGAATAATATATAAATTTATCAGCGTTTCTCTACAATATTATGCATGAACTATACTTATAAACCTTCCTCTTCCATGACTCTATCTGTTAAAAAAAACCGCATTAAAATATGTTGCTTGGTTAGAAAGATTTAAGCATACATAGCGATATAGGTGACTTTGTTTTATACTATGTAGTGAAGTTAAGAGCCAAGAAATTCAATTTTTATATTACTTTAATACTTTTCCAACTCGAGATAATAACAGGGATAATATACTAACAAGGTTAAACACCAGAAAAAATGGCTAAGCTATGTTTTCAAAGTTTTATTCAAATAAATAGTAAGTACCAAAGTAATAGCACTTCAAGTCGTAGTTGGAGAGTGATAAACAATCCTGCATACACGAAAACAACCCAATTCAGGTTAGGTGCGCAAACTAATAAAATTTTCAGTTTAAAAGTTGCAACTTTTAGTCTCGATTTACCTATTTATTGGCAGATAAGGAAAACTCAAGTGAATTTTGCATGCTTCTTTCATCGTGCCATTAGATTTACCTCAACGTCTGGCGTCCACAACCCATAGGGTTGCCATTTGATGGATGGATTACTTGCCAGTAAACCTGAAGGTAGACATCATATAAATACTGCCAAAATGGTCTTTTCAACAGGGGCCAATGTTTTACGCCTATCATCATCTTAACAGAGTGATCGGTCCACATTTTCGTAATAAAGCAGGAAGATAGTACAAAGTCGTTCAACGCAGTATTTAAACCCACAATCACCGTTTTGTGAGGTATGAACCACTGAGGCGGTGAAATAAGTAAAATTAAGAAATTTATTATATTCGAGAAATCTTTATTAGCAACTACTATTTTTAAAAGCAATATGCAAATTAATATACAATGCTAAATTAAAAAATCCTAGGATAACTACAGCCTGGTATTGAGATTTGCTCCAGGTTTTGTTTCAATATTACATTAATATGCAATGTTATAATAAAATTATAACATCGCCTAAAATTGTTTGTTAATTAGTTTCAAAAGATTTTATAATAAATAGCCCGCTGAGTTCTTTTCCGAACCGGTGGTAGCGTATTTGGCAATCAAAAAGCAAATGTAAACTTTTATTGAATTAATGCCTGAAAAACAATGCTTTAAATAAACTGCCGCATTAGCTAGTTCAGCTGGATAGGTAATATGATTTTCTCCTCTTTGGTTCTAGTACATATAATAAACAACAAAACAACAAAAACAATAGGTTGTGAATAAGCAGTATTTGATATAAGCAATTTGAAGACTTAAAGTAAACTCAGTTAGGAAGGTTCAAGTAAACCGATAAAAACGTTGTCTTCAAATTCCTAGAGCAGTATATATTTATATATACACACAACGCATAAATTTGTTACTGCAAAAAAACACTATATGCAAACTAAATAAAACTATACGACACGAAAGGGCCTACAGAAGTCTTTATGCGAAAATGAGAGAAGGGTAAAGGTAAAAAAAACAAAAGTGGATCAAACATTGGACCCCGATTTCCAACCTTTCATTCCGGTTATTCATTCAGTTAGATTAATTGAGAAAAGGAAACTATGGAAAGTACGCAAAAATTTACCTTTTGGAAAATTTTATACCTACTCAAGGTTCCACGTGTAAGAAAAAGTTTTCTTCAATATTGATAGGCTGATCCTGCGGCTTGCTTATTGAACCCGAAAATATACGTTTATGTTCTATGATATCGTGTCGCATTCGGTAAAGTGCTTTTATAAATAAGGTATAATACTGAAGTGTTTAAAATTACGTGTTATGGTGGAAGAAATTATAACATTTTTGATATGAAATATATTTTTTACATTTTTTTAATTATTATGATCCTACCTAAAAAACTATTGTAACAAATTGTAAGGTTAATTTACATCACATACAGTCACATCAGCCTTGTTAGTCCACTGCTGGACATAGGCTCCCAATACACCCATCCATTAGGGTTTGGACCTATCCACCACGCTGGTCCAATGCGGGTTGGTGGTGACGACTTTACATGCACATCCGACCATGGATCATCTTACTTCAGACAATTGGTGATCGGCCCAAATTGCCTAACCAACTAGGAAAGAACAATGAAAATTTGTCGTCCCGGAATTCAACCCGACCTCCGGTTTCTAAATCACGCCCATACCACTAGGCTACCACATCAGGCTGGCTAAGGTTCATTAGTAAGAAGTTTAATAAGAATTTTGTAATTTCTTGCCGTAACCACAATTTAACTAAACATATAATTAAAAACATGGACAACAACTAATACTTTACAAAGCAAGTGACGGGGCTAACAATGTAGTAATAATTAAAAATTTCCGTCCGGTTGTAATCAATAATGCCGCGTCCGTTTTTTAATGCAACTAGGTCAAACACGACACTTCCTGTTGCTTTAACATTTTTAGTTGGTAAGCGACCAGTGTTTAAAATATTTTTCTTTCATGTAATTTAATTAAACACCATAATAAAAACTTGTGTTAAATACAAAGGACTGACTGCTAAGGTGGAAATAAGCAAGTCACCATTTTAACGATTTAACGTTACAGTGGATTAGAGCACAAATTGCTTATATTGTATGGCTGTTGCCTCATAAACCGGAGGTCATCTGTTCGAATCCTGCGAGAAACATAATTCTAACCTCTAATGTCTAATTTATAATAGTTCTTGCATCAGATGAGCACGAGAAAAGTCGATCCTGATCTTCAAGACTTTCTTCGCCAGTTACTACGGAAGACAGGGCTTTTAAAATGCAGACATCTAATCAGTTCTTTAAAGGTTAAAGCCTTGTTATTTATGTTGTACTGATGAATTAGAAAGCGACCCCATAATAACATTGAAAATTTTTTTGCAAAAGAATAGAAATTTTCTATTTTTCTCCCTGAAAGTCCTTATCAAAGTTTTAAAACGCTAATAAACTCTAAAGTTCTATTATAAATATATTTTTTAATGTTAAACTTTTGCAAAAACATAATAGAACAAGGAATAAACACTTACATTGAATATGTTATCAGTGACTCAATTTATGAACAACCGATACAGAGAAAGAAGGTATTGTTGCGAGAGAGAAAACAAAACAAACTCGATGTAGGAAGCACGAGGCTCACTTTGCACCCTGTACCGTTGCCATGGCAACCTAATCGATTGATGATACGGGTGTCCCACCCGCGGCTTCGGTTGAGCTTGAACTCTTGCGGTATGGATTTTATGTAATACTAAGCTGGCGTTTAATTTTAAGCGCTGCTTGTTTTCAATTAATACGCCTATATATTTAAAAATATTGTTTACGTTACATTATATTTCAATATTTATCAAAAAATACATTTAAAGTATTATAATATCTCTAATCCCCTTTCTATCAGACAATAATTATGAACTGGTGCTATGATAAACTTTTTTAAGGTATATACATTTACATAAACATATATTAATTTATAATAAATAGTGTGTTACTGTTACAAATATTAAATTCACTAATATTAAATATTTCTTTTATTTACGCGATTATTATACATATCAAATCCACTAATTTACGGATTTTCCGCGTTACTTAAATATATTTATTCCCGACGTTTCGGATTCTACTCAATTATATTAAAAAAACTGGCTAATGAACATCGATTTATACCAAGGATGATTCGGGAAGCAATAGAAATTAAAAAACATCCAAATTTTAATGGAGAGGATGAGTTGGTCTTTGCCACCTTCCTGGGATCAATAATTTCAAAAATTAAACGCAAAATATAAAAACTACAAAACCGAAGGGCAACATAAGTACTTTTTGTCAAACCAACATTCAAAATTAAGAAAACGAAAGATTTTTAAATAAAAACTCTGACGGTTATTCCAAAACATTGAGATACAGACATATACCAACTTAGTCTGCCCGTGATCATGGATGCTGGAAAGAATCCGAAACGTCGGGAATAAATATATTTAAGTAACGCGGAAAATCCGTAAATTAGTGGATTTGATATTCCCTAATATTATCGCATTCTATATATAATTTATATAGACAACAAACTAATATCATCAAATTTATTACTAAAATTGAACATTTGAGAGCAAAAACGATAAAACGGTACTTTCAGCAAAAAGGTGAACTTTTTCAGAAAATAATTGCCGTTATAAATTTCGCTGGACTATTATAGTATGTCAAGCCACGATTTCGATGGCTTATCCTAAGAAATATAATGTAATTTTCCTTGATTCCTTTGGATAAAGGTGAATTGGGTAATATGTGTGAATTGTAAGGAAAAACTGTGAGGTACACTATAGCTAACAAAATGTTCTATATAATATTTTTCGGTAATCATAATAATTATGTTCAAAAAACTAAAACTTTTGAAAAGTCTCTATGAATCCTCACAATAATTAACGTATTAAAACACAAAAATCCGTCCTAGCATCGCAAGGGTCAATCAAGAAAGTTCCATCGCCTTTTGCAGTAATCCAGTAGTGCTAGAACCCAATCGTGTACCGGTTTGAAGGGTACCAACTTCTGAATAAACACGACGAGAATTCTACATCTTAATGTTGCAAGCTTCATAAGCTACATTTCTCCAGGGCATAGCGTATCTCTGACTATGAAATGAACTTAATGCATCACTACATTCAAGTAAAAAGAAACCATGTTCAAGTAAAGAAAAATGTAAGCCAAGAAAGGGTAATATTTTTATAGTAATCAATTACGAATAAAATCATGTCCTTGAAACAGATCTTACATTTGATAAATTTTATACGTTAATAACGAGGCTTTAATGTTCTAAAAATCCTTTAACAAACTATAGAAATAGATTGTATTTATTTCATTCATCAATTACGTATTTTTCACTTTTAATTTTTCGGGAAATCATTTAATTATATACTTCCACGTTGCAAGGTACGTTTAGTTACCTTTACTATTTGCTTAGCCTAAAAACAGGTTTTAGTTTGAACGTGCTCTGATGCCAATAGCGCGGATAAAGTGATATATGAAAATGAACTTATTGTTTATCAAACTTTTGAATATACAGTAACTATCAAATAACATATGAAAGTTTACGTTACGTTTAAGTGCGCAGTTTTCAGCGCAAAGTATAATGTTTGTATGTAATTGTGTGAGTACAGCGATCACATTTAGGATCAAGTGACACTTGAATAAGATTATAGCATTATAACGTGTAGCAAGTTTTAAAGTAACTGAAAATAAAGTTTTGTTTAATGGTTCATAAAAATCGTGCCTTATAAAGGTTTAACGACAGAAGATATTGAGGTTTCTGTTTGAGATCAGGCGGCGCTTTATCTTAGGAAGTCGTAACATTTTGCTATATTATCTTAATATTGCTCAACATTTTTCGCGTAGAATATATATAAGAATAATATTAAAGTAAAATTCGCTCCATATCTTAATTTTTCTAGTAGTTAATATTTGTTTAAGAGATGGTTTTACGATTGGATAAATTATTTTTTTTTATAGCATACGCAGGCAGACGAGCAGTCGGGCCACCTGATGGAAAGTGGTCCTCGTCGCCCATAGACATTTGCAATACCAGGGGTATCGCCAACGCGCTGCCTACCGTGAGACATAGGGTGTAAAGTCGTTTACCCAGTAAATACGCTGGCTACGGTGCCCTTAAAACCGGAACACAGCAGTGTTTTCACACTACTGCTTCGCGGCAGAAATAGGCACCGCGGTGGTACCCACCCAGATGGTCTCCTGTAAAAAGGTGACCTACCACCGGTAGATTATACACTACTAAAGATTATCTTCGAATATAATGTAATAATATTAAAAATAAAAACTCAAAAATTATGAGTTATATATGTATATAAATTGTCAGCTATGTTCATTTTAGTAACGAAAAATAATAAACAATAGAAATTCTGTGAATATTCTGTATAATCTGATTGAATTACGAAAACAATAATTGTAGTCGAATGCAATAAAAGCAATCCATTCTGATTGCTTTGACCAGAACACTGACAAAGCGCAGTAAGCTTTGTTATTCCGGACTCAGCGTGGACTCGGTGTGGTGGATAATCAACTCAGGACTAATTACAAATTATAATTTCATAAATTTATATATACAATAAAAATAATTTTATAGAATAAGACAAAGGAAAGAGTATTATTTTAAAAGCATACAATTATTAATATTTTAACGAAATATTCTTGTTTTTTTTCCTTAATCATTGTGCTAAAAATATATGATAAAAATTACTTGAATAAAATAATTGTACAGTTAGTTAAGTTAAAAACCGGAGGTCGCAGGTTCGAATCCTGCAGGGATTAATTTTAATTGTTGTTCCTATTTGGTTAGGACAATTTGGGTCGATCACTAGGTCTGAAAAGTAAGATGATCCATGCATCGGATGCGCATGTAAAAAGTCTGTCCACCCCCAACTAGCATTGGACAACCGTGGTGAGATACGGTCCAAAAATGTCTCCCTTTTGGAGAAGGCGTGCATTAGGGGAGGCTTACGTCCAGCAGTGGACTAACACAGGCTGATGATGAGTTGGACAGCAAACCTTAATGGTTGGTCAGCCATCTTAGAAATGGGAAAATACAATTTAAGTCATTTGAAATTAGATGAAATATAAACAAAATTCAATTCTATTTAGGTAAAACATCTGAAGTCACACTAGTTACATTTCTTTAACATTATCATATTTAGTCACGTAATAGTTTTCTTAATTATTTTAATTTGAATGCTGAAAGAACTTACAAACATGGATTACATAAGATGAATTTAAAACCGTACCTAATAGTATATTAAGGTCAACGGTGAAGAACCCTACAAGTTACGTGAACAATGTAAGACTAGAGGAAGCTCTATACGATATACAAACTAACTATTTTGAGACTGTCCTAAAGTTGTGTCTTTATGGAGATGTCCAGAAACTTTTGCGTCCGCACTTACTGTTCATTTGAACAGTGTGTAATGTTAGAATTTACTGTGTAATCCCTCGGCAATGTTATTGTTTACGTAAATAATAACATATTTATTATATTAACTTTATTTATTTTAATGTGTCAGTGATAGAAGACATTACAATTCTTTCATTAGACATATCAAATTCAAATATCTTTATTCAACATAGGATTCATCACCGGTTTGGAAAAGGATGCCTCATGCTTCATCAGAATAACAGTTTAAAATACAATTTTTCTGAAAAAGATAGAGGTCTATTGTTTTTGAAGATTTATCTAGAGGACTAGAAAATCAAATTAGCAAAAACTCAATTTGTTACTTTCCTTACGAAACCATAACCGAGGTTCAAATTATCATCATCATCATCAGCCTGTTAGTCACTGCTGATAAAGGCCTCCCTACTGCACGCCATCTCCATTGGGGGTTATTGGACCGTATCCTACCGCGCTGGTCCAATGCGTGTTGGTGGTGGACCGACCGACAATTGGGTGATCGCCCCAAATTGCCCTAACCAACTAGAAACAACAAACAACAAAAATATTTCAAATTATATAAGGTAAATTTGTATTCCTGTTGTTTCGGAAAGAATAAAATAATCACGCTTATTTCTTAATAATGGGAGAACGTGGAAGCATTCCATAGTTATCAAGATTATGTTTGACTGTCGTAAATGGACCTTCCTTTAACTACCTAATTAATTAATATCATTATTTCTAATTTAGTTGAGAAGATTAGATGCTTATCAATTTACAGCATAAATTTTACTGAAGTGACAACAGAGGGCCGTCGCCAGTCTTTTCTAAAAAATTTTGAAACTATGCAATAGAACAAACGAAAATAATAGGAAAAATAAGTCAACTACGAAAGGTTTCTTGTATTTAGTAATACTGTAGACAAGAAAAAACATAATCGGGTAGCATTATCTAACTAGGTGCTATTTCGATTGTCAAAATAGAATTATTACAAAAGCCGTAACATAAAAAAATCACGAAGTAGTTTATAATTATAATAATATTAATTAGTATCTCAATAACGGTCTGCCGAAGCTCACGAAACCTTAGAAAATAATTCCTATAAATCATTTGATGTTTTTACTATAAACCATTTGAAAAGTATGAGAACACAAGTTTTACATTAGGACGCTAGTAAATAATTATTCTATAGATAGTATAAAACAAAGTCAATCAATCAAATTATGTAGGTACTACAGTTTCGTACACCTTAAATTGGCCAATAAATAAGTCCACAATAGTATAGGTCTTATTTTTTTGCATACGCAGAGCAGACGAACAGTCGGGCCACCTGATGGAAAGTGGTCACCGACGCCGATAGACATTTGCCATACAGGTATCACCAACGCGCTG
Source organism: Lamproptera curius (assembly GCA_029286875.1). Classification (NCBI taxonomy): domain Eukaryota; kingdom Metazoa; phylum Arthropoda; class Insecta; order Lepidoptera; family Papilionidae; genus Lamproptera; species Lamproptera curius. The sequence continues at coordinate 1,728,896 of JAGSMT010000089.1, forward strand.
CCTACCGTGAGACATAGGATGTTAAGTCTCGTTTACCCGGTAATTACGCTGGCTACGGTGCCTTCAAACGGAACACAGTAGTGTTTTCACACTACTGCTTTGCGGTAGAAATAGGCACTGTGGTGGTAACCACCCAGACGGTCCCTTGTAAAAAGGGGACCTACCACCAGTCTATCCTACAGGATAACCTATAATCATCATCATCATCAGTCTGTGATAATCTACTGCAGGGTATAGGCCTCCCCTAATGCACGCCTTCACCATTAGATGTGTTTCTTTTTAAATGTTATTTTAGGATAACTTATAATAACATTTTTTTGTCTTTTACATTTTACTTACTAATTAAAATAAAAAGTTCCAAAGAAATTACAGATATCAATTTACACCCTCGGGAAGGGTCGCTAGTATTCCTTATAAATGAATTCTACTAGATGCCATTTCGCTCTGCAGCTTCATACTAACGACTTTTACGTTTCTTGGTCTCATTAAAAGTGCTCAGGTTCAACAGATGAAATCATAAATTGTACGTTAAGACTCAACTTACTTAAAGTCTGCGAGCGAGTACGTTGTGTAAACTTGCACTAGGCACCGTGGTGGTACCCACCCAGACGGTCCCTTGTAAAAAGGGGACCTACCACCGGTAAAAGGTTTAATTAACATTTATGCAATTAACGTTTTATCCATATAACGTCATATCCATCATTACGTCCATTTTGTCGATACGGAATTGCCAAGATCTTGTTGATTTATTACTATTTTACTTTTTGAAATATTTATATGCTTTTTATTTAACATTAGAAATCGATACTAATTATTAGAAAACGCTGTTCCTTTTCGTATCAGGTCGACAAACAAGTATTTTTCCAAATCTTAGCCACTTCCTATTTGAATTAGATATCGCCATTATTATTATGAGAAGCATTTTTTTAATAAAATTTAGGTGTAACCATTATTATAATGGAAATACCAAAAATGTTACCTATATTAAAGATTAAATGAGATAGAGCTATAATGATAAATTTACAACAATTGTTAATAACGCGTATTCATTTTAAAAATTAATATTGATCTACGAAAACAAATAAAATTGAAGTATACGTTTGCAATATAAAATACTCTTTAAATAATTACATTGTGATATATATATACATATAACTAAACCTTATTTTATAAAATTATTGTTTGCCCATCTGTTTGTTCCGGCTAATATCTACTATGGCTCGTCCCTTTTTGAAATCGAACTTGCGGAGACTATCACTAAAGATAGCTGATGTAACTGGAAGTAACTTTGGGTACTTTTTTTACAAAAAAATCTAATACATTTGTTTCTGTTACTTCACGAAGTGTCATGATGAAATTTTAAGCTTGTGTGACAAGATCGCCTGACATTCTATTCTGTTTAATATTTGAAATGATATTCGTCACTTCGTGAGTGCAGGTTTAAATCTACAATAATATACTGGTCTGCCTGTTAGTTGAATTACATCATAGTATGCAACAGACGAATGAAAACAAACACTGCGCTAGGTAAAGCAAACGTTTTCTACACGAGTTCATAACTAGGCAAACATTGATATTATATTGTAAAATACATTTTTATATCATATCTGTCTTCATATTGACGAACTAATTTATTATAATTGATAACACTATATGTAATGTGCACGTGGGTACTAAGTGGTTTTGTTTAATTAAAATAAAAGAATTAAACGTTCATTTACTTGCAATGGCAAAGTTAAAAGTCAAAAGTAGTAAACGTACACCTTTTGCCATTGTAAGTAAAATGATAAATTGTGACCCAATTGCTATAAACGCTAAACTAAAGCAAGCTTAAAATACATTAGTTTTGCGATCATCTGCTAACTACTGGCAAGTAGTAAAATATTTAGGATCCAAGATTACGTAATTTAGCATGCGTCCTTAGAACTAACGACATGCCTGATGGGCGAAATGTTGCCTCTCTGAATGGATATAACACCGGCGACACCCTTTAAATTTATATTTAACGACCACGTAGATTAGGGAAAGTTTAATCAGAATCTAGTTACGTAGCTATTTAATTCCGTTTTCGTTAATAGAACGTATGATATACAATGACGGGGAAGAATCGATCTTAAAGGTGAAAAAACTACACAGCTATTCTCACATTGTTGAGATGCATTCTAAACTAACGGTTTTATATAGGCTCATGTGGTGTCATTTGGTTCCATTCAAAATCTCTAAAAGCATCAAAATCACAACCTTGCTTATTATTAGTTAATTAATACTAATAACAAACCATATTTGTTTTAGACCATTCAAAGAATTACAATAATGTAGAACATAGTGTAAGTCTATCTTTTACGGTTTCAGCAGCGTTTGCAATTTATTTGCACGAGGTTGTGATTTTTGGTGACGTAATTTTTTTAATTTCTCAAATAGCTATTAAACTACTCTACTATCCATAAATTATTTAAAAAATGATTAATAGGTGGAGCGCTAGAATCGATGTAACGATAAATATAAAAATACGCTACGACTTGATTACTTCCTTCTTTTAAGAAGTCAACAAACCTATGCGTTCTTATAGGAGAAGTAGATATACTGAAAGCTCTCAAAACATTGACGACATCAAATATTATAAACGGTATGTAAAGTGTTGTACAGAGAAGGTTGCCAAAACTGTAAAACTTATTATATATTTTTGGTTCATAGCATGCGTTGCAGTAATTATTAAAAGTTATGTAAGAAGGTCTATTAACTATTAACATCCAAACTCGTGTAAGTTGATACATGTCTTTTATTTACACCTATCATGATAAATCTACATATAGTTCAAAGCTATAGACTAACATACTAACTATAGGTAAACTTATAGTTCAAAGCACGAATCGTCAAATCGGTCTAAATAATTAACTTTAAACAACAACGGAGCAAGCAACATTTACCTGTAAACATTTACCTTTAATTTAAAACCGAACTGAAAATAAAAACAGTTATAGAAATCGCAATCAAAAACATTTATTATCAAAAAAATATTAATAATTGGAAAGATTGTACTTCTACCGTAATATTTCCCGTTAACAATTTCTCTGCGGGAAATAATAAATTATAACGTCGTCTGATATAAAATTTGCAGACTTGAGAGAAATTTCTAAAATGCGCCCGAACTAAATTAATTGCAGCCCGCTAGAATTCGCTTCAAATTCTCTAAACGGAGAAATAAATTGTAGCCGCCGTCTAACGACATTTTAATGTGAGTAATTTTCTTGTGTCAGTGCAATTTGGTAAACCGTATGAGGATTAATTATTTTGGGTACAGCATGTTTAATATTTCACAAACTTATTTAAAAAAATATATTATTTTGATAGAGGTAGTGGTTGAAGTAAGAGAAGTATTTTGCCCAGTATTTTCCAAATTGCAGTAGTGTTGAAACACTACTGTGTTTTGATTCGAACGGCACTACGTTCTCACGACGGCGAATGTATTTGTAGTACGTCTAATGTCAAACGCTGCATTTATACGCTAATTAGCAAAATCCCACCTACTACAGGTAAACATACAAGTCTCTTACTAAAATTTGTTTAAAAAATGGCTAAATATATAAAAGGCTCATCTTGATATAAAAAATGGATTCGATATAACAAATATGGAAACGTGGAATATCATTTCTATAATATGAGACTTATTTTAGTAATATTGATAATAAAATAAAATATTAATATAAACATTTAATTCCGATAAACTGTTTTACTTTGTTTTCCTGTCAGGAGAGAAATATTTTATTAAATAAACAACAGCTCCATCTGCGCTGCCATGCAACACTAAGCTTTAAACAGTTGGAGAATAATATATCAGAAAACCTCTAAAGATGGCGCTGCTAAGCTTTGACATTACGAAAGTTACCACAGCTCCAGTAGATGGCTCTCTAATAGAAGATGATGATAACTAAAATATATAAATTATATAGAGGGCGTTAGTCAAGACTTCTGAGAAAGTCCAGAAAATGTCTACAATGTCCAGTAGACGGCGCAGATTTTTGCAGTTACTCTGACCATGTCCTTCACGATGTACACGTATGAGAAAAGAGAAAAGCAAAATTACATATATTGACATTGTCAGGCACGATGTGAACAACATGTCACGTTTTGTTTGCAGAAATAATTCGTCAGAGTTTTTTCCGTAGACTTTCCTCTTGGGAAATAACGTTGAAATTGATGTAGATAAAATAATGTTCCTACCACATATTTTGCTACTAAAATTATTGAGGTTGACGAGAGATATTTCTTTTAGGATCCAACATGATAAAAAATATTCTCTCCCTTTTTATCTTATTTCTGGAGACGAAAACAACCGCTCCCTCCGGCACTTTGAATGTTGCCAGCCCTGACGAGATAAAATAGATATTATATATTTCTCGTAGACAACATTGAAACTTTTTCAATCTCACTATTTATAAATACATAAAATTGGAGCGTGTGTGGTTTTGGTGTTTTCTAATTACTAAATTGTGATAGGTACATATTACAAAATAACATTTTATAAAATGTTTGTTTGTCAGTTCGTCCTCTTTTTTGTTCTGTGTTATCTCTGGCATAGTTGGTCGAATTTGACAAGACTTTCTCTAAAAAGCTGCAATAACTGGAAGTAACTTAAGCTACTTTTTTTGGCAAAAAACTAAAATAATAATAACAAATTACCACGCGGACGAAGTCACAGGCAATTTGAATAATTATATACATTGAATACTACACATTGAAAGACATTTCTAACAAGTAATCGGTTTTATTATGAACTTAGAGTTGACTATTGCGCATGTTATTTTATTACGTTCCTAATTTGTTTAGTTTAAGTAAGCAAATTATGACCTGGATTATAAAAAAAATTGTTAACAAGGGCAAGTCATTATAAATTTTTCTTCTGATTTCCCATTAGTTATGCGGTTATTTCTGTGCTCCAGTGTTCAAAGGCCACTTTAGCAAAACTTAATTACTTTAGAATATTTTGTGTCGTTATTCTCTTGAGATGTACTCGGATAAGTTACCTAATAAGAGCAGATTTTCATTACAAAAAGAAACGCATATAAGCGTTAATCACCGTAATAGAAAAACAGAATTGGAAGTCTAGTTTAGATTTACAGGTAATGTAGGAAAAAATATTAGTCATAACGTATCAGTCATTCACTTTTCTGTCAACAGATATATTATCTCCGTAAAAATCTGAGCATTGAATAAAATGCAAAAAACCTAAAAATTCGAATGAAATGATGAAAATTTTAATACAAAGGGTAAAATAGATTGCTATGTATTAAACCTATTTTAAATCACACTTAATTGCTTATAACTGAATAAGTTCGTTCGCTGTTAGATACGTATTATCATTACTGTATCAATAGACATATAAAGGAAAGAGACACTGGCAATTTCATACATAAAATAAGAAGAAAGAAAGAAACTACATTACAACTCTACCTCTTTAGTTTTAAATATCATACCTTTAATACTTGTAAAAATAAGTTTCATTAAAGAGTCATTTAAAAATTTACAAGACCAAGAAGAATAGCATGTTCCCCTTTTTTAACTATTACCCAGTTAAAATATTGTTTATATTTAAAAATAAATGTTTCCTTTTATCACATCGACTTTAGGTTATTTAGCATAAATTTCTCTTTTAATTACTGACTGGTGGACTCGAAATCGGGTATTAACCCGAATTCAATAACGCTTAAAGGGTCACAAAGGGTCAAAATATTGAAATCTACCCGTGTTTTTCGTTAAGGTTATTTTGTAATAAGTAATTTAAATAATCGGTATATTTATACAGTTTGCAATAACGTACTAAAGTTACTGTAGTGAAATAAAGTTTTGTGACCACGTCTATGTACTGGAAGAGTAAGTGCGTGTCAAAATTTAAGCGAATAAAGCAAATTATATGCTGCGGCCAATTATGAGTAAAGTGACAATTTACGTATTTAATAAAGAGTTGTCTTTTTTTTTTCAAAAGTTGATTGTTGATATTAATCGAGGAAAGATTAACTATTAGCTTTTGAAAAAATATTTCTTTGTGAATTGTGTAAAATTTTAACAATGTTAGTGTGAATTAGTTATGTGTATATGTTAACTTCTGCGTACTGGTAGGTCCCTGTTTACAGGAGACCGTCTGGTGGATACCACCGGTGCCTATTTCTGCCGCGAAGCATGAGTGTGAAAACACTACTGTGTTCCGGTTGAAGGGCACGAGCCAGCTATTTACTGGGTAAACGAGACTAACAACCTATGTCTCACGGTAGGCAGCGCGTTGGCGATACCACTGGTATTGCTAATGTCTATGGGCGTCGGTGATCACTTCCCATCAGGTGGCCCAACTGCTCGTCTGCCTGCGTAAGCCATAAAAAAAAAAATATTAAACACTTCCGTGGCCTAACAATATCAGTCTTTGTTACAAGTCTTTTGGGAGGGAGATCAAGGGTTCGAATTCTGCGGGGAAACAACTATTTATCATCGTTGTTTTCTGGTTGATTAGGGCCCACCCATTGTCGGAAAAGTAAAATCATCCTTCATCAGTCCATGCGTCGGATGGGCATGTAAAAAGTCGCCTCCGTACCATAATTGGCAGTCATTATAAGAAATCAGTGCTTTAAAATTTACCGACAACTAATTTTTCCATAGAATTCAGTTTACCATTTAGGTGGTGAAATTCAGATGCCAGTCACTCTTCGTTAAAACTTTTATTCAGGTAAGTTTGGACGAGTTAGAAACCGATCCCAGAATATCTTGGGAAAATGACTTGATGAAAGAAGTCGGCAGGGCAATTCTATTAGGTATAGAGTATGAGCAGTCAAGATCATCATTGATAATTGTAATATGATGTCTGCACTCAAACTTCTTTACCCTGCGAATGCAGTTTGCCCTTTGAGTTGTGGTAGTCAGATGAAACTCACCCCGTGATAAAAAAAGAAAGAAAATATTGCAATGATTGACTTCATTTACATAGAATCTACAGAAAAAAAATATACTAAACGTATCAAAAATTAAAACAGACATTAACAATAACTTGCTTTGGACTGTTATAAAAGTATAAGTTAATTAAATAAACTTTCAAACAAATTAAATTAAGTTTTGCTGAAAATTTTGCTCTATTTAGATAAATAAGGGTTAAGATCGAGTTTCAGGGTAACTTCCGCTGTGGGTGGTTTCCGGCAAAGTTGGACTTAAGTATGTACCTACAGTAATTTTTTATTCTTATGAAAGCTCAGGATCAGAAGAAGTAAGGATTTTGATAATCCAAAATATGAATGAACTCTTTTATTGTCCGTTTTAAGTTATATTAATAGTTTAATGTTTTTATGAAGTTGATTCGCTTTGTCTCCGGGGGTTTTAAGAACTTTTCGTTGTCGTTTCATAGTCAGTTAGTGCAATGCAGCCAGCATTGAAACAACTGACTAAGAAACAACTTATTTACCTTGATTACCTGATTTTGATGGGCATTTTAAAATTGATCTTGTCGTCTGTTTATGACATTTATTTCACAAGTAGAAAGAAGCTTTAACAGGCATTACAAGTTCAGTTGAAAATGTAGTAAATAAGTTGTGTTTTAATTAAATTTACTTAATTAGGGTACAAATGAGCATTTTGATCTTGAAACATTTCTGCTCCTCAATGTCCCCAGCTGTGTGTGTACATTGTTATACAAAACCTGTCCCTAATTTCAATAATATTAAGTGATGCCAATTTTGATAAATTAATGAGATATGTAATCTATTCACACAAATCTTATGCCAAACTGTATTCCTGCAAAACTTCAAGGTTCCTATTGGTTAAGCATCGCGTTATAAAAAATATAGCAGAATTTGACCTCTGACATTAGCCATCAGATCTGTTAACTTAAACGACTAGTCGTTTGAGTCTAGCATAATTATATAAATTGTAGAATAACCTTTTATTGTGATTAAAACATCGTTAATAAATTAGTTGCTGTGGGTTGGGCATTGCTGTGGGTTGCGGCATTGCTGGGTTGCATCTGTGGGTTGCGCAAAGAATTCAGCCTCCCATCTCCTCCTTGGGTGTCGTAAGAGGCGACTACGGAAAAGCTACTACTGCACATATATTCAGTGGCGACCGACAGATGGCGGATAACCATCTCCGCTTCAGATCCCAAAGTCCGAGACACATCAATGGCAGCAGCGTTGAAGGCAAAGGATCTGAAATGACTGGTGCTACAACCCGTTTGCCAGGCGTGGCAACTATGGCAAACCTCCAATGAAGTGTGTCAGTGATGTACGGCCCCCAGTCCCCGGCAGCTCTGCTATTCCTGGCTACGGTAGCGGTCATGGTAACGGCAGGGCAGGGTGCAAGAACCCGTGGACGCCACCAACAACGACGACTGACCTGGCAACATACAAAGTGACATTGAGGACGACGAGAGAATAACGAGTTGAAGAGGAGGTAAACAGTTGCGATGGGATATATAGGATTATCCGAAGTCCGAAGACAGGGAGGAACAATAATCCTTAAACTGGCAACTTGTTTTATCACCGAGGGCGACCAACTGTCCCAAGGAGGTGTCGGATTTATCGTCCGCAAGTCTCCTATTAGCAACATTGTTAAAATCGAAAGTGTGTCGTCAGGGTTGCTTACCTTATACCAGAATATCGAAACGGTATTTGCTGAAGGTCAAGCAGTATATGCACCAACATCGACACACTCCGATGAAGAGGTCGAGGCAAGTGTATGAGGACGTCTCATGAGCCATACATTCTCTAAAACTCAATATATGGTGCTGATGGGGGACTTAACGCAAAACTAGGCAAAGGAAAGACGATGAGCTGCGAGGCAATTTTGGGAGTAGGGCAACGGAACCCAAGGGCAACAGCTGGCTGACTTCATGGAGAAAGAAGGACCTTTATGATGAATTTTTAAAAGCAGCCCCAAGGGAAGGGACCTGGATCAGCCCCGATGGTTCCCAAAACGAGATTACTTTATTATGACGACCAAAACGCCAAAATTTAATGATGTTCTGTGATCACAAGGGTTAAAACCGGGGACACCGACTTGTAAGAGGCACATTAAACTTAATATAAGGCTGGAAAGGTCTGGATAAAGTCCAGCACGTCCGTCCGGCCATATCCAAATGCCGAAAACCAGTCGAGCTTAAATGCCCAATGCCAGACACTTGGCCTGTGGAAAATTAACGCGTTTTAAAACTGTCCCTTTAGGTTCAAAGGGCACCGCAAAGGAACCAAAAACTCTTGATCACACTCGAACCCGGAAACAAGACGGAAGATGGGTTCAGTCTTTTCCGAATGTTGGTTGCCAAAAAGCGATTCCAAGGTATGGGGATGATTTGGCATTTTAATCGCATTAAAGAGGCGATTGAACGGAACAAAGGTTCAAAGTCTTCGCCAAGACGTCTTTGGGCAAAGCCAGCTAACAAGTTGAAGACCGATATGGGGGCCATTCCCAGACCAAAGTTTTGAGGAGATCGAGACTGGAAGCGACACATCGTCGTCGGAACCCACGAAGGAGTGACGACCCGGGCAAAGATACCCGGAAAACCGAAAATATCCCGGGAAGGCTGAGGAGATACGAATGGCTCTCGAAAACTTTAAGAACGGAAAGACCGGTGGAGGAATTAAGCAGATTTGAAAGCGGGGTGGAGAACCATCGTAGTCCTTCAGAGGCCTTTAATTTCGTTAGGATGTAACCCAGAAGCGGGGAGCAGAAGTTTTGGGGCGTTTTTCAAGAAAGGTGATAAAAGTTTTGAAAAAGACCAATTTCCCTTCGAGCCGCGTTTATGTCCCGTTTCAGAGTCATCTTTGAACGTCTCGCTTCCAGACAAGACTTCCGCCACCCGAAAAGTTGATTTGGGCTTTAAATAGACCAATTTAGCTGGGGCAGATTTACAGAAGACGAGGAGTAATCTGCCTTTGGTTATGTCGGACTGGAAAGCTTTGATTCTGTCGAAATTTGGGCGTGTGGCCCTTCAGCGTTGCCAAATTGACGTCGGATACGAAAGAGTTCTGGGTGTTTGTAAAGTTGATGTCCGTCCGAGTACAATCCAGTAGCCGAAGCCTATCCAATTGCAGAGAGTGTAAGACAGGTGATGTATTCCCGAAACTCTTCACCGCTGCTTAAGACGCTCTTCAAACTTATGAATTGAAGGACGAAGGCATAAGCATCAACGCGAGTGTATTACCCACCTTAGATTTGCCGACGATATAGTCATCATGGCGGGAGTCGGAGGACCAAATGTTATGCTCAATGACCTCAACAGTGTCTCTCCAACACGTGGCCTTAGGATGAACATGGACAAGACGGAAGTTATGTCTAACAGTCAGTCATGCCTATGCCGGTGGTTGTTGGATGCTTGCTCAGTTGTTGACGAACACATTTACCTGGGACAAGTAGTCCGATTAGTAAGTCCAACTTCGGCCGAGGTCCATCGACGAATCCAGCTCCAGGATGGCAGCGTTCGGGAAGCTGACATATCCTCTCGTCCAATATTCCTCAATGCCCTAAAGACTAAGGTCTTTGACCAATGTGTGTTGCCAGTGATGGACCCTGGCACTGAGACGGTCCCTTCACTGCCGGCCGTATGAGGAAGCTCCAAGTCACTCAGCGAGGAGCGGCTATGCTCGTATTTCTCTGCGTGATAAAGTGCGTAACGCAGCCATCCGCAGAAGAACAATGGTAACCGGACATAGCTCCGCAAAATTAGAAGTTGAAGTGGCAATGGGCCACACTTAGCCGGAGGACCGATAACCGTTGGGGAAGAAAGGTTCTGAGGGCAGCCGTACTGGCCATCGCAGTGTCGGACGACCCCCACCAGATGGAGTGACGACCTGTGCAAATGTGCAGGAGGTCGATGGATAGGTAGGCAAGGATCGTACCTTTGGACATATGGGGAGGCCTATGCTCAACAGTGGCTTTGACAGGCAGGAACGACGAGAGAAAGAAGTAGTAAATTACTGTAAAATAATGTTGTTAAAAGATAATATCAATACAAAATTGAAACTCAATGTACCAACGGCAATGTACCTTTCAAGATGTTGTCTTGACTCGGCAGTATTAGCTTCGATGAAAAAACTGGAACTGGTCTAGTCTTTTATAATACTGGAGACGTAAGTAAAAACTAATAGAAAATGAAAGGAAAAAAAACCTCTCTTAATCACCGAAAAGGCCTCCATTTGTCACTTTAAATTACTATATTAGTAACGGACATATTATCCACAAAGTATCTTATATCGACATTCGATCTTATTATGCTACTTAGAAGATTGTGTAACAACTGTAGTCCCTTTAAATGACGTTTATTATTATTTTTGAATCCATAAGTATACGAATACAGTTTTACACTAGCTTATGTAACAACTAGTACATATTTTTCTACCGTGTTGATTTTAAAATAACGGGCTATAATTATGAATCAAGCCTTAAACAAAACCATCCCGCGATTATTAAACTCATATGAATAATAAATTAGTCTTGCATAAAATGAAAAATATACTTTGAATATTTCGTTTTATTACTGAATACGAGAAGACCCTTTAAATGAGGGCCGCACAAAATATTCCAACATTGCAGTAAATAAAGGATGAGTATGTTAAGTTATATTCAAATAGACAGGCGTTATATTGAGGACGTTAAATAACATCTGCGAATTTATATTCTGTTTATTTTTATTAAAGTTATTATCATTGAATTGATTTTATATTTAATAGTCCATTACACCACAAATAGCCTATTTTGTAAACCCAAAACTCTTACATATATAAGCACTGTATAGTTCGCAATAAAAGATTCGTTTTCTGTATCAACTAACGCTTTTATTTTCTTTCTATGAATGCAGTTTTAACCTTAGAGCTTGATGAGAAATTTGTTAATATAACTGGAACAAAGTTTGAGTGCAAATAAGGATACTAAGTATTTAGTGGTCGCAATATAAAATGGTTAAATCACCATGACATAACTGTTAACCGTGGTCGTTACATTGAATGATGAACTAATAAAATATTCTTTACATTCAGACTTACTTTTAATCAACATAATCATCAATAATCTGTTGAAGTTTACTGTGACGTACTATTGTGAACCTCCTCAATTCTCCTGACTTCCAGTAGATGGTCGTATGGGGTCATACGACCATCACGAGGCGACCACTAGAAAATTCTCGTCCCCGACGGTTGTCGGCTCTACGAGCTATGGCCGGCCCATTGCCACTTCAGCGTGTTAATTCTGTGAGCTTTATCGCTTACCATCGTTCTACTGCACATGTCTGATTTATGCACTGTATATCGAATAGAAATACCGAGCATAGCTTGCTCCATAGCCTGCTAAACGATTTGGAGCCTTACGGCCATATGATAACACAATTTGATTTACGCAAAGTTGTGTTTGAGAAGAAAATTATTTATGGTTTAAATATACGAGGGTGGTCTAAAAAGTTTCCGACATAACAATGATAAAAGAAACTAAACTTAATAGCTTTAAAAAAATCCTTTTGTTGCCTTGGTATTTAATATTATTTTAGACGATTACAAATAATTAAAAAAATATATATTTTAATCGAGACATTGAATTAAACCCTAATCTCATATATAAAATGTTAAAAATAAAGGACGAACAATTTTAATAGTTATAAGCTATAATTGTAAGTTAAGTTATAAGTTATAAAACGCTTTTATTTACGTACCTATTGTAAATTGACAGGAGGAAGAATATATTTTTTAAACGCGGGTTAGTAAGGCACATATATTAAACCACTAATTAAATGTAACGAGCATAGTTTAAAATCGGTTTCTGTTAAATGGAGTTGAAGTTGGAATTTGGGGCAACTCCGTTGTGGTTAGCATCCGGTGGTTACTGCGGGAGCGGACTAATCTTAATACATGAAGATAATATTAACTGTAAAGTGTTTCAATAGATGTTGCAAACTCAATATTTGATACTTATTTTTCACATTTTTAAATTCGTCTAGTTTATGCTGTTGTTGTTTTGTAGAGCAATAATATTTTTTTTAAAGTAGAAACTTTTGTTTTATTATATATTTATATATATAGTATTTATATATTTATATATTTTACCTTGAGTGCATAATCAAAGTCTATACATTTAAACAGAATATGAAATGATTTATTGCTATTACGTTAAGACATTATATCTTTAATTACTTTGCTGCATTAGTTAACTAAATTTCAGTCACAATTTATGTAAAAAACTAGAATGGTGAACTTTTCGCAAATCATCATTTTGTATTTAAAAAACTTGCTATATTTAAACTTTTAGTAAAAGACAAACAAGACTGATAGCTCTACTTACAATTACACTAAAATTTCATTCAAGGTAAACTATTCAAGGCCTTCATCTCAATAAACAAAATTAAATAAAGTAATATAAATTCATATAGCGCATTGAAACAAGAAAAAATCTTAAGCTACGTAACTGACATAAATAAGTTCGTCTTTAAAAAATCTATTTCACATTTTGAGCAAGCTTAAAATGTTGCAAACGTGAAAATTTCATATGGTAATTTCATTACCAAGGGACTTTGAAGCGCATGAAAATTTTAATGAAAAAACCAAATGAGAATTTTCTGCCCACACATTGTGTTTAGAAGTTGACATGAATTTATTTATTCGTGTTAAATACAAATTATTTTGGGATTTATGATCAATGTTCGAGAAAAAAAAAGTATGTTGTTCCATTGTTCGTTTAAGGATGTAACATGGAAAAAGTAATCACTAAAATACCTTTGTTAATTATTTTAAAACGCCTATAAATAACTTTTTTTATATAATTTATTGTAGTATTCGAATAAATTCAAGAAACATTTATAGTTCAACAAACAGTTTTCACCGAACAACTAACTGGAATATTTTCAATAAGTAGTAATTGCCAAAGCCCTTGCTAGTATTTAGGGTAATTTAATTTTCTTGAAGTATAATTAACTTACATGGTAAACTATTTGATAGGTGTTATTTTATTTTAAACTGTTTGGATAAATAGTGATAATCTTACTGTTTCTGACATTTCGGTAATTAATCGTAGTTTGCGGGGACGGTAGATTTCCAGGAACTGCGTGTTAGAAAAACTTACCAAAGACATGAGTCTAAAAGAATATCATCCTTGCTTAAAAAATCTATATTGATGTTATTGTTTTATAGTTTAGTATTAAGATAAATTTCCCTACAGTCAATTAAACAGTTTAATAACATAATGTATGCTTTTTATTTTTATATGAATCCGAATGAAGATGAAATGTGTAAATAAATAGCAAATAACAAAAACAATGTTTAAACAAAATATTAATAAATAAAACAATACTACTTCTTGAATTTTGTTATGTACTAAACCGAAATGTAAAAATAAATTTAAAACAACCGGGCTATCAGCGTCATCCATGAATAGAATTATATGACAGAATTTCAATTTGTCTTTATGTGTCGCACGGTCATTCACGATGAAAAAGTTTTCCTTATAGGGAAATTTACACATAATCTCTACAACATTATAAGAAAAAAATTTACATTTACACAATTTTTCTTTTACTAAAGATTTAACATCACGTTACTTGTAGTTATCTTATAAATATTAAGTAACATACTACTTAAAAACAATGGAACATAAGAAAGAAGTTTCACGAAGTTCAAATAAAAAGACCTGTTAATAAATCGTAATTTAACTGTGTATGGATGCTTAATAATAATTTTAAAAAGTAAACGTTAAAAATCATTAAACATAAAAATTATTGTTTTTATATAGAAATATTAACTCAATACCGCTTTAACCACGTGATGGTATTAAACTAATATTGATTAGTATCCAGTAGACTATAGTGATATAGAATAGTTAAACAGGCAGACTTCGTATGAAATTTGATTTTATTGTTCTAAAATAAGCGTTAAAAATATAATGACCCAATATTTATTTTCATAAATATACTAAAGTTTTTCTCAAAATTCTCAGCGATTACTTTTTATATTAACGAAAAGACAGCACTCGGCGGGACGCTTTTGAAACAGCAATTGAAAATACTTTCCTTTGACCTACATTTGTATTATTCGTCACCCTATTTTTATCAAAATGTCGTAGGGCAGATTTTTCTTTACGCAGTGTTATTTATTTTTTTATTCTCTAAAAGTTAAAATTCTTTAGAATAATGTAAAATTTTAAGTAACTATTTTTTTAACATAGAGGAAATTGACAAAAAAATACATTATATTAAAAAATACGTTTACGATGATGATGACGTTATTCGTTAAGTTAAATTTATTAGCATGGATAAATCATTAATAAATCGCTGCTAAGCTCGTAGTTTTTGTGGTGTTGTTTATAATAAATAGAACGTTAAAGCTGTTACGTTAATAAAGCTGATTGTTTAAAAATCTTATGTATATTGTATATTATTAGTAAATGTTTCTTTTTAATATTCTTTCTTACTATATTATTTTATTATATTTTACCAAGAGGGCCCAAAAGGGCTTAAATGAGCGTAATCTTTTCGGGACGAACGTTTCGACATTTCATGTGGTTATGAGATTTAATAAGAACCTTGTTACGTCTCATTGCCAACGACATCGTTAATCTTATGGCGTGTAGATTTCCGCAAAGGATTGTTAGCGCCTTAACGAATACGTGATAATTTTCCTCTGTTATTTATCTATACACAATTATTTTTCTATTTAGCTGAGCGCTCTTTTAAATTATCGATCTTGTATAATTAGATGGCAAACATATTGAGATGTAAGAAACAAATGCCGCATAAAAGTGAGGCAATTAATCTTTAGTTATTGTTGGCTCTTTTTAAATAAGGCAACTTCACTTATCAGGAATATGTATACATATATATTTGTTAATACAGACCAGACCAGACTAATATAAAAGTTGAACATGTAAACATTAAACTTTGTTATCTAAACATATAAACATTTTCCTTATCCTCTGATGAGTTTGGCATTAAGGCAGCATATATGGCTATTAAGGCAGCTTATATATAAATGGGCTTATAACGAATATTTTGACCCAACAATCAATGGTGGGTTAAGCCTGAAAATTAAACTTGGAATTTAAGTATGAAAAAATTATGAAAAAATACCTTACGAATATAAATTATTAATTGTACGTTAGAAATAATAAATAGATTGGCATATATAATTATGTAAAGTTAAACGGATATCCACAAAGAAAAGATAAAGGAAAATCAGGCTTATAAATACAACATTTTTCTCTCTATAATTATACTGCCTGGGTTAAGATCGCACTTTCAGTTTACTAAATACAAGTTGCTTAAATTTATAGTAATTTGCGGCTAAGTGGGTTTAATTATTTTTAAATTTTAGTACGTTTCTTTGCTCCACATTCTTGTTTTGTTTTAAAATGTGTAGTAATTGTCACTAGAAATTTTAAGGATACGAAATTTGCGTTTTGATTAAGGATATAGAATCCTGTTCCTGAAGGGCTAAATTTAAATCGATAGCTGTATCTTAAGAGACTTAAATGAATATTTTAGATTTGTAAAACTAGTATTTATGAATAATAATAAAAAGAGCGTATATGCAGCTGTCAGTGTTTTAAAAACTAAATAAATACACTTTCACTAATAATAAGGAAGTAAATGTAATGTAACTTTGTAATATTATAGGTAAGCGTTCTGTTGGACTTTGACTATTTAAAATATTTGCGATTTTTAACCTTTGACTTTTACCCACGTCCTGAAAAGTATGATCAAATATGGTATTAAAATTTACTATTATTTAAGTATATGCTTCAAGTGACATTCAGATTTTACTTGAATTTTGTTTCATACATAAAGTTGCACAATTTTCGTGTTTTAATATAATAAATGACCTAATGATTCTCCTCTGTAATAACTGATTTATGTTGTCACCGTGTGTTTTTTCCTATTGTTGGACAATTTTCATCTTAGTATGTGTTGATAACATGTTCCTTATTTTGTTTCTTTTTGCTTCGCAGGTAAGTATCCAAATTTCATATTTTATATTAATTCTCCTTCCCTTAATCACATACACTCCCAGTGGTTGAAGCAAAGAATTTTTATTCACGGATCGTACTTTTTTTATACCGCATACATCAAGAACAACTGCCTCCGAAGCCTTGTGGTAAGGGTGTGTGCTTTAAAAATCGGAGGTCGTGGGTTCGAATCCTGCGGGGTCTCAACAAATTTTCATTGTTGTTTCCTAGTCGGTTAGGGCAATTTGGGCCGATCACCCAATTGTCTGAAATAAAGACGATCCATGCGCCGGCTGGGCATGTAAAAAGTCGATCCACCTACATGCTACTATGTATGGTATTTACTCTAAGAAAAATCTAATTGACTAAATAACAATGCAGCTCTGTTTATAATACAGTATTGAAGAAACCGCATAGCTATTTAAATATCTTGTAGATGTTGATGTCACTTTCATATCCAAAAAAATCGTTTTGAGACGTTTTGGTCGTAGGTGGACTCAAATACGCTGCTAATTTAGTTAAGTCACAGTATTCTCTACTTTTGTATAAGTATAAATAAGTTAAACGAACGTCGCACAGGGAGTTGGTTGAGATACTAACTACGGAGCCCTTAAAACTAGCATGCTCTGGTAATGATGCTGCATTAAAAAAAAATGTCGCATGTTTCTTATCACTGACGCGTATCTGGGAATCTTTTGCTTTTCATAATGATATTGAATTAAATCATATCCCTTAAAAGCATGACAAAAGTGAAAGTGTTGTCAGAAGTTGTCCTTTTTACTCCTTGTCTTTTTTTACCTTTCAATTTTAAATAAATCTCAAAGATTTTGCTAAATTTAAAATTAAAATTTGTTGAACTTTAGGCTGCAAAATGCAAATTGCATCAAACAGATTTTAAAATTTATTTTTATTGAAATGCAAATGCAATATGATCATGATCTTAAATTAAGTTCACAAATATAAATGTTGATATATAAAAATTGCAATGCGCATTTTACAGAAAATTTAATGTCACATTTTATATGCTGTTATTGTAGAATTATTTTAGTTCCTTGATAATTCTGTAATAGACTAACAGGTAACTAAGTTGAAGTCATTGTGCAAATTTGTTTTATAATTATTATAGGAAACGGTTTTAAACATAAAAATTATTATTAAAAAAATGAAAAACATCCTTTTTTTGCATATTATAAAAAAAAACTGAGAAAAATATTTTTTAATGCTACTATCTTGAATTCTGGGCGCCGAGAGGATTTCTGACATCCTATTATGCGTTAGTCAAATTACTTACCATCTGGTCAACGAATGGCTCGTATTGCCATTTAATTAATTAATTAGAAAAAAGGCAAAACTCCTGTTAAGTTTAAATATAATATAAGATGATTTAGTTTCTTAGCTGCCCAACGTTTTAATTAACTGGCGAGGTTGGGTTTACAACACATTGTTTAGCTAAAGCCTTTCCGGTGCTCTCATTCTTTACAACGGAAGCACTCGAGGCCCGTTAAATCCTTTACCGCACGGCTTTTATCTGTAACGAAGTTTGTATTAACACAAATACCCGAGTTAAGTAAATTAATTTTGTGTGCATGTCGTAGCAATAAATATGGTTTCAGTTGAATTTAACAGCATCGTAACCAATTAAATATATACTGTTAGAATGATGGTGTAATAATCACGCTATTAAATATTAAATACGTCAATAAAACATATATTTAATAGTTTTAATTTTTAAAGCACCTTTAAACTATTATATACTTCATGTATACTTTGTCAACTTTGTTTAACATTGTTTATATATTCGTAGTTTTGTCAACTTTTGCATTTTTTCTTCATGTTCAAATTGGACTCAACTGACCTGAAAATGTTAGGCGAAATAAACTTAGCAGGCTATTTTTATAATCACATTGTGATTCAAATAGCTTAATAGGGCACTTAACTTATTTAATTTTAATGCTGACACTGATTTTAATGGTAAAGATGTGCAGATAAAATCAAACAATTGGTTTTTTTATAAATATTTTTTTGTCTTAGCGTAGGCTCTTAACACACGCATTCCTATAACTGAAAGGAGATTACCACACCTATATTATGGGAAAAACTTACAGCAAAAGTAAATAAAGACATTTTTTTATTATTTAGCTTTACGATATTCTCACGACTGAATGGAGTTGAAGGTCAAATTTCAGGACGACATCCGTAGTGGCTCACATCCGTCAGTTACCGCCAAGTGGGCTTATCTAAATACACCTACCAAACCCTTGGCTATTGTTTTGGATTTTAATATAACAAATTTTCACGGTTCCGGTAAACTTTATTGACATCACGTTATATTCTGAATTAAAAATTACCGACTTTTCGAGAGAATTAATTCGTAGCATAATATGCCATTGTTGTCAAAAAATAACTGCATTAGATCAATGAATTAGTAATGACTAAGTTTTAAAGCACTGATATCCTAAAATTGAGACCCAATTTTTTCGTGCTCATCCGATGCATAGATCATCTTACTTTTCAGACAATTGGGTAATCATTCAAACAACATTAAAAATTTGTTGAGTCCCCGCATGATTCGAACCCACAATCGCCGGTTTCTAAAGCACACGCCCTTACCACTAGGCTACGAGGCAGTAAGCATTTGCTTTAAGTATTTAAATAGTTCAACATATAAACATTTTGCAGATAACCCAGGGTATTATCAAAACAAACATATAACTTAAGAGACGTCTTTTCGTATTAAATCCACGTTAATCACGTATATCTATACTAATATTATACAGAGTTAAAATTTGTGGAAACTAATGTGCTGATTTTATTTCAGGAATATATGTTTAAAAAATCTAGACTTAATCCGGGCAGAGCCGTGGACAAAATGCTGGTAATAAGTATTATAAATTTCTTTTTATTTATAGTTCTCATTGCCACGGTAAAAATTATCATAAATGATTAAAATTAAATTACGGATATATTTCTGCATTTTGCAGTATTTCAAATACTTAAAGGTATTTGTTAATTAAGCCTTGTTGGTCACCGAAATAACAGTTATAATTCTTGGCAATAAGCATGGCTGTTCTGAAATATATATTTTTATTCTATTAAAATATTTATGTGTCGTTAATATATCATAGAAACGGTTAAAGTAGTTAGTATACACCTACAATAGTTATCCCGTGTAGCAGCGTCAAAATAATTTAGCCTATCTTTTCTCTACGGTGTCGTAGAACTATGGAACAGTCACTCGGTTCCATCATCCAGTGTCGCTCGATAGAATGCGGGATCTTCGCTTTTAGACCCCAAAGAGCATTGACTATCAAACAGGCATTAGTGTTGCATATGCGAAGGGTATGTTGCGGCATCCAGTTCCCGACAGTCTAATCTGGAACTGGGTTCTACTACCGTTAATGCTATAACTGCTGCCAGAATCTTCTATTGGCTATTGCAGCAGCCGCGGTATCCACAGGGCAGGGAAGGCTTACCAGGTGGCAAGTATATTGATGATTTAAGAGAAATTCACAGACCTACAAAACTACGGCAAAGCAAACGCGGTGTCATTTGGATATTATAGGACAGTGTTGCAAAGACAAATAATACTAGGGTCCATGGTCTCGGGAAACTCTAAGATGTTAAGGTATTAAGATATTAATAGTAAACATGTCACGAATATTCGGCTACGTTTTGGTATTCGGCCTATTTGGCCAATTTTTTGGTATTCGGTATTCGGCCGAATAGTGCGTATTATTTGTCCGAACATCCAAAACCTAATTTATTTTAGATCAATATAAAAGAATGAAATAGTTATTTGTAGAATAAAGCACCCGTTACCAATTATTATTCGTAATTAATATGTTGTACAACATGTTAACAGTTCGAATATAGTAAGGAATTTATTTAAAAAACATTTTTTTATTAGTGAGCAGACGGCAGGGACAAGAAAATAATTTGCAAATATTTACTGTACCCTTACCTGAGTTCATGAGACGTAACCTTTGAAGAACAAGTGAAAAGCAATTCTGAGAAGTAAAACAAAATTATGATTTCACAATCCATATCAAACTGCTCAAAACATTCATTCTCAAAAAAATACGTCAAAAATATTATTAATAAAATTAACTTATTCGTTACTGTAATATTTTGACGTACTTATTTACCTATTATATTTATTCATTCTTAAAGTCAAGCCCATGCTCAGTTCTATTCCACTTATTTAAGCAAATGATTTTATTCATAAATTGTAGTTTTTTTCGGAACTAACTATGAAGAAATAATTTTATAAATATTAAATTAATTACAGGCCAAAATTATATGAAGATTCCATATATACCCATTCTTATAATAAACAATGTACTTCGAGTCGATTTTCACTTGGGTGACTAATTTATAAAATAGATCAGACACCTACTAAGCAAAAGATATTATAGTAAAAAATTGTAACTGAAAACACGGGTACTTAAGCCTTTAACTCCCATAATCCGATGAGAAGGACGAACAACACTACTGGTACCAAAATAAGTCGCAGGACCGGCTTTAACATGCCCGACAGTTGGAGCATCTTACTTCGCAAACAATCGGGCTATAAGCCTGTATTGACGAACAGTAACAATGATAAAAAATAGCTTAGTCCCAACAGGTTTCGAACCCATGCAACCTTGATAAAACTGGTATTATGAACATCTAATATATAATTTCTTTTTAAATTATGTTTTATTGTACTGAAGACCTTGTTTGTGGCAAATTTCGTGATCCGAAGTCAACTGAAACTGTCATAAAGGATTTTGCAACCAAAACCAAATAAATGACTTCATTTTTAATCTAAGTCTTGCAGCAGTAGTAAATGAATAATTTAACTTTAAAAATATTTTCATTTTAGCAGTAAATTAATGCATGCTTAGAAATTAGAAAAGATTTTGTTATCTATATATGTTTATTGACATTAAAATATTTGCAGAAACTATATAAAACAGCGATAATTATTTCATATAAATTAAATCATATAGATGTATAAACGTGCTGCATTATTTCTAAGGATATCATAAGATGATTGAATCAACATCTGTTGTTAAATAAAAAAAAAGGTGCACAGTGATGAAAATAAACTAACAAAACTGCAAATTACCCGTCAGTATTAAAACTATAATATTAAAGTATTGACTTTAATATCATTATTATGGTGCCGTAAGTAAATCCTAATGATTTTGATAATAAATACGAGATGATTTATATTCATAAACAGCCTAACATTTTAATTAATCGATCAGGTCGGGTTAATAACGCATTGCTTACTCAAAATCTTTTTAACTCACATTCTTTGCAACGGAAGTACTACAGACCCGTAAAAACACGAGGCTTTCAAATGCAGCTAAGTTTCTGATAGCACACATAACTAAGTTTGGTCAATTAATTTCGTAGCAGCACTGCATTTAATGTACAAAATGAAGTTGTTATCAAAGAATTATAATATCAATTAATATAAGTTTACTGTAATCTGTATTTATTAGTAAGTAAATCTGTAATTACAATAAAAAAAATATTCTTTTGATATATATTTTTATTGGATAAGCACTAAATATTGATGCTGTTGTGTAAATCTCATATGAAATTAATCATATGCAATATTAATCCCAAATGGGGTACTAATAAAGGCGTCCATTAGGGGAGGCCTATGTACAGCGGTGGACTAACACAGGCTGATGATGACGACGATATTATTCCTACTAAAAACTTTCATAAGACTTGACAGTTATGCAGCAAAATTTAAAATCTTAAGAAGTATAATGCAACTGGAAAAAATAATGGGACGGGAAAATTTTGATTTTAAATATCTTTTTAAAAAAATGTAGCGTCTGTTTGTAACGTCAAAATAACCTGATATAATTGTGAATAACATAGGCAAATATTTTAGAAAAAAAAATCTTAATTTATAGGCAAATATTTTAGAAAAAAAAATCTTAATTTATCTTTTCACATATTACGCAGAGGAAGTCGCGTGCAATATCCAGTGTATATATAAAATTAAACGAAAGTTGTTTTTAGCCTTACGCAATTCGCTTAAATGGAGCAGAAGGTCGAATTTCGGGGTTACTTCCGTTGCGGCTTACATCCGTCAGTTACCGCCAATGTAGGCTTATCTAAATACGCGTATAGAACACTGCGCTATTGTTTTGGTTTTTAATCTAACAAGTTCAGTTGATTTAATTCGGAATCTCGGTATCATCTAACAAAGCAATGTTTACTAAAAAGCTTTTGTCGTCACAATGATAAAAGATCCTTTTATTGTCAATCACAAAGAGATCATTTAATGTGCAGTAATTATTCATTTTTGATGAAACTTGACATGTTAAAATGTATTAAGATGTAAAAATAGTTTTACTAAATATTTGTACTTAATTTGTACAAAAAAAAATAAAAAAAGCGTTACGAAACCTATTTCCAAAAATATAGTGTTGTAATTGTTTAAAAAGTGATATGGAAAACATATAAATAGAGTCGTTGAACTTAGCCGTGAGACGCTGTGGTTTATTTTGGATTTGAACACTTACCTGTTACAGAAAAAACAAGCATAAGTAATTTCACATTGAATCAGTTAATTCTATGAGTATAGCTATACAATAGGCACTAATCTGTCGTATCAACATAAAAACCAAGGTTAGGTGGGCTAGAATCTGACGGTTACCTCTATAACCCAACAGAGTATAGCTTATTCTGAAAAGGAGGGCCTGCCTTCTAAAAATAGCTTGCCAGCCTGCTCGAAAGTTCAATTGCCGCTTAGGCCGTTACTTTTTTATTGGCTATGCAGGCAGAAGAGCAGTCTAGCCACCTGATGGGAAGTATATTTTTAATTGCTTTGTTACAAAAGTAGGCACCGCAGTTTTATGTTCCACTCCAGACGGTCCACTGTAAAAAGGGGACTTACAAGAACAAGAACTACAAAATGTATTAAATAACCTTGGTGAAACTTAAATATATTTTTTTTACTCTGCAATGTGCAGTTTCTAGAAAAATACACTTTAACAGTCTTTAAGATATGACTGGCAACCAGCGTCTCGCAACGCGCTTATATCTGAAATACGGTTTATGAAATCTTGCTAGCACTCTTTATGTACTTACGTACGTATACAATGATAGGTTTATCGCCGAGTTCACTTATTATATGGTACAGTCTTATACAACATTTCTTTTATATTATCGTATGTACGCACAGAAATTTTCAAAGGTCCGGTCGTTATACTTTCTTTAGATATTATCAGTTTAAGATAAGTAAAAATTTTACTCCAGGTAATTTAAACAGAATTAATAATAAGCTCATTTTGCAAAATACACATATTATGGGTTATCAATTTAACGTATTGTCTTCCACGTAAGCCTAATTAATGCAGGTATCATTAATTAGGCTTACGTGGAATAAAATAACATAAAATAGAAAATTCTACCAGTCAATTATTTTAACCTACTACTACATATGTGGTACGTTCGTAACTTATAGACGCAAAAAACACTCCATTAATTTTGACCAGTTTTTACCATAACAATAAAAATAACGTCTACGTAGAAAAAATTACTCATATACGAGGTATTCCTGTATTTATAATGCATAATCATCTTTGTACTAAATTATCCTCACGACGAGATTATGCTAATTAATTTATGTACAATCAAAGAACTTAGGTTTTTAATTTTACATAAACCAATTTTACTTTTTTATATATTCAAAGTATTTTTTCATTTCTAGCGCATTCCAATAACTAAAAGAAGTAATATTTTAAAACATACTAGTAGTATTAAAAAGACTACAATAGCAAGCTTTTGCTATATGTAAATGCGTACTCTTTTACATTTTAAATAAGATTGCTACACATAGTCGCACATAAGTACGTCGTAATTATAAATTTTCCATATCTGAATGTCCAAAAGCTTTATTGTACCCAGATAATTATAATCTCGTATCATCTTTGACAATCCCCTTGGCGTGGTGTCTACCCTAACTTTTACGCCAAAGGGTGTGGGTTCGCTTCCCACTACGGAAAATATTTATATTAATGTAATATTCTATGATAAAATCAATAATTCTAAGTATTTATTTGTCATCTTGTTTCATACTACCAGCTTTGCTTAGTTTGGGACTAGTTGATGCTGTGTATTACGTCCATAAATATTATTATTATTATTAATAACTGTAACTGACTTCTGTATAACATTTAGTATCATTTTTAATCCACCTAAACCACCATCATCTAAAACAAAATACGAAAGATTTTTTTTTTTTTAAAGGCATGTCTTGAATAATATACACTAAACTGCAGTCTCGACATGTCTTCAGATAGAAATAGGTTTTCTACAATGTATCAGATCCGCCTTTGTGTGCAAGAAAATACCTTCCGGCATTTTAAGCGTAACATGCTCCTTTGTGAATAAAAATTCTTTTGAGAACGGAAACTCAAAAGTTGTTTGTCTTATCCTAACTGACTTAACTTTAGAACTATTAATTTCGTAAGTCTTTACTTTTATTTTTAAGTTTAATAATGAGAAACATATATAAGAAGTGAAATGTAATGTACGATTCAGCTTGTTGATTCTGTTGTACATTTCGATTGTTCAAAACGATTTAAAGAGCACACCGTACAAAAAATAGCTTCCGCCACCTTCTTCTTCTTCTTAGTTGTTCCCTCATTGATAAAGATTTAGACCACTTTTTTGCCTCCTTTTAATTACCGCACCACCGAGTGGTGCGGTAATTAAATGCGTGGGTTGCCTGGTGCATGCTACCGTCTACAGCCTTCTGTATTGCGTGAGGTCATGTTATAGATGCCCTTCCTCGCGCACGTCTGCCATAAAATTTCCCTACGATAATCTGTTTGTCGAGACAATATAATAAGGCCGAAGAAGTTTAGGGCTCATTTCCAGCATATCGCAGGGAGCCGCGTTATATTAAGATATTTTAGTATCGACTCCTTGTATTTATTTATTTATTCTTCATGCATAAAAGAAAATTGTACAAAGGCGGACTTAATGCCGACGGCATTGTCTACCGGCCAACCTTTGGGGGGTGAAAAGATGGCAAGGTAGGTGCACCAAAATAAGAAGAAGAAAATATTTTAAAATAGGTTTTTCAAAAAAATTTTAAAGTAAATTAATGAATATATATTATTACACTATAAGATATAAGCAGTCTTATTCATATTCTTATATATATGTAAATACGCTCATAAAATAATGTAAATAAAAATAACACTTTATAAATACAGTAACATATATCTGTTTATTAATCAATATAAATATAAGCATTTATAGAATACATATAAATACATATATATAAATATATAAAATATGTACATATATGCCATTGTATAACAATATTTAGTATCCTGTTGGCAGTTTTTTAAACATATGATCATGAACTCTTTTCTTGAAGGCGAGATAACTTTGAGCCAACATGATTTGAGGAGGTAACGCATACCACAGAAGGATGGACTGAACAAAAAAAGAGGAGTGTGTAAAGTTTGAACGATGGGCCGGACACAAGAGAAGCCGGTTATTCGTCGAGCGAAGATTTTTATCATTTACAGTGCTAAGGTATTGAAAATGAAATGAAACAGAAGGTCATCAGCATACAGATGAAGATTGAAATTCATGAGTAATAAAGTTTATAAAAACAGAAAATAAAATAGGAGAAAGAATACCGCCTTGAGGGACACCACTAGGCACATCTAGCCGACTTGAAGTCAAGTCGTCAGAAATCACTGCCTGCCGGAGCCCTGGAAGATATGAGGAAAACCATTCCAGTACTTCATCGGATACCATTAAGTAGGAGAGGATGGCTAGTAGGATATCATGACTGACATGAAGGATATCATGACTGAAAAAAAGAAAAGGCCGCAGAGTTTCTTGCCGGTTCTTCTCTGGACGGGTCTGAGTTTGTGAACCGGTGGTAAATGGATAATTTTGACGTTCACAAGTGCTCAGTAGAGCCTAAATTGAATAAATGATTTTGACTTTGACTTTGACGGCAATGAAGGCATTGGAAAAGTCAATTAAGACCATTACAGTCACCATTGAATTCTCCATGCCTGCTCTAATGTCGCCGGTCACTTTGAGGAGAGTAGTGATGTATCATCGCTGTCCAAGGTATGCGTTACCTTCGTCAACACTACATTTCAAAGGATGTCAATTAATCTAAGCAGCGTCGCGGCTTCTTGAACTCTGGGTCTGAACGGCAGCGTATGTAAAAATAGAAAATACACGTAATCTAAGTGCATTTAAGTAGCACGTACCAATGCTTTTCCATACCCTATCGAAAATAACTATTACAATTTTAGCGATACCGGTTCTACGACGGATTTCCACACCATTACACTTCTCTATAAACAAGAAGGAGATGGTACGCCTTCTTTTTACAGGGGCCGGCTGGGGCAGTACCACGGTGGTGCCTATTCCGCCAAGCAGTCGTTTAAAAACGCTACTTTGTTTCGGTTTGAATGGTTCTGTAGCCATCGCAGTTACCGGGTAAATGAGACTTAACATCCTGCATCAGTGTAGGCACCGCGTTGGTGATACCCCTGGTACTGCCGATTTCTTTAACATTTTACACTCAAATCGGTATTTTTAAGCAAATTAAAATCCAATTTTACAATTAAATATTTTACATAAAATAAATGAAAAGTCTTTTTCTCTCTCGTTGCTAAAAATGTATCGATTTATACAACAATAAAGAGGTTATTTTCAATCTGATAACATTGCCAAATTCAGATTAAATAAAGGAGTGTGAAAACCGACGAATGGGTTTTGTTAACTACGAAACTTTTCTTTGGATTAGACTCGCTGAATTAGCCTATCTTTATCTAGTCTAATTAATCCTGACGATGGCTGGAATTTACATTTAAACGCAGGCACTTGCATTTTTAGCGTTATTGCCTTATTCCGTTGTATAGACGTCATAACCATTTTACTGCAAATTGCTTTGACTCAATAGGTATTCTCTTTAGCGTTTGCGAAAATTATTCAAATTGTTAAAGTCGGGCCAAATGTTTAGCAGAAAACACGACTTGTTTCTAAAAATCGTTTATCTTTAAACTATATATGAAAAACTTAAATACTTTTTATGGTAAATAATCGTATTCTTATTATTTAGTATGGTTGTTTTTGACCAACAGTTTTATTTGTTTATTTAAATTTTTGGTTGTTGAAGAGAATATAAGGTTGGCAATGAATTAAAACCTAAGAAATGTAAAGAAATGAGCTATAAAGAGTGACCCGGCCACAGTCGAGCAAGTGTCTTGCTCTACTTGAATGGTTCACAAGCAAGATTGCTTCATCTTGAAGAAAGCATGCATAAAAACATATTGCAATAGTGAAGATGGTTGGGTGCTACCACTTGCTTGGCATCTAATTATTTCATAAATTAAATCAAGCACATAAATACTGCAAGACCAAATTATACTGTCAGCTCAGTATGCATAAATCGGATTACATAGTTTTGTATTTAAAATTGACGATCGATTAGCCGAATTAACACTGACAATTCTACCTACCGGATAGAGTCAAGGGTTTGAAACGTCGAGTTTTATTTTAAGTAATCAAAGAATTGTAAGGTAATTAAACGCGATGAAATCCGTACAAATTCTATTACTTATCATGTATAGTATTCGCGTAAGTAACAGAAAAAAACTTATGCTAACAACATACACATAAATAATACTGTTATCTAATATGTTATAACATACAAAAATCTACAAACAGAATATTACGTACAAAAAATCTTTAGATAAGTATGTACAAATACATGCATAAATACATATGCTTTTACGTAATGGAGAAAAATCCTTGTGGGCTAAATTTGCTTAAGTAGATATTTACGAACTCTATATTAAAACATAATGTGTCTCTCAGCCTTTCTAATAACAGAAGGAAGCTTGTTTACAGTTTTACTTTTAACTAAGAACACGATGATATCAGATTATTTAAAGGATTAACGCCCTATCCCTTTTTGATTATAAATTTATATAAAAACAACAGTTCTGATATAATGCAATGAATTCATGATCAGTAAGACAGCCATATTGAAGTAAATAAATTTATTACGTAATTATAAGCCATACATTAAATCGGAGACAGCTGATGCGCAAAGTTAATTAATAGCGAGCATGGCAAAACCAATATATTGTTCTGTAACAATGAGTCGTCGAGTCCGGCTTTCATACAACTTACGTAAAATTAATTAACACTTTATCTTCTTTTATTGTCCAGTGAAAAATATTGCTCCAAGCGATTAGAAAGAAATACCTTCAATAGGACGTCTTCCTCTGGTGATTACTAGGTGAGATTACGTTAGTTATACTACCTATTATGAGGAAATGAGAATTAATGTTCCATTTACAAAATTATTATGTGTTTCAGACGGTAAAATTCTTTTCTAACCCTTCTCGCACTAACTTAATAATATTTAGTATTAGCTATTGTATTGCATTTAATATTGCACAGTATAGCTGATTATTTGGTAAAGCGTAT
The DNA here is from genome assembly GCA_029286875.1 of Lamproptera curius. Lineage (NCBI taxonomy): Eukaryota > Metazoa > Arthropoda > Insecta > Lepidoptera > Papilionidae > Lamproptera > Lamproptera curius. The sequence continues at coordinate 1,758,338 of JAGSMT010000089.1, forward strand.
TTTCAATTTAGATTAATTACGATGACTCTTTCTTATCCCGTTTAAAAATAGCTTTTAAAGAAGTACAATTCATAATCAAATTATGAGTCATATTAAATCTGAATGTCAAAATGAGTATTAACTTGCAGTAAGAAGATAAAGATTCGCAGAAGGAATGAATTAAGTTTTATTAATAGACCTCTCATCCTGAGCGATGTGGAGTAGCAATCTTCGAAAAGCTGTATGCAAAAAAATATTATATTGATATTGACCTTTTGCATGCTTTTTTTATTGCCAACGAAGGCTGGCCATTCGTAGGGCAACTTGATGTAAAGTGGTCAACGACGCGCATAGTCATCGCCAATACCAGGAGTATCACTAATGTGCTGCCTACGTGAGACTAAGGATGTTGCGTCTTGTTTTCCCAGTGAATACGCTGGCTACGGTGCCCCACAAAACGAAACACTTTAGAATTTTACACATCATTTAAAGTTAAATAATTTTATTTATTGAGAACTAATTCAGCCAAATAAGTAAGGTTCTATGTATATATATATATGGCTAGCTTGACAGATTGACGGATTGCAGCCTCCTAGGCAGACTGGGTTTCACAGAGGATTAAGCACCATAGATCACGATACACCATAAAGCAAGGTGTACAAAAGACTCATCAGAAAAACTAGCCTTTGTGTCTTGCCTTTGTGGACTATGACAAAACTTTTGAATACGTGAAAACCTGTATTGTTCTGGAAGCTCTTAAACGATGTCTTGTCGATTATCGATTCACCAGAGTAATGTTATGTAGGCAGAAAAAGATCTGAATAGTGCTGTTTTTATGTCTGTTCCTACCCTAAAGGGTCACACGAGTCCAGTCATTTGCATCGAGGAGTGTGACAGTGGAATGTCATTATCCCAAAGCATATTGCTGAATCACATTCTCACGTCACCAATACCGTAGGGTTTAAAGACAACGCGTCTATTCGTGATAACCAAAACGTGGCCTCTGATTGTAGGACTTGTCCACAAGTTTGCCATAACTCGAAACGCCCAATGCTCGCAGCTCGCTTGAATGCTCGTGCTATTCTTTGTCGGATCAAATACTTAATGGGATTGGGATTGTAGCTACCGACATAAAGCAAGGAATTAGCTCATTGTAGCAGAGGCCTGGTCATGTAGCCTGAAAAACAAATAGTATATAATAGAGTTCTCGCGCCCATACCACGACTGGAAAGATATAGTGTCGCTTAAGCCCCAACCAGGTAGGATAACACTCTCCGTGCAGCAGCTGGTCCAGGTTAGAGGCGATTAGCAGGGGTTAGGCTGTCTTGACACTCATTGAAAAGGTCTATTTCCAACAGTGGACTGTAAGAGGCTGAAGATGATGTAATAATAATGAAATTTATCAATAATACAACATGAAATGAGATAAGATGTAATGGTCCCAAAGAAAAATACGAATTGGTCAACTAAGACTTAGGTATTATATTTTTCAATAAAGTTATATTTAATACTCAGTTCGAGTATTTTCAATATTACGTATCAAGTGATCCATAAATTTTCCCGTGATCGGGTTGGTCGTAAATCTTATTGCGTCCAAGGTTTACTCGTAAATCTGTCCCTAACAGCATTTTGTCTACACATGTTAATGAAAATTTAATAGAATTTTGTTATTAAAATTATACAATTTATAAATTTCATACCATGACGGCGTTTTTTTTAAACTATTTGTTTTCCCTCCAATTTATATTTACATAAGTTACAAATTTTTTTATTTAAAATACTAAAGACCCGTAAGTTAAAATTTAATGTTATAATGCTTTTATTTGAGACTGTAAGAATGCTGAGCAAGTGAGTGAAAATTTAAATTAGAAGCTCATTGCAACTTATAACACTAAAATAAAACATCTGTTTGTCGATCAATGTTTTCTGTCACACAGTAATCTATAAATTATTTGATATGACCTGGACATGACCTTAAAGATCAATTTGAAATGTGAAATCTAAACTGGATGTAATATATAAATCTTTACAAATTACAATAAAAACATAGTAATCTACGCGATTTTCTATAACGATACAAAAGTAGTCTTGGTTCTGATAGCTTTTTGCAATTAGATTAACTCATAGCATATAATTAAAACTTCATATCAAATTAAGTAATTTTTGACCTTCTTTACAAATATGTGAATTAAAAAGTATAATTTACTGACTTATATTCAGTACATTAGTCAAAATTCATGACCTCATATTTTTTTGGTTGTCCGCCTGACCGATTTTAATAAAATTTACGCACTGTGTTTGGTTTGGTCCAAGTTGGTAGATAGGATGGTGGATATCTCCACTCGTAGTCACAATATTATTTTTTTGTATGTTATATTTAGTTTATTTTATGACAGGTAGATGAAATGACACATATCGATATCTGTTGATTGGCTTGCGTTAGAATTTAATAGACATCGCTATGCTAAAGTACAACCGCATTATTTAAGCTACAATACCATCACCATCTCACGTTGCTGTAGGAAAAGTTCATATAAGTTTAAGGATCACATGTAAAATTCTCTTACTTTGTAATAAACTTCTTAGTTTCTCACTTTTATTAAAAAAATATTTAATTGGTATTCATTTTCTTGTTAAATATCGATTTATGATCGAAAATTATAAACTTGCACGTGTAAATATGAATACAGACACTATTTGTTTTCTTCGACGGCAAGAACGCTCGAGTGTAAGAGAGACGCAAGGCATGAGCCGGTGCGCATGCCCCTCTTTCTCTTTCTCTCTGTCTCTCTTTCACTTAAGCAGGCCAACTGCGCACGAGTAAGAGAGACGCGTGCCTTTCACTTTCTCTTCTGGTTGCTAATGGAGAGCGTTACGTGAGCGGGGCTGTGACACAGTTTTCGAGAGTGCCTCCATATCTTGAACCAATTTATAAGACGTTGTCACTTCAAAACATCATAGACATGACATGACATCATAAACATGACTGATGTTCTATCATTCTATTTAAATAGTTCACTACGATTTAATATATCAAAAATTGAGCCACAGCAATAAGAAATTAAAAAAAAAGGAATCATATAATTATTTAAGAATTGCTAAAATGGTGTTCAAGTTTAAGCTTTCTTTTTAAAGTTTTATTTTAAGTTCACGAACAAAAGCAACTTCAATTAATTATGAAGTTTGCGATCGAGAAATAATGGTCAAAGTTATAAAGTTTAGTGACGTAGTTAAGCTAGGCCATTAACTTATGGTTGCGTTGCAGTTCTCTTTGGTGAGTTTCGCATTAAATATTTTATTAATAAATGGCTTATATTGCTAAGAAAATAGAAATAAAAAGCTACAAAAAATATAGAAATTAAAAAGTCTCTTGGCGAAAAAATCTGTTCAGCTTGACTTTTTATTTACAAGTAGGTGCTTACGAACCGACTGTTTAAAGGTAAAAGTTGTAGTTGATTTAGTACTTTAGTTATTACCTTTACATACATACATCATCAGCATGTTAGTCCACTGCTGGACGTAGGCCTCCCCTAATAAACCCCTATCCATTAGGGGGCTTGGACCGTTTTCCACTTGGACTTGGTTATTGGGTGGACCGACTTTTTACTTGCTCATCCAACGCATGGTTCATCTTATTTTTCAGACAATTGGGTGATCGGCCCAAATTGCCCTCACCGACTAGGAAACAGCAATGAAAATTTGTTGAGGCCCCGCAGGATTCGAACTCACGTCCTCCGGTTTCTAAAGCACACCCCAGTTAAAGTCAGTTTCAGCCAGAGGCAGTTTAAGTCACATGTTATAACATTGTTACATAGCAGGTAGACAGAAGATAATTTCAATTTGAAAGAAGATTTATTTTTGATTGATATTTGCAATTTGAAAGGTGAAAGCGTTATATCGTATAGACATACGATATCACCCATCATATACAAAGTGTCAGGTATGAAAAAATCTGATATCGGCGAGCTCTCGCGGCACGCCTTGTGAAAACCTTTGCTGTGTGTGCTTATGTACATGCATGTATATACATATAGTTTGTACATTATTATCATAAATCACAATTACCATGTGTTTGACACCACAGGGCTAAGATATATCAGGTGTAGTAATATGTTGTGGTGTGTTACCCAACCAGAGTAACGCAACAAACCATAGTTAGTAACTAACTTGAGCGTTCATTAGCAACCGCAGAATCCCTTTGACTAATTTCAAGACACACACGGCTCCTTTGTTGTTCAAATACTATCTTTGACACTTTAAGACAGAGCACGTTTTGGAATCTCTTATTTAATTACTCTAAACGCAAAACAAAATTACAGCTTCAAACTGGCTAAGCTTGTTTGTTACCTCATTTATATATTATTAACATTAAATGTATTATTTTTTTAATCCAATAGCTAGCCAGTTTAGTTGTGAATGAGGTATTAATTGAAAAAAATAATAAACAAAAAAAATGTTTTTAAATATTACTAACTTATAGCCAAAATATAGCTATTTATCGAAATCTAGTTGTCAGAAGTCAAAATTTTGGAGTAATTAGATTTCGTCGTATATATATAATAGAGTATGTTCTCTTGTACTGTATAAACACCAGGTTTTTTTTATTGACTGACTCCTTTTGAATTCGGAGCGTATGGTCTTTTTGACCGACTTCCCAAAAGAAAGAGATACTCAATTCGAAGCTTGTGATTTTTTGTATTCATGTTACCTCGTTGCTCCGCTCCTAGTGCTCCGATTTTGTTCATTCTTGTTTTAAATTATAGATATTAGTTTTTAATTAGTCCCATTATTCAAAATAATTTTGTGATAAGTAATTTAATAGATATTTTAGGAATAAAAAAATTACGGCACCAAAAACATAACCTCGTACGATTAAATTACAAACTCTGCCAAAACCGTAAAAGATAGACATAAAGTGTGTTTTACAAAATAAATAGAACTATTTGAATTGGTCTACCATAAAGTTTGGAATAGCATAAATCTATGTTTTAGGAATATTTAAAAATCCTTCATTCTATGGACATAGAACGCGTCATAAACGACGAAACGATTTTTATAGCAAAGCAACGATTACCTTGTTGCTCTGTTCGTAGAGCTCCGATTTTGTTGTAATTTTTTTTATGTTAGATCCTTTTGGTCCCTGATTAACTGTAATCCGCAATAACCATTTTAATGTAAAGAGTTTTTAAAATTGCTATAAAGGCATATTTAAAGGTCATTTATGGTAATATAGTCTAAATTACATAAATAATGAATGCAAAAGGTCAATATATTTTAAAATTCTTTATTCTAAGTGCCTAAAACATGTCATACGTAACATTTTGATTAAATGAACTATTAAATTGTGCTCTAAGACATTGTGGTGACCTACAGTTTTAAGACAGATCACTATAATTAAAATTTAATATTGATTATTTTAGGCATTTATTAGATTGTATCGAGCTACCGCTAGAATTATTGCGGAAACTTAAAATAAAAGGTCGTGAACCTCAATTCGGGTCAGCTATCTCGTTGCAGAATTTCCTATCCGTCGGTGATAAATCATTTTGAAATAGGATGCCGAGTGCAAACATATAAATCGTCTTAATGTACCAAAACCATTTTTGGATCGTTATCATGTTAGGGTTAAAATGTAGATATTTTTTTCTCTGAAAGCCTAATAAAAAAATACTTTCAGATATAAAGTAGTCTATTAGGAGTCTTTCAGGAAATTAAAAGTTTGCAGAATTATTAAACGTGCAGAATTATTTAGCTTAAAAGCCATGATTAAAGCCAAGCTATACTTTAGCTTGCAAAATAGTAGTGTACATTTTTTTTTTATTTTAAGAGACAATTATTTTAAGATTGGAGAAATAAAATAAATTCATGAAAATCTACTATAACCCTTATCGAACATAAAAAATGATATTCCGGACTTTTATTCTATAAAATCCAATCTTGGTAATAAAAAAAGTAATTTTAATATAAAATACGATATGTACCGCTTGCATAGATAAATAAATTTTTGCACTTAATTCATCCTAACCCACACTTTGTGTGTTCAACAGCGTGACGTTTAGGCATTGAAAAGGTTTATTTTAAATAATACTTAACTAACTTTTCCCTTGGTGTACATCAAGAATGTATGACAGAAACAGCATCGTAAAACCTTAACTAGTTACTCTCTGTTTAAAAGTTTATATTTTTAAGTTTGCTTCCATGCTTATAAAGTTGAACATTTTCAGGTGAAAGTTGACAGATCAGATCAGACACCGAAACCCGTAAGTCCGCATTGTTTTTAAATATCTATGAGTGGATTTTTTAAGTAATAATGCGAGTTAATCTGATGAAGGCCAGTAAAATACATTTTCATTTACGTCCTAAATATAGACTGACTTTAGCTATTAAATTGATCTAGGATTAGGTCGCCCTAATCCTAGTGTAGAAGCTTAACGTGTCTCGAGATCTTATTGGGTAAAGCAACATTTTGACATTAAACCTATCAGTATAGGAATATAATATAGTAAGCTTATATTTAAGCACAAATTCAAACTGAATTACAATAGACACATATTACATGTTTATAATTATTTACGTGCAAAAATTTTATGCAGCTAAGGCCGAAGTAAGGTAATTATACCAATTAGTTTGCTACATCCGTATAAATAATTAAGAACTAAAAGCCACTTTAGCAAAAACTAGGTTTTTAAGTATTGTAGAAATACAAAGCGTTATTTATAGCGGGATGAACATTAAGTACAATAAGGGTTATCTAAATTTAAGTAGAAGATAAATTAAAACAAGGATAAGTAAGAAACTGTGATTACTTATTCTTGTGTTTAAGTTGAAAATAAGCGACTTCCTCATTCATATTCATGTAATATGAGCCAACAACATTGTGATGAATGAAACATAGTGATTGTAAAATACTATGAAACAAATTACTTGAAACTAAATAATGAAACAGTATTTTTGTATTCATTTAACTTCACTGTTATAACTGAAGTATGCGTGCAAGGTATGCGTCCTAAGGTATGCGCCACCCAGAGACATGAGATGTTACGCTTCGTCTATTTAATAGTTAAGCTGGCCGCGGCTCTTCAAACAGTAAGACAGTACTGTTTATACACTGCTGGTTTGCAGCTGAATAGGCACCGCGATGGCACTTCTACTTTGTATATCATTTATACCTACCATTTTGAACTTCACATTTCATATAAATTTAATGGTTTTATTCATCTTAATATATATAAATCTCGTGTGACGATATTTGTCCGGAATGAAGTCCTAAAATACTTAACCGATTTTAAAATATAGTTGCCCACCATGTGCAGTTTAATCCAACTTAAGAGATAGAATAGCTTACATCTTAATTTATACTCGCAATAATGTTTTATAACAATTTATTTTTTTATTATTATTTGATGCAAAATGTTTGCTACAAAACGATTGTGACAGTTGGCGATTGATTGCTAATGTGTCAAAAGATGGCGCGGTTTGATAGTATAAACTTTTCGTTGATAATAGAAGAATTGGGATATTAAAAAGTTATTACTAAAATAAATTAATTTTGGTCAGTTAATTTTATAATAATCTTTACCTATTTTAAAACAAAATGCACACACAACAAAAAGCGCCGTTATTTTATACCAGGCTATCAACTAAAAAAAAAAGTAATGAATAAAATAGCTTCCTAACATGCACCATAGAATGTAAAAATTAGAAATGAACTTTTACAAAGCAAAATTAAATAAAAGAGATGTTGTGTCCCATATACATAGGCAATATATTGATGACATGTTCAACGGCGGATATTATTGAACGTACTGTAAATATTCGTTATTTATTTTTTCATACGATAATTGTTCAAACGCTTGCGACAAATGTAATAAATTTTTTGTTTTTTAATAACCATGCAACTAAAGCGTTAGAATTATGTTTTTTGGTGGTAGTGCTCCATAGCCATGCAAATTATAACATATTTAATAGAAAACAGTTAGTTAGGGCAATTTGGGCCGATCACCCAATTGTCTGAAAAGTAAGATGATTCATGCGTCGGATGGGCATGTAAAAAGTCGGTCCACCACCAACCCGCATTTGACCAGCGTGGTGGATCGAGTCCACACCCCTAATGGATAGGGGTGTATTAGGGGAGGCCTATGTCCAGCAGTGGACTAAAGAAGGCTGATGATGTGTGTGATGTAATAGAAAACTAAGAATTAAAATACAATAATAATTATTAAGACTAACTGTTTTGTATACAATTTTGCACGATATCAACAGAAGGAACAGCTGATTAATCGTCTTCAGTCGATTTTTATACCATTGCTATTTTTCATTGTATTCAGGCTTAACGGTAGAATCATCGAGTTCACTGTTTACAAATGACATTTATCTAATGAAACATGGTGGACCTCATGACTGATAGTCTCTTTCCGTTTATCTTAAGCCCTTAAATTGTTTATTACAATGTAAAACAGGTAAAAACAAGTAGCCGCAGCAACGCATGGCAGGGTACATATATTGGGTAAAGTTTCATATTACATACTCTTTCCATTAGTTTAACAATAAACCAAAATAATTAACTTAGTATAAATACGTATTGCCAAAGTTTAGATAAATAAGCGAATTTTAGTTACAACACATGGTTTGCGGTACTCATAAATAATTTATGTTGTAAAATTGTATATTTTTATTTATTACGGGCGTGGTATTTGGTAACAGATTTTTTGGAAGTTGTAGGTTTTAACAGGCGGCCGTTTGGGGTGGTAGTCATTACAGCAATTATATCCTTTAACACACAAACGTTCCTTTACAACTTCTTCAAATTTGTTTACAGATAATAGTTGAAAGTTTTCTAGGATTTTGTTGTAGAAGAGTATATACATTGTTTTATGAAAAATTTCGATGTTCCTCGTAGCCTAGTTTTTGTAAAAACAAGGTTATGTTTATTCCTAGTATTTATATAATGTGTGTTACAATGTTTCACAAATTCATTTGTATGTTTATGAACATAAATTATATTTTCTAATATGTATTGAGAGAAAACAGTCATTACATTGATTTCAGTAAAGATTTTTCTTAGGGATTCTTTGGGGCTCAGGGTATAGACTACTCGAATCGCTCTTTCTTGAATCACAAAAACAGTATTTATATCAGCCGCGTTTTCCCACAGTAGGATGTCATAAGACTTTATACTGTGAAAGTAACTAAAATATAACAAACGGGCTGTCTCAACATGAGTTAGTTGTCTATTTTTTATGACTGCATAAGCTGCTAAGCTTAACTTACTCGCCAGCCTATTAATATGAGGGCCCCGTTGCAGTTTAGAATCTATTGTGAGGCCGAGAGTACAGTGGAATCTACGTGGTCCAGTGCTTCTCCAACTGAGACCACATCTATCAACTCAGGGAACATTAGATATCTTATACATTTCGTTTTATTTTTGTTTAACATTAAATTATTTGCACTAAACCAGTATCCTATTTTCGAGATGGCATTATTTACGTCGTCATTTCGCAAGATACGTCAGTTTATTCTAAATAATGAAGAAGTTCCATCAGTAAATAATACAATCTCGTTATTGTTCTCAATCTGGTTTGGTAGGTTAACATAGACCAGAGAGAGAAAAGCCCCCAAAGTAGACCCCAAAATAGATGCCGGCGTTGGGAATAAAAAATAAATTTATTTTAAAAGTAAACGTGTGCTACTTAGCCTAACGTTCGCTTAAATAGAAGTGAAGGTCGAATTTCGGGGTAACTTCCGTTGTGGCTTACATCCGTCAGTTACCGCCAATGTGGGCTTATCGAAAAACGTGTAATAAAACTTTTACTATTGTTTCTGTTTATATGTTATTTAAATCGCTTCAAATTTGCAATTCGTTTCGGGTGTTTTCCATTTTTTCTTTTACGTAGTTACTTATATTGACAAGGAAAACATTCCTTATTTTTAATATACACAATTTGATACTAATGCACTCAATACAATTTTTTTATTTATAAAATTCCCATTTATTGAAAAAAATGGTAATGGTAGGCCATTAGCTTAACAGATTTAAAAGTAAATTACTTAATACCAAGCGTCTCTTAATCAATTTATCTCAAAATTTTGTCACACGATTGGCGTTTTTTTTTAGTATGGCATTCGCAGACAGACGAGCAGTCGGGCCACCTGATGGGAAGTTATAACCGATGCCCGGTCGTATCGCCAACGCGCTGCCTACCGTGAGACATAGGGTGTTAATTCTCGTTTACCCAGTAAATACGAAATAGTAAATGAAGTAATGGATTTTGAAAAATACAACCGATTGTTTATGAAAAATCCGTCGTATGCAGTGGTTAAATCAAACGACATTGAAATAAGAGTACTGTATTATACAAAATATAATAAAATTTCTTTATTTACTATAGCTTTCATGTTATTTACTCGCTGTAATTTACTTTGTCCATTTAATCAAATTTTAGTACTGCAACACAAGTTATATCCTTACACTTACCAGAGGTTGTGGTCACGGCGTAAAGACCGACATTGTTTAAAATTATTTTTGGTGTTAAATTTTATAGTAGTATTTACCTATTTGTACATTTCTTTTTGATAACTTGTAGAACGTTTTGAATTTAACAATACTGTACAGGTTTTACAAACACTTTCTATTTTTCATTCTTACTAAATGAATTCATATCAGCAGCAAAAGGGCATGAAAAGGGGACCTGGCTAATTTTGTTGTTAGAAGAAAACGTAGCCAGTTGGACTTCATAACCAGGAGTAAATAATTATTTAGAAATAACTGCCTCCGTAGCCTAGTGTTAAGCGTGTGCTTTAGAAACTGGAGGTCGTGGTTCGAATCCTGGGGGAGTCAACAAATTTTCATTGTTGTTTCCTAGTTGGTTAGGACAATTTGGGCTGATCACCCAATTGTCTGAAAAGTAAGATGATCCATGCGTCGGATGGGCATGTAAAATGTCGGTCCACCACCAGCCCACATTGGACCAGCGTGGTGGGGTACGGTCCAAAACCCCCTAATGGATAGGGGCGTATTAGTGGAGGCCTATGTCCAGCAGTGGACTATCACAGGCTGATGATGATGATGATGATGATGATGTTCGTTTAAACAATGTGTAGTTTACGTAGTTTTTTTTCTAGTTCATGAGACGGTAGCTTTTCGTGAACTCTCTGTTAGATGAAGCTTACGATAGACAAGAGTTAAGAAGCATAACTTCATAGATAACAAAAAAATTGCATTATGCTTGTATATCTATCAATTAAAAAGCACCATATTACATAAAGAACTTTTAATTTGAAGAACATTTCAATATCTGCACAATATAATATTACGAAACATGAAAGCAGTTAAATATAAAAAAGCTCACAATAAGCCTTTGTTACTCGGAAAAAATGGCGGGCTATTTTCTAGTTTAAACACGATTGTTACACATATGAGTACATGTGAGCGCTTCGTTGGTATAAATGTATACATTTTATATAATATAACAATAGCTCTGTTGCATCTAAAGAATTAAACTCTTATTCCTCTTGATTTTTATATTTTGATATGACAAATATTTAGTAACGATTAAATTGTGATTTTTTGTGTGATTGTGCTTTACAAAATTTACTATAGCAATATATATTAATAAAATAATATGGCAATACGATAATTTTAATATAATATACTCGTATACCGTAGCCTAGTGGTAAGGGCGTGGGTTCGGATCTTTCGAGGACTCATTGTCTTCATTGTTGTTTCATAGATTTGGGCCGATCACCTAATTGTCTAAAAAGTATAATCATCCATGTGTCGGATTGGCATGTAAAAAGTTGGTCCATCTACCAACCCGCATTGGACCAGCGTGGTGGGATACGAACCATCCCCCCCCCCCCCTTATGGTGGAGGCGTACATTAGAGGCCTGTGTCCAGCAATGGACTAACACGAGGCCGATGATGATAATGATGATGATAATATTATATCGTCTGTAAATATATAAAACTATACTCAGTGGATCGGTCACGTGGTCCGAAGAACCGATGGTCGATGGGCCAATAAGGTGCTGGAGCGGAGGCCGCGTTCGGAAAGACGGAGCATTTGTAGATCTCCTACCAGAAGGATTGCCCATCTCCGTGCAGTAGTCGGTTTACATTGGCAGCGAGTAGTAAAGGATCGGCTGTCTTGGCACTCATTAAAAAATGCCTATGTCCAGCTCTGGACGGGTAAAGGCCACTAAGGAGGCTGATATATATTAGAAATCAGCTAGCTACGTTAGACATATCATAGTTTACAGTGTTAGAGCAAACATAGATGCACTCTTTCTTTCTTTTTAGACAACCGACTCTGGAAGACGACCAGGGAGAGGTAAGGCGCAGGCCGACTTTTTATAAAGTCATCCATCGAATTCACAGAGAATTGGGTGATCAACACAAATTGTCTTAACTGACTAGAAAACAAAAATGAAAGAATGTTAAATCAACGAAGCATTCGAACCCATTACATAGTTACGGAGGCTATTAAGTCTGAAAATATAAATATATAATATTGCTGTGCGTATGATGTATCAAGTCAGCTTTTATATTGGTTCACAAGAAAATACCTTCCAGCATTTTCAACATAACAAGATTTTTTATGATTAAAATGCATTGGCTTTGTCAGCAGAAGCTTTAAAGCTATTTGTCTTATCCTAACAATCTTAAGTTTTAAATTTTTTTATTCGTTATTCTGCCTCTGAATTATTATTTCACTTTTTAAAGAAATTTAATGGTATAACATATTATTTTAAACGTCCCTATGAAATATATATATAATAGTTTAATTTTGTTTTATTCATGAGATAATTAAACCAAAAATATAATAGGATAAAAATTTTCTTAATTGTTAAATTATTTGATAACTAGGGTAGAAAATACAGCGTCTTATTTACTAAGATTTTAAAAATATGATGACTACAAGAACGACATTTAAATGCTAAAAATTAATTCGTTTTAGATAACCAAATATATGACTATCACTGGCTTTTAGATCTGTAATATGTTTAAACATATTATTTTAATCACATTGTCAAGTATGACACGTTTTATACACATAAAATATATTTTTTAGATTTTTTAACTTTTATGTGATCTTATGCTATATAATCTTAAATTAGCTTTAAATATGCGCCATTGTAATCTTTGACAATGTTTTACATCAACTTTTTCTGGGTTTTTCTTAAAACATAGATACATACTGTCACGGGCTTTACTGTAGACCAACTCAAAGAGTACAATTTTGAAAAACATAATTTAAGGCTAACATTTACAGTTTCGGCAGCAGGTTTGCAATTTCCTCCCACGAAGTTACGATTTTTAATGCCTGATTTTTTATTTTCTTAAGTATTTATTAAACTACTAATCCTAAAATCATCAACTTTAATATGTAGAACTCTATATTTTGTTAAAATTACGGACAGAAAAGCTTGGATATGTATATTTAACTGAGTGTCATTGACAGTAGCAATTTTTAAAAGCTTTTAGAGTTTTATTTCGAGCATACAAAATTCCACCCATTTTACACAGAATCTCCTATTTTACGTGGAGAAATTCCTACGCATACCCACTCTCGCAAGGTAACGAAAGGGCTATGTCAAACTCACACTGTCTGGCACTTCTACTTTGTATATCAATTATACCTACCATTTTGAACTTCACATTTCATATAAATTTAATGGTTTTATTCATCTTAATATATATAAATCTCGTGTGACGATATTTGTCCGGAATGAAGTCCTAAAATACTTAACCGATTTTAAAATATAGTTGCCCACCATGTGCAGTTTAATCCAACTTAAAAGATAGAATAGCTTACATCTTAATTTATAATCGCAATAATGTTTTATAACAATTTATTTTTTATTATTATTTGATGCAAAATGTTTGCTACAAAACGATTGTGACAGTTGGCGATTGATTGCGTAGTGTGTCAATAGATGGCGCGGTTTGATAGTATAAACTTTTCGTTGATAATAGAAGAATTGGGACATTAAAAGTTATTGCTAAAAATTAATAAAATTTGGTCAGTTAATTGTATAATAATCTTTATATATTGTTAAAAACAAAAATGCACACACAACAAAAGAGCGCCGTTATTTTATACCAGGCCATCAACTAAAAAAAAAAATAATGAATAAAATAGCTTCCTAAAATGCACCATAAAATGTAAAAATTAGAAATGAATTTTTACAGAGCAAAATTAAATAAAAGTGATGTTGTGTCCCATATATATAGGCAATATATTGATGACATATTCAACGGCAGATATTATTGAACGTACTGTAAATATTTGTTATTTATTACTCATACGATAGTTGTTCTTACGCTTGCGACAAATGTAATAAAATTTTGTTTTGTTTTTAATAACCATGACAACTAAAGCGTTAGAATTATGTTTTTGGTGTTAGTGTTCCACATCCATGCAAATTATAACATTTTAATAGAAAACTAAGAATTAAAATATAATAATAATTTTTAAGACTAACTCTTTGTATTGAATTTTGCATGATATCAACAGAATATTAATCGTCTTCAGTCGATTTTATACCACTGCTATTTTCATTGTATTCAGGTATAACGGTAGAATCATCGAGTTCACTGTTTTTTTACAAATGACATTTATCTAATAAAACATGGTGGTCCTCATGACTGATATTCTCTTTCCGTTTATCTTAAGCCCTTAAATTGTTTATTACAATGTAAAACAAGAAAAACAAGTAGCAGCAACGCATGGCAGGGTCTGCTAGTATATATATATATATATTATAGTTTAATCGTTTAATAACAATAAATCAAAATAATTAACTTCATATAAATACTGATTTGCAAAATTTTGATAAACAAGCGAGTTAGTTACAACATATGGTTTGCGGTACTCATAAATAATTTATGTTATAAAATTGTATATTTTTATTTATTACGGCGTGGTATTTGGTAACAGATTTTTTGGAAGTTGTAGGTTTTAACAGGCAGGCCGATTGGAGCAGGTAGTCATTACAGCAATTACATTCTTTAACACACAAACGTTCCTTTACAACTTCTTAAATTTGTTTACAGATAATAGTTGAAAGATTTCTAGGATTTTATTGTAGAAAGTATATATATTGTACCATAGAAAAATTTCGTTGTTCTTCGTAGCCTAGTTTTGGAAAAACAAGGTTATGTTTAGTCCTAGATATTTATATCATGTGTGTTACAAAGTTTATAAATTGATTTATATGTTTATGAACATACATTATATTTTCTAATATGTATCGAGGAAAAACAGTCATTACATTGATTTCAGAAAAAAAAATTCTTAGGATTCTTTGGGGCTCAGGGTATAGACTGCTCGAATCGCTCTCTCTTGAATTACAAAAACAGTATTTATATCAGCCGCGTTTTCCCACAGTAGGATGTCATAAGACTTTATACTGTGAAAGTAACTAAAATATAACAAACGGCCTGTCTCAACATGAGTTAGTTGTCTATTTTTTATGACTGCATAAGCTGCTAAGCTAACACTCGCCAGCCTATATAATATGGGCCCGTTGCAGTTTAGAATCTATTGTGAGGCCGAGAGTACAGTGGAATCTACGTGGTCCAGTGCTTCTCCAACTGAGACCACATCACACCCAGCTTGAGGAACATTAGGAGTATCTTATACATTTCGTTTTATTTTTGTTTAACATTAAATTATTTGCACTAAACCAGTATCCTAATTTCGAGAGGGCATTATTTACGTCGTCATTTCGCAAGATACGTCAGTTTATTCTAAATAATGAAGAAGTTCCATCAGTAAATAATACAATCTCGTTATTGTTCTCAATCTGGTGTGGTAGGTTAACATAGACCAGAGAGAGAAAAGGCCCTAAAGTAGACCCCAAAATAGATGCCGGCGTTGGGAATAAAAAAATAACTATATTTTAAAAGTAAACGTGTGCTACTTTTGGCCTAACGTTCGCTTAAATAGAAGTGAAGGTCGAATTTCGGGGTAACTTCCGTTGTGGATTACATCCGTCAGTTACCGCCAATGTGGGCTTAACGAAAAACGCGTAATAAATCTTTTACTATTGTTTCCGTTTATATGTAATTTAAATCGCTTCAAATTTGCAATTCGTTTCGGGTATTTTCCATTTTTTCTTTTACGTAGTTACTTAAATTGACAAGGAAAACATTCCTTATTTTTAATATACACAAATGGATACTAATGCACTCAACACAATTTATTTATTTATAAAATTCCCATTTATTGAAAAAAATGGTAATGGTAGGTCATTAGCTTTATAGATTTAAAAGTAAATTCCTTATAATAAGCGTCTCATAATCAATTTATCTTAAAATTAAAAAAAAAAAAACCCCTGTTTTGGTTTTGTCACCCGATTGAAGTTTTTTTTATTATGGCATTCGCAGACAGACGAGCAGTCGAGCAACCTGATGGGAAGTTATCACCGACGCCCGGTGGTATCGCCAACGCGCTGCCTACCGTGAGACATAGGGTGTTAATTCTCGTTTACCCAGTAAATACGAAATAGTAAATGAAGTAACGGATTTTGAAAAATACAACCGATTGCTTATGAAAAATCCGTCGTATGCAGTGGTTAAATCAAACGACATTAAAATTAGCAATGTAATTAAGAGTAATGTATTGTACAAAATATAATAAATTATCTTTATTTACTATAGCTTTCATGTTATTTACTCGCTGTAATTTACTTTGTCCATTTAATCAAATTTTAGTACTGCAACACAAGTTATATCCTTACACTTACCAGAGGTTGTGGTCACGGCGTAAAGACCGACATTGTTTAAAATTATTTTTGGTGTTAAATTTTATAGTAGTATTTACCTATTTGTACATTTCTTTTTGATAACTTGTGAACGTTCTCAATTTAACAATACGTACAGGTTTTACATACACTTTCTATTTTTTCATTCTTACTAAATTAATTCACATCAGCAGCTTGCATGAACAAGGGGACCTGGCTAATTTTGTTGTTAGAAGCAAAACGTAGTAACCATAGTAATTCATAACCAGAGTAAATGATTATTTAGAAATAACTACGTTCGTTTAAACAATGTGTAGTTTACGTAGCTTTTTTTCTAGTTCATGTGACGGTAGCTTTCCGTGAACTCTGTGTTAGATGAAGCTTACTATAGACAAGAGTTAAGAAGCATAACTTCATAGATAACAAAAAAATTACATTATGCTTGTATATCTATCAATTAAAAAGCACCATATTACATAAAGAACTTTTAATTTGAAGAACATTTCAATATCTGCACAATATAATATTACGAAACATGAAAGCAGTTAAATATAAAAAAGCTCACGATAAGCCTTTGTTACTCGGAAAAATGGTGAGCTATTTTCTAGTTTAAACACGATTGTTACACATATGAGTACATGTGAGCGCTTCGTTGGCATAAATGTATACATTTTATATGATATAACAATAGCTCTGTTGCATCTAAAGAATTAAACTCTTATTCCTCTTGATTTTTATATTTTGATATGACAAATATTTAGTAACGATTAAATTGTGATTTTTTGTGTGATTGTGCTTTACAAAATTTATTATAGCAATATATATAAATAAAATAATATGGCAATACGGTTTTTAATTAAATATACTCGTATACCCGTAGCCTAGTGGTAAGGGCGTGGGTTCGGATCTTTCGAAGACTCAACAAATTTTCATTGTTGTTTCATAGATTTGGGCCGATCACCTAATTGTCTAAAAAGTATAATCATCCATGTGTCGGATTGGCATGTAAAAAGTTGGTCCATCTACCAACCCGCATTGGACCAGCGTCCCACCACCCGCAGTTTGTAAAACTCAAGCCGTCACTATTACATTGTTACGGAGGCTATTAAGTCTGAAAATATAAATATATAATATTGCTGCGCGTATGATGTATCAAGTCAGCTTTTATGTTGGTTCACAAGAAAATACCTTCCAGCATTTTCAACATAACAAGATTCTTTATGATTTAAAATGCATTGCCTTTGTCAGCAGAAGCTCTAAAGCTATTTGTCTTATCCTAACAATCTTGAGTTTTAAAATTTTTTATTCGTTTTTCATTTTAATAATAATTATTATTTCACTTTTCAAGAAATTTAATGGTATAACATATTTTTGTAAGCGTTCCATAATGTAATATATAATAGTTTAATTTTGTTTTATTTGCGAGGTACTTAATTAACTTTTAATTGTTAAATTATTTGATAACTAGGGTAGAAAATACAGCGTCTTATTTACTAAGATTTAAAAATAAAAGAAATATTTTGCCCATTATAAGGTTGTTGAACTTTTTCAAAAGGCGGATAATTAAAGAAACCCGTAAATATTTGTTTTTAAATACTTGGAATTGGTTTTAAGTTTGCGAAAATGTAATAAAAATTTTTATTTTATTTTTTTAACTGAACAACTAAAGGTTAAATTAGGTTTTTTGGTGGTAAGTGCTCAATTTAAAAGAAATTTATTAAACCATTTTTACAAAAATTTAGAAATTAAATATTAATAAAAATTTTGAATACTTTTTTGTTATTTAATTTTTTCATGATTTTCAAACCGGAAAATTAATTTTTTGTTTTTAAATAACCAAACCTTGTTTTTTTTGGTGGTTGGGCCCATAACCGGGTAGTCCATCATTTTCAATGGTTTTTAAAATTTGGGCCATTTATCTGAAATGAACCATGGTGGTTCCCATGAAATGATACCTCTTTCCGGTTTATCTTAAACCCCCAATTGGTTTAAAAATTGTAAAAAAGGGAAAACAAGTAGCCATGGCAACAAATGTGGGGTTCTTTTGCTAAAATTAAAATAAATAATAATTTTAAATAAGTTTTTAAAATTTTTAATTAACAAAAAACAAAATTTTAATTAATTTTCATTTAAGGTAACGGTTGCCAAAATTTTTTTAAAAAACATTTATTTAAAACATTATGGTTTCTACTATAAATTTTTTGTTTATTTCAGCCTTTTGTTGGTTAAAACGGGCCGGGTATTTGGTAAAATTTTTTAAGTTTATTTTACAAAATTGGGGGTAAGTTCAATTACAAAATTTTCCATTTTTAATTTTAAAACCTTCCTTTAACCTTTTAAATTTGTTTAAACAGATAAATTAAAAATTTTAAGTTTAAACCAAGGAAAGTATATAATATTTTGTTGAAAAAGAATTTTTATTTTGGGGTTTTTGGTAACCAGTTTTTTGGAAAAACAAAGGGTTAGTTTTAACCAGTATTTAAAATTATCAAAGTTTTAACTACAAATTTTTAAATAAAAATTTCATTTTATTTGGGTTTATAACCAATTATAAAAATTTTTCCAATAATTTTTGGAAAAACAAGGTTATTTTACAAATTGTTTTTCAGAAAAAAAAAAAATTTTTAATTTTTGGGCCAATTAACTAATAATCGGCCTCTCAAAAAACCAATTTATATCGGCCCGTTTTCCATTAAGGTTCATAAGACTTTAACTGTAAAGTAACTAAATATAACAAACGGGCCTGTCTCAACATGGGTTGGTTGTCTATTTTTAAACTGCAAAGCTGCTAAAGCAACACTCGCCAACCCCAATAATGGGGGCCCCTTGCGGTTTAGAATCTTTGTAAGGCCAAAGTACGGTGGAATCCGTGGTCCCAGTGTTCTCCAACTGAGACCACATCACAACCAACCCAGGAACATTAGGAGTATCTTATACATTTCTTTTATTTTTTGTTTAACGTAAATTATTTGCACTAAACCCAGTATCCCAATTTCCCGAGAGGCATTTTTCGTCGTCATTTCCAAAAGTACGTCAGTTTTTTCTAAATAATGAAAAGGTTTCCATCACAAATAATACCAATTTTTGTTCTCAATCTGGTGTAGAGGTTAACATAGACCAGAAGAAAAGGCCTAAAAGTAGGCCCCAAAATAGATGCCGGGTTAGGAAAAAAAAAATAAATTTATTTTTAAAAATAAACGTGGCTACTTTTGGCCTAACGTTCCTTAAATAAGGGAAGGAATTAATTTCAGGGGTAACTTCAGTTTAAACCCACATCCTGATTTACCTAATGTGGGCTTATCAAAAGCTAATAAATCTTTTACTATAGTTTCCTTTATATTTAATTTTAAATCGCTAAATTTCAATTTGTTTTGGGTATTTTCCAATTTTTTTTTGTAGTTACTTATATTAAAGGAAAACTTCCTTATTTTAATAACACAAATTGGATACTAATGCACTCAAACTTTAATTTTTTAAAATTCCCTTTAAAAAAAATGGTAATGGTAGGTAAGCTTTATAGATTTAAAAGTAAATTTCTTAATAATAGCGTCTCTTAATCCAATTTATCTTAAAGGTTAAAAAAAAAAACCCTGTTTTGGTTTTTTGTCCGATTGAAGTTTTTTTTTATTATGGCATTCGCGGAACAGACGAAACAGTCGGGCAACCTGATGGGAAATTATCACCGACGCCCGGTGGTATCGCCAACGCGCGCCTACCGGAGACCATGTTAATTCTGTTTTCCCAGTAAATACGAAATAGTAAAATAAGTAATGGGAAAATTTTTGAAAAAATCCCCAGTGGTTTAAAAGAAAAAATTCCGTTATTGGCAATGGTTAAATAAAAACAACTAAAATTTTAGCTGTAATTTAAATTTGTAATTTAAACAAAATATAAAAAATTTTCCTTTAATTTTCCTAAAACCAATGGTTAAAATTCGCGTTAATTTTTAATTTTCCATTTTAATTTCAAAATTTTAGAACTTTGGAAAACAAGGTTATTTCCCTTTCATTTTACCAATTTTTCAACGGCGTAAAGGGACCGTTTTGGTTAAAAAAATGTTTGGCTTAATTTTAGTAAATTTAATTATTTGTAACATTTCCTTTTTATAACTTGTCAAAACGGGTTTTAATTTAACAAAAATTTTCAGGTTTTTCCCAAACAATTTCTGTTTTTCAATTTTCTAAATGGAATTCATATTAGCAGCAAAAGGGCCCAATTGGAAAAAGGGGGGGACCGGCCAAATTTTGGTTATTAGGAAGGCCAAAGTAGCCAGTTGGACTTCCAAACCAGGTAAATAATTTTTTAAAATAATGTGTTTACCTAGTTTTTTTGTTATGGGCTTTTGTGCTTTTTAGAAAGGAGGCGTGGGGTTGGAAACCCTTCAAGATCAAAAATTTTCATTTGTTGTTTCCTATTTTAAAACAATTTTGAACCCTTTTGAAAAATTTAATATCCTGCCAATATTATTCCGCCCGAAACCCGAAATTAAAAGCCTTGGTTTGACCGGAAAAAACCCCTAATTTAAAACCGTTATTAAGGGACCATGTCGCTTGGTTTATTAAAGGTTATAATTTATATAATATAAAATAAGTTGTTCTTTTAAACTTTATTTCTTGTTTTTTTTTGTTATGGGACTTTTAGTCGTTAAATTTGTTTTTAAATTGGATTGTCAAAATTAAACAAAATTATAATTAAAAAAATTGGCAATTAGGTTTTTAATATTATAATTTAAAACCCATTTAAATAAAAGGAACTTTTCTTTTGAAGGAACCATTTCTTCTTGGCAAATTTAATATTACCAAAATTGAAAAGTTAAATATAAAGTCCGGTTGGCCTTTTGGTTACTCCCAAAAGGTGATAACTGGTTTAAAACAGAATTCCATGGAGGGTACATGGGGAGGGCCTTGTTGGAAAAATGGATAACACATATAGTAAAAAATATCGTTCTTAAAATTAAACCTTTATTTCCTCCTTGAAATTTTCCAATAATTTTGGAATTAAAAAATTTGTAACATTTAAGGTGGAATTTTTTTGTGATTGCTTTTAATTTACTATAAGGACATTTTTAATTAAAAATAATATGCCAAGCCGGTTTTAAAATAAAAGGCTGTTAATGAAAACCTTATTCGTTGGGTTCATTTTTCAGGGGACCAAACAAATTTTTCTTTTGTTCCCGAAGGGAATTTGGGCCGACCAAATTGCCTAAAATTTCATCCATGTTCCGGAAATTGGGTATAAAAAATTGGTCCACTGCAACCAGGGGTGTTTCCCTTAACCACCACCCAGTTTGTAAAACTCAAACCGTCATTACATTTTTACGGGCTATTAAGTCTGAAAATATAAATTATAAAATATTGCTGCGCGTAGGATGTATCAAGTCCCAGCTTTTATTTATTCCTGAAAATAACCTTCCAACATTTTCAAACCAAAAGATTCTTTATGATTTAAAATACTTGCCTTTGTCCAAACTCTAAAACTATTTGTCTTATCCCAACAATTTTAAGTTTTAAATTTTTATTGTTTTTCTTTTTAATTAATTAAATTTCCTTTTTAAAATTTTAATGGTTAACATTTTTTTAAAGCGTTCCCATAATGTAATATATAATATTTAATTTTGTTTTTGTTCCGAGGTACTTAAAAAATTAAAAAACTCTTAATTGTTAAATTTTTGATAACTAAGGGTAGAAAAAACGTCTTATTTATTTTAAAATATGAGGGACTAAGAACGACTTTTTAAATGCTAAAAATTAAATTTCTTTTGGTTAAAAATATATGATTACTTTTTAAAATTGTAATAATTTTGTTTTTTAAACATAATTATTTTTTAATCAAAATTTAAATATGGCCATTTTAACATAAAATATATTTTTAAATTTTTCTTTTTATGTGATCATTATATATAACCTTAAATTAACTTTAAATGTATTTTAATCTTTTAAAATGTTTTACATCCAATTTTTTCTTGGGTTTTTTCTTAAAACATAGATACATACTGTCACGGCTTTACTGTAGACCAACTCAAAAGTAAATTTTGAAAAACATAATTTAAAGGCTAAATTTACAGTTTTCGGCAGGGTTTGCAATTTCATCCCACAAGTTATGAATTTTTAATGCCTGATTTTTTTATTTTCTTAATTATCTAATTAAACTACTAATCCAAAATCATCAACTTTAATATTAGAACACTCTATTTTTTTAAGGTACGGACAGAAAAGCGAATATTATTTTAAATGGTGTCATTGACGGAATTTTAAAACTTTTTAAGAGTTTTACTTAAAACAATAAAAATTCCACCCATTTTCAGAATCTCTTTTTACTGGAGTAATCTTACAAATACCCACTCTCTAAGGTAACGGGGCTATATCAAACTCCTGTCTAAAACCACAAGTTGTCTCTTCCGGGAATTCCCGGGCCCCTTTAAAATTCAACCCTACCTTTCCATTTTCATTCAAATGGGCATTTGGTGTTCTTATTTAAAGGACCAGGTTCGGCCCATTTCCAAAAATAAACCCGGACCCAACAAGTGTTGGTAACACCAACCGAAAGAGAACAACAAACCCGGGAAGTTACGGGAGGCCCAAAAATTAATTAAAGAACAACCGCTGCCTACCGTGAAACTGGGGATTTTACGTAATGTTTACCAAACTACTTTGATTTCAGCAGAAACGCCCAGATGGTCCGCCTCAAACGGCCTCTTGTAACAAAGGGACCTAAAAGTGTGAAAACTTACGTGGTTTTTGGTTGGAAGGAAATAAACAGCTTTAACCTTTAAACAATGTTAAAATCTCTTGAATGTCGAAAATTAGTTTTAGGATTGATAAAACATTTTGACTGGTTTTATCGCTTTTGTTTTAAATTTTTTTCCCGACGTTTCGAACCTTTGGGCCGGGCCAGGATAGAGTCCGAAAAAATCCTTTTATTAAATAATCTGGTATTCCATGAACAAAAAAATTATTTTAAATAAAGTTAACACCCGAACAATGTCCTTCAAAGATTTTTTTAGAGGGAAAAGCTAACCACGAAAGAGATATTATAGTGCCCAAATGTACGCGCAAACATACATGCACTGCCTATTCCTGTTTACTCTCATAGACCGATGGGACGGAAAAACCAGGAGGCCCCCGTCAACCTTTAAATGCCCTTAAACGTACCCTAACCAACCTAAGAAACCACTGTTTCAAAATTTTGGTCCCAGGTTCCAAAGCCATGACCTCCGGTGAGCCCATACCACTAAGGCTCAGTTCGGTTTGCTAAATGTACTTCGCAAGAACCCGATTAATTTCAAGGATAATGTCGCATTGGTCGGTCGCCGTAAGTCCCGATAAATTTTATCGGAAGCTTAAACCACTAAGGGTTTGGTTAACCGAAACTTTTCTTTGGATCCGATTTACTGAATTAATGATCCTTTTTAAGGCCTACAATTAATCTTAGTTTTCAACTTTGTATAACCAATTTTGGTATTTTATTTGAACAGTCTGTTGTAGCTGATATTTTATTTATTAGTAAAATATATCGATGTACTTTTGTATAATTCTGTTTCCCAAAATTGACGTTTTAAATTTAAAACTTTAACCATTAACCCGAAACTTAACGTAAGTTTTAATAGTAAATCAATAAATAAATATTTTTCAGTTAAAGTTAACTTAATAAAAGGGTGGTTAAAATGTGATAAAGTTTAAAAAATTCGGTTTTTCGGGACCCGGTAAAGGAGCACTTTTATTATTTTTATATGTCCCTATTGATAACCATTAAAGGTACTGAATCCTTTTTAATAATTGTATGGACAAATTTACCAGAAAGAAATTTGTCTTCTGTTACTACTATGTTTTAGTTTTTCCATAAAGCTGTCCTTACATTTCCCTTTTTTAAGAACTTTGTTCAAAAAGTGTACCAACCCACTTTTCCTACCCCTTTTTACGTTGAAATTTTTGCTTTAATCACTGGGTTTGGTTGCCGGTTTTCATGCGAACTTTAATTCATGACTTACAAATTTGATTTATGTTACCCATTAACGCAGTTGTGTGAGCGATCAATATGAAAACGAATAAGTTGGGGGTCTTCCAAAAAAAAGTTGTGTATGCCAAATTTAAGGTTATCAATGTCCACAGCTTTGTGTTAATATATATATTTTAATTTATAAAATATAAAAAGAATTCCCAACTACATAATTGAAACATCCATTTCCTCTGGAACCAAAAAAGCCACTTGGAAATTTGGTTTGAAACATACCTTTCCCAAAGTGAAATAATGAGCGTTTACGAAATTACACCCACAAGTGGTTGGGGGGTTACTAGTTATTGATAAAATACAAACACGGATCATTATTCAAAAGATAAAATTAAAGTTTCCTAATTTTTTTGGGAAAATAAAACCTTATGAAAAGTTAAAAAAAAACATAATCAATTTCCAATTTATAGGGTAATTGCCTTTATATTCGCCTTTTTTCAATTTTTTGGCTTTTTTGCAAAAACTATTAAATTTTTTTAGTGCTATCTTTTTTATTTTTATTATTCCAATTTTGTCACAAGGTTCCTAATTTGTTATCCACAATTATAAATAAAATTATTGAAGTTCCATTTAAATTCAAAAATAAAAAGAAACCTTCATATTTTTTAAAAGGAAAATTCAACTTTTAAATTGTTAACTAGAAAAAATAAAAATTTAAAAATAAATCCGTTAATAATTTGTAAAGTAAATCCTAAAATTTACTTTTAATGTTTTTTATTATTCCCATTATTAACGGTTTTAATTAATTTAAAGAATTAAAGAAAAAATTTTAATTTAAATAAAAGTTTTATAATTAATTTTATTTTAAATTTAATTTTTTGTTGCTTTTATACAAAAATTCTGCGTTTGGCTTTGTTGGCATTGGTTTAAATAGGATTGGCCGCAAAGTTTTTAAAAATAGTTTTCAATTTTTAATTTATAAAAAAGAAAAGAAATTGGACCTTAAAAAGTAATTTAATTTAAAATTTAATTAAATTTTCCATTAATTTTATTTAATTTTATTATTTGTTAAAAAACAAAAATAAACAATTTATAAAGGCACGGGCCGGGTAATATATAAGGAAAAATATATTGATTTGCATTTAACCAATTTAAATTAAACCAACTTAATTTAAATAAATTTATTTTATTGCTTATTTAATATTTTTTTGGCAAAATGTTAAAAAAATTTTTGGGTTTTGGTTTTTTAAAATGCCAAAACCTAAACTTTTAAAATTATGTTTTGTTGGAGTTATTAATAATAAAAATTATAAATTGTTAATAAAGAAAACTAAAAGAATTTAAAAAAAAGGAAATTAATTTTTAAAACTTTAACTTTTTAAAAAATAAATTTTGCCCGTATATAGGGAATATTTTGATTAATTTCCAGTTTTAACTTTAAATAAATTTGTTATTTTTATTTCCCTTAAATTTATTTTCTTGTTGGGACAAAGTAAAATTTACATTCGGGTTTTTTTTTAAAAAAGCCTTTAAACTTAAAATTAAGGCAGTGGTCCTTCATACAAATTTTCCTATTTAATCAAAACCTGAATTGAAAAAGAAAATAATTTAAAACCTCCCTTTTAATAAATTTTTACAACCAGTTTTTGAAAAAAATTTTTAATTAAACTTCTTCAATTGCCCTTTAAAAAAAGAATTTTTAATTAAAGATTTTTCTTTAGGCCAGGTTAACCTCAATTATCCGTTTTTGGAAGTTTTCTAATAAATTTTTGGGAGTTAATTTATTCCTTGTTTATTTGTAAAATTTATTTTTAAAATAAATAGGAAGAAATTACCCGCCGGTTGAATTCGCAAGGGAAAAAATTTTTATAATCTTGTTTCTTTGGAAAAATTTCTCAAAGGGGGGGATTTAATTAAAAACCCTTAAAGCTTAATTGGGACCCATGTTCCGCCTTTGGAAACCAAAGGCCTTATTTTGTTTAAAAAGGTATGAATTTTTTTTGATTCTAATTCAAAAGAATGTTAAAAAAAGGAATTTTAATTTAAATTCCCGCGGGAAAACAAATTTTGGGTGTTGGTTTTTTTTAAGTTGGATTTAAACAATTTACTCACCCAGAATGTTTTGGGATTTACGGTGGCAAAAGACCCTAATTGGAAATGAAAGGGTTTTAAATTTAGGAGCTTTTATGTCAAGTGGACCTTTAATTTTTCAAAAAAAAAGGCCTTTTGAAATTGAATTTGAAAATGATGAAAAATTATTGGAAAGCCAAAAATTTATGTTTGTTTTTCAAGGTCCCAGCCCCCTTTTTTGCTTTAGGGTTTTGGCCATTTTAACCCATGGCTGGTTTTATTTAAATTTGGTAAATTTTCCAAATTTTTCCCCAACGGTGGTTTCAAAACCCTTAAAGGAAAAATACTTTTTTTTTTTTTCCATAAAATTTTGTTCAATTTTATTTTTCAAGGGTGAAAAACGGGGGAAAAAAGAGCAAAATTTCCGTTTCCTTTTTCGAAACCCAATTAAACAAAATTTTTGCCAAAAGGAAAAACAGAAGAATGAAAAAATTTTAACAAAAACCCTTTTTTTAAAAGAGACCAAAGGGTTTAAATTTTGTTGCTGGTGGAACCTATATTAATGTAATAAAAGTTGAGAAAAACGCAAAAAACCAATTTTTTTATTTGTTCCCTTTGAGGCCAGACAAATTTGGAACCAAAAAAAAGTAAGGGTTTAAATAAAAAATCAAAATTTATACAAAGGAAGCTTTGGTAAAATTTAATTGCAAACGGCTGTCAAAATTTAAATTTAAAATAAAAAACCTTTTTGCCGGGGTTTTTTTAAAGCCTTTTTGTTGGAAAAAAAAACCCTTTTTTAAATCCGTCAAATTTTGCCCACATAATATTTATTTAAATATTTAAAAATTTTGACTTTATAGAAATTGAGAAAAATAAAAACCCAAAAGGCCAAAAAAGTGGCCTTTACAAATTTTTTTCCTGTGTCAAACAAAATCCTTTTAGGTTCAAATTTTTAAAAATTTTCCCAATGTTTATTTTAAATTTGGTTTTTGGGGAAACAGTTTTTATAAACAATTTGTTTTTAAAAATTTAAATTTGTTTTATTTAAAAAATTTAAGAATAAAGTTGTTTTATTTAAAAATAAATAATACAAGCAATGAAGTATATTACTTTTTTGCACTATATAGAAGTTGCGGAAATGGAACATTGCAGTTTGTCGATAAAATAAATATTTTACTGACGTTGCACGTTTAGTTTTAAAAAGTGTACGCGTCTCTAAGAGAGCTATAGATATACTCTGAGATTGAAATTTCCTGCATCCTGTTTGCTGAAAAGCTTAAAAGGTATGTATATTTCAGTCTTTTAAAATTCGCTACGTCAATCACAAGTTCGTGGTGAACAGAAATAAATAAAATCGTGTAAATGTGTATTGGTATGTTAGTAAAATAAAACCTTTAAAATCTATTTTTTTCCCAATAGTCATTCTTTTTAGAATCTTTAATTTATTATGGAAAATTAAAAAATCAGTTTCATTTGAATTGCATCATGTTGTTAATGGTCGTCATCTATTCTATTCTAGTAGCTAATTGATTGACTGAGGACTATCTGTACCAAATGGAAAGATTGATTAAAGCCTGTATATTATGGGTTAAGACAATGATGCGATATCTCTCGAAAGTTCTTTTACCATCGAAGACATTCAATGACAAAGGTTTTACTAAAAAAAAGAACTATTTAACAATAATGCTACGCGAAGATTTTATTGGCTATTTATTTAACAAACACTTTTGAATAACGAAAACACAACTTACATTTCATTAGTTCATGGCCTAAGAACAAAGAACAAGAATATTTTTTTAGGTATTACACACGCTTATAATAAGTATTAACTCATCAAATGCTTGGCAAACAAAAATAAAGCAAATCGTTAAAACATCTGGTTGCTAGTTAAAAAAACCCTTTAGAAATCTTTCTTTTCGAAAACCTTCTTTACGTTTTTATTTAATTTTCAGTTTAACCTGAATTGCCATTCTGTTTTTTTATACAGTTTTTGTCTAGTCAATTCTAGTCTATTCTAGTCGCTAAATGGCGATTACTCGATAATGATGTTGTATTACGAGTATCATGGCAAAATTTTATTATTCATTGACTAGCTGAGGAATATATAATGTTGTTTTTCATTATTTTAAGATATTTCATGACCGTGTGTACAGTACTCGTTTAATTGCACTTTTCAGATATTTTGATAGCGTCCAATTTGCATACGCTCGCCTGTTTTTATTTGAAAACCGTTAAAAAAAAATAAAAGTTTGTTTCTTTTCTTTTTCCAAAATAAAATTTGAAATTTAAATCTTTGCTCCCACAGCCAATGAAAATTTCACAAATGAAAATAATTTAAAAAATTGCAGTAAAAACGGTGAGAGTAAAAACTTTGTATTTTATTTAAAATTATAAGCCTTAAAGAAATTATACATACTGCTTAACAATATACATCAAAGTTTCGGAAATTTTAAAATTTTAAATGACAGTTAATACATATATCGATAATAAGTCCAACATCCTGGTTTGTACGTTTATTGTTAGCTAAGGCCATTACCAAATTTCATTTGAAAGGTTTTAGAAATGGCTGTTTTTGTTTCATTCCGACCGTTGTTTTCCATCTCAATTTGCCCGTTCTTTTGAGGGGCCAGCCAAAAGGACCTCTGATTATAGATTTTCATTTAATTGGGTGTTTAGACGGGTTATAGATTAAAGTGTTTTTTTAATCAAAAATACTTTTTACTTAACGTTTATTCTATTGGTTTCTTAAAATTAAAAAACTTTTAACTGACGTTCTAGACTTTTTATTTTTGAATAGGTTGCATAACATCAAAGCCGTGCAGTATACCATACCACCTCACCCCAATTTTTAAAGTAATTCAATTTCATTACCAAACGCCTTTCCTAACATGGCGTTACAACAAAGAGGTTAACTTGTTATTGGCTCACGGGCCCGTGACAGGATAATCATTTAATAACCAAAGAAAACATTTTTCCCTCTAGAATATTAATCCATCCTAAGCGGAAGAACTAAATTTAAATAATTGTTAACTTCAATTCAATATTAGTAACAAAGTAAGTTATATTTAAATTTAGTAATTAAAATCATTATTTTGAATTTTAAAGCATAAATAAAGTAAAAATAATACAATGTTTTTATTTTTTTACATATCACTCATAAATTTTATCGCTACAAGTATACAATCATTAATAAGATAACAAAAGGTATGACTATTAAAGTCATGTTGTTAATTATCTTTAAAAAATTAAAAATATTGGGTGCTTTTATAATTATGAATATTAAATGGTGATTTTTTAAATAGGATGAATAAAGGCCGAATCTTTAAATAACGTGCCATTTATGATAAAACTTTGCCCACTCTAAAATTAAACACTTGGTTTCTTTAAAAAAGTTGGAAATACACCTTTACATTTCAAACAAAATGACATTAAAAGTTTTCAGATATATTCATAACTTGATACGAAGCAATAGTAAAAATATTATTAAACAAAACGGTGTAAAAATAAAATAATAAGTCTAAAGTTATATTTTCATTTTAACCAGTCTTTTAACAAAACCAACGATCCGAAAACAAATTAAACATTAAATTAACAAGCCTTTGAAAGTTTGGAACATTAAAAACACAACAATTTATAGTTAATGTTCAAACATTGTTGAAAACAGTATTAGGTGGTGCTTTGGGAACTCATAAAAAGTTAGTGTTTGTGCACAAAATCCTGTAAACCTTTTTATTGCTTTAATTAAGTGAAGATTAAAAAAAAGGTAACTAATTTATCCAGCTTTTAAGAATACTTTTGAATGTATATTTTTTATAAAATCTTTAAATACCCATTATTGTCCGGAAGTTAATAGTTAACAAAATGTCATGTATTTTATCAATCATTAAACATAATATTTTTATAATAAAAAATAGATTAGAAAATATGTAAATGCTCATTTTAAGAAAATTATTAAGTGAATTGAAATATTTTTTTCGTACTGATTAGTACCAAATTAAATAAATTAAATATTGTGGCTATTTTTGAAAGGCTTTTAAATTTCTCCTGATACAGACCCTTAAAAATGTTAAATTACCTTCCAAGGCGAACGGGAACTTAAAATGGAAAATAAAATGGCAGAACAGAATCGATTTAAAGATTTTGGTCCGAGTTTTATCTCGTTTAAACGTTCAATAATTCAACGGTCAATGCGAATTCCCTCTTGGGAATAACGATACTACATTTTGGTTGGGAACGCTGTATTTCAAAAATTTAAGCTTTTTTCTCCCGCTAGCACAGGTTTTTCGTTAGATTTTTCAAGTTTTATGTATAATCCGGGATATTTAAGGTAATTCCCGTGTTTTTTTTTTAACCGGTTAATTGGACCCCTGCGGAAGATGGATGACGACTTTTTTTTGCAAGGGGCGGGTTCCTAAAACGAATATTTTGTTCCAAAGCGAAAAGGGTTTAACAAACCTTTATTATATTCCGGTTTGAAGCAAAATAACTGCGTAAACAAATTTAATGTCATTTCTTAAAGACGGCTTCGGATTCATTGGTGTTGTGCTGCGGTTACCAAATGATGATTAAAATTTTTTTTAAATAAAACCAAATTTTTTTGGAAATTTTTTTTGGTATAATACTAATAAAGTACGTACATAAATTTTAAACGGGGTTAAACTTATTTTAATGCCATTATTATATACCAGTTAGCATAATTAAAGTTCAAAAAAATCATTCCTTGAAATAGATAAAAAATTATCAAAAAATAAGTTATTTTAAAAGGTTTTTGAACGGTTTGGTCAGATTTTGGGATATTTCCTTTTTTGTGAAAAATATTAAATCCTTTCCTTGAATACTATCCATGTAATAAAAATTGCGAATTAACTTTATAAAAGACCTTAAGTTAATTTTACTTCCTTCTATGAAATTTAAAAATAAGGCGACCCTAATAAAAAATTATTTTTATTTATAATTGATCTAAATTAGATTAAAGTGCATATTTAATTTAAGAACCCAAAGGTAAAGGTCCTTCTGTAGAAAAATAAATAAAAAGTAAGAAAAGTCGTCCCTGTTTTAATTTTAAAATGTTTTTTCATTAAAATGGGTTATTTGGAAAGTTTAATCTTGGAAAAAAGACAATTGAACTACAGTTAAGTAGAATATAGTTGTGGTCCATATTTTAAGGTTGAACGAGCGTTTGCAATTTAATCGCGCGAGGATGAGAATTTTGACGCCGTAATTTTCTTAATAACTTAAATATATATTAACTTACTGAAACTACTCAACAAACAAAATTATAAAAAATGGTATTAAATGACAACTAATGACCTAAAGATTATTTACTAATATTCCATTTGTTTTCTATCATTGAAAACGTACGCTTACAATACACACACTAAACTGTCATAGACTAAATAAAACAACACTAAGGGAGAAACTTTTTAACTTTTTCCATAAAAGGGGTTAAAATTATTTTGCTGCTCCTTAAAAGGCTTTCATATAAAAGAAAATTCAAACCAAAATCCAAAATGAACATCCTCCGGATACAAGTTTGGGAACTTATAACAATTGGTTTTAATGTCAGTTACAAATCTAGTCTGGTAAAACTAGTAGTAAAAGTGCATGTTACGTATGAATATATATTAAGAGAATGCATGTCACGTACATATATATATGAAAAACATTGTAAATACTCAAATTCTTCGTCTACATCCATATGTTTTAGATGAACACATTTTGTGCCTTTATAAAGAGCTAGACAAAGGTAGAATATTTTAAAATTATAATTAAGTGATAATAGCTTAACGCAACGTCATATTTATTTTAATATTATTGTTTTATTTAATTATTGATATAAGGAAAATAAAAAATATAATAAATTAAACAGAAAAACCCTTAAAAATCTATTTCGACTCTCTCAATAAGAAAAATATATTAAGATTAAAGTAAAATAATAAAAGGAACTTAATTATATGCCTTGTAAAATCTGGTTTTGGTTAACTACTTTACAAGTATTTGGAAATGAAATATGAAACAGTTGAACACAAGTAGTAAATAAAATTAAATATCTGATATTATTATATTTAATACAGAAAGTAATCTCCTACATTTGTCATAGCGTATTGAAATCCGTTTATTTGTGCAAAAATTTTCAACCGTTTGTCTAAAAGAAAATTAAGGTGAAGGTTTTCTCTATTTTTTCAGAATGCATTAGAGATCTCAAGTTGACTGGAAATAAGGTCAGAAAGACGGAAAATTAAAAGAATCTTTTATAATCAGATCCATTTGTTTGTAAACGACGATAACTTTGCAAATTTGACGACAGATTTATTTCCTATTTCCATTATCTTGTTTATGTTAGGGCAAGTTACACTATTCATACGTCTACAATATTCATAAAAAAGTGAAAACAATTATTTTATTAACGTAAGCTCACGAAGTATTACAATTAAAGCGAAAAACATCAAGCCAATTTTCCTCATTATTAAATTTTTAGCAAAACGTTCTGCTTATTCTTATGGCAACAAAAAAGTTCTGTTTATATTTTTTATACCGTACTTGGATACTTTCTTAATCTTTTCAAGGCTTAAGAAGGGTTACCTACATTGTTTTGTGAAAGTACAAAAGCATGCGAGAAATTACATTCTTTTATTACTTTGAATCTGCTTACCCTAATGAAAAATTCTTGTTAAAGCGCCATATTCAACACGATGATTTAAAAGACACTGGATTCTTAATTTTTAATAGTAAGTAAGTAATGATACAGTAATACAAATAAGAGCAGCTTCCATGACTAGTTAAATTGACCCTTGTTTTACGTAAATTTAAAAATGTGCTATAAACATACACATGTATTAAACGTCAATTTGATTAAAAAAAACATTTTATGCAAACCATCAAGTTTGTGTCAGCTCTATATATTTTAGTTTTACTGAAATTTGAAATTGTGCTACGGCTTTCTTCCATTAAAGCAAAGACGTGTTGGACTTATTGCACAGTTCAAGCAAAGTAATGGATCTGCACCACTCTAGACTTACAAAATGCAGTATGTTCATATGTTTTCATTTCTCAAAATATCAGCTTCCTAAAATAACCTTATGCATGTACAGCAAGTTTGGTATGGTTTTATTAATTTACTAACTCCAAGAGCTCCGATTTTGTTCATAAATTTTTTTAAATGATACATATTAGCTTCCCATTGGTACCATTTCTTAAATAATTTTTGATAAACACTTTAATAGATATTGGAAAAATTAAAAAAAAAATTGGCACCAAAAATCACAACCTTGTGCGATTA
This sequence comes from Lamproptera curius, assembly GCA_029286875.1. Taxonomy (NCBI): domain Eukaryota; kingdom Metazoa; phylum Arthropoda; class Insecta; order Lepidoptera; family Papilionidae; genus Lamproptera; species Lamproptera curius. The sequence continues at coordinate 1,792,359 of JAGSMT010000089.1, forward strand.
AATTACAAATGCTGCCAGAACCGGAACAGACAGACAAAGTATGATTTACATAATTGTATTACTTCAATTGTTTTACAATAAAGTCTGCGATGGCATTTATCTATGTTTTAATAATAACGCACAATAAGCATTTTAATATAAACATATTTAAAATTGCAATCCGACACGTTTATAGCGTATTTATGATAGTACAGTTTAAGTTCGCATAAAAGTTTTATTCTAAATTCTATGTACATAAAATGTGTCATAGACGACATTTTGCAGGAATGGTGGTAGAAAACGCGACGCAATTTCATACAGAGAGCACGATGTTACCAGCTCTTTTATATATATAAAATAGTTTTTCGCTATTAGAATTCGGTCACATGAATTTGTTAAAATTTTTATCATCATTAATGTACTTTTTTTTTTATGGCATACGCAGACAGACGAGCAGTCGGGCCACCTGATGGGAAGTGTTCACCGACACCCATAGACATTAGCAATACCAGTGGTATCGCCAACGCGCTGCCTACCGTGAGACATAGGGTGTTAAGTCTCGTTTACCCAGTAAATACGCTGGCTACGGTGCCCTTCAAACCGGAACACAGCAGTGTTTTCACACTACTGCTTCGTGGCAAAAATAGGCACCGCGGTGGTACCCACCCAGACGGTCTCCTGTAAACAGGGGACCTACCACCGTCATCATATGAATTTGTTAAAATTTTTATCATCATTAATGTACTTATTAAGAAATATTAAAAAACACGAAATTGTTAAACCTTTGACTCGTATTATAATTGTTGTTGCAGAGTTCGTTATAAATTAACATTGAGGAAATCCTCTTAAGCTGTCCAGACGCTGTATTATGACAAAGTGTCTAATTAAGCTCATAAAAAGAAATAAGAGAACATAAGGATACTAAAACTCGTTTAAAATAGTAAAGCTAATAATATAAAATGGTCCTTTTAGAAGGGAGTACATATCATATTTGCAAATAAGAAGCATACTTTATGATAACAAACAAAATAAATCTTTGAATATTTGGTCATACAATAATATCCGTTCTTAATACTACTGGTTTGATATAAATTCTTAGTATTTCAATTAAATTATTTCAAAAATCTGTTTTGTTATAATAATTGTAAATAAAATAAATTATTGTAAACCCTAGTAATCATTAAAACATTACACACGATGTTTTCCAATAAATAACATAGTAAGATTCTAGTACAGTGTTTTTTTAAAGTTAATTAATGCTAGCTTCAGACCTGACCTTTGGTACTATCACAGAATAAATTAATATGAAAACTAAAAGATAATTGCAGAATGTTATAACTTTGGTAAAAAAATTAGTAGAAAATAAACCGAAACGAGAAGAAATGTTAAGAATGTAATGAGAAAATGCTAGATAAGTAAACATTTAGCTAGCATGAAATACAACCAAACGGTGGTATTACATACTAGTTGTTGCTCGCGAATTCTTCCACGTGGTAATATACAGGGTGGCCCATAAGTCCTTTGATATGAAAAAAAAAAATATTAAAATAAAACATTATGAATTAAATTTTTATTTACAAAAAAGCTTTAAGAACAGGAATTATTTTTGAAAATAACATCTTCTAAATGTAATCCGTTGCGATCACGTCACTCTTGCAAACGACGTCAAAATTGTCGATGACTGCGCGGCACGTCACTGCTAAAATGATTGTCATTTCTCTGCGGATGTTTTCTTTTAGGGCCTCAATTGACCGCGGGTTTGTGTCGTATACTTTAGCCTTAAGGTAGCCTCACAAAAAAAATCCATCGGAGTCAGATCTGGATTACGTGGAGGCCAGGAAATGTCCCCTCTCTTAGTCTCTCACTTTGCCAGGAAAAAGTTGACGGATAACGGGCATAGCAGTGTTAGAGGTGTGAGAAGAGAAATTTCATTCGTATAATTTTGTCTTTGAATACCGTCAGTTTCTTTAACTCTTGAACCAACTGAATTTTGTAAGGGTGTATATGTAAATCTTTCTTCAAAATCCGTTGTAACGATGTCTTGGATACGTTTAATGCTCTGGCGCGCTTACAAGTTGACTGTGACGGATTTTCGCGAATAGACTGTATCACTGTGTCTATGTTTTGTTCCGTACGTGACGTCCTTGGGCGACCCAACCGCGGTTTATCTAACGTCGAACCGGTCTCCTCGAACTTAGCAACCCAGTTCTTAATCGTTTGAAGAGTTGGAGTGTCGTCAAAGTTGTGTAAACCTTTGTGTTCTCGAAATCTACGCCGCGCAACAGTTGCCGAATTATCGTTTTTATAAAACACGCGCTCTCAAATCGCACAGTCCGCTCCGGTAAAACGCTCCATCGCGACTAAATTCCCAGAAATCGAAGTTACTCCCCCCGCTTCCCCTGCACCGCTCACGCGCGCCCTGTTCGTTTTATTCAAATTTTACTTTTCAAAGGACTTATGGGCCACCCTGTATAAAAAATAACTCTGTTAGTTTTTACTTATAAGAAAAAAGTATGTCTAAGTTACTTTCGGTCACATCAGCTATATTCCTGCGTAAGTCCAATTTAAATCAGAACGTCCATTCCAGAGATTATCTGGGAGGGGAAAGATACAACTACATTTCAGAAGCGTAAAGTAATAAAAAGTTTGCTTTATTTCCTATTAATAAGATATGGCATACGATATGAAAGAATTTGTATAACTAAAATAAAAAAGGAAAATAAAACTGAAATAAATATGAGCGATATCAACATCAATTACTCTGTTATTTTTAACACTTGATCTAGGTTTCGTTCATTGAATGAATTTTTTAATTCTTTTTTCTTTATGGTAAACAATTTAATTCAATTCAATTCAAATATCTTTATTCAACATAGGAGCGATACACTTACTTATTCATTGTCAAACATCTACTACAAAACAAGATATTACGTAATTGCATTTTGTAGCTTTGTTTCTATTGAAATATTTAGTGTTAGATGTTCTCAACATATACATAGATGAATATCACCGTTATCTAAAATATTAAATAATTCAAAGCGGACAATTATGTACAGCTATATTAATATCTGTCTCTTACAGTTTAGCCATTGTTGTTAAATGAATTACACAATGATTTGAATTTAGACAACGTGTTTTAAATAAAGTTTTAATATGAATAAAACCACATAACATAAGAGTGTCTAGGCAGTAAGCATTTATAATGAGAAACATACAGAAATCGGTATTATAGCAATACATAATATCATCAAAGGATTAAAAAACCACCTCTGTGGCCTAGCAGTATTTGCTTTATAAACAGGAAGTCGTAGGTTCGAATTCCGTGGAGAAACAACTTTGCTTCGTTTTATGGTAGGTTAAGACAATTTAGGCCGATCCTAATTGTCTGAAAGTAACATAATCCATGTGACGGTTATGCATGTAAAAAGTCGGTCCACCCACCAACCCGAATTGGACCAGCGTGGTGGGATATGGTACAAAAACCATCTAATGGAGAAGGCGTGCATTAACGAAGGCCTATGCCGAGCAGTGGGCTAACACAGGCTGATGATGATGATGATGAAATCAAAAACATACGATTCAAAATAAGATTGAGAATTTAGTCTAAAATGTTAGCCATAAATGTCTAGAAAAATACCGTTCTTATGCTTATAACAGTAGGAAATATTGTTAAAAATTTGTTAAAGTAAAAAAAGGAAGACGTTTTATGAATGTAATTTAATAGAACTTAAAAAAGACATTTTAATTTCATATTTGTTTATTTATCCAAAAATAAGTAATAAGTTATTCACTTTTAAGCCTCTGAAATTATTTCCAAATAAAAAAGCATTAATTCTTTAGTAAAATCATAAATATATTACAGCAAACACTAAAATAGCTCACTATAATCTAGGCAATTCGTCTAGGATTAGTGAGACATCTCTATTAGTCTCATGAAGCTAGCTGTGCCGTATAAGCTTAACAGGTGACGTATTTAGGTGACAGTTCTGTGATACGCTTAATCAAAAGTACTGCTAAACGTTTAGTGAAATTATTGTTTTTCCTATATATGTTCCCTAAGGAACGATTTGTCTTACAGGAATAGATTGTAGTATGTGATTGTATGTACTATTAATAATAATATATATCAAACATTACTAGAATGGATGTATTTTAATTAGTCTTCTATGCAAAAACTAAAAAAATTATATAAATTAAATTTTACCGATATGCTCATAAAATAGCTTAAAGGCTCACTTTTTTAATGATATAAGAATTACTAATTACTATTAATCTACCGCCTAACTTTGTGTTATCGTGGTTTTCTAGTTGGCTAGGAGAATTTGGGCCGATCAGCCATTTGTCTGAATAATTGATGCGTCGGATGGGCATGTAGAAAGTTGGTCCACCCACCAACCCGCATTGAACTAATATGGTGGGATACGGTGTAAAATCCCCTAAGGGAGAAGGCGTACATTAGGGGTGATGATGATGATGAAGAATTATTCAACATGTTATAAAAACGTGACATATGAGTAAAACATGTGTAATTGTTTCAGTGTACCGCGAGGCGACTTCAGTATTTAGTAAATTATTTAACTCCATTTTAATCATTGCATAGTTAATTTAATTTTTTTTCTACATATTTGAAATAAACAAGTGGCCTAATCTAATAACAGCACGAAACGTTCACTGCATTAAAATCATAAAATCTATTATTATAAAATGATTTAGAACGATTTTAAATACTTATTTTCACAACTCACTATGAACACTTTACATTAAAAAGCGGAAACGAATTAAATATTTTTATGCTCCATTGAGCTCTGAAAAGTTCGTAAAGCATAAATTTTCTGATTGATGTTATTTCAATTTGTGCGCAATAAATACGAAATACTAAGTAAATTATATATAAAACGGTTGACAAATGAGTAAGCAGTTGACCTAACGGTTTCTGATCCTAGCCGCTCTGACAGGCGCAAAACTAATGGACAAAATGAGATATCGGGTTTCTATAAATAGGGTCGTTCTCGGAATTTTAGGGGGTAAATTTGCTCTTACTGCTTGCGACTAGAAGAATTCTTTATGGTTTAGTCGGTTTAGTATTGCAGTCAGAAATTGCGATTACAATTCGCTTTTAAATAATGTTATGATACACATTGTCTACTTTAAATCAAATGTTGAAATTAATTACGCTAAAATAAGATGAACCACTGATTACCATTCTACATAATTATCGTTGGTTCGCAGAATGCACGCACTTTTATCATTTATTTAAATAAATAATTTTAAGTGCATATCAAAATCAATACCTTTCAGATTTATTTGAGTGTATTTTATGAAAAAGTTTTTGCACAAAGTTTGGCTTTTTATTTAGCAAAGAAATATTAAAAACAATGTTCTAACTGCTAAAATATAGAACTAGACGTTTTATAATGTTGAGGTTACGAATATTAAAACTGCATTATAAGTTTTAAGTCCATTAGTAAGAAGCTTAAAGAAAACTTTTATAAATAAGCGTTATAATTTTCCGCTGCATTTTTTTATCATAAATTAAATAAAATCTTATACATTTAGCTAGATACCACGAGATTAAAGTTAAATATAATTGCATGAACTGTCATTTGTTTTGTCAACAAGATATATTTTTCCAATGTCGTATAGTTTCAACTCTTATCTACGGACATGCGAAGCTCTAGTGTCGGAAATTCTAGTCCCGAAGTAATTTTAAATAAAATGAACAACGTACTCTTAGTCTTTGTCGTAAACTTATTGTTTCAGTGCTCAAAGAACCTCGTATTAAGCGTCGTAGTCAAGTTTGAAGACATGATCAAAGTCTTTCCCAAAGCTATGTCCTGGATCCCAAAGTTTTACGGTCCAGTATTTCAAGTAAAGTTGCTACAAAACATTCGAAAATATCTTAAGTTTTATCTCTTTGTCTACGATGTTGAGCTTAAATAGCTTTAATGCTTTTTGCTCATTTTTTATTCTAGAAATAATTTAATTTTGATAACGTCACCACTGAAACAGAACTTCCCAACGTTTTAGAAAAAAATTAATATAATCAATGTCTACTCTCTCCAAATATCTTAACAACATATATTGTACAAATAACAATTACTTAAATCATCCTCCTCCGACATCCTTCGTGACGTCACCTAGTTATCGGTTTAGGATATTAGAGGCAGAAGAAAAAGTTTTTCCAAAGACTATTTAACTATTTGATTATAATACGATAAATACGAATGTATTCGATTAATTTGATGTGTCTATAAAGATGTTTATATCCTATGCATAAACTAAATTACCGTTACATTTCAACAGCCCCTTCATTCTATAGGTGTAACCATTTGTCGGACATTCACTTACGGTATAATGTTGGAGTTTCAGAGTGCATAAGCGCAGAAATCATCAATCTCTGAAACGTCAGTGAGATTACATGAAAAATTCCTAATTAAAACCTATGATTCTGCGTTGTCATTGTAATTTACATACCCTTCAAGACGGCTTATGCTTGAATTGATCGATGGATACCTTGCATATAAAATAAGTATTTTAAGGAACTTTAAAACAGAAACCATTAATAGTTGAAATTATAATACGGAAACATCCGGTAGAAAATGTTCCGTAATAATATATTGTCAGTTTGCATTCTGTGAATGTATTTAATTTATATTGACAGGATATATATGTATACGTTTACATCTTTGAATTGTAAAAAGGAAACATATTTTTAATGTTCTTTACAAAAACATAAAAAATACTAGATCTATTTAAAAATTCGTTTACATTATCGACAGCTACATTATCAGATAAACAGTATGAGGTACAGGATACATACCCACTATACAATAACTACAATAAGTACCTATCATTTTACTTCATACATAGAGTTTAATTGAAATTAATAAATTGATTTCAACCATGATGGTCGAAAATACAAAAATGACAAACATTTTAGACTACTGTATAACATTTTCGTTACATACAGACGGTGACTTCCGACACGTTATTTTAACAAATTTAGGCAACTGGATAAAATGTTTGAGACTTTGAGAAATATGAACATGGTGATTTTATGCTAATGAAATGTTTTATAAAATAAGCTCTATAAAAATAAATGTACGTTTGACAAATCCCTCTTAAATTATGAGGCAAATTGTGCTATCAATTAAACCTTTTTGTACGAGTAAGTACGGCCACTGTAATTTTCTCTTGTTCTGACATTATCCTTAATTGACTTAAAAATCTGCTGCCTTTTACTAATTAAATATTCTGAGCACTTGTGGAAAATTAATAAGCCTCAACGTAAAGCGATAACCCAGTTTTACGTAATGACTTAATAGAATTACACAAAAGAGGTAAATAATCACAAATTTCATGTACCCATAAGTAGAAAGAATTAATTATATATATAACTTATAGAGTAATAGTATTAAAGAGGTAATTTTTACCACGGATTTGCATTATATAGTGTATTCAGTTAAAAAAAAAACAATTTTAAAAGCTATAAAAACTAAGAATATACCTTATACCTAAAGTTACATTTTCAGTATATAGTTTATAAGTCGATATTATTATTCCAAAGAAATCACAAAAGCAAGCGAAGAAATATACATATAAAAAAGCCAATCATATTTTTATTTCCACTAAAACAAGAGTGGTAATAAAATGAGGACATCAATTTTATAAGTCAGCAAAACTTAACGATTTACCAACGGAGGTCTCATATAAGTAAGCAAACTTTAAGGAGTTCTAATGAAACTTGATTGCAGAAATTGTAATGTTGAAATAAAATTCAAAACAAAATTTCGAAAGAAAGCTTGTCGTAATTTTCTTTTCTTCTGACTTCTTTATTATTTTAATTCTAGGTCTACTACGAATAGTAGTTGACCTAGAATTAATAAAATTTTCTTAGGTTTTTTTGAAATTCGACTAATTAACTATATAAATTATTTTACCGTTTAGTATTTGTATATAAAACGGTACATCTTTACTTGAGTATAGTTTTGCAGAATATAAAAGAAAAACTCATAACTTTGCCAAAAGTATATGATCTCTTTTACAACATAGAACACTTGTAGACTCAAGGTGAAGATCCCCGCTGCATTGAAGAGGTATTTAGTTATTGGATTACAAAGTACTTGTTATAAATATTACTTTCGATTATCATCGAATTTGCCAGCAACAATCATTTGCTACTATGACGATTTATTATTTAAGAAAATGATTAAAATTTTATTTTATAACAAATAGTTTTGGTGTCAGTAATTTCTTAACTAAAGCTAAAGTTTTGTCCACAAATCGAAGCTTTGAAGCTAATTCAATTGTAGGTGTTACTACGTGTAATATGTGTTACAAATTTTAATAAATCTTATCTATGAAAATAAATTTGATTGGAGTATCTGTTTGTAATATTAAAATAAACGATTTTAAATGTCATAAGTAATTCTCGTTCTAGCTAATTTCTTGAATGCCTGGTCTGCTTTGACGGGACTTTTAAAGGAAGATAGATAAGTATATTGGGAGTAACTAACGATACTTTTAATAGAAAAAAAATCGATATTTTTTATGATTTATATTACCACGAGGATGAAGGCGGGGGAAATATAAATACTAATTTTCAACTGAAATAAACTGAAATGTAACTCTAAATATAGTGTACTGAAACAAGTTTTTTGGAAGACAACTCATATATTGCTATAAAATATAAGTGAAAACAATAAAAGGAAAAGTTATAGCAGCTGCTTTTAGTATTTTCATGTCTTCGTGAACGTAATATTTTTACAACTGTGCTATTTTTATCATACCCTCAATACTTAAATAAGCAGCTTTGTATACTAACTCTATCAAACTCTATCACATAAATTATAGCTCTATTACCCTTCCTATAATATATCCACTTTTTCATGTTTACATACTCATCATAAAAAACAAAAACTGTATAGGGCGGTACCAGCGTGGTGCCTTTTACTGCCGTTAAGCAGTAGTGTTGCAACAATTTCATGTTTCCGTTTGAGGGACACCGTAGCCAGCGTATATACTGGGTAAAGAGACGTAACATTTTATATCTCTCGGTAGGTAGCACGTTAGTAACACCCCAGGTATTGACGATGTCTATGGTGGCTGGACTGAGCGCCTGCCTTTGAACTTAATAAAAAAAATGTATGAACATCCACTAACCCGAATTGGACCAGCGTGGTGGGATACGGTCTGAAAACTCTCTAATGGAGAAGGCGCGCATTACAGGAGGCCTATGTTCAGCAGTGGATTAACACAGGCTGATGATGATGATGAATTTGAATTACGCTCTTTTCTATTAAGTCGTTTGTAAGCGCTAATCTCAACACGGTTTTATTTTCTGATACTGCACCTGGCTCTATACAAGACAAGATAAAATCTTAGTGTCATATCATTAACTATTTAACCGTAAAGTAATAAAAATATACGTTTCAATTAAATATCAGTAAAATCAATTTTAAATACAATTACTAAATAGGTCAAAATGTAACATGGATACATTAATCTGCAAATAAATTCAGTCATTTATATCACAATAACTTTTTACTCTTAAGTTTAACAATACAAACCAGATAGAATCGGACTTATACAAATATGTATAGAATGTGAACAAAAGTAAATAAATCTGAAGTCACTTCTGCATCAAGAGGCAAATCGAAATGGAAATCCGGGAAAAGGAACATGCACAATTTATGTCTTTGTAGATAAAAATAGTTCATAAACTATATAAAAGATTTACTTTAAAAGAGGAATTTAAAGTTAAAACTTAAGAAAAATTACTTTCTTACTTTCAAACCATTTTGAGGACAAACCGTTCATAATGAGAATAAAGCTGCAGTTTAACTGAATATGATACTTATCCGGGTTGACTGATATAGAACACCGAATATCATAAAGCTGTATCTAACGAAAGTCTTTGTATTGTTTAGCATTAAAATAAGAATGAATAAATTATTTTAAGTTATAATTAAATACCACATAAAAGAGTTATATCGTTCGTTAAGATATTATGAACTTCTGAATGCAGATGTTAGTGGGTATGTAAATTGGGTGGTATTTATATTAGTTTTTAATTTATTTTAGCAAATTTATGTTTATTTAATAATAAGTAAGAATTTTCGAGAAAATAGTTAATTACTTCAAGTTTTTTTGCCGATCGTAATAATTTTAATAAAACAAAAATTAAGTTTTTTTCACATTAAATATTTTAGATAATACACATCGTGCGATCAATTTTTGTTTGTTTTTTGGCAGAAATAAAAAGATGTCTTTGATGGTATGCTTAATAGTCATTTTGAAAGCAAAAATTCTTGTCTAAAAATATAATTGTTGTCTGCGAGCAACAAATTCTGAGAAAATTTATTTTGCCATTATCAGAAAAATACTTTTACGGTGAATACATGTTTAAAAAAAATCATAAATACGTATGTTTTGCTTTTTTAAGTTAATATAATATATACATAAAGACTTTGATCATATACGATTCTATACACAAGAGTTTTCATAAAAACCAAATGCTTCGTTCGATTTGGCAAAGTGCTATCAAAGGAATGGTCGGTGCTCTACGATCTCGTTGAATCCTAGACTTGTATGATCCTGGGATTTGCATCATAAAATGTTATCGGTATTCTGAAAGTGTCGTGTGCACTTCGTGTGTAGCTTAAGTATTATTTTTGAGTGTTGCATTATGTCAGAGTGCTTCAGTAGAAAGCTTTAAAGGTGAGATGTTGACGAATAATAAAATATTTTTATAAATAAAAATACGTACAATGAATAATTGTAATTTTGAGACATAACATTTATTTGCAAACTGAAACAAATAAACTTACCGCTATAAAATTACAAACATGGATAAAATTGCAAAAACAGGTGGACTCTCTGTTCCTTTATTATAGTCTCAAAGTCCGATGAGGCGGATAATTGACACGACCGGAGGGGGATTAAGCACAGGACCGACTTTTTACATGCCCATCCGACTCATGGATCATCTTACTTTTCAGACGATTGGGTGATCAGCCCAAATTGCCCTTTTCTTCATTAAACTGTTTTACTTACATGTCCACTGAATCTTTTTCTTACTTCAAATGCCTCGTAAAATTCTCTGTCTTGGGGATTATTTTGTATACTGTTGGTTTGCACCAATGTTTACAAGTTTAAAACATACTAAAATAAAATTTTTCAAAGTTTTATTAAAAGTAGAGGAAGGCGTCGTGGAGCTTATATTTTACAGATATTTTTTTTGTGCATCTTATTATAATATTAGTTTCTCGTCTATTTTCTTTGGAAATAGAGTCACTATTTCAGAATATATTTTGAAATTTTTAATTGTTATTAAAACTTGTATTTCTATTAATAAATTACGTATCTTATTATATACTGAAAAGTCGGCTCGCGTATTTAATGATACATAAATTTGCTAGTAACAGGGATGCTCGTAAATCTAGACCGACCGATACTGCGTGTAAATCTACGTTTTAACGTTTTATTTACCTTTTATTTTAGTAAACTTTCAATTGAACTGTCTGCAATTGTTGAATGTTAATATAAAAATATTTATATAATAGTATTTACATATATATAAGAATATGAATAAGATTGCTTATATCTTATAGTGTAATAATATATATTTATTAATTTACTTTATCTTACTATGTTATGAAAAAACCCATTTTGAAATATTTTCTTTTGCTTATTTTGGTGCACCTACCTTGTTATCTCTTTACCATCCAAAGGTTGGCTGGTAGACAATGCCATCGGCAGTAAGTGCGCCTTTGTACATTTTTTTGTGCATAAAGAATAAATAAATAAAATATATATTATACATTAATAAATATTTTAGGACGTTAACACAATACCACCTAGTCCAAAACTAAGAAAAATTTTTACTATGGTAACTCACACTTCACACACACACACACACTTCAAATCGACAGCCTTTGACAGTCCAATGCTGGACATAGGCCTCCCCCAATACACCCCTATCCACTAGTGGGGCATGAACCGTAACCCACCACGCTGGTCCAATGCGGGTTGGTGGGTGGACCGACTTTTTAAATGCCCATCCGACGCATGGATCATCTTACTTTTCAGACAATTGGGTGATCGGGCGATGCCCTAACCAACTGGAAACAACACTGAAAATTTCCATGAATCCCTGAGGACTCGAACCAACGACCTCCGGTTTCTAAAGCACACGCCTATACCACTAAGCTACGGAGGCAGTCAATACTAAGTATGGCAACTAGATGACTGATAAATACATAAGCTTATTTTTTTGTAAATAAATAAATATTTTACTACGATACAATACCCAGACATGATAAAATCACAATATTATTCCCGTGGGTGGGAATCAAGTCTTCACCCTCTGGCATAATAGTCAGAGATGCTAGCCACACACTAGTGGGGCGTCGAATATGCAATAGAAGTATCATACTTAGCTTAACACGTACGAATCTTCCAACTTTCTTTACGTCATCACACGAAGGTTTTGGACAACTTACCTGAAACAAATAGGATTCATTAGCTTAGTAATAACACTGAACCATTGGTTGTAAATTTGTTTTTAAAACAAAATAGACTATATATTTATTATATTCCTATTTTATTTCTCAAACATGTATGTAAGTGCAATGATATTGGATCAAAGGTTGAGCTAGATCAGCTCAGCCTTTGAACGTAACGTAACGTAGAATAATAAATGCGTTACACTGCACAAAACTTTTAAAATTTCTTCTTTGATTTTAAATTTTTTGTAGCCGTATGTTAATTCCTATATCTCACATATTCATTACAGCACTTTAAAGCAGCTGTTTAATTAGACCGAGTTAGTTTCAAGATAACCAACTGTTTATGCATAAGGAAAAAAGTAACTAGGTAGAAATGAAAATAATTGTTTATAAAGTAAAGTAGAAGAAGTAGAAGTAAATAAATGTTAAGTAAGATTCCGATCAGAAAAAAAAGTCTTCGAAACTATTGCACTTTTTCAGTTCAGTAAAAACAACTTTGGTTTCCTTTTTTGTAAGGTTTTCCCAAACACGCAAATTATCTTTAAAATGACAAAGTGAAATAATTGTTGAGTATAAAATAAATTATTTCTAAATTTAGAGTCATTAAGTTTTGATTTTTGTCATTTAAAACTAATCTTTATACGCTTACGAAAGGCGAAAAAAAATTAACCAAAGCACCTTTAGTGGAAATAAGAAAAAAAATATCTTTTCTTCACATTTTTTAAAAGTTTCGAACATTGTAAATGTATAATATTTCCAAAATACCTATGAAGTACAAATTAACCTATACTATTATTATACATAGGTATTAGATTTAAATTGCCTAGAGAAGTTAGTTATAATTAACTTAACATTGAACAGGCAAGACAATTATAATTAGGCATAATATTGCATGAAGTAAAACTTTTTGTTTACATATTAAATTATTTTATTTATATGCAAAAAGTTGTATATTAGAAGTTTAAATGGAACTACTAAATAGTGAAATCAAATTAGGGGTTGCCAAAATTCGAACTGTTTTGTAATCACGTATTCAACATTCATAAATTTATTTATATTTCTTTACTGTTAATTTGTAGAAATGTTATAAAAGACTCCTTATCTTAATTTTAACTACCAGAAAAAAGTCAATTGTTGTCCCTCCTTAGTATAACGAATAAAAAAAATACGTTAAAAAATTCGACACATTTTTGGATATAATAGTTGGTTTGTTAATTTTCTGGTATTAATTTATTATTTTAAAGTGTTTTTAATGTACTATCCTAGAAATATAATACAATTTATGTATAAAAATTATAATATATTGAATAGCTGCACGCCCAGTCAAACAAATTCTACTAATCTCGTTATTTGTGGAATATTGCAGCTATAAAATATCAGAAACGATAGAGCTAAGACGCGGAACAAATCATATTACAATGTGTTTGTGAAAACTTGTTATTCTGGTACATATTATAGTAAGGCTTTGGCTTATTTACGATCCGTTTAATTTAAGCAAATGTATTGCTATTTGTTATACGTTAGAACTACCGAAAAACAAGATATTTTTAATAAACATCACGTGCTATTTTAACCTAAATGTTCAAACGAGAATGCTGAAAAATTAAAAATCGATAACGAAAGAAAACGCTCCTTTGTTCCGAGTGAGCTAATGAAATTTGTGCTTCGTAAGTTTGCCCAACGCTTGAATTTCATAAATATTTTGAGCTTGAATAAACTTAGAGTGATTTTTAAAAGTTTGTACTAAAAACATGATGTACGATAATTGCATTGAATTCAACTTCGAACTGTCAATTTTTAATTTATTGTTTACTATCAATGAACAAAAGAAGTTTTACTTAAATAATAAATAATACAAGATTACCATTACTGAGAGAAGTAAAAATAATTAATATCATTATTTATAAAAAGCCTTAATTTATTCTGTCTATGAACTCCTAAAATTTAATCGTTAAGAATGGTAAATTAATTTTCCTCAAATTTTAAGTCTTTAATTCCATTGAACTTTATGGTAATCTGTCAGTCAATACTAAACTACGATGACTTAAATTCGTGTAACTTTTCCCAGAGGGATTGTTATAACTGAGGAATTATTTTGAAGTTACTAGCAAAAGTCAGACGGAATACTAAACGTTAATCAAAAATGATTTGATTCTTTATTTTTCTTATTACTTCTATTTTCTTTATTCTTATTTTTTTATTAGTCAAAGCGTTGAGACGAGCAGGACGTTCACCTGATGGTACATAACACCTCCCTTGCCCACAAGAAAAGCAGCGTAACACGCTACAAATCCACTCACTCCTCGGAGATCTGAGATTTTTTTCGTTTACCCAGGAATTACGCTAGCAACGATACCCTTTCAATAAGGAAGATAGCAGTTTTACGCACAACTAGTTAGTGTCAGAGAAAGGCACCGTGAAGATATCAGCCCCGTTAATCTCTTGTAGAAAGGGTCTCTCCTCCTCGTTAATGTTAGTAATCCCATCATAAAATTTACTCTTTACTACTGACAACAGATTTTGTCAACAATATAAAATAATAATATGTATTAATTTTACCTCCTCCGTGGCCTAGTGTTAGTGACCCTTTATTTAGAAACCAGTGGTCATGAATTCGAATCGTAAGGGGAAACAACATATGAACATTAAATGAATTTGTTTATTAAACTAAAGGACGCAAGATATTCATTTCGTTTTAGAAATAACATTAAGATAGTCCGCACGGGCACGAACAATCATAATGGCCTTCTATTGACATCAGACTGTGAAAAATGTTGAGAAAGACGAGAAAGTTGTATTGAACGATTAGAGATTTACAACTCGGTACTTAATCCAAGAAATGCGCATTTTATATGCAAGTATTAAATCCATATTAGAACAATCCTTGTACATGAGAAAGTCTAAAAGTAGTAAATCTAAAGTAAGCCAATATTATGCAGCTTTAATTCCTAAATTGCCGAACGTCTCGGAGAAAAAAGGAGATAGAAACTCATAAGGCAGCCTCTGAATACTTAAGGAAATAGGTACGAGAAGATAACGAGATGATGGATGCCGTGTAGAGCTTTTTGCTGGATTAAGACAAAAAGGTGGGCTCCAGACCACCTTATAAAAGACTTCTTTGGAATGTATGACAATTCGTTTAAGTTCTTAGTACCCAGTATATTACATTTTTTTAAAAGTAAGTAATTGTTTAGTTATACTTTATAATTTATGGCGGCAATAGTTAACAAATAGCTACATAAGTATTTATAGCAAAAACTTGCGCTAAAACTTTTAGCTTTCAACATTAAGTCGATTAACGAAATTGGGGTCAGCTATCCAGTTCATGAATTTCCTATTTGTGGGTAATACGTCAACAAAGAGCAAACAAATATTGAGTTAAACAAGATACCCACTAATATTATTACGTAGTAGCAAATGTATGATGATGTCTAAAAATAAAAAATAAAAAACACAAACTTCAGTACTTAAACAGTGAAACTCTTGTATTGGCATATTCTATATGGCATGGAAAGAGAAGAAATGTTTGATATCATTCTTCTGTAATAATTTAAACAGTAATTAACTACAATTTAAGTGGTATATAATTTGAGTCTGTAAATTAATGTAAGTTAAATAAAAAAATTATATACAATATATGAAAATACAACACATAATTAAGTTAATGTACATTTATTTCTGTCTGGAAGAGACCAGTCATGTTTAAATCTATTTTATGATGCAATATTTATAAGAGCATACATGTTATGGTTTGTTAGTAGGGCTAGTAGAAAAATTATAAAAATATGGTAATATGATTTTTCCAGCGCCGTGGTCTACCCGTGACCAACAAAGGAAAGTGTTCGAAACGTCGGGAATTTAAAATGTAAAAATAAATGTGATAAAATCCGTAAAGTCATTTTATTTAATAATGTATAATATTCACGCAAACAATAGAAATAATTATATGGTAATATGATTTTATTTGGTGTCTTGGAAGATGTAAAATATATGATATATACTTTTATTTCATAAATACAGACACTCGACGTCGAGCACGTTGGGGAAATTATTCAATATTATATAAGACTTTTAATAGCAAAGAAAATAGATCAACAAATCTGTACTATAGAGACGAGAAACAGGACGAACAAACAAAAGAAATTGATGCCGGACGATATTTATCGGCTTCCAAAATATTAGTAAAAATAATGTATTATATTTGAGAAAGCACCTATTATTTTTAAATTATTATATTACAGCTTGAAGGCATCATACGACAGATAATTATTTTTCTTTCAAAATAAATAAAATTATAGTGTCTGTTTGCAATATTAATAATTTTTAAATGATTAAATTGCGATATATAACTGTTATGTTTACTGAACATTTTTAAAATTTTTCTGTCTAATTGTTCTGGGTAATCTCTGAGCTGGCTAGTCTGATTCTGACAGGACTTTCACTGCAATGTATCTATATAGCTAATGTAACTGAGAGTAATTATATCGGCATTTTATTAGAATACATATATGTATGTTTTAGTTCAAATATTGCAGCATAATACCTATGTGTACTCAATAATAGAATGAGTTTATTTTGATACTTTGAATTACGTTAACTCGTTTTGAAAACTTATATATTACATTGGGATACGATCCTCAAATTTAAATATTACTGATATTTCTTTGAAAAATAACGAAATTTATTATAATTTTTCTTTAAGCGGTGGATTGTAATAAATATTTGTATAAATTAAAATTAAACTGATTCCTACTAATAATAAGGGCTAAACTATTTATAAAATAAATCGTGTTAATACAAGAACGTTTTGAATGTAATTTACGACTCTAGTATTGTAATAAGAAGCTTATCTCAATACTAACAAAGTTGAGTTCACGTTTTACTTACAATAATACTACTCTTTAAAATGTACAATAATTGCTGTAATAATTATATAAAAATTTATATAAAAGGCACATAGAATATAATACGTCCAGTATTCTCTTTACAAGTGATTAAATTGTTTACCTTTATAATTTAACTATTCCGTATAATTTTTTAAAATAAACAATTCTACAAATGTATGCATACAAAGTAATCCAAAATGAAATTGTAATAAGTTCCAAATAGAATATTTTGCGGCAAATTTTTATTTTAACGAAAGAAATGTTAAAAGGTTAACTGGTGAAATTTAATAAAACGGTGAAATGAGTATTTGAAGAAGAATAAGTAACTCCTCTACTTGATAAACGAATACCCGTATGAAGATAAATGTGATATCTTAGACGGGAATAATATTCAGAGTCAGTTTTAATAACGTTCGCATCGGTGAATAGCAGAGAGTTCGAATAAGACAAAAAAAAACTTTGTTAAATTAAAAGTAATTTTTACTTTTAATATCTTTTAATATCATTCATATGAACATTTAATATTTTGCATATATTAAATAACAATACCCTAAGATATTTCTTTATGTCAGCTTAAGAAAACTACATATAATATTTGAATAATTTGAACTTCTCTAGGCTCCCTTTTTCTCGTAACCAGTTTCTTAGACTAAGGTAAAAATTACTGACAGCTAAGTACTGTACATTATTTTTGATTGCTAATAATTTAACATCTTCTTTATCTCATAACATCATTGCCCGGACTTCGAGTTAAAATTCACAAAAAAAATACGTTATTAAAATTTGTTGATGGTATTCTGTGATTTTGGTGGCTTAACAACAAATCATTTGTCTTTTATTGTTTTATATACTTTACATTGAAGCACTAATTAATTATAACTACGTGTGTGCAGTTTCATTTTTTTTATTTTGTTATTTTTTGCAGTAACTGTCAGAATATGGAGATATATAATAATCTGTTATATAATTCTTCAATAACGAAAGAATCATCAAAATCTTAGAACTAGTAGCTAAACAACAATTTGAATAAAGAGTAAAAACGAAATATTCATGGGTAAATTATTATGATTTCATCATATTTTTTAATTAAAGAATTAGAAACAAAATTAATATAAAGGTATTTTACCATTATTTCATATAATTAGTATTTGTAGATACTTTTAATACTTTTGCAAATTCCAAAAGGGAAAGACAATATTTCCAAAGCGACGAATATTTTACACTAGATTGCTGAAAGCTATTGTAATATTGGAACAATAAATTGGATCACAAAATGCATAGACGAAAACTACACAGCGAAAACAAATTACTTCCTATAAGAGAATTTTTTGAAACGATTATAAAACATAATTAAATAGGATTATTAATTGATTTAATACGTGGTGAACCCAGAATAGAAAACAAAGACAATGCAACGTGCATTGTTTTCGTTTTCTATAGAAATATATAATCGATAGTTCAGCTCTTTCTTCTTTAAAATTATATAGAAGGTGGTGGGACAGTTTTTTCAATATAGATTTCGTAATGCAGCAAAAATTGTTTCCATTAGCGTAAATACTTGCCTGGATGGTGAATTATTGCAACGCTTTAAACAAGATGTGCATCTCTGGTCGGGATATTCGATGAAGTGCTTTGCCATTTACAGCTTTTAAGAAAATACGCCACTATATATGACACAATTCATGGTTATTTAAATCTTAACGTTTTTGTAATTGGTTCTGTATTGCGTATGTTTTTATTTAAACGCCATTTTTTATGAGAGGGCACAGAGCTTTTTAAAAATATCAATTGTTTTTATTTGCAACATTATATTATGTATAAGTTTTAAAATTAATATTTTGTATATTTTATATATAAACTAAAACATAAAAACACAACAAAATAAAACACAGTGTAAAGAATTAATACATTCTCTATTTAATGAGATCTACCACATTAAAAGTATTAATTTCAAAAACATTACTAATGTTTTTGTAAATTTAAAGTTTAAAAGAGGTCTAGGCCTGCTAAGGACGGGTAATCCATTATCATGTATCTATATTATATGCCTATAAAAGAAAAATTTCCTACTTTGGACTAGATTACGTTGCGTTATTCAAAACATTATTATTATTTAAGTTGACGATATTGAAATCTTACTATTATTCTTATCTCATATTTTCCATTCTTTAAAGTATTTAAGTAGATTCATTAAAGTACTTAATAAAATGTAACATAAAAGTTCAAAAAAAATTATTTAAAAAAAAATAAAATAAAATAAAAAAAATATTTGTTTTTTACGTTAATCATTTTTTTCGTAATAAAACTGTATTTTATTTTGAGATTTATACAAAAATTATCTCATTAAATTCATTCAATTCGAAGTCGGTCATATTTTATTGACCATAAAACCAACTAAATATGTTTAATTAACAACATAACTTTATCTTAATATTAGTTTAAGATAGAGTTATGTGTAGAATTAGCCCAACCCTTTTGTAATTATTCCAGGCGCTTACAATTAACATCTTATTAGCGTTATTGCTTAAGTTACATTCGGTACGCTCTATAACAATTTTACTGCGAATCGCTCTCTTAATGGCCCTCATTATTGTTTTGCAAAATTTTTCAACAGCTGTCTGTTACTGTTGTCGTTTTAATTTTATTAGTCTGCCTAAAATAGAAATGACGGCTATTAGGCTTAATATAAAAATATTTATGTAATCCACTTCTGAAAAGACTGTTCTATTATTACAATTGTAATACAAGTTTACCATTATTAAGAAAAGTGAAACAAAAGCTTTCCTTTATTTTGTCTATGAACTTCTTAAATGTAATCATTAAGAAACTTACTTAAACTACCCTCGTAAATATTTTTAATAAAATTTGTTCAGCAATATATATGAATAAAATATAATGGCAATACGATTTGTTATATCGTTTGAGAATACATAAAAAATTACTATGACTCAGTGGGCATTTCACGTCATCAGAATAAGCAATGGTCGATGGGCCAATAAGGTTCTGAAGTGAAAGTCGTCGACCAGGTAGGTTGCCGATCTCCGTGCAATAGCCGGTTCTAGTTGGCAGCTAGTAGCGAAGAATCGGCCGTCTTGACGTTCATGGAAAAAAAGCCTATGTCCAGCAGTGGACGAATTATGATCTATATTAGAAATCAGCTGACAACGTTGGACATATCATAGTTTACAAGAGAGCAAAAACACAGATGCACTGCCTCTTTAGAGAGAATAAAATGGTGGGTGCTAACGTGCCCTCTGCAAGAAACTACCCCGAGATATGTCATGCGTGGTACGTTTTATACACATAGAATAAAGATTATTTTACATTAACCTATTTTCAAACATACACTTTATTATCTTAAATGAGCTTTGAACATGCCTCATTGCAATTATCAACAATGGTTTAAATTTAAATGGTTGTTGTGTATTTTTCCTAAAAACTTATTCTTCCCTTCCAGATTTTATTGCAGATCAATTCGATATGCATAATCATGCAAGACATAAGCGTAAGACACGTGCGTAAGATTATTATGTTGCCAATTTTTATTTATGTGTGTACGTTGTACGTTAATGTTGGAGAATAAATGTTGTTGCGATCTATACATTAATGATGATTTTTGCACAGGCATATCTTCTGGCAGTTGTAAACAATAAAAAAAATTATGACCGCAGAGATTCTTACCGGCCTTTCTCTGGACTACCAAACAGGTGGTAGATTGTCGTTTATAAGAGTTCGACGGAGCGTCAATCGAATAAAGAATATTTGAAAATACCTAACTAATGAAAATGAAATACGATTTTTTGTTGCTATCCGATTCGTAGCATCTTGTTTTATGTAATAAAAAAAGTAATGTTGTAGACAAAAATTATTATTAACACATCGTAAACAATGCACAATTTCAGGAAATAACACTAGTATATTGGGCAAGAATAATAGATTATGATATTTTCCGTGCAACCGCAAACCTTTTAAATAACAAGGCAATAAATCGCTTCGGACTGAGTGTATACTGTGATTGACGGAGGACGATCTATGCCAAATGGAAAGGTTGATTAAACCCCCTTTCATAGGGTTACGACAATGATACGCTATCTCTCGAAAGTCCTTTTGCTATCAAAAATATTCAAGGAAAAAGGTTTACCCAGAAAACTATGTATAGTAAAACGGCAACATATCGATTTTATTAAACTTATTTTATAAAATAAGTAAAACACACGTAACTTGAATTATAAATAAGTAATAAGTTATCAAATTTTAAATAGATTTAATGCGCTCAAAGTTTTCTTGGTCAATTCAAGTTATCTTGATCTTATAAAGTGGTTTATAATATTATAGAAGTTTTATATAAATTTTCAAAGTCATGTCATCCGTCATGAGACTCACGAGTTTACTTTTAAATTGTAATTTGCATTTGTTTAATATATGAAAACATTAAATTGATTGCTTTTTTGCTTCAAAATCTAGCAGTTTTATTATAGTACTCAATGCTTGAACGGACAAGATTTCTTGACAGAAGAACATTCTATTATCTAACCTGATAACAAAGGTAAATGAATGTCTATTCCATGATCCTATAAAATACTTCAGCTTAAGTTTCATTTATCAATGACTAGTGACCCACCCCTGCTTCGCACGGGAGGTATACTGATAGAAAATATACTAACAATATTAAGCGTGTGTTATACATATAAATCTTCCTCTTCGACCACTCTATCTATTAAAAATAAACACATCAAAATCCGTTCCATAGTTTGAAAAATTAAAGGATACATAAGGATATAGGGACAGAGAGAGCGACTTTGTTTTATACCATGTTACCAGTGATAAACTAATGAATATTATCCCTGAATTTTATGTATTAATTATGTCCTTAATCTAGCTTTTGTTAAATGGTAAGCTAATTACATATATGAGATGATTAAACAAAATAACTAACATACATGTCATTCTGATATATGATTACAGACGCATTACTTATTTGAGAATTTAAAAAAAAAAATCTTGAGTGGACAAAAATTCAAAGAGAGGTTCAGTATGATTTTTTTATTGTCTCAAAAATTAAAAAAAAAATCTATGACCGACTTTTAACACCGTATAACTATTTGAAACAATATAAGCAGGTAACATGAAATACGAAATTGCACCGTATTTCAGCCGCCGCATTTTTAATCTCTGTTAACTCTTAAGGTAATAATTTCATCAAAACGTCGTCAATGACACGTAGAATGAAAAATGAAGTCCTGTTTCACGCACATAGAATGGGATTTTTTTAATGCAATAGCTTTTATATGAACGAACGTTTGAATGTACCGGATTGTAATTTTTAAAATTTTGCATTAACATGCTTATTTTGCGTTATTCTTAAAACATAGATATATGCTCTCATGCGTTTTATTGTAAACCAATTTAAGAAGTACGATTATGTAGAATATACTTTACGTCTATCTATACGGTTTTCGCAGCGTTTGTAATGTAATCGAACGAGGTAGTGATTTTTTAATAGCATAATTTTTTAATTTCTCAAATAGCTATTAATCATCTTATCAAAAAATTATTAAAAAGAAACGGGATCAACACGAAGCTCATATTTGTCATTTAAAAAATAATGAATAAAATCATCCCACTAAGAACTAAGCAATTAGGTAACATATACTAAAAAAAACATACGCTCCGAATTGAGTACCCCCTTATTTTAGGAATTCAATCAAAGAAAGTGCATCGAAAGCCTTTGCGTTATTTTAATCATCTTACTATTTGAGTGCATTTCTTACTTGTTGTAAAATTATCTTTATCAGTAATTCCTTTTTTGGCTGACTTTGCAAAAAGAAGGAGGTACTCAATTAAGAGCATAATATGTTCTTATTCGATTTCGGTAGGCCGATTTCTATATTATTTTCGGTATTAGCGGTTGCGCTTGTTTTCTTGTATTTTTTTATTTTATGACTATATAGCTAGTTTAACGGATATAGAAATAATAAAAAAATACATCATCGAAAATCACAATCTACTTTTTTATTGTTTAAAGCGATGAGATGAGCAGCATGTATTCCTGGGATACCTGCCTTGCCCATATGAAAAGCAGCGTAAGCCGCTACAAGTCCGTTTACCAACCTGGGGCTAAAATGTAATGTCTCGTTCACCCAGTAATTACGCTGGCAACAGTGCTCATCATAAATGAAGACAGAAATGTTTACACACTAGTGATTTGCATTAGCAATATGCACCGCGGAGGAACTACCCCAAATAGTCTTTTGTAAAAAGGGTATTGTTAAGAACATTCTTAACGTTAAGAGATAGCTTTAAACAATGTATGCATTGTTGGTTTTGTTATACTAATACGTCGATAGTGGCTAATATGTATGTATATAAAAATACTATGAATATATATCAAATCCACGAATTTACGGATTTTTCGCGTTAGTTATATATATTTATTCCCTGTGTTTCGGACTCTTTCCAGCATCAATTTAGTTGTTTTATAGTTAGGCTACCTCTTTTCATTAATTTTAACTTCTACTTTAAAATCTAAACAGAACTCGTGTTTTTTTTATGGAAAGTTTAAGTTAATAGTGGGAATTTTATAATGATCAATGGCAAAGGTCTATAGGGTATGTGGGATATTCTCTGTATAAGGGTATGTGGGGTATTCTCTAATATAGTTATGTGAAGGTATAAATTCGATCGTTACCAACATAATAATTCATTAGCAACCTCAGTAACCCATAGGTGAATTTCAATACACACAATAAGCTTTGAAGAAGAAGAAGAAGAGTCTTCAATAGCCTTATATAGAAGCTTTACAAAGCTTTTACTTAAGGAGTTTTAACACAAACTTACTTAAATATTCACTAAATTGAAACTTGTTTAGTTTAGTTGTGGTTAAGTAAAATCTCGTTTGCATATACTTACTACAAATAAAATAATTTTAATAGAAAAACTGATCAAGTACTCCTAGAACTCTTATAGAGTTTATATTTCTTTATTACTATATATAAGATATGAAACGTACAAACTGATAAAATAATGAAGAACAAGTGTTAGAATACAAGCCTAGATGAATGTGTGACAAACATAGTGTTTTTCTCGTGTCTGGGTGTTTGTATGTTTTTTTATATGTATTTTTTTACAAAAGAAAAATAAGTTTATGCATTGATCAGTCTTCTAGTTGCCATAGTACTCTTTGCTTAGTTTGGCACTAGATGGTGTAGTTCTAAGTTTTTTTTCCATTTTTCAAATTGTCAAATTGAAAAAGATATATATCGCAAAATATTCAATAATTCAATGGTGAACGGAAAATACATGAGCAATATCGAATTCTTTTTGACTCCTTACAGGTACTTAGAAAAACAGAGCAATGTTTCTTCAACTATTTGAAGAAACAGTTTGTGTTTGCAAGAGTATATATGTACAAACTGCAACTTGCAATTACTTGTCCATGAAACCAGGGCAAATAAGCCCTAGAGAATTAATTAAGTTATATAAGTTACACTTAATTGCAACGCTGTCAATTTACGTAAATAGCTTTTCCGGTTTTACTTTTAAAGGTTTTGTTTAAAAATGTTTTTACCTTCAGTGCCCACATATTAGTAATAATAGATTTTAACTATAGATGAAAATAAAGAACAGCCGTTGCGTTTTATTAAGAGTGGTAAATTCACAAAAATATTGGTTAAAATACGTTTAATTAACATAGCCAAACATTTAAATTTAAAAAAGGGTATAATACATTTCTTTTTTTAAATGTAGTCCTTAGTTTTATTTAAAATGTAGTTTTTTTTTTTCAAATGTAGTTAGAATGAATCCTTAATTTATTCAAATTTTAATTATCATAATCAGCCTCTATCAGTCTACTGCTGGACATAGGCCTTTTTAAATGAACGCCAAGACGGCTGATCCCCTGCTACGCGCTGCCAACTTGAACCAGCTACTGCACGAATATGCACCTAGTCGGGGGTCGACCAACACTCCGTTTTTCTAAACGTGGCTTCAACTCTAGAACGTTATGGGCCCATCGAAGATCCGTTCTTCAGACCACGTGACAGGCCCACTGCCACTTCAATGAGCTAAATGTAAATGCTGCCCAGCCCAACTGAATCCTCCTATCGGTTTCCCTCAATTTCAATGTTCTATCTTTATTCTTTGTTGACAATACTTAAACAAAAATGATTTAGCCATCATAACATAAGACAAAGAATATGAAAAAACTGGAAAATCAAAAGTTATAGAAAGAATAAAGGTGCATTATTTAAAAAAATAATACAAGCAACAAAATATATATTTTTCCCAGAATCCACAAATTTCGGATATGAAATCATTTACTAAAGTTGCATTTAGTTTTAAACCAGCCATTGAAATTTCCTGCATCGTGTTTGTTGATAAGCTTAAAATGTATAAATATTTACAGTCTTTTAGAAATTCGCTACGTCAATCACAAATTCTTCGCAAACAGAAATAAACAAAATAGTGTAAAAGAGTATTGGTATGTTAGTAAAATAAAACCTATGAAAACTAATCTTTTCCCAATCATTCTTCTTTGGACTCTTGTTACAAATTTATTATAGTGATAGTAAAATCAGTTTCACTTGAATTGCATTCTGTTTTTAACAGTCTTCGTCTCGTCTATTCTAGTCGCTAAATGATTGACGGAGGACGATCTATGCCAAATGGAAAGGTTGATTAATTCTCGATACATAGGTCTACACGCCACTGAGTTTTTATTTCAATTGCAAGATCTGTATACTTGGCAAGTTTTTCGGTGTGTGTTGATGTAAGGTTGTAGGTATTCGGTACAACTAGTTCGATAAGATATACTGTTCTATTGTTTTTATCGTAAAATGTTATGTCTGGTCTATTATAGTAGATCGTTTTGTCTGTAATTATTATTCTATCCCAGTAGATTTTAAATTGTTCATTGTAGTATTTTTTGTGGGGTGTATTTATAGTAGGCTATTTTTTCTGTTCTTAATTCGTGTTTGAAGGCTAGGTATTGATGAATAATTGCTGCAATTTGGTCGTGTCTGTGTGAGATGAGAATCGGTTTGAGATATTGATCTGCAAGCTCCGGTTATATGTTGTATTTTCTCTGAAGCACTATGACAATGTCGGCAGAGATCAAATTGTAGGTTAGGGTCACGGAATATGTATATCTGTTAGTTTTTTGTATTTATGATCTGGTCCTGGATAGCCAAGATAAATCCCTCAGTCTCAGGGAAATTCATTCTTCAATCAATTTCACTCAATTCACCCCTTTTCAACCATGCGTTCGCCCCTGTCGAGTCGACGTTAGAGTTGTTGAGGTCTTGGCGATGTCTGCTGTGGAGCGATTTTTGTTGCCATGTCTATTTTATTTGTTATGGTGTGGACATGTTTTCATTTCGTTGTTTTAAATTGTCCCGGAGATTAAGTGGGGTGATTTATTCATTTGAGGAAAAAAATATTCAGCTGAGGAATATATAATGTTGTGTTTTATTATTTAAGCTATTTCATGTATATGTGTACATTAACCGGTTTATTCCGCTTTTCAGATATTTTGATGGCGTTCAATGTGCATACGCTCGCCTGTATTTATTTTAAAAAAGAAAAAAATGTAAAACCATTAAAAAAGAAAAAAATTGTACTTTCTTTTCAAAATAAAATTTCAAATCTCGATTACTCTGCTCACGGCCATGAAAAGTTTAACAAACGAAAATAATTTGGGACTTAATTGCAGTAAAAACAATGAGAGGAAATACTTAGCATATTAAATAAAATGTAAAGCCTTAAAAAATTATACATACTGCTTATAAATATACATCAAAGTTGCGGCTTAAGTGACAGTTAATACATCTATCGATAATCATCTAGTATTATACGTTAGCTAAGCTATTACCGATATTTTACTTGTAACAGTTTTAGAAATGGTCGCTTTAATTCAGTTTAACCGTTGTTTCATCTACTAGTTTGTCCGTTCCATGGCAAAGGCCAGTTTCAATAGAATTCTACAGTTATAGATTTTCCTTTAGCTAAATGATTTAGACGAAGTTATAGATTTAAAGCTGTTTTTTTTACTCTGAAATACTTTTACTTAACGTTTATTCTATTGGTTATCTAAAATAGGTAGCACTTTACTGTCGTCCTTGACTTTTTATTTCATGAATATGTATGCATAACATCAAAGCCAGTGTCAGTATACCACTCCACACCACCATTACCTCATTTATACAGGTATTCATAAACAAAACGCGCTTTGCGTAATATCATGCATAAACAATAAAAGATTAGCTTGTTATGTGCCTTATACTTATTACGGCATGTTTATAGATACCGATTACAGGAGAGATCGGTGCATAACTAAACGAAAATATTTTTTCCCTCTAGACATATTCAATCCATCTCGTAAGAGTGAAGTTAATTTTGTTACTTCAGTAATCAAAAATCAATCGCTATTAATATGGAACTATTGATATGATAACGGAAGACGTAATATTCAAATAGATAATTTTCTTTAAAAAAATTAAATCTAAACCAAAAATTCTGGGTGCTTTTATGATTATAAATATTAAATGATGTTCTTAACCGTGAAATTTTCAAATAACGTTACAATTTATAGAATACATTTGGCACTATAAATTTAAGGCTTACTTATGATTTAAACCTTCAAAAAAGTTTGTATACACTTTACGTCTGTGGTAAACAAAGATGACATGAAAAGCTTTAGAACACAGCACGTGTATAGTTGATGTTCAAGCATGTGTGTCTGTAATTGGTTGTGCTGTGAACTCATCAAAGTAGTGTTTGTGTACGAATATCCTGTACACTGTTTATTGGTCATGTAGCTTTATTAGCGAAGCTTCAAAAGATATTTCACCATTTTGTACAGCTTTTTAAGAGTACAGAATTTTTAACAAACAATAGTTTAAACACTCATTACACCTAACGAAGTAAGTAAATTGTTAAAAAGAATCTTATGTCCTAAAGCATTAGAGATAATATTTTCTTAAATATGAAATAAAGAAGGCAAATAGATAAAAACTCGCTGTAAAGTAAATTGCAATATTTTACACAATTACAAGATAAGAATTTAAGCCTTCTGTCGATACGGATACAGTCATATTAGAGTGACAAATGTATGGCTATTTTTGGCTAAAACGAGGACCTAAAATGGAGCGAATACGAATAAACATTTTTTATAACAAATAGCGTATATACGCATTATTGCCCGGAAGTTAATCGTTAACAAAGAATGTTGTGTATTTAATTAATAATTAGAGATTATATTTTATTATAAAAAATAAACTGAACCAATAGATAAAAGTTCGTTGTAAGAAAAATATTAAGTAAATTTAAATATTTTTTTCCTACTAATTGGTACACGATTGCAATAGATTGATATGGCTTTGTATTGGCACAAGATTTCAAACGGTCTAAAGGTTTACAAGCCTAACAAACCTAAATTACTTGCAGGCTTGAACGAGGACTTAAAATGGAACAAATACAAATGGCAAGAGAACAGTATCGAATGTAAGATTGTGGTCGGGATCCATTTACTCGTTTAAACGTTGCAATAATTCAACGGTCAGATGCGAACTCCCTCTAATGGAATGAACTGATACTGCATTTTGAACTGTGAACGCGAGTAAGTGAAGTAAATTGAAGCTATTTCTCTTGCTAGCACACAAGAGTTTCTATTACAACTTTTAAGTTTTTACGTATTATTTAGATACATTATTTGTGAAAAATTAAATTTATCATCTATGTATTAGGCATGCCATTCGGCAGCCTTTTCTTGAAGCCTTTTCATGTTTAAAAAAAATTTCATAAGTACTATCTCTGTCACAGAGATCATTTAGGGAAGTACCACCGCGGTGCCCATTTCAGCCACAAAGCAATAGTGAGCAAGGCTCTCATCTTGCGGATTGAAGCGAAATTACTGCTTAAACGAGACATTATATCTCATTTCTTAAGACGGTTACCGGATTCGTGGCGTTGTACGCTGCGATTACCAAAAATGATGATTATTATTTTTTTTTAAAGAAACATTTTTTGTATCAGTAATTACTAATAAAGTTCATTAATTCAGTTAACAAAAATTTTAAATGCGGTTAAACTATTTTTTTAATGCAACTATTAAAGAACTTAGCATTTTTAAACGTAACTCTATTGATACATGTTATTTGTGTATAAAAATTCCTTGAAATAGAAAAAAAATATACCCGGATCTTTTAAGTTTTTCATATAATCAAAATGTCGTTTATCACACTTTTTATGGCACATAGAATGAAATTTTTTAAGGGAATTACTTTCATGTAAATTTGCAATGTATTATCTTAAATGTGCTCTGAGTATGTCATGTGTACAATTTAAAAAAATGTTTTCATTAAAATGGTTATGGTGAGTTTTTCTTAGAACGTAGATATGTGCTCTCCCGGACATTATTATAGGCCAATTGAACTACACTTAAGTAGAACATAGGCTCTCTCTATATTTTAAGGTTGAGCGAGCGTTTGTCATTTAATCGCACGAGGTCGAGAATTTTAACGCCGTAATTTCTCCGTAAAAAAATTCTTAATATCTTAAATATCTATTAACTTACTAAAACTACTCATCACAAAATCACAAAGGAATCAAATGTCAGCTAATGACCAATCATTTAAAAAAATAAAATAAATCGGAGTCCTAGGTGTGGAGCAGCATGGTAACATTTATATAAAAATATATAACATACGTTCCGAGTAGAGTTTTATTGACCAACTTACCAAAAGAAGGATCTATTAGGAAGTCGTCAATAAAACTTATATAGCATTAAATATGATCAATGATTGTAAATTAATTAGCAAAGTAAGTTTAGCAACAAACAAAACACAAAAAAAAGATTATTTACAAATTTTCACATGTTTTCTAACATCGAATACGCACGCTTACAATACACAAACTAAACTGTCATACACTAAATAAATCAACATTAAGAGAAAATCTTATTAACTTTTTAACATCAAAGAGTTTAGCTATATTATGTTCTTTTGTAAAAAGCTTTCTTGATAGAAAAGAAGAAAGATCAAACATAAATTCGAGCGTAGATTATCCTTCGGATATAGCAGATTTACCAAACTCACTACTAGTGTTACTAGTATTCACAGTTACAAATCTAGTATGTTAAAAGCAGTAGAAAAGTGCATATCACGTAAAAATATATGTTATAAACATTGTAAATACTCAAATTCTTCAATAGCTTGAAAAAGATTTTTGATTTTTATTTATGTGTGTCTATGTGTACACGCGTTTGTTTTGAACTAACCCATTTTGTGCCTGTATAAAGGTAGAATATTTTAAAATTATAATTAAGTGATAGTCGCTTAACGCGTTACAGTTCTATTTAATTTGATATAAGAAAAGTATTAAACATAATAAATTAAACAGAAAAACGTTAAAGTATATGTATTTATTTCGACTCTCTCGGTAATTTAGAAGAATCATTAATTGTCAAAAAAGTATACGTAAATTATATGCTAAATAAAACCCACAGTTAAACGGAATTATACAGGAAAGTAATCTTGTACATTTATCATAGCGTATTGAATATGTTTATTTGAGCAAAATTTTCTGCTGATCGTCTTAAGAAGAATTTTTCCTAAATATATTGTAAATATTACATATAGATTATAATTTTTTGCATTTGAGATGACCGGAAATCAGGTTAGAAAGGCGGAACATTAAAAGAATCAACTATAATCAAATCAGATCAATTTGTTTCTAAACGACAATGAATTTGCATATTTGATTAGAGATTTTATCAATAGCATAAAAGGTTGTTTCTTATTTACATTATCTTGTTTCTGTTAGGGGAGATTAAAAATTATACAATTTGTATAAATGTTATAGTATACAATACAATAAAAAGAATATTTTCTAAATTTATTTCATTAACATAAGCTTACGATGCATTACAATTGAAGCAAAATATATCAATCCAATTGTCCTTATTATTAAAATTAAAAAAAAAAGTTATCAAATCGTTCTGCTTATCTACTTGGCAACAAAAAAATCTTGTAATTTTTTTACGGTACTTGGATACTTTCTTATTATTTTCAAGGCCTGATAAAGGTTACATGCATTGTTTGTGAAAGCACAAAAGCACGCGAGAAATACATTCTTTTATTACTTTGAATCTGCTTACGCTAATGAAAAATTCTTGTTAAAGTGCAATAAACAACATGATGATATAACAAATGCTGAATTCTTAATTTATAAAGTAAGTAAGTAAGTAATGATACACTTAATAAAAGTAGAAAATAAAGAAAATTAGAGCAGCCTCCATGATTAGTTGAATTGACTTTTGATTTACTAACCGGAAATGGTTACTTTTATTTATTTATTTTTATTTAATCTTTAGCACAAAATATTGTACACATGTGAGCTTAATGCCTTTGGTATTTTCTAACAGCCGACCTTAAGATAATTTTGATAGGTCGAAGTAGACGCACAATTATTATGAGAATCTCCTAAACTATTATATGAGCTAATAATAGAAAAGACATACTGTACGTATACTCGATTATTTAAAGTACGATAATAAACTACATTATCTATATACACATGTCTTTTGACATATTTATGTGTACATACAAATATAAAAAACAGATACTTTTATCGATAAAGAGTAATAAATTGAATATTATTGTAATTTTTATACATTTGTAATACATAATTTGCTACGATAAATGTACGAAATGACAAAAACGTTACAGGGTAATTTAAAAAATGTGTTTTAGGAATATATAATAAATGGATTCCAAAGAATATTTTGCTCAAACCATTAAGTTTGCTTCAGTTCTATATTATTCAGTTTAACTGAAATTTAAAATTGCGCTACGGCTTTCTTCCATTAAAGCAAAGACGTGTTTGACTTATTGCAGAGTTTAAGCAAAGTAATGGATCTGCACCACTCTAGGCTTAAAAAATGCAGTATGTTCATTTGATTTCTTTTCACAAAATACCGGCTTCACTAAATAACCCTATGCATGTACAGCATCTTTAGTATGTTTTTATTAATTTACCCGTTTTTCCGCTTCCGGCGGAGCTTTTTTAACATTTATCATTTTTATATGAAAAGTAATTGTTGGTTCTTATTTCTCTATAATTGAAAATATCAAGCACTTTGTCTAATTAGCGACACGTCATCGCCTTAAATTGTACAATATTAGTAATAAGAAGTAAATAAAACAATGTTAATTGTAGACATAAGGGTAAGATTAACAAACATACATATTTTATTAATTTTTTTGGTAAATATATCCATTCGAAGAACATTTTATCTATTGATATGGTTTTTACGGTGTATAATTAAAAACTTATATTATGTACGACATTGAATCTTGATTCCCGCCTCCATATTTATATAAACGCCTTTTTTAAACGTTACGTGAAAATTCAGAGAGAGTGGAGCAAGCGTCTGTTATCCTGCCTTACTTAAGGCAGACAAGATTGACATTATCTCAAATAAAGCTTTTATAAAAATATATTTTAGCCACCTAAAAAGATAAGTCATTTTTTACTATCGGTGACGATCAATATTGATATCCAAAAAGTACA
Source organism: Lamproptera curius (assembly GCA_029286875.1). Lineage (NCBI taxonomy): Eukaryota > Metazoa > Arthropoda > Insecta > Lepidoptera > Papilionidae > Lamproptera > Lamproptera curius. Next base: position 1,825,300 of record JAGSMT010000089.1, read on the forward strand.
GAAACTAGACCGAGAAGGTGGTTTAACTTAAAGAGACCTGAAATAGCTCTTTCAAGGATCATATAATATTTTTTTATTACCTACGGAGGCATACGAGCAGTAGGGCAACCTGATAGAATGTGGTCACCGACACTAAGGTAATACCTTCATAAAGATGTGAAATGTGTAACACCGATAGTTGAAATAGTATGCAGTTTATCAGAACATTCATGACCAGACTAATCACTACATAAAAGTTTACCTTTGTAGTTTAAGAACTTAAATCAGTATTAGATTGTTCTGCAAAAAGTAGACCAAATTATATTATACCATGTTAGAATTAAACTTTGAAAACATTTTTACTCTTACATTATGACATTAAACATCTACGTCTAATTATGGACCATTAACGTTGGAAAAGTGGAAACATCAGGTTTAATTTCTTGAATAATTTCAAATCTTACAACCGTAGTGCACTGCAACAAGTTATATTAACTAGTTTGTGATTATTATACAGTTTAGAAATTATAAATTTAATAAAAAGTTTTGTGTGGAATTTTAATGTTTCTAGTAATAATGACGTGTAAATAATATTTTGCCTCTGATTCGTCTAATGAAAGGAAAAAAAAAACTATTCTTTCTAAAATATCGTCGAGGAAATCCTCTTAAGCTGTCCAGAGACCGTACTACGACAAAGTATCTATTTAAGCTCATAAAAAGAAACAAGAGAACCGTAAGGTTAATGAAACACGTTCATACTTGTGAAGCTTATTAAATTAAATGGTCCTTTCAGGAGGACAAGGATTACGATATCTTAGTCAATATCATATTTGTAAAAAGGGCGTATAGTTTATCATTCGGACAAAATAAATCTTTACATATTTAAGGCCATACAATATAAATTCTGAATTTTACAATGTTATTATGTTGGAAATTCTGCTTAGTTATTATATAAATAAATTATTGTTAACCTTAGTAATCATTAAACCATTATAGACAATGTTTTCTATTAAATAATATAGTAAGATTTTAGTACAGTGTTTTTTTTAAGTTAACTAATGCTAGCTTTAGACCTGACCGTTTAGTACTATCTCAGAATAAATTAATAAAAAAACTTAAAGATAATTGACAGAATGTTTTAACCTTAGTAAAAAATAATAGAAAATAAACTGAAACGAAAAGAAATGTTAAGAATGTAATGAAAAAAACCTATATAATTAAACACTTAGTTAGTGTGTAATACAATCAAACGGTGCTATTACATACTACATGTCCCCGTGGTAATATATAAAGAAATAAATATGTTAGTGTTTATTTATAAGGAAAAAGTAGGTCTAAGTTCCTTTCATTCACACCAGCTATATTTCTGTCAAATCCGTTAAAAACAAAACGTCTATTCCAGAGATTAGCCAGATCTGGGAGGAGAGCTCGAACTACATCTCGAAAACGTCAAGTAATAAAAGGCTGCTTTTTGTACTTGTAAGACGTTATGCCTCTGTAGCCTAGTGGTATAGGTGTTTGTTTTAAAACCGGAGGTCGTGGGTTCGAATCCTGCGGGACTCAACAAATTTTCGTTGTTGTTTCCTTGTTGGTCAGGGCAATTTGGGTCGATCACGCAATTGCCTGAAAAGTAAGATGATCCATGCGTCGGATGGGCATGTAAAAGTCGGTCCACCCACCAACCCGCATTGGACCAGCGTGGTGGGATACGGTCCAAAACCACCTAATGATAGGGTGTATTAGGGAGCCTATGTCCAGCAGTGGACTATCAAAGGCTGATGATGATGATGATGATGATGAAGAAGATATGCCAGCATTTGTACAACTAGAATAAACAAAAAATAAAACCGAAATAAACATGAGTGACTTCAAAATCGATCACCTTATTATTTTTAACACTTCCCAGATTACGTTCGTTGAATAAATTTTGAATCCTTTTCGTATAATGACTAACAATGTCAAATTTAGGCTAAAGGCTATAAAAATATTACGTAATTGCATTTTATAGCAATTGTTTTTTTTTTGTTTCTCAACACGTAGATGAATGTCACTGTTATCTAAAATATAAAATGATTCAAAGCATACAATTATAGTAAAGAATAGCTACATTTATATCTACCTTTTAAGGTTTAGCGAACGTTTTTAAATAAATTACACAATGATATGAATTTAAACAACGTATTTGATTTAAAGTTTTAAATGTGAATAAAACCACATAACATGACAGTATCTAGGTAGTAAGCATTTATAGAGAGAAACACACAGAAATCTGTCCATTAGCGGTATATAATATAAATTAAAATTTTTGCCCAACAGGTATAAATTGTAGGATTTGATTGTATATCCTATTAATATAAAATACAAAAGTTTACTTGAATAGTGTATATTAAGTCTACGCAAAAACCAAGTAATCGATATATAAATCAAACTTTTCAGTAACATTACTTCTACGCAATAACTAAATATTCTAAGTGATATGAGATTAATTCAACATGTTATAAAAATATGACGTGAATAAAAAATAAGTAAATATTTCGGTTTTCCGAGAAGGAAATTCAGTATGTAATATTTTATGTAACACTATTTTAATAATGGCATAATTAAATTCAATAATTTTCTACATGTTTGAAGAAAACAGTTGGACTTATCTTAAATCTACACGAAATGTTCAGTGCATTAAAATCGTTCAAGCTATTATTATAAAAGAATTAACAATGATTTTAATTACGTATTTTTCCTTACTTACTCTGAACACTATATTAACAAGCAGAAATGCATAAAATTTCTTTAAGTTTCATTGAGCATTGAAAAGTTGGTAAAGTAAAGCATAAATTTTCTGATTGATCTTATTTACACTTATGCGCAATAAGATACGAAATACTAAGTAAATTATATATAAAACGGTTGACAAATGAGTGTGCGGTTGACCTAACGGTTTCTGATCCTAACCGCTCTGACAGGCACAAAACTAATGGACTAAATGAGATATCAGATTTCTATCAATAGGGTTCTCGGAATTTCAGGTTTAAAATGTATACTAGACGCTTTATTATGTTAGGGTTTCGAATATAAAAACTGCATATTAAATGTTAATTTTTGTGAAACTTTTCTTCGCATAGAAATTTCATAAGTCCTTAAGTAAGAAGCTGAAAGCTTAAGGGAAAGTTACAACTTTTCGCTGCAGTCTTTTTTAATTTTACATTGAAAATAATAATACCGTGAGCTGTATACCATGATATTTAAGTTATATATAATTCGTTTTTTCGTTTCGACGTTTGTTTTGACAACAAGATTTATTTTTACAGTTTCGCATTGTTTCAACTCTTATCTACTGACATTCAAAGCTTTAGTGTCGAAATTCTGGTGCCAAAGTACGTTTCAATAAAACGAACAACGTACTTTTAGACTTTGTCGTAAACTTATTGTTTAAGTGTACAAAGAACCTCGTATTAAGCGTCGTAGTCAAGTTTGAAGAACTAATCAAAGTCTTTTCCAAAGCTATGTCCTGGATCCCAAAGTTGCCCGGTCCAGTGTTTCAAGTATAGTTGCAAGAAAACATTTGAGAAACTCTCATGTTTCGTCTCCTTGTCTACGATGTTGAGCATAAATTGCGTTATTGTTTATCGTTGGCGCAGAGTTGCCTACAGATGCATAGTCTGTAAGCATCCCATCAGAATATAAAATATACAAAAAGATGGTCCGGTTCTGGTTTAATGGTAGTGAAATTCTTTTAAACTTTTTATCTATGTAAAACAGATTTTTAATAAGATGTACATATTATATAATTTTAATTACACATAAAAATTTGTATAGCTCTATTTTCAGGGAACCCAATAGAAGCAAGCTGAAATGTCGCAAAAAAGTGAGTTGATGTCCTTTTTTAGTAAAAGTAAAATGCGTCGGCTAACACGTATTAACGTATTAGCTTATGAGTTTTTTTAACACTGATAAGTAAATAATTATCATAACAATAAGATTTTTTTTATTAGCGGTAAGGCTTTATACACATACGACTTAAAATATGCTCTACAGTTGTACGAAAGTTTAATATATATTTTAACATCAGGGGTAACCTTGCAACCAAGGTCAAAAAACATTTTACTTAAGGTATAATGTTGGAGTTTCAGATTGCATAAGCGCAGAAAATCATTAATCTCCGGAAACGTCAGTGAGATAACATGAAAAATTCTTCACCTTTGGTTCCGCGTTGTCGTTGTAATTTACATACCCTTCAAGACGGCTTATGTCTGAATTGATTGAAGAATTCATCGCATATAAAATAAGTGTTTTCAGAAACTTTAAAACAGCCAACCATTGACAGACGCAATCATTTTATAAAAAAATATCCGTTATGATAGTTCCTTAATAATGTGTGGTTAGCCCGCATTCTGTAAATGTACATATTTTAATTTATATTAAAAGGATAGATTTATGTATGTTTACATCCTTATATTGTAAAAAGGAAACGTTGATATTTTGTATATTATTTACAAAAACTCAGAAAGTTCTTAATCGACTTAAAAAAGAATTAAATATATATCAGATAAACAGCAAAGGGTGCAGGATACCGATCATACGATATAATAATAATGGCTATTATATAGTACTACGCCAACCTCAAGGGCAATAGATATACTATTGCCCTTGAGGTTGGCACTTTCAACTATAGAACATACTGTTAAGCCTGTATATTAAGGCTTAACAGTAAAATTATTTTAAATGTTTGTAACTTTAGCCAAGTGAATAAAATGTCTGAGACTTAGAGATATATGCGCATTGAGAATTTATAGAAATAAAATATTTACTAGCATAAGTTTAATAAAAATATATGTATGTTTGACAAATGTCTTTAAATTATAATGCTAATTGTGCTATCCAGTAAACCTTTTTGTACAAGTAAGCGTGACCACTGTAATTTTCTCTGGTTCTGACATTATCTTTAATTGATTTAAAATTCTGCTGCCTTTAAATAATAAAATATTCTGAGCACAAGCGAAAAATTAATAAGCTTCAACGTAAAGTGACGACACAGACCCAGTTTTACACAACGACTTAATACAATTAGAATAATTAAAAATTTGATGTACCCATAAGTATAGAAAAAATTAAGCAGATGCTTAATGTTTTGCGTGATTAATTTAAAGTATAAGATAATTATATATTAGCTAAGTAAATTGCGTTTGTGTTAAAACAATTATTGAATTTGAAAAAGTAAATTTTATTAAACAGGTCATTTTACCACGGATTTGCATTATTTTGTATATTCTGTAAAAACTGCCTATTTTAAAAGCTACAAATACTAAGAATACGTACCTTACATCGAAAGTTAAATAAATACTATGTACTTTAAGTAGATATTATTATTCCGTATTTTATTAGTATATATATTTATATTAGTAATTTCCTTTTCTACCTACTTCTTTTTTATTTTACTTTAAAGTATTCATACTAGACCTAGAATTAATAAAATATTCTAGGTTTTTATTTAAAATTCGACTAATTAACTATATATATTATTATACAGTTTAGTACATGTATATAAAACGGTACAGCTTCATTTGAGTATAGTTTTGCAGAATATAGTATAGTATACTTCTATGATTCTTTTTTACAACATACATAGCTTGTAGCCTCAAGGTGGAGAGCCCCGCTGCATTGAAGGCGTATTAAGTTATTTGATTACAGAGTACTTGTTATAAATATTCCTTTCGATTGTCATCGAATTTGCCAGAAACAAAATTTGCTACTATGACGATTTGTTATTCAAGGAAATGATTAAAAGTTTAATTTTATCACAAATAGTTTTGGTGTAAGTAATTTCTAACTAAAGCTATAGTTTGGTCCACAAATTGAAGCTTTGAAGCTAATTCAATTGTAGGTGTTACTACAATTATATGTTTACTAATTTAAATAAATATTATCTTTTGAAAGAAATTAAATTGGAGTGTCTGTTTGTAATATTAAATAAATGTTTTAAATGTGATAAATAATTCTAGTTCTGGGAATCTCTTAAATAGCTGGTCTGGTTTGACATGCTGAGTATGCTGGGAACAACTAGAGGATACTTTTAGTAGAAAAATTGATATTTTTTATCCTTACCCACGAGGACGAAGTCATGAGCAACAGCTAAAATAAAAACAATAATTTACAGTTTTATTTCGCTTTTTCTAATAATCTTTCGATTTGGTAAAGTGCTATCAAAGGAATGGTCTGGGCTCCATGATCTCGTTCAATCCTAGACTTGTATGATCCTGGGATTTGCATCATAAAATGTTTTCGGTATCCTGAAAGTGTCGTATGCATTTCGTGTCTAGCTTGAGTATTACATTTGAGTCTGCATTATGTCAGAGTGGTGCTTGAGCAGAAAGCTTTAAAGGTGAGACGGAGGCGAATAATAAAATATTTTTGGAAAAAAATATACGTACAATAATGGTAATTTTAACAATTAACTTATATTTTCAAACTGAGACAAATAAACGTACAGATATAAAGTTAAATAAATAAACGATGTGTGTTAATAAAATTGATTTCTAACCAATAATAATAACAATTTCTCTTATTAGAATACGGACCTTAAACACATTTTATGAGCATAGTTGTTCACACGATCCTAATTATCTACTTTGCTTTTCAAGGTTAGTTTCACCATCTAAAGTTGCCATTGAAATTTGACTATCCCCAATCTCAACAAAATTTTTAGAATTATTCATTCTTATACCATCTTGTGTTTACGCGAATACTAGAGACGATTTAAAAAATGACTTTACGGACTATATTATGTTTAATTTTGTTTACAATTTTCTCGACGTATCAGATAATTCACAGGATCCACGGTCACGGGCAGACTGAAGCACCAACGGTTGAAGAAGTCCGCAGTATGCGACTATGTATTGAATCCATCCAACAATTATATAAGATTTGACCAACCACAAACTTTCCATAGAACACCGATTTCTACCCAGGATGATATGCGAGGCTATTGAAATAGAAAAACATCCTAATTTCTATACAGAAGTTGGTTGGGTGTTACCACATGCTTGGGATGTAATTAGTCACAAAATTAAACCCAAGAATAAAATGACTGCTAGACCTCAAAATACCATAAGCTCGATACGTGTAAAACGGACCAATAAATAAAATCGGTAAAGTCTTTTATTAAATCATTATTCATTCTGAGTTGGAAATGCTATATTTAGAACTGGTTGTTCCTGCTTCGAAAGAATGACCTTAAACGTGAAAATGTCATTTATTAAGGGCTATTTAAAATTTTTAAGGGTTATTTTAAAACTGTTTGAAACGATAAACAATACAAAGCTAGTTTTTTTTCATTAAAACTATCTTGCTTAAATGTCCACTGAATCTTTTTCTTACTTTAAATGCCTTGTATACAATGTCGGAAAGAGCCATAAAATTCTCTGTCTTGTGAATTATTCTTGGTAAAATTGTTCATAGTTTTATTAATTTTGTAATACTGGTTCATACTAAATTAAAACAAACTAAAATAAAATTGTTCATAGTTTTATTAAAAGTAAAGGAAGGCGTCGTTGAGTTTTACAGGTTTCTGTATATTTCTAATTTTTCAGATATTTTGTTATTGTGCATTAATTACAATAAGTGTAATATTAGTTTCACGCCTATGTTTTTGCTGCATCTATTTGAATAATTTTTAAAATTTTTAATAGTAATTAAAACTTCTTATTTCTGTTAATATTTAGCGTTAATAATATACAAAAAAGTCGGCTAGCGTATCAAATGAAACATAAATTTGGTAGTAACAGGGATGCTCGTAAATCTAGTGCCGATCGATACTGTGCGTAAATCTACATTTTAACATTTTATCTACCTTTTATTTTAATTAAATTTTAATTGAACTGTCCACAATCATTGCACATTAATAATAAAAAAAATCTTTATAAATCTTACATTACACAAAAATGAATTGTTTAAAGCTTTTACCAAATTTTTATAATTTTTTGTGAAATAATCATAAAATACAATAACACTTTAGAATTTTAATAAAATAGCAATGTTGAATGAAGCTACAAAGTTTTACTTTATTTTTTTTTTTACGACAATTCAAAACAAATTTAATATATATAATAATTTTAGATCTTATCACGTCAAATTGATTTAAATTAGATTACGGGTCAGATAGTGACGGGACACTGAAAATGGTCTAAACCATTGGTTTTGATTTTAATATAATGAAATATTTATCACGTTGGAGTTAATTTGTTTTACAAATACATTATAATCGTAATGCATAGCAAAAAGTTATGATTTTTTGGTTTTTAAAGTTGTTTTTAAATTTCATTTATTACAACAAAAATATGTAATTTAAATGTCATTTTTAAAAAGTTATTACAAATATAATATATATTTCTAACAATTTGCACATATCATATATGTATATGTCATATATGTATATGTATATGTACTTACATCCGTCAAGTACCTAACTCATTGCCAGTGATAATTTGACTAATAGAAATTTTTTCTTGCAAGTTACGACGCCAAGTTAAAATACCATGTGAAGTAGAAATATTAACGGAAGCATACATTATAGTTGAGCGCAAATATGTGCTAATTGCGAAGTCTTTGCAGATTGAATCTATCATGTTTATTATTAAGTCCTATATAATACATTGATACTATTAATATCCCTTAAATTTTCAGCCAACACATATTTTTAAAACATCTGAAAGTTGGCATCAAGTCTTTATAGGAACGTATACGTAATAAAATATATTACACTAGCAACACCGCAATATCATCAAAACAACCCCTCTTGTGGGTTGAATTTCGTAAAATCCGCTTCTCTTAGCTGAATAACTAAAATCTTAGCTGACCTCTACTCGGCGAAAGGAACATTCCCACCAAATTTCAAGTCGCTACGCCTTATGGTTCCAGAGATATCGTGATGAGTCAATATTAAGGTGGAAATCTCATATATATATATATATAGATTACTTTATTTTCTTTCTCTAATTTTACCAAATTGACCACAGATTTTTATAATTATTAGTAGTAAAATATACTTCTAATAATTATAAAAATCTAGTTAAAATTAATAGTAACTTTTATTGTTATTAATTAGGTTATAAGTTGTTCGCTTTGCATGTTTTATGTATTATATCAACCTCTTTTACTAGGTGGAACATCTTAATTTATACGTATCATTTAATACGTTTCTTTATACCTTGTTAATAAGAAACGAATAAGGGTATAATTAAATTGTAAAGTAAAGTAGAAGTAAGAAATGTCATCGGAACTTTCATGTACCTTTTCAGTTCAGTAAAAGCAACTTTGTTATCCTGTTCATAAGGCTGAAACCGTAAAAGACCGACTCAAAGTATGTTATACGCAATTGTTCTTCTTCAGTGTTTTTAATAAAGTCCGCAATCTATAAATCTTCTTTTTAAAAACAAGTAAATTCATATTACAATGTGTTTGTGAAAACTTGTTATTCTGGTATTTTTTCAAGCAAATGTATTGCTCAATTGTTATATGTTATAACTACCGAAAAACAAGATACTTTCAACAAACTTCACCTGCTATTTCAACCTAAATATAATATCCAAACGAGAATGCTGAAAATTAAAACCAATAACAAAAGCTAACGCGCCTTTGTTCCGAGTGAGCTAATGAAATTGGTGCTTCGTAAGTTTGCCCAACGTTTGAATTTCATAAATATTTTGAGCTTGAAAAGTTTTTACTAAAAATACGATGTACTACAATTGCGTTGCATTCAACTGTCGATTGTTAACTACGAAGCTGTCAAGAATCATAATATTGTACCTTATTCCTACTACTTGTTTTTATATTACAATATTTATAAGAGCATACATATTATGGTTTATACGTAATGCTAGTAGAAAGATTATAAAATATGGTAATACCATTATATTTGGTGTTTTGGAAGATATAACAAATACTGTTATTACATAAAGGCAAAGACACTTGATGTCGAGCACGTCGCCAAAATAGTTAAGTAAAATATACGAAATCTTTTAATAGCAGAGAAAATAGGTCAACAAAGATTTTTTATAGAGACGAGAAAATGGACGAACAAAGAAAAGTAGCAGAAGCCGGGTGATATTGATCGGCTTTTAAAATGTCGCTAAATTGTCCTATATGTTAATAAATATATTATATTATTTTTATTCCAATACTTTTTAATAATTTTGGTCTGTTTGTTCAATTTGGGTAATCTCTGGATTTGTTAGTCTGATTGTGACAGGAAGTTAACTTTACTGGAAGATGCAACTTTGACTGGAAAGTAACTGATAATATATTTAATTACGTTAATCCGTTGTAAAACTTACACAGAATTTTGTATATAAAGGGTTACGATTCTTTAATTCAAACGTTACTGAAATTTCTTTGAAAGAATACAGAATTTGATTATATTTTTCTTTAAGAGGTTGGTTGTAATAAATATTTGTATTTTCAAACTACCTCCGTAGCCTAGTGGTACAGAAACCGGAGGACGTGGTTTGAATCCTGCGGGACGCAACAAATTTTCATAGTTGTCTGAAAAGTAAGATGATCCATGCGTCGGATGGGCATGTAAAAAAGTCGGTCCACCCACCAACCTGCATTGGACCAGCGTGGTGGGATACGGTCCAAACCCCCTAATGGATAGGGGTGTATTAGGGGAGGCCTATGTCCAGCAGTGGACTAACAAAGGCTGATTATGTGATGTGATATGAATTTATCAATTCTATGATATTAGTAGCATACAAAGGAATTCATAATTGAATTGTAATAAGTTCCAAAAAGATTTTCGCAAAAAAAAGAAAGAAAAACCAAAAAATTTAATGTTAAAAGGTTAACTTGTGGAATTTAATAAAACGGTGAAATGAGTATTTGAAGTGGGATGAAAGAGGAATAAGTAACTCCTCTACTTGACAAACGAATACCCGTATGAAGATAAATGTGACGTCTTAGACGGGAATAATATTCAGCGTCAGTTTTAATAATGTTCGCATCGGTGAATAACAGAGAGTTCGAATAAGACAAGAAAAAACTTTGTTAAATTAAAAGTAATTTTACGTTTCCTTTTTTATCAATATGAACCATTTAATATTTTACATATATACATATATTAAATAACAGTACCAGTCACTCATAGAAAATTAAATAATATTCTAGTAATTTAAACTTCTCCAACTAAAGGGAGTTGGAGAAGTTTACTAATGGGTCTTGGTCGCCAATTACTAGAACTAATTTTAAAAAGAAATTAATGGCTAAGTACTTAACTTTATTATTCATTGCTAATAATTCAACATCTTCTTTATCTCATAACATAAGTACCCAGACGGTTCATCGGGTTTATATAAAAAAAAAATGGGTGCGTGTACTTATGTACGCGCGTGAGAAGTTATACTTCTTTGGCATCATTACAAAAGTTAATATATTTATATAATAATACATTTAATATAAATTTAAATAATATAATAATAAATCATTAATAATAAAATATATATATATACCAAAAATCGAAACGAACGAACCTTAATTCTAACTCATAGAGCACATTATGCAACAACTATCGCAAATAAAAAACGACAACTCCTTTATCACTACACAAAAATCAACCTTAACACTATGTATTAAGGTCCATTTCACCGTTTTCATTATAAAGTGTTAATTTTGTGTCACAGGTGCGCGCGCATTTTAAAATTTCACTCTCATCATTTTTTCATAACGCGCCTAAAGAAGTATAACTTCAAAAATTATTAACATGTGTTAATAGTATTCTGCCTCCGTAACCTAGTAGTAAGGCTATGTGCTTTAGAAACCGGAGGCCGTGGGATCGAATCCTGCAGATTCAACAAATTTTCATTGTTGGTTTCTAGTTGGTTAGGGCAATTCAGGCCGATCACTCATTTGTCTGAAAAGTAAGATGATCCATGCGTCGGATGGGCATGAAAAATTCCGTCCACCCCTCAACTCGCATCGGACCAGCGTTGGGGGATAAGGTCATTGGTGCATTAGCGGAGGCCTGTCCATCAATGGACATAGGCCTCCACTAATGTTGTCGTTTTAATTTTATTAGTCTGCCTAAAACAGATATGACGGCTATTAGGCTTAATATTAAAATATTTAATACATTCCACTTCTGAAAAGACTGATTATTTTGTGTGCTTATTCAAACAATCTATTATTCTAATTAGCATCATCATCATCAGCCTCTGTTTATTCACTGCTGGGCATAGGCTTTCACTTCCCATTAGGGGTTTTTGGACCGTACCCCATTTACGATTTATAAAAATTTTGAGCTTGAATAATATGATTATTAAAAGAAGAAGAAAAGAAAGAAAAAGTTTTTACTTTAAACACGACGTACGATAATTGCATCCCCTTCAACATCAATTAATAACACAAGTTTTATTTCAATTTTTATATAAGTTTACCATTATTAAGAAAATTAAAATTAATTATTGTCATTATTTATAAAAAGCCTTTATTTATTTTGTCTACGAATTTCTAAAATTGCATCATTAAGAAACTTATATTAACTTTTCTCAAATTCTAAATCTTCAATAACAATAAACTCTAAGGTAATTTGTAAGTCAATACTAAACCAATATCAATAAATAAGCACCATATTAATTATAGAACTTTTTTTTTGAAGAACATTCCAATATGTGCATAATATATGATTACGAAACGTTAAAGCAGTTGAATATATAAAGCTCACAGTAAACCTTTGTTACTCGGAAAGTTGCGAGCTATTTTTCAAGTTTAAACACAATGGTAACACATGCGAGCGCTTCGTTGGTATACATTTTTTATAAAATAACAATAGCTCTGTTGCATTTAAAGAATTCAATTCTTATTATACCTCTAGATTATTCTGTTTTACTTATATTAAGTAATGATGTAATTGTACTTTTCCCTCGTAAATAGTTTTAATTTTTTTTGCACTATTTGTCAACACCCGTACTCGTATGTTATATCGTCTGAGAATATATAAAAATGCACTGGGACTCAGTGGGCCGTTTGGACGTCGTATGAATAAACAATGGTCAATGGGCCAATAAGGTTCTGGAGTGGAGTCCACGTTCGGGAAGACGGAGCGTTGGTAGCTGCGATCTGCGTGCAATAGCCGGTTCAGGTTAGCAGCGAGTAGCAAAGGATCAGCCGTCTTGGCGTTCATTTAAAAAGGCATGGGCAGCAATAGACGGATAACGATGATGCTGTACTCTAATTTGTTTTCCACCAAGCAGGATGATCTATATTAGAAATTAGCTGACTTTGTTGGACATACCATAGTTTACAAGTGTTAGCACAAACACATATGCATTGCCTCTTTCTTTTTACTCTCATTTGACGAGACTGATAACCGATATGTCCAGGGAGAGGTAAACAACACCGGCTTTTTATAAACTCATCCATCGAATTCTCAGATAATTGGGTGATCAACACGAATTTCCCTAACCAACTAGAAAACAACAATGAGTGTTAAGTTCACGAAGCAGTCGAACCTACCACCTTCACTTTGTAAAACTTAAGTCGTCAACCCATAGTTGTAGAGGCTATTAAATCTAAAAATATAAATGCATAATATTGCTGTGCGTTTGATGTATCAAGTCAGCTTTTGTGTTGGTTCACAAGAAAATATCTTCCAGCATTTTCAACATAACAAGATTCTGAAGAATATCTATTATTTTGTAGGTGGTAGGTAAACTTTTTACAGTCGACCGTCTGGGTCGGTATTACCACGGTGCCTTTTCCTGCCGCAAAGTAGTAGCAAGAAAGCACTACTGTGTTCCGGTTTGAAGGATACATAGCTAAGCAGGCAGATTTCATCATTTGGGCCACCTGATGGAAAGTGGTCATTGACGCCCATAGAAATTTGTCATTACCAGGGGTATCCCCAACGTGTTGTCCACCGTGAAACATAGGATGTTACATATTGTTACGCAGTATCGCTTACAATCTCTTGAATGTCGAGCCGAATTAGTTGTTGGTTTGATAAAAACATTTGTAAAATATATTTAGTTACTAACTTACAATGTCCTTTAATAAATCAAATTACTTTACGGATTTTATCGCGTTTATTTTACATTTTAAATTCCCGACGTTTCGAACACTTTCCAGCGGCCGTGGTCACGGGGTAGACTGAGATGTCAAGCGTCTTCTTGCCAGTGCTGAAGCGGGGTTTCCAGATCTTAATTTTTATTAATTATTTTTAATCTGTACTCCGACCTATGCAAAACGAACTGATTTTATCTGTACAGCCGGCAGTGGTATTATGCTTGGGTTTAAATTTTAATTTATCAATTATGGGATCCCAAGCAGGTGGTAGAACTCAACCATCTTCTCTATTGAAATTTGGATGTTTTTTAATCTCAATAGCCTCACGGATCATCCTTGGTAGGAATCGGTGTTCTTTAGCGAGGATTTGTGGTCGATCAAATCTGATGTAATGGTTTCGGTGATTTAAGGTATGGTCACACACTGCCGACTTGTTGGGTCTTCTATGTTTAATGTCAGCTATATGTTCCTTCACGCGGGTTCTTATTGCTCGCTTGGAATTTAAAATGTAAAATAAACGCGATAAAATCCGTAAAGTAATTTTAATTAATAATGTATAATATTCGCGCAAGCAATAGAAATAATTAAATGTCCTTTAAGTCGATTTTGACTACGAAGGCCGATCTATATTAGAGATCAGCTAACTTCACTAAAAATATTTTACACTTATTTATAAACAAATTAACGCGCAAACATAGGAGCAGTGCCTATTCCTTTAAAATCTCATAGTCCGATAGGAGGGAAAAACGATACGACCGGAGGCCCTCACGTCCGCTTTTAACATATCCATAAGAAGCATAGATTCTATTACATCTCTTACAGCAGGCAATCAGGTGATAAGCCCGCATTACCCTAACCAACTAAGAAGTTAGTTTAAAAATTATTGAGTCCCCGGAGGATTCCGAATCTCATCATCATCAGCCTGGGTTATTCCACTGCTGGACTTAGGCCTTCCCTACTATACGCCTTCTCAATTACATGGTTCTGGACCGTATCCCACTCTGGTCCAACGTGGGTCATTGGGTGGACCGACTTTTTACATGCCCGTCCGATGCATCTTACTTTTCAGCCAATCACTGATACACAATCAGTGATCGGCCCAAATTACCGTAACCAACAAGGACTCAACAATGAAAAATTGTTGAGTCCCTTCAGGATTCGAACCCACTTTTTTCGGTTTTTAAAGCGCAAGCTCATACCACTAGGCTACAGAGGTAGTTTGCTAACAAGTACTTACCAGGCAGCATACAATTAATTCCAAGCTGATAATGTCGCATTAAGTCACTCGCAGTAAGTCGATAAATTAATCGACCGTGAAACGACTAATGGGTTTGGTTACCTACGAAACTTTTCTTTGCATCTGATTTACTGAATTAGTGGATCCTTTTATAGGGCCTAAAATATATCCTTTTTTTTAATTATTAGTAATTTATATTAATAGTCTGTTGTAGCCGATGTTTTATTCATTAGTAAAGAATCTCGATGTACTAATTTTGTTCCCAAAGAAAATAACGACGTTGTTAAATTTAAAATATCAACGCAGTTCCGCAACTCCGATCAGAAAATCTGTTTTCAGGACCCGCGTAAAGGAGCACTATATTATTTTTATAGTTTTCCATTGATAACATAAATAGTGCTGAATCCTTTTTGAATAATATGTATGAGACAAATTTACAAATGAGGTAATTTGTCTTCTGCTATCACTATGTTTTAGTGTTTTCCATAGCTGTCATGCATTAGCCCTTTTGTGAGCCCATAAACTTTGTTCAAGAAGTATATTTCAGCCCACACTTTCCTACCCTTTTTATGTCGCTATTTTTGCTATTAATCACAGGTCTAGTTGCGTAAGTTTTTCATGTTGCCACTTTAATTCATGAAAACTTACACCCTTAATGTAGTTATGTTACCCTTAACGCTGTTGTGAGAGCGATCAGTTTGTAAACGAATAATGATTGAGGTTCTTCCATAAAAAGAAGTTGTGTTTGCATATTTAGAACTATCAATCCGTCCACAGCTGTGCCAATGTTATTTTTATATTTTGAAATGGATTGTATCTTTCTGTAAGTTACAATCCATTTCAAATAGAAATACAAGATTTCCAATAGACAAAGTCTTTTTAAACGGGACAGTTTTTTTTCTTTTAATATTATTGGTAAAGATTATTTACTATAAATAAATGTATACATAAATATATTCAAAATGAGCGTATTTGCCAATGATAAAATACATATATTTATTTAAATATTGGCACAATGCAAACACTAGTCATTATTGAAAAGTAAATTTTATTGATATTAATTTAAATTGCCCTAAACATATCCATTTTTAAAAATACTTCAGTAAATAATATGACCTACCTCCTGAAGTAAGAAATATAAAGAATTTAAAGACGTAATTGTATTTATTTATATTACGCTGTCAGCACATATTTGATAGCGTTTATGCAAAAACTATTTACAATTTCTTTAGTTCTATCTTTTTTATTACATCTAGGTTCTGTGTGAGCAAGCTTATTCCATTTTGTCGCTTAAGTTACTAATTTATTCACAACACAATAATATGAAATATACATTGTTTCGGATGTAATAGCTAATTGAAACAAAATAAACAGCTCCTACTTAATTCTATATCAAAAATAAATAACTAATCATTGTTACACAGGAAACTAAAAATCTCAAATGTTATCGCATCAGGCATTTAACAAATAAATTAAATTCATAAACATAGTCTTAAAGTAAAAGTCAAGAGATAAAAATCAGGAAATCGGTGGAAACAAAACCACCGTTAATAATAGTGTTTTCAACCTGAGTGACGTGGACTGGCAATTTTCCACAGCTATCAGATATACTGACGACATGATCAATATCAGCCTCGGTGGAAAGCTACGTGATAAATTCCTTTCTCAGCAGTGCTAAGAAACTGTATAAGCACTGATTATAGTAGCGAAGACCATGAATTTAATAATTATTACATACGATGCAACTATGCTTTGTTTTAAATATTCTTTTCAGTATCAGGTGTCTAGTGCCACAATCTGTTTTGTTTTAACAAAGATTTTATTACCTTATATACAACATTTTTTTAAGCTATGTTTTACAAGGTGTGGGATACATATTGGTGCCTTAATTTTCTTTTCATTTCTACAGAAACAAACTGACCTAAGTTTGTTTCTGTAGAAATAAAAACAAATTTAAAAAAAACAATAAATATAACAAAGAAGCCAGTAATACAAAACAGGTAAAAATTTGTTAGTTGCTAAGTAATTTTTTCGATTATTATAAAATTTTATAGTTTAGCCATATTACCTATAACACTTTTTCATAGATGTCCTTCAACGTCCTTTCTGATGCCTAGTTATCAGTTCGGGTTATCTGAGACATAAAAATAGATCATCAAAAGACATTGTAGCTATCTGACTACAATACGAAGAAACATGTATACAAGTACAATACAACAAATGTTTTTATCGATCAAAATATAAATATAATGTAGCGGACCCATGCATAAACTAAATAACTTTTGCATTTTAACAGCCCCTTCATCTGTAGGTAGCCTACGTCTAACCAACATTTGTCCAACCTTTTTGCAAAAGAGATGACCTAGCTCGAGGAAACTGAAGCTTTCTTCGTACTCAATTTCACGCAGAGCTTCGTACAGATGCGTAGTCTTTAAGCATGCTATCAGAATATAAAAAAGATAGTCCGGGTATTGGTTTAAAGGCAGTGATATTATTTTTAACTTCATTTCCTATGTTAAAATGAACTTTTAAAAGGTGTCCATACTATGTTATTTTAATTAGACAAAAAATATTAACATAAACTGAAAACTATTTTAGAACTAGATTTGCTTATGCAATGACGTTTGGTTTTTTTCATTTTTCAATTAACTGACATATAAAGCTCTAGTTTCAGGGCAAACCACAGCAGCAAGCTGAAATGTCGTAATAATTGAGTTGATGTCCCTTCTTACTTGAAGTGAAATGCTTTGGCTGACACGGCTTATGAATATTACCAACACTGAAAAATCAATTTTTTCACAACTATAAATTTAAATTTTTTTTAAAGGTCATACTTTATACAAAAAAAAATATAGATACTAACTGTGTCTTGAAAAATATATACGTGTTTAAACATCATGAGCAACCTTGCATCCAAGGTCATAAAACATTTCACTTACGATATATTGTTAGAGTTTCAGATTGCATAAGCGCAGAAAATCATCAATCTCCGGAACGTCAGTGAGATTACATAAAAAATTCTTCACCTTTGGTTCCGCGGTGTCATTGTAATTTACATACCCTTCAAGACAGCCTATGCTTGAATTGATTGATGGACTTCTCGTATACAAAATAAGTATTTTTTTATTAACTAATTTAAGGAATTATTTAAGGAACTTGGAAAGCTAGGAAGCTGCGAACCATGAACAGACGCAATCATTTTTTTTAAATATCCGTTAGGATAGTTCCGTAATGTTAATGTTTTGTTGGTTTGCATTTTGTAAATGTATTTAAATTTATATTGACAGGATATATATGCATACTTTTACATCGTCATATTGTAAAAAGGAAAAATTAATATTTTTGTATATAAATAATATAATACGTTTTAAAATTTTATTTATATATTTGACAACTACATTGTCAGATAAACAGCAAGAGATACAGGATATATAACTACGATACAAGGGCTCTTTAAGTTGGCGCTTACAACTAATAAAACAAACCATTTTACTGCATGCATAGAGTATTAATTTAAATTAATAAAATCGATTTTAACCATGATGGTCAAAAATACAAAAATGCTAAATATTTCAGACTGGAGTATAACATTTTCTTTGCATATGCACGGTGACTTCCGACACTTTTTTAATAACTTTAGCTCTTTAATATGCGCATGTGGAATTTTATACAAATAAAAATAAAATATTGTATGTTTGTCTAAAGTCTTTTAAATTATAATGCCGATTATGCTATCCAACAAACTTTTGTACGAGTAAGCGTGGCCACTGTAATTTTCTCTTGTTCTGACATTGTCCTTAATTGACCTAAAAATCTGCTGCCTTTAACTAATTAAATATTCTGAGCACAAGCGGAAAATTAATAAGCTTCAACGTAGCGATTACATAGATCACGCAATGACTCAATTAAATTATACAAAAGGTGTGAATAATTACAAATAAAATTTTGATGTACTCATAAGTAGAAAAATTAGCATATATATATAATTTTATGTAGTAATAGTATTAAACAGGTAATTTTTACCACGGATTTGCATTACGTAGTGTATTCTGATAAAAAAACAATTTTAAAAGCTATAAAAACTAAGAATATGTATACTAAAATACCTTATATCAAAAGTTACATTAACACTATATATATAGTCTAAATAGATATTATTATTTCATGGAAATCACAAGGCAGCAGCGCAAAAAGAAAAAAAAGCCATATCCATATTTTTATTACCACGTACAAGAAAGTGTGGTAATAAAATGTACGACACATTTTATAAGTCAAGCAAAACCTTAACGATTCACCAACGGAGGTTCATAAAATGAATCTTTGCGATTTGACAGAAATCGTAGAAGTGTATTGGAAATAAAATTCAAAACAAAATTTCAGTTTCAATACAGAAAGCTATTCGTAATTTCCTTTTCTACCTACTTCTTTTTTATTTTACTTTAAAGTATTCATACTAGACCTAGAATTAATAAAATATTCTAGGTTTTTATTTAAAATTCGACTAATTAACTATATATATTATTATACAGTATAGTACATGTAAATAAAACGGTACAGCTTTATTTGAGTATAGTTTTGCAGAATATAAAAGTAAAACTCATAACTTGTTACATAATGATTCTTTATACAACAAAGAGCTTGTAGACTCAAGGTGGAGAACCCCGCTGCATTGAAGGCGTATTAAGTTATTTGATTGCAAAGTACTTGTTATAAATATTCCTTTCGATTATCATCGAATTTGCCAGCAACAATCATTTGCTACTATGACGATTTATTATTTAAGGAAATGATTAAAAGGTTTAATTTTATCACAAATAGTTTTGGTGTAAGTCCACAAATTGAAGCTTTGAAGCTAATTCAATTGTAGGTGTTACTATAATTATATGTGTTATGAATTTAAATAAATATTATCTATTGAAAGATATTAAATTGGAGTGTCTGTTTGTAATATTAAAATAAATATTTTTAAATGTGATAAATAATTCTAGTTCTGGGTAATCTCTTGAATAGCTGGTCTGGTTTGACAGGACTTTTACAGGAAGACGGCTGAGTATGCTGGGAGTAACTAAGAATACTTTTTAATAGAAAAATCGATATTTTTTTATCCTTTATCCACGAGGACGAAGTCGCGTGGATAAAGGATAAGTCACGGGCAACAGCTAAAATATAATTATTAATTTACAGTTTCATTTCGCTTTTGCTAATAAACATCAAATCCACAAATTTACGGATTTTTAGCGTTACTTAAATATATTTATTCCCGACGTTTCGGATTCTTTCCAGCATCCATGATCACGGGCACACTAAGTTGGTATACGTCTGTATCTCTATGTTTTCGAATAAGCGTCAGAGTTTTTATTTAAAAAATTGACATATCTTTCGTTTTCTTGATTTTTAATGTTGGTTTGCAAAAAGTATTTTTGTTGTCTGTAGTTTTTATACTCTGCGTTTAATTTTTGAAATTATTGGATCCCAGGAAGGTGGCAAAGACCAACCATTCTCTCTATTAAAATTTGGATATGTTTTAATTTCTATTGCTTCCCGAATCATCCTTGGTATAAATCGATCTTCATTAGCCAGTATTTTTGTCTTAGAAAAGTAGATTTCTACATCAAATGCTATATTTAAAACTGGTCGTTCCTGCTTCAAAATAATGACCTTTAACGTAAAAATGTCATTGATTAAGGGTTACTAGTTAATACTAGCACACGCAACCCATGCTTAATGTAAAATAATGCATGTATATAGAAATATTATTATACCTAATACATACATACATACACCCAACATGTCTACATGTCACCTTTGACTTATTATTGTAATTGTAAATATTAAAAACACTACCCCTAGGAATGAATTCAATTGATCAAATTTTAATAAGAAACTACTAATAAAACTTGATGTGATTTTTTTCTTATCAAAACATACTATATGTGAAATTTAGACAAAAAACTATAACCGACTTTAAACAGCATATTTGCAGCAACTATTTTGAGTGTCGGAGCAACGAGGTAATATATATATATATAAGAAAATACGCTCCGAATTGAGTACATCCTTCTTTTGGGAAGACGCTCAACAAACTCTTTAGCTTCTCTAGGGTGGAGTCATTATTGTACAATAAAAAATTATTTAAAGACTGTTTGAAACCATTGACGAAATAATCTATATAAAGTCAGTTTTTTATTTCATTGATTTAACAGTTTTACTTAAATGTCCACTGAATCTTTTTCTTGCTTCAAATCCCTTGTATACAATGTCGGAAAGAGCTATAAAATTATATGTCTTGAGGATTATTCTGGTGTAATACTCGCGCAAACAAGTTTGAAACCATGCTAAAATAAAATGTTCAAAGTTTTATTAAAAGCAGAGGAAGGCGTCGTTGAGTTTTACAGGTTTCTGTATATTTCTAAATTTGCCAGATATTTTGCTTTCTTCATGTGCATCTAATTGTAATATTAGTTTCACGCCTATGTTTTTGCGCATCTATTTCAACATATTTTTTAATTTTTAATAGTTATTGAAACTTCGTATTTCTGTTAAAAAATTGCGTACCTTGATACTGAAAAGTCGGCTCGCGTATCAAATGAAACATAAATTTGCTAGTAACAGGGATGCTCGTAAATCTAGTGCCAAACGATACTGCGCGTAAATCTACATTTAACATTTTATCCACCTTTTATTTTAGTAAAATTTTAATTGAGCTGTCCACTATCATTAAACATTGATAATAAAATAAACCTTATAAATCTAACATTGCACACAAATGTATTGTTTAAAGCTATAACTAAATTGTTATAAACTTATCATGAAATAAACATACAATACATATAATATAACATTTAAGAATTTTAATAAAATAAAAATCTAATAACGAAGCTACAAAGTTTTAATTTGTTTTACGCAAATTCAAACCATAATTATTATTACTACTTTCAAATCTTGTGACGTCAAATTGTTTTAAATTATATTACGAGTCAGATAGTCACGGGACTCTGAAAAGGGTCTAAATCGTTGGGTTTGATTATAAAACAATTAAATATTTATCATATTTGAGTTAAATTGTTTTACAAAGAATTTATAATTGTAATTTATAGCAAAAATATATGATTTTTTTGGTTTTTAAAGTTGTTTTTTAATTTCATTCATCGAAAAGTAATTTTAACATATACCTTTACATCCGTCAAATATGACACACATGATAAGTGAAAATTTGACAAGAAAATTTTTCTTACAAAATTTGATGTCAAGTTGAAATCTTTTCTTCAAAATATGATACCGAGAAGAAAACTTAAATTTTAATGGAAGCTTACATTATAGCTAGGCGCAAGTTGCAAAATCTTTAAAGATTCGATCTGTTTAATCTGCTATTATGTTAATATTGTTAAGTTCTTTAAAATACATTGATATCTATTAATGTCCCTTCTTGTTCTTTGGTCTTGTTGGTTGGTCACATTAGCCAACATATGTTTTTAAAACATCTGAAACGATATAGATCCGTTCGATTCGGTTGATATTTTCTTTCTCTAGTTTTACATAATTGGCTATAGATTTTTATAATTCACTTATTCCTCAAATTTAAAGATCAATTTATCACTATAAAGTATTGAATTGTCTACATGTAAGTTTAATAGTTCATATTTAGGTTACAAGTTGTTTGTTTTGCATGTATTTTTTATTATATCAACCTTTCTTCACTACGTATGTAAAATCTTATTTCAGCTTTTTGTTTAAGTTTTCATTCAACATTTTGTACTTACAGCCATTAGCAAGTCGTGTTTGACTTATTGCAGCGTTTAAACCTCGAAATGCACGTCTAACGTACTAGATTTCCATTTCATGGCGCTCTTAAATATTTTGTTTGATATAAATATAATGTAAGTGTTTAAAACTGAAGTTTTTTATCCTGTTCAAAATAGCAGCAGATAACGTAAACGTGAACGTGTTTACAAAAATAACTATTTTTAATTTGACACGAAACGGTTAAGTTTCATATCGCGTAACTAGTTATTGTAATTGATGACGTGAAATAACGCTCACGTCTAGTTACCACCACAGCCCCAGCAGGGCGTCGACTATGAAACAAAAGTATCATACTTAGCTTAACATGTACGAATCTTCCAACTGTCTTAACTTCTGTCACACGAATGTTTTGGACAACTTACCTGTAACAAAAAGGTATCATTAGCTTTGTATTAACACTGAACTATTGCTTGTAAAACTGTTTTTTAAAACAAAATGGAACATATTTATTATAACCCTATTTTATTTTTCAAACACGTATGTAAGTGCAATGATATTGGATCAAAGGCTAAGCTGATAGAAGCTATATGCTTTTAAAATGAGCAAAATGTTTCAAATTTCTTTTTTTGATTTTAAAGCTTTTGTAGCTGTATTTTCAGCCTTATAACTCACAAATTCGTTACAGCACTTTAAAGCAACTGTTTAATTAGTTCGAGCTAGTTTGAAGGTATCCAACTTTTATTAAAAAGTCGGTCCACCCACAAACCCGCATTGGACTAGCGTGGTGGAATATGGTCCTATGGATAGATGTGTATTAGGGGAGGCATATGTCCAACTGATGATTCTTATTCAACATTCATTTTAAAAAATATATTTTTTACAGTTGATTTGTAGAAACGTTATTAAAAACTCCTATCCTCTCTCATTTTAACCACCTGACGAAATTCAATTGTTGTTCCTCCTTAGGATAACGAATACTAAAATACGATATAAAATTCGATTCGATAAGATTCGATTTTAACCACCTGACGAAAGTCAATTGTTCCTCCTCCTTAGGATAACGAATCATAAAATACGTTACAAAATTCGACACATATTCGGATATAATACTAGGTTTGTTCATTTTTTAGTATTTTTTTATTGTTATAAAGTGTTTTTTAATGTACTATCCGAGAAATGAAATACAATTTATGTACAACAAAATATTATATTGGAAAGCTGCACGTCCAGCTAAGCAAATTCTACTAATCTTGGTATTCGTGGAATATTGCAGTTAGAATATATCAGAAACGAGAGAGGCGGAACAAAAATAAAGTTGTCTATGTTGCTTCATTATGCACCATGTATGATCACTTTTAAATATCCAGATATCGAATCAGTTTGTCCCTAACAGGCGGTATTTTTACCTGACTTCCAAAAATGAGGAAGTACGGAACTAGGAGCGTATGTTTTTATTTTTATAAATGTTACCTCGCTCGAAAATTGGAGTAATATTCGCTTCTCTCCTAGTACTCCAATTTGGTTTCTTCTTTTGCAAATGATAGGTTATAAACGCCATTTAGCCCTATAATTTTGTGAAAAGTAGTTCAATAGATATTTGAGAAATAAAAAAAAATAATTCCAGCAAAAATCACAACCTTGCATAAAAGTATGCTACGCGCAATTTTACTTCTTAAAAGTGTCTTTAATAAAGTCCACGATTGATAAATCTTATTTTGTAAAAGTAAGAAATTCATATAACAATGAATTTGTGAAAACTTGTTACTCTGGTACTTATTTTTGTAAGGTTTTGGATTTGTTACGATACATTTAGTTTGTATTTATTTACAAGCAAATGAATTGCTAAATTTTTGTATGTTATAAGTACCGAAAACAAGATATTTTCAATAAACATCGCGTGGTATTTCAATATAAATATTCAAGCGAGAATGCTGTAAAATTAAAAATCGATAATGAAAGCAAACGCGTTAAGTGATTTTAAAAGTTCTTACTAAAAGCACGATGGACGATAATTGCATTGCATTCAACTTCGAACTGTCAACTTTTAATATATAGTTCACTATCAATTAATAACAGAAGTTTTACGTAAGTAATATAATAATACAAGTTTACCATTACTAAGAAAAGTCAAAATAATTAAAGTCATTATTTATAAAAGCCTTAATTTATTTTGTTCATAAACTCTTAAAATTTAATCACTAAGAAAGGTAAATTTATTTTCCTCAAATTCTAAATCTTCAATTCGATTGAACTTTATGGTAATTTGTAAGTCAATACTAAACCACGATGACTTAAATTCGTGTAACTTTTCCCAAAGGGTTTATTATAATTAATTTATAATTGTGAAGTTAGTACCTAAAGTCAGACAGAATACAGAATCTTTAATCAAAAATGATTGATTTTTTATTTTTGATAATAATTGTTATTTTCTTTATTCTTAATATTTTATGGGTTAACGTAAGTGATACTTGCACTGCCCATAAGAAAAGCAGCGTAAGACGCCAAAAATCCACTCGCTACTACAACAATTACTAGCAATGATACCCTTTAAACAGGAAGTCAGAACGTCAGTCCTTTGTAGAAAGGATCCTCCTCCTCTAATGTTAGTAATTTACTAATTCTATCATATAATTTACTCTGCATATGTATTGTACGTAAATTATATAATAGTAATATTTAATCAGTTATTTATACACGTTTCATAATCTAAACAAAAAAATTATCGTCTTTTTCGAATAATTGCAAATATCCAAAAGTTTGGTATCCAACAACAACAATGGATTGTTGTATACCCGCTTGGCACCCAACAATCAAAAGTGTAAAATTAAAAAATCAAGAAACCGTGGACACAGTATGTCTTAATTGGCCAATAACATAACACCTAGAGTTTACAGTGAATAGCTTCAAATACTAAAATCCAAGTGAAAAATATCTTAATTTGCCTTGTAGTGACGGATAGTGTAACTTGTATACTGGCATACAGATTTTTGTCAACAATTTAGAATAATAATTATTATTATTAACCTCCTTGGCTTAGTGTTAGTGGATTTTTATTTAAAAACCAGTGGTCGTGAATTCGAAACGTAAGGGGAAACAACTAAATGAATTGATGACGCAAGTTATTTATTGCGTTTTGAAAATAACATTAAGTCTGCTCTAACATAAAATTGTATGTAACGATCGAGGAGTTACAACCCGGTACTTAATTCAATAAATGAGCACTTTTTTTGGAAGTATTAAATCCATATTATAACAATCCTTGTAAATAATAAAATCTAAAAATTTAATGAACCGACACTAAGAAACAAAATCAACTTGAATTTCCGAGATATTGTTGAAAAGTTTCAAGAAGATTCTGAAAACTTTGTGTGTCGTTTCGTAACAATAGTCAAAACATCGGCACAACATTTCAATCCGAGACAAACAGCAATCTATGCAATGGTATGGACATCACTACCAACCTTGAAGAAATTTCGTGCTGTAGCATCGTCTGGTAAAGTTACTTCACGTTTGGGTCTTAGAAGTTACCTGAATGATTACCTAAAGAGTAATCATTCGCAGTATAATTGAAAATAAGTATGGATTGATTTGATCTCAATCAATATTTAGACTTAAGATTTACAATTAAGATCTAATAATCCCGCTTTAGCACTGGCAACAAGACACATGACATCTCTATGTACCCCGTGACCACGGCGGCTAGAAAGTGTTCGAAACGTCGGGAATTTAAAATGTAAAATAAACGTGATAAAATCTGTAAAAAGTCCTTTTACTCAATAATGATTTTTATCTGTTTCCTTTATTGAAAGAATACTTTAGGTATACAGAAATTATGAGACAATGGAGAGCGTTTTGCAGGATTAAGAGAAAAATTTTTAAAGTGCTTGAAGCCTTAGAAAAGCGCTGGAAATGGTGTGTAGAGAAACACCAAGACTATGTAGAATAACAAACTATGACACTGTCAATAGTAGTTATACTTTACCTTGTCCTTACTTCTTGATCCCTCCTTATAAAATATATCCTTAGAATGTACGACCATTCGTTTAAATTCTGAGTTCCTACTATATTACATATGTTATATTAATATCATTATTTATTTAATATAATACTTAATAGTGTATGACGGCAAATATTAACGTATATACAAATAGCTACATGAGTATTTATAGCAAACACTTGCGCTAAAACTTTTAGCTTTCAACATCAAGTCGATTAACGAAATTGGGGTCAGCTATCCAGTTCCCGAATTTCCTAATTGTGGGTAATACATCAACAAAGAGCAAACATATATTGAGTTGAACAAGACACCCTTTAGTATTATTACGCAGTAACAAATGTGTGATGATGTCAAAAAATAAAAAAAACTTTAGTACTTAAACAGTGTAACCCTTGTATAAGCATATTCTTTATTGCATCGAAAGAGAAAAGTAGCAGCAGCCGGGTGATACTGATCGGCTTTTATAATATCACTAAACTGCCCTATTACCATACCATATATTTATAAATATATTATATTGTTTTCGTTTAAATATATTACAGCTTGAAGGCAACATACCATTAATTTATTATAGATTATTTTTTGTGGAAATATATAATATTGAAGTGTCTGTTTTACATCACATCACACATTATCAGCCTTCGTTAGTCCACTGCTGGACATAGGCCTCCCTTATACACCCCTATCCATTAGGGGTGTGGACCGTATCCTCCACGCTGGTCCAATGCGGGTTGGTGGTGGACGACTTTTACATGCCCATCCGACGCATGGATCATCTTACTTTCAGACAATTGGGTGATCGGCCCAAATTGCCCTAACCAACAGGAAACAACAATGAAAATTTGTTGCGTCCCGCAGGATTCGAACCACGACCTCCGGTTTCTAAAGCACACGCCCATACCACTAGGCTACGGAGGAAGTGTCTGTTTGTATTATTAAAATTTTAAATAAGTATATTGTGTTATGTAACTGGTCACATATATAAATTTTTATTTTAATAATTTTGGTGTGTCTGTCTGTTCGTTCTGGGTAATCTCTGGATTTGTTAGCGTGATTTTCACAGGACTTTCACTAGAAGATGCGACTCTTTTTATTTAACATTTAACTTATTGAATTACGGTAGCCTTTCGTAAAACTTACACAGAGTTTTGTATGACAAAAGGTGACGATTCTTAAATTTAAACATTATAGAAATTTCTTTGAAAAGACATAGACATTTATTATAACTTTTCTTTAGGAGTTTGATTGCAAAAAACTTATATTTCTTTTAATAATTTAGTCATTCTATGAAATTAGTAGATAACAAAGGAATTCATAATAGAGTTGTAGTAAGTTCCAAATAGATTATTTCGCAGAAATATTTTATTCAAACGAAAGAAAAAGGTTAACTGGTGAAATTTAATAAAACGGTGAAATGTGTATTTGAAGTGGGATAAAAGAGGAATAAGTTACTCTCTACTTGACAAACCAATACCCGTATGAAGATAAATGTGACGTCTTAGACGAGAATAATAACACAGAACAACGTCAGTTTTAATAATGTTCGCATCGGTAAAAGCAGAGTGTTCGAATAATAACATTGTTACATTAAAAGTAATTTTACTTTAAATATTTCATCAATATGAACTTTAGTCATCATCACCATCATGATGCCGCCTCCGTAGCCTAGTGGGCTTGTGCTTTAGAAACCGGAGGTAGTGGGTTCGAATCCATGGGACTCAACAAATTTTCATTGTTGTTTCCTATCCATGCGTCGGATGGGCATGTAAAAGTCGGTCCACCCACCAACCAGCATTAGACTAGCGTGGTGGGATACGGTCCAAAACCCCTAATGGATAGGGTATTAGGAGGCCTATTTCCAGTAGTGGACTATTACAGGCTTAACATTTAATATTTGACGTATTTAATTAACACTTTCAAAAGAAATCATTGAAAACTATATAACATTTTAATATCAAAACGTTATCATAGCTTGGTAATGGTATTCTGTGTTTTTGGTAGCTTAACAACAAATCATTTGTCTTTTAATGTTTTATATATTCAACCTCCAATTTTAAATAAAATATATTCATTAAAGCGAAAATTAAATATAACTACATGTGAAATTTAATGTTCATTTATTTTATTTAGTTATTTTTTGCAGTAACTATCAGTGTACGTAGATACATAATAATCTGTTATATAATTATTGCGAAATATAATTCTTCAATAACAAATTAATCATCGAATTCTTAGAACTAGTAGCTAAACAATAATATGAATAAAGATTAAAACGATATATTCGTGGATAAATTAATATTAGTATAATTTTTTAATTATAGAAATAGTAGTAAATCTACTATAAACGTATTTTACCATTATTTGATATAATAAGTAGTAATAGATACTTTTAATAGTTTCGCAAAATCCAAAAGGGAAAGACAATATTGCCAAAGCGACGAATATTTTCCACTAGATTGCTGTAAGCTATTGTTATATTGGAACAATAAATTGGATCACAAAATGCATCGAAGAAGACTACATTACGAAAACAAATAACTTCTTATACGAGAATCTTTTGAAACGATTACATAATATAATTATATAGGATTATTGATTGCTTTGATACATACTAAACCCGGAATAGAAAACGAAGACAATGCATATTATAAAAAATATTCCAACGAACACTGACAAGTCTAAGTCTCAGCATTATTGGCTTCTTTTTTCTTTTAAATTATATAGAAGGTGCTGGAACAGTTTCATTTAATATAGATTTCTTAATGCAACATAAATTGTTCCCAACAGCGTAATACTTGCCTGAATGGTAAATTATTGCAACGCTTTAAACAAAATGTGCATCTCTGGTCGGATATTCAAAAAGTGCATTTGCCATTTACAGCTTTTAAGAAAATACCCACACATTTCATGGTTAATTTAATCTTAACGTTTTCCAATTGCTGCTGTATTGAGTATGTTTTAAATTAAACGTAATTTTTTTGTAGAGCTTTTTAAACACGTCAGTTATATTTATATTATGCATAAGTTTTAAAATTAATGTTCTGTATATTTTATACATAAACAAAAATATAAAAAACACAACAAAAGAAAACACAATCCAAAGAATCAATACATCATCCTGTTAATGGAACCTACACAAACACTAAAAGTATTAATTTTAAAACTTTTTTTAATGTATTTGTAAATTACTATTATAGTTAAAAGAAGGTAAAGGACCTTGACACCTTGGACAATAATTTTTGCAATCCAATGCATGGGTAATGTCATGTATCTATATAATATGCCTTTATTTATAAAAGAAAAGTTTCCTCACTTCGGGACTAGATAACGTTGCGTTATTCAAAATATTGTTATTATTATTATCTAAGTTGATGATATCTATTATAATTCTAACCTCATATTTAAAGGACTTAATAAAATTCACAAAAATAAAATTATGTATTCATAAAAGAAAACCATAAAAAAGAAACAATTTTGTTTAAAGTAAATTATATATAATTTTGTAATAAAACTGTATTTTATTTTGAGATTTATACAAATTGTTTTTTATAAAATAACCATGGCCTCATTTAGAAGTCGGTCATATATTATTGACCATAAAACCAACTAAATATGTTTATTTAACAACATAACTTATATCTTAAACTAACATTAAAATTAGCCTACCCCTTTTGTAATTATTCCTGGCGCTTACAACTAACCTTTTATTAGCGTTACTACTTAAATTATTTAGTTCGGTACGCTCTATAACCATTTTACTGCAAATTGCTATGACTTAATGGTCCTCTTTATTGTTTTGCAAAATTATCCAACAGCTCTGTGTTATTGTTGTCGTTTTAATTTTATTAGTCTGCCTAAAATAGAAATGACGGATACTAGCCTTAATATAAAAAATATTTATATATTCCACTTCTGCAAAAGACTGTTCTATTATTCTGTCCATCATCATCATCATACACTGTTAGTCCTCTGCTGGACATAGGCCTTCACTAATGCACGGCCTCCCCAATGAGAATTGAACCGTATCCTACTTATAATTTATAAAAATTTTGAGCTACAATAATGTTTCAGCGATTTATAAAAGTTTTTACCAAAATCAAGACCTACGATAATTGCATCCCATTCAACATCAATTAATAACACGAATTTTATTTCAATTGTAATTCAAGTTTACCAATATTGAGAAAAGAAAAAATAAATATTTTCAAACAGCCTTCATTTATTTTGTCTATGAACGTCTAGGATTTAATTATTAAGAAACGAAATTAATTTTCCTCCAACTATCTAACTACCTTAACTTATCTAATTACCTCATATTATTGATTTAACCTACTAACTAAACCACCATCAATAAAAAAGCACCCTACTAAAAATATATATTTTTTACTAGCACATTCCAATATCTGCATTATATATTATGACGAAACATGAAAGCGGTTAAAAATAAAAAAGCTTACAATAAGTCTTTGTTAATCGAAAAATAAGCTTCGGGAGTGGAGGCCGCTTTCAGTAAGACGGAGCGTTAATCGACCCCAAACCAGGTGGGATGTCGATCTTCGTGCAGTACCCCGTTCAAGTTGGCAGCGAGTAGCAAAGGATCGGCCGTCTTGGCATTCATTGTAGAAGTCCGGTAGCGGGCAAATAAAGGCAGTCTTTATCTGTATAAAGGCAGCCTTTATCTGTCCACTCTAATGACAATGATCTACTCAAATTCAATTTCCACTCAGGAGGCTTATCTATATTAGAAATCAACTGACTACGTTGGACATATCATAGTTTGCAACTGTTTACGCAAACGCAGATGGCTCTTTTCTTTTACTCTCATTCGTAGAGACGGAAACCCGACCCGACCAGCGATAGGTAAGGCGCGGGCAGACTTTTCATAAACTCATCCATCGTATTCACAGATAATTGAGTAATCAACATGAATTGCCCTTACCAACTAGAAAATAACAATGAAAAGTTGTAAAGTTCACGAAGCGTTCGAACCCACCATCTCCAGTTTGTAAAACTCACCCCCTATATTACGGAGGCCGTTAAGACTGAAAATATAAATATATTATTATATATTGCTGTGCGTTTGATGTATCAAGTCAGCTTTAATGGTGGTTGACAAGAAAATAGCTTCCAGTATTTTCAACATAACAAGATTCTTTGTGATTTAAAATGCATTGCTTTTGTCAGCAGAAGCTCTAAAGCTATTTGTCTTATCCTAACAATTTTAAGTTTTAATTTTGTATATGTCTGCTTCAGAATTATTTACTTTGTAAAGAAGTTTTAAAGTATCTATAACATAACATAATATATGATATAGTTTTTAACTTGAGGTATTTAAATCAAAAGAGAATTAAATGAGGTATAAAAGTATTTCCATTTATTTTTAATTCTTTAATAACAAGAGTGGAAAATATGGCGTCACTGAACTTTTTGAAAATAGGAGGACTATGCGAATGACATTTAAATGGTGAAAGTAAATTAGATTTAAAATACTAAAAAGTATGACAGAAAAACTATATACTACGTTGTTGACGTATATCGACGTTGACAGGTGGTAGGTCCCGTTTTTAAAGGAGATCAACTAACTACATTATAGTTGCACAAATGTCGCCAAACATGGTGCACTGCCTACTCCTTTATGGTCTCATAGTCTCATAGTTTCAACTTTATGTTTTATATTATTAGTCCGTTGCAGGTGATATTTTATTTATTAGTAAAATATGTCACTGTACTTTATACTTATTCTGTTCCGAAAAAAATACAACGTTGTTAAATTTAAAAATATTAACGCAGTAACTCCGATGACTAACAGTAAGTTTTAACACATTTTAACTGAAAAAGTGATAAATTGTTATAATGTTTAAAAATTGTTTACAAAATCTGTTTTCGGGACCATCCATTGATAAAATTAATAGTACTCAATCCTTTTTGAAGTGAAACTTCGTTATCAGGGTTGGAAAAAAATTTAGTGTAACATTTTTTCGTTACGCGCCATCTTTTTTCAATAAAATTAAGATTAACGCCTTGTAAATTTTGTAGTAACCGTTTTAAATACTTAAATGTATAGTTCATAATGTTGTTACATTTTGTAACTAGATGGCAGTGTTCTTAAAATTAGAAATACGGAAATTATAATAGCGAAATACTTAATTTTTCATAATTAATGCATTAACTTCATGCGTTATCAAATTACAGTAAACGTAAAAATGAATTCTACGAAATGCTAGCATTGTTAAAAAATACGAATAATTGATGTGAGACTTCAATTATTCGGATTTTTCGGCTATTGGAAATATCGCCAAATCAGTGTAGTGATGACTTTGACTACTAGGTGGTGTCGTGCAATTGCCATTTACCAATAGCATATCGTTTTAACGGACGTACTCCTACCATTAGTTTTTGATTGTATTTTTCAATACACTAACACGTGGGTGTAATTATGGTATCAATTTTTTCTAATATTTGAATGTTGATTGTGGTATTTATTTTTCTAAAATATGCAAAGTCAACCTCAGTTTTTGACTGCATTTCTCAAAACACCAACACGTGGGCGTAAACATGTTATTTATTTTTCAAGTTATTTAAGTTTTACTTCTTACGAGTGTACGCTAGTACACGCGCTCATTTTTTTTACTCATGTGTGTGAGACAAATTTACGATTGAGATATTTTGTCTTCTGTTACCCTATGTTTTAGTGTTTTCCATAGCTGTCATGCATTATCCCTTTTGTGAGCTCATAATCTTTGTTAAAACCGGCAGCGATCACCGACTGATAAGGGGCACATTGAATCTTAACGTTAGGTGGGCCATGTTCAAAATGCCCATGGCTTTCAGTTCGAACTTAGCAATCGCTTCCGAACCCTAGACAAGTGCAACACTGTGGACGATATTAACACTGAGCTCGTGAAGACTGTTCATGGTGTGGGTTTTAGATTTTATAAAACACATCGCAAAACTGGAACCAAAAATGAACCTCTGATGCCACTCTTAACCTTCTGGATACAAGACAGAAGATGCTGATAAAGTCTTCTTTTGATAAGTCAGATTACAGGCAGCTTAATAGACAGATCTCCAAGTATATGCGGCGGGACTTGAGTAACTTTAATACATCTCATATTAAAGAAGCAATAGAATGGAACCAAGGTTCTAAAGTCCTCGCCAGAGATCTGTCTATCAGTCAAAGTTAATTGACTAAGTTAAAGACCTATAATGGGGCCGTCATCTCCAGTAGGCCGGAGGTTTTGAGTGAGATTGTGAGGCTCTATGGACAGTTGTACACATCTTCGTTGGAGCCGCTTACTGAAGCGAGTGACGACCCAAGGGCAAAGCTCACCCGGCACAACTCCGAAGATATCCTGGACGTCAGTCTGAGCGAGATACGAATGGCTCTCGACCAACTTAAGAACGGCAAAGCGCCTGGTGAGGACGGAATTACAGCAGAGCTTCTGAAAGCGGTCGGAGAACCGGTACTTGTAGAAGCGTGGAGCAGAAGTTAGTGATCCGTTTTCAAGAAAAGCGATAAGAGCCTCTTGAAAACTATAGACCGATTTCCTTCTGAGCCGCGTTTATGTTCTGTTCTCGAGAGGAATCTTAAATCGTCTTGCTTCCAGACTTGACGACTTCCAGCCACCCGAACAAGTTGCATTCCGAAAAGGCTTTAGTACCATAGATCACATATTTACGCTGCGGCAGATTATACAGAAGACTGAGGAGTATAATCTGCCTTTATGCTTGGCGTTTGTGGATTATGAGAAAGCCTTTGATTCTGTCGAAATTTGGACTGCTGCTGGCCCTTCAGCATTGCCAAATTGACAGTCGGTATATCGAGGTGCTGAGGTGTTTGTACAGTAAAGCAACGATGTCCGTCCGTCTACAATCCAGTAGTACGAAGCCTATTCAATTGCAGAAGGGTGTAAGACAGGGTGATGTTATATTCCCGAAAATCTTTACCGCTGCATTGGAAGACGCATTCAAACTCTTGGATTGGAAAGGACGAGGTATAAACATCGATGGCGAGTGCATCACCCACCTTAGATTTGCCGACGACATAGTCATAATGGCGGAGTCGCTGGAGGACCTCAACGCTATGCTTATTGACTACAACAGTGATTCCCAACACGTGGGCCTTAGGATGAACATGGAGAAGATGAAAGTCATATCTAACGCTCATGTCATGCCTACGGTTGTTGGGGATGCTGTGCTCGAAGTTGTTGACCAATATATTTACCTGGGACAAGTAGTCCGGTTAGGTAATTCCAACTTCGGCGCAGAGGTCAATCGACGAATCCAACTCAGATGGGCAGCTTTCGGGAAACTTAGACGATCCTCTTGTCCGATATCCTCAATGTCTTAAAACTAAGGTCTTCAACCAGTGCGTGTTGCCAGTGATGAACTGAGACGTGGTCCATCACTGCTGGCCGTATGAGGACTCCAAGTCACACAGCGAGCTATGGAGCGGGCTACGCTCGAATTGCTCTGCGTGATAAAGTGCTATACAGACATCCGCAGCAGAACGATGGTGTCCGACATAGCTCGCAAAGTTAGCAAGCTAAAGTGGCAATGGGCGGCCATTTAGCTCGTAGAGCTGATAATCGACGGGAAAAAAGGTTTTTGAGTGGCAGCCTCGTACTGGCCATCGCAGTATGGGACGACCCCCCACGAGATGGAGTGACGACCTGTGCAAGTGTGCGGGAAGGCGGTGGATGCAGGTGACGCAGGATCGTACTTCTTGGCGGCTCATGGGGGGGGGCCTATGTCCAGCAGTGGACTTTTATAGGCTGATACGATGAAACTTTGTTAAAAAGTGTTAGCAGCCCACACTTTCCTACCCGTTTTGTCGCCAGTTTTGCTATTAATCACAGTTCTAGTTGCATAACTTTTTCATGCTGCCACCTTAAATTCATGAAAACTTACGCCCTTAATGTAGTTATGTTACCCTTAACGCAGTTGATGGAGCGATCAGTTTGTAAACAAATAATGATTGTGGGTCTTCCCTAAAAAGAAGTTATGTTTAGAACTATCAATCCGTCCACAGCTGTGCCAATGTTATTTTTATATTTTGTAAATGGATTGTATCTTTGTGTAAGAATGTAGCTTTTTTAATAGACAAAATATTTTTAAATCAGCACAGTATATTTTTTTTTCTTTTAATATTACTGGTATAGATTAGTCACTGGTAAATAAATGTATATATAAATATATTCAAAATGAACGTATTTGTCAATGATAAAATAATTTTAATTATTGACAAAATACAAATACGGGTCATTTTTCAATAGTATACTTATATTGATATTAATATGAATTGTTCTAAACATATTTTTTTGTAAAAAGACTAGAAACACTTCACAAAATAAAATGTCATAACCTCCTGAAGTAAAAAACATAATCAATTATAAACAATTTATAGAGGTAATTCTATTTATATTACGCCGTCAGCACATATTTGTTAGCTTTTATGCAAAAAACTATTCTCAATAACTTTAGTTTTATCTTTTTATTACACCAGTGTTAGTAAGATTTTTTTAATTTGTCGCTTAAGTTCCTAATTTAGTCATAACACAACAATATGAAATATACATTGTTTTGAATGCAATAGCAAATTGAAACAAAATAAACAACTCCTACTTAATTATATAACGAAAATAAATAACTTATCATTGTTACACAGAAAACTAAAAATCTAATATGTTATCGCATCAGGCATTCAACAAATAAATTAAATCCATAAATATAAACATCAATCAACATATAAATGAATATAATCCATAAAGCAAAAGTCGAGAGATAAAATCAGCGCTGAAAACAAAATCACTCTTAATAATAGTGCTTTCATCCTGAGTGACGTGGACTGGCAATTTTCCACAGCTATCAGATGGACTGACGACATGATCAATATCAACCTCAGTGGAAAGCTACGTGCTATTTTCTTTTCTCAGCTGTGTTAAAAAACTGTATTAGAACTGATAATAGTGGCAATGGTCATGGCCTTATTAATTATTAGCTTGCTTTCTTTTAAGTTTTATAATCTGCTTAGTTTTAAGAAAGTTTATGTTACCTTATATAGAACAAAAAGAATATATAAATATTTATATATATATTCAGTATCTTCAGTATATATATATATATATATATATACTATCGAAGATACTGAATATATATATATATATATATATATATATATATATATATATATATGGTATCTTCATTTTCTTTTCTAGGTCATTTTGTTTCTGTTAGAAATTGATACAATCTAAGAAAAGCTAGACAATGAAAGCAACACAACTTGTGTTCATCATCATCATCATCAGCTTATATTATTAGTATAGCTATTCCACTGCTGGACATAGGCCTCCCCTAATGCACGCCTCCCCTTTTATTTCGACGACATACCCCCTGTATTTCGACCGTATCTCACCACGCTGGTCAAATGCGGGTTGGTGGGTGACCGACTTTTTACATGCTTATCCGAGGCATATACGAATGATCCACCTTACTTTTTAGAAAATTGGTTGAATGGCCCAAATTGCCCTAACCAACATGAAATAACAATGAAAATTTGTTGAGTCCCCGCAGGATTCAAACCCACGCTCGCCCTTACCTCTAGGTTACGGAGGCAGTTAAATTTTTGTTGCAAGATTTTAAATAAATAACTCTTCGGCGCAAAAGTAGTCACGGTAGACTATATTAATAAATACACATATTTTTTACTAATTTTGACATGGCGCTTATTTTCATATTTGTTAAAAATAGTGAAAAAATTAAAATGAAACAGTAACTAACATTTTGGTTACCAAGAAATAATGTCTTCAAGATTAAAACTTTTATAGTTAGGTATATAATAACCTATAAGACTTTTTAGTAGATGTCTTTAAGTATATTTTTGAATATAAGATTAATTTGAAATAGTCAGAAAAATAACGGTCTAAGACCTTGTCCAAGTCATAAACCATAAAGGATTTGTTACTTAAACAAACATGGGTAAATAATTTAAAATTTTGAGCTTGTTTTTATATTAACAACAACCACGATCTATATTCTTTAGACCACCAAACCAATAGTATCTAATCTGTCAATACAAAATTCCTACTAAATGTGTTATTTTCCAATTTGTATTCATTAAGCAATATTTCCTGAACACACAAAGTAATTATAACTAATAATAGATCAGGTATAAACCAAAAATATAGATAGTAAAAGTATATTTTAACACCACATTACCGCAGAAGCGTATTTCATTACCTACTATTTTGGATATAAATATTAAATGAAAATAGTTATCCGTTAAAAATGAAGATATGTAACAATAACAAAAGAATAGTGATTCATTTATTAATATATCAAATTTACTCAACAAATTAATATTATTTATCAGAGAATATCTTCTTCAAATAATAATTTTAGAAGCTATTAACAAACGAATGTTATCTCTGAGATTTTACTTGGTTACTCTCCGGCTTCCGGTTATGTCCAAACCGGTGACCTTAACGCACCCGCGGTTTACTTGTAAAACTGTCCTGAACACTATTTTTATTACATGTATTTAAACATTTACATAGAAATTTATTTTAAGAATATTGTTCAGGCGTACGGAAGTGACGCACGTCACACCATTTCACACTTGTCGACGGATCTGCCTTAGATTGGAAGCAAGACAGTTTCCGCCTGCTCAGCGTGGCAATTATGAGGAACTATTTTTTATGAATGCCAACAAACTTGGCAGTCTTGGTGTTCATTAAAAAAGGCCTTGGTCTAGCAGTAGACTGCTAAAGTCTATTTATGGTGACGATGATGGATATTGCTACATAATACTGTGCAGCTGCCTCCGTAGCCTAGTGGTATGGGCGTGTGCTTTAGAAACCGGAGGTCGTGGTTTCGAATCCAGCGGGGACCCAACAAATTTTCATTGTTATTTCCTAGTTGGTTAGGGCAATTTTGGGCGATCACCCAATTGTCTGAAAAGTAAGATGATCCATGATTCGGATGGGCATGTAAAAGTCGGTCCACCCACCAAGCCGCATTGGACCAGCGTGGCGGAATACGGTCCAAAACAGTCCCTAATGGATAGGGGTGTATTAGGGAAAGCCTTTGTCCAGCAATGGACCATCAGCCTGTGGTAGGCTGATGATGATGATGATGATATATGCTGATAGAGTGTGTTATAGACCTTAAATATAGAACAGTAGTGTCAAATTTACAAAGGGAATGGTTTAAGAATGGAAGCATTATATGCCAAAATTTCTTCATATATTTCAATTATAAAGTATACTATCAACATTTAATATATAGAACGAGCTGTTAACCGCATCTTCATCCGCATGGAATAGGAGAAATGTCCGCGAGGTGTATTGAAATATACTGTAATATAATGGAAATAAGTTTTTATTGTATGTGCCTATCACTAAAAACAAAGTTTATTGGCTTTCGCTACGACGATGATAAATTTCAATCCCTAGTTCATTCCCGCACAGTTTGAAACTATCCAGACTCATAGATTTATCATTTTATGTTTTAGAGAGAGGGACAGAGATGATTTTCATGTAAATTTTTCATCCCCTTTTTCAACCCTTTCAACGCAAAAATTAATAGACTATATCATTTCTCGAAATCCGTTCCATGTTTGTACTAAAAAATATCAAAATCGGTTTAATTATTTAGATAGTAAAGATGGACAGAAAGAAAGAAAGACAGATAGACAGGGTTACTTTCGCATCTATAATATAAGTACCTTTAGGAATATAAGTTGTTAAGATCTATAAATTAATGATGATGTCTGCACAGGCATATGTCCTGGCAGTTGCTTAAATTATGTAAAATTATTGTAATGTATTAATTAAATATTTATAAAAAAGAAGCAAAGAAAAAAAGAGAAGAACCGAGAAATTCTTGCGGTTCATCTCTGGAATTCCGAACCGATGGTAGATTGACTTTTATAAGAGCTCGGCGGAGCCTAAATTGAATAAAGAATATTTGAATTCGAATTTTGAAATACCTACCTGATTAATATGAAATACCTCAGTAATTAGTTATAAATTAACTAATAACTGGTTATAAATTACCGAAGAATTATTTTTTGTTATTAACCAATTCGTAGCTTCTTGTATTGTGTAATAATACTATAAATACATCGAAAACATTGTAAAATTTAAAGGAATAGATCTAATATATTGGCCAAGAATAATATATGGAATATTATATTATTTTCCGTTCAACCGCAAACCTTTTAAATAACAAGGCGATAAATCGCTAGGGCTGAGTGTATACTGTGATTGACTGAGGACGATCTATGCCAAATGGAAAGGTTGATTAAATCCCCTTTCATAGGGGTTACGACAATGATACGCTATCTCTCTAAGTTCTTTTACTATAAAAATATTCAAGGAAAATTGTTTTACTAAAAAAAAATATTCAACAAAAAGCCACTATTTTACAAATATATTTTTAATAAAACGAACAAGATTTACACTGTATTAGTTCATGGCCGAAGAAATATATTTTTAGGTAACAAATAATAATAAATACTCACTCAAATTATTGATAAGTAATAAATCATATATTTTTTAATTAATTTACGCTCAAGATTTAGTTTGTCAATTAAAGGTATTTTTATTTAACCAACTGTGAAAGTGTAATTATTAAATTTTACTTTAAATGTGATGGTATATAATATTATAATGATTTTATATTATTATTGAAAGTCGAAGTAAAGAAAATAATTAAATATAAATAAAGATACATCGTTCGGTCAGGTAATTTAGGATTTTACTTTTAAATTAAAATTTATTTGTTTACTGCATAATACATTAAATTGGTAGCTTTGTTGCCTTTGTAATCTAGCAGATGTATAAGAGTACATAATGATTGAATGAACAAGATTTCTTGACAGAAGAACATGGTTTTCTATTATCTAATCTTATAAAAAAGGTGATCTAATGCCTATTCCGTGATACTATAAATGATTTCGACTGAAGTTTCATCTATCAATGACAAACTAAAGAATATTGTATCTGAGTGTTATTTATTGATTATGTCATTAAAATAGCTATTGTATAAATGCAAGCCATTCACATAAAGCATATAATTAAACAATATAACTGACATATATAGTATTATATATAAATAATTCTAGACGCTTCACTTATTTGCTGCGGCTGATTTAGAATTGTAAAATAAAAGCGTATCAAAAGCGTTTACGTAATTTTGATCATCTTGCTATTCGAGTGTACGTTAAAATAACCTTATTAATTTGTTTTGACTGACTTTCGAATAGAAAAATAAATAAAAATGAATGGGGGCATAATATATTTTTCAATATATGTTACCTCATTTATCCACCTTTGACACGGTATCCACATTTTTGTATAGTAAGTAGATTAAATATATTTATTAAAGTAAAAATTCACAACTTTACGATTCATGTAAAAGTTTTGTTGAAACATTAAGAGATGGGATAAACAAATATTCTGCTGATTAACAGGTTTATTTTTAAAGAAAAAAATTGTTGTTAAATAAATCAATGGAAATGTTCAGGAAAGTTACAACGTTTTACACCTTGTACAATTTATAAACATAGATTATAAGTGCATGTAAATGTGACTAACTTAGGGTTCATATTTTATTTATGTTAAGAAGGTAGACTGTAACGGAATTTAAGTCGATTAAAATATTTACTTGTATAATGAAGTTTATATTATGCTACTGAGTTTGGAAGACAGT
The DNA here is from genome assembly GCA_029286875.1 of Lamproptera curius. Taxonomy (NCBI): domain Eukaryota; kingdom Metazoa; phylum Arthropoda; class Insecta; order Lepidoptera; family Papilionidae; genus Lamproptera; species Lamproptera curius. The sequence continues at coordinate 1,867,014 of JAGSMT010000089.1, forward strand.
AAATTTTTTCATTTGTCTGTATATTTGTTTTTTTTGAGGTGGGAAGGTATAAAGATAACGAATATTTTGACTTCAATATTAAGTCAATATGCTACTAGATCACACGGAAAATTCTCCCCTGTGGTTATGTGAAGGCGATTTTTCAGACATACCACGACAACGCACACTATGAGTCTGTTTGTTATCAACATAATAGTTCATTAGTAACTGCAGTATCCCTTTGACTAATTTCAATACCCACTATAAGCCTTTGAAGAAAAATAAAAGTCTTCAAGAGCCTTAATAAAAGCTGTACAAAGCTTCAACACAAGGCATTTTAAGACTTACTTACTAAATATTCACTAAATTGTAGTCTGTAATTTTCTGAAAATAATTTTAATTTAAAAACCTGACGAAGATCGCATAGGACACTTGTAAAATCTTTATCACTATACATGTAATACGCAAGCGTACAGAATGATGATATAGTATAAAACAAAGTCGCTTTCTCTGTCGCTATATCCCTATGCATACTTAAACCTTTTGAATTACGCAGCTGGTTTTGGTGCGGATTTTTTTATAGATAGTGATGAAAGAGAAAGGTATAAACCTTCGTCTTCAATCACTCTATAATAAGAGTTACATATTAAACATATGTTATACATATAAATGTATAACACATGCTTAATATTGTAGATATATTTCAGCATAGCTCCCGTGCGAAGCAGGAGCGGTCCATTAACTTTAATGTTTAAATTATGCATTTGCAAAATACATTAACTTGTTAGTTTTTCCTTTATTTATGTTGAAACACCTTGTCAGTAATAAAATTTAAGGATATCCTGATAAAACTATGGCTATTCTCGTTACTTTTTATGATTGATAACTCCTTAAAGTAAGCGCTTAGGATCAATATTGGTTAAACGGATACGATACTAATATAGCATACAGACTTACTTGAAACTCAGCCTCAAAATAAAGTAATACCAGTTTTGTAATATAACAGTAATATAATTTGATACAGAACCCTCGACGCACAAACTCGAATCAAGCTTGACCGTTTTAATGCTTAAATAAGTATTATTTATTCACATATTTTCTTTCAAATTAAGTTTTTAATAGTGATGGATAACACACGAATTTTATGTTCAATAGTTATGTTTACATTTAGACAAATCTGTAGTCGTTATTTAGTGAATAATGTTATGCCCTTATACAGCTATTTACTCCGTATACCAGAAATTTCTCTTGGATTTCGTTCCCTTCCTAAGCATTAAGTTCCATCACTACTAAACCTATATATTGTTATCGCTTGCACTTTAATTTTGAGGCCCATTTTAAATTATTAATTGTAAGGAACAGTTAATTATTTTAATTCTTTTTTTAATTAGAATTATAATTAATTAAATTATAATAAGGTGATTGATGTTCTTAGTAATCGTAAAATTGATTTGTTTCGTTTTCTCTTAAAATCGATGTAGACAATTGAACTATTGCATTATAATGCTTATTAAACCTATATTTTATCAGTTTAATTAATTATAGTTCTTAAATAATTTTGTTTTTTAAGGGCACTATTTGTGTGACTATTTTAATTTTTATTAATTGTATTTATAATTACAGTTAATGCTGAGGTGAATGTTACGTGAGGTTGGAAATGTATGTAAATTTCAAATATTTCAGTATTCATTAAAAATGCTCATAAATAAGATATATGGTGGTACTCGTATACATAAACATATATGTATACGAGTATAACATGTGACCTTAATGTAACGAAATTTTATTTATGTTGCGAGCCGTCAACAGCTTTAGCAAGCAGAGTTGTTTTTGCTTTTACTTTAATTTAAACATATTTTATATTAGTTTTTAGAAGAAACAATACATTTATTTGGCACATAAAAGAAACATTTTGTCATATAGAAAATATATACATAAACGTAATTAAATTTAAACGTTGCATACATCAAAAAAGTTGCCATCCAACATTGTGACACGAAAATTTCGCGATTGTTTCCAGTGGGACCTAACGATCAATAAATGTCGCAGTAAGCACATAAAACAATAAAACGTTCATTTGAACTGCAGTTAATTATGAAAGCTAAAAGGTTTTCGGTGTTATTAGCAATCGTCTCGTTTTTGTGTATTTTGAGTCAGTACTTTTGAAATGAGTTATGTTCATGTTACGTCATTATCATAATCAGCCTGTGTTAGTACACTGCTGGACATAGGCCTCCCCAAATGCACGCCTTCACCGTTAGGGTGTTTTTAGACCTTATCCCACCACGTTGGTCCAATTCGGGTTGGTGGCAGACCGACTTTTTACATGCCCATTCGTCGCATGGATCGTCTTACTTTTCAGACAATTGGGTCATCGGCCCAAATTGTCCCAACCAAAGAAGACAACGATAACACAAAGTTGTTTCCCCGCGGGATTCGATCCCACGACCCCCTGTTTATAAAACCAGAGCCAATACCGCTAAGCCACGGAGGCGGTTGCTGAACGTATCAATTTATATTAATTTTTAACAAAAGAGCTTTTGTTGCGACTAGATGTGTGTGGTGTTGTTATTATTTTCCAATTTTACAGTGCCAAAACTTAAAAGGATATACTTTTTCATAAACCATTCTATATTTCAAAGGGTGAATAGAAAATACATAAGCAGTATCTAATCCCTTTTGACGCCATACCGATACTTATAAGAACAGCGCAATGATTCTACAACTATTTGAAGAAATAGTTTTTGTTGGCATGAGTATATATGTATAGTTATAAAGATAATAAGACAAACTGCAACTTGCAATTACTTGCCCATGAAACCAGGGCAAATAATCCCTAGAGTATAAATCAGGTTATATAAGGGAAACTCGTAACTTTCTTGCAACGCTGTCTATTTACGTAACTAGCTTTTCCGGTTTTACTATAAAAGGTTTCGTTTAAAAATGTTTTTAACTTTAGTGCGCACATACTAGAATTAATAAATTTAAAAATATTTAAATGAATCCTAAATTTATTTAAATTTCAATGTTCTATCTGTATTCTTTATTGAAAATTATATATTGTCAAAAAACAAAAATTATTAACTCATCATAAGATAACACTACGAATATAAAAGGACTGGGAAAACAGAAGTTATAGAAAGTTTAAAGTTGCATTATTAAAAAGTATCAACACATTGCGGAAATGAAACATCGCAATTTTTCGATAAAATAAATCTTTAACCGAAGTTGCATTTAGTTTAAAAAAGCGTACGCAAGTCTCTTAGAGAGTTATAGATGCACTCTAAGATAGAAATTTCCTGCTACCTGTTTATTGGAAAGCTTAAAAGGTTATTATATTTACAGTCTTTTAGAAATTCTCTACGTCAATCACAAATTCTTCTCAAACAGAAATAAACAAAATCGTGTAAAATAGTATTGGTTTGTTAGTAAAATAAAACTTTTAAAATCTAATCTTTTCCCAATAATCATTCTTCTTTAGATTCTTGTGCCTAATTAATTATAGGGATAGTAAAATCAATTGCATCCCGCTTTTAATGATCTTCGTGTATTCTATTCCAGTCGCTAAATGATTGACGGAGGACGATCAACGCCAAATGGAAAGATTGATTAAAGCGAAAACATTCAAAGAAAAAGGCTCTACTAAAAAAGAACTATTCAACAAAATTGCAAGAAGATTTTATGCCTATTTATTTTACAAACACTTTTCAATAAAGCAAACATAACTTACATTTCATTAGTTCATGAACAAAGAACAAGAAGATAAGAACAAATTTTTAGATAAGTCACACACTTATAAAATAAGCATTGAATTATCCATTTCTTGGCAAACAAAAATAACGCAAATCGTATAAGAGAATTTTGGAGTGTTAATAAAATAAAGCCTTAAAAATCATACCTTTCCGATAATACTTTCTTTATATTCTTATGTTCAATTTATTATAGGGGTAGTAACCAGTTTCACCTAAATTTCATCCTGTTTTTATACAGTCTTCGTCTGGTCTATTCTACTCGATGGCCACAAGATGATAATGATGAAATATTACCATGGCAATATTATATTATTCGTTGACCAGCTAAGGAATATATAATGTTGTGTTTTATTATTTTAAGCTGCTTCAAGTACGTGTGTACCATACACGTTTAATTGCGCTTTTCAGATATTTTGATAGCGTTAAATTTGCATATGCTCGCCTGTATTCATTTGAAAACCATAAAAAAAATAAAAATTTGTACTTTCTTTCCACAATAAAATTTCTAATCCCGATTTCTCTTCTCACAGCCATTCATAACTTATTATTTTATTGAAAATTTAAAGCCTTAAGAAGATTGTACATACTACTTAAAATATACGTCGAAGTTAATACGGCTTAAATGACAGTAAATATATCTATCGATAATAGTCAACATCTAGTATTGTACGTATTGTTAGCTAAGCCATTACCGATATTTCATTTGTAAAAGTTTTAGAAATGGCTGCTTTGTTTCTGTCTGAGCCGTTGTTTCATCTACGAGTTTGTCCGTTCCATTGCAAAGGCCAGTTTCAATGGAATTCTACAGTTATAGATTTTCATTTAGCTGAGTGATTTAGACGAAGCTATAGATTAAAAGAGTTTTTTTTAAACTGAAAAACTTTTACTTAACGTTTATTCTATCGGTTATGTTAAAAAAGGTAACACTTTACTGTCGTCCTCGACTTTTTATTTTATGAATGGGTATGCATAACATCAAAGCCAGTGTCAGTATACTACCCCACGCCACTACTACCCCATTTCTACACGTATTCAATTCATAAACAAAACGCGCTTGTCTAATATCATGCAAAAACAATAAGGGGTTAGCTTCTTATGTTACTTACGATATGATTATAGCAGCTGATGGTAGAGATCGGTGCATAACTAAACGAAAATATTTGTTCGCTCTATACATGTTCAATTTTTCTTACATACATACATATTCATATTTCGTAAGAGTACTAAAGTTTGTTTTGTTATAAGTAACAAGAATATAAGTAACAAAAATAAATTTGTAACCTATTTTTTAATTTAGTAATTAAAAAAAATTGAATTTTAAAGCTTTTCTGTTTATAGAAAGTGCAATGTTTTTGTTTAACTTATTACATATCACACAAAAATTCAATCTCTACTAGTATAGAATTATTATTAAGATAACGGACGGCGTAATAGTCAAATAGTAATTTTTTTTTAAATATATCTAAACCAAAAATTTTGGGTGCTTTTATAATTACGAATATTAAATGGTGTTTTTAACTAAGCCAGTGAAATTTTTAAAACGTTACAATTTATCGATCACATTAGGCACTATAAATTTTTAAATTTACTAATGATGTAAACTTTTAAAAAGTTTACGTGTGTAGTAAACAAATAAGACATTTAAAGCTTCAAAAATATTCTAGCTGGATACGATGTAATAGTATAAATAATATTTAACAATAAGGTTTAAAAATAAAATAATAAGTCTACAGTTATATTTTTTCATTTAACCCGAGTCTATTTTAAAAACCAACGATCCGAAACCAATGTAGAACATTGCATTAACAAGAAAAACAACACGCGTATAGTTAATGTTCAAGCATGTGTGACTGTATTAGGTTGTGTGAACTTATAAAAGTAGTGTTTGTGCACGAAAATTCTGTAAACCTTTTATTGCTGATGTAGCTCGATTAGTTAAGATTCAAAAAAGGGATACTAGGCCTAAACGGGGACTTAAAATGGAACAAATACAAATGGCAAGAGAACAGTATCGAATGTAAGATTGTGGTCGAGATCCATTTACTCGTTTAAACGTTGCAATAATTCAACGGTCAGATGCGAACTCCCTCTAATGGAATGAACTGATACTGCAGTTTGAACTGTGAACGCGAGTAAGTAAAGTAAATTGAAGCTCTTGGTAGCACAGAAGAGCTTCCGTTACAATTTTTAAGTTTTTATGTATTATTCGTATACATTATTTGTGTAAAAATAAATTTATCATCTATGTGAGTCGGCAGCTATTTCTTGAAGCCTTTTAATGTTTGAAAAATTTTTAGAATTGCTATCTCTATCACAGAGACCATCGCTGTGCCTATTTTCGCCACAAAGCAATAGTGTTCAAGCGCTCTATCTTACGGTTTGAAGTGAAATCACTGCTTAAACGAGACGTTATATCAAATATTTTAAGACGGTTTCTAGATTCGTGGAGTTGTTCGCTGCGATTACCATCATGCAATTACCAAAGGTGATGATTTATATTTTTTTAAAGTAATTTTTTTGTATCGGTAGATACAAAAAAAATTACTTTAAAAAAACTAACTAACTTCCGTTATCCTATTAATAAAGTACATAGGGGGTACAAAGGGTTAAAGTTATTTTTAATGCCATGATTTAATAAGTCAGCATAATAAAAGGTAGTTCATATGTTATTTTCGTATAAAAATTCCTTGAAACAGATAATAAATTACCAAAAATAGTAAATTTACACGAATTATTTTAGAAACCAAGTGAAAGAAGTGTTAACTTTTAAATGAGTTAAGTTAACAAAAACTAATCATGCAATAAGTTGTTTAACTCAACCGTTGTTTCAATTATTTTGCAATATTTCCAAGTTTTTGCTGTTTAAAAGTATAAAATCGCTTTCATTATCATCATCCATGTAGTAATAAAGTGCGTAATTAACTTTATAAGCGCATGAGGGCCATAAGTTAATTAAATGCCCCACTTTAGCAGTGTAGCATTTAGTTAACTTCGAAGTTTTACGATTAAAAAAAGGCGACTTAATTATTAAAAATAATAAAAATCTTATTGTTATTATTAATGCTAATTAAAGTACATAATAGATAAAAGTACAAAGTAGTAAGTGACGCTCCGTCGAAAGATACATATGTCTACCCTATTATTGGGTCGTATTCTAATAGGTGACCCTGTGAAACTGTACCAAAACTTGAACCCATTTATCGGTCTAGAGCATGCAAAAAGTCGCATTCAAAAACATCAATCCGCTTCGTTAAAGGAAAGTTTTAGGTACGCTAAAATATACATATAAAAAGTAAATATACAATAAAAATATGTTTTTTAGAATATCATAAGATCTTTTTATGGACGTGTCCTTCTTACACATCTCGCGCCTCGTGTTTAACATGTTTGGCTTGCCATGGTATTCGCATAATGATGTATCAACTTTTCTTTTATTGTAGATATTTATCGATTTATGTAGAGAATTCATGCGCCTTTATAATATAATGGTCTCTTTATATGCAACTAATTATTGCATTCTTATGCTAAGTTGTGACCATTTTTAAGGAAAAGACTGTATGTTGTTTTCTACAATTTTATTACAAGAGCAGTATTTAAGAAGTGTATTTTTATACATATGCATTGTAATTTTTTTAATTTTGCTACTATTTTTTTTCTTATAAATGCTTTTGTCAAAAAAGTTTATGTCATGTTATGTAAAAGTAGTTAACTTGCATAAAAATGATATTTTTTCATCAATCAGCCTTTT